>VDFB02271358.1:360506172-360543592 GCA_007258455.2 Sequoia sempervirens | reverse complement strand
TGGTTTGGGATTCTAGGGAGAGTGGCTCTATGTGGGGGCCGGCGAACAAAGGGGTAGCCTAGATAACCGACACTAGAGTTAGTGTAATAAGTGATAACTTAATTAAATGAATTAGGGGGAATGGGTAGAAATAGCATTAACAAGATAAGTAAAGATGCATTGTCCACCTGTTAGGGCTTTCATAGACTAAGGGTCGGCTGAGAAGGCCGTGGTTGGAAAGACCATTACCTCATCTCCATGAGAGGTTAATGGTTTCACATGAGTCACCCTATGGGGCTGACGCCTACAGAGGAAACCAGGATAACCATATATGAGGGTCAGCACCTAGATAAAGGCATCTAGGATAACCCATGTTAGGACTGTGCAATGACACTCTCTCCTAGCATTCCCCTAATTTTTTATCTTTGCAAGCCTCTGGAAGTGGTTTATTGATGTTGCGATTTCCTTTGTGTTTTCATATCTCTTTGGTTGGAATTGAGTCTTGTTGTTTTTTGTTGGATAAACTTGGTCAAGGATCCTTCCTTGTCTACTCCTACCATGGGGGTGGTCAAGTGGAATGTGCTATGCATCTCGTTGGGTCCCCTGTCAGCAGTCATCCAATACAATGCACTGCTTTTCTAATGCAACATGATCCAAAGATTATCTTGTTGCCAAATATATATTTTGTATATAATTCATACTCTTGCATTGATGTATTACTCCCACGGACCTGTTGGAAAATTTCATGATGTAAACTCATGTAATTATTCAATGTGATGTATTGAAGGTAGATGTAATGTATAATTATACTTTGTATTTCTTTCTTGATCTGTGATAGTGGTTATCGCCATATGAACATGTCGTATCTATGGAAATATGTTTATTGTATTCCCATTATTATAATATCTATGTGTATGGTTATTATATTCAGCTATTCTTGTTCATATTGTTTAATCACTTGTGAATGTTTTAAAATTAGAGTTATGTTGAATGAATGGTTTATATTAATGAAATTCGAAAATTTTGTATATTAACTTTTCGTTATGGGTTAGTATGTGTAATGCTACCTCGTGTACCCCAAAGGACTTAGGAATTTAACTTATATTCATTTAGTTGAATTGTATGCATTGGAATCTTAACATACATACCTTGTGTGTTTTAAAAAAAAAAGGTGTGCTAATAGTTGTCCTTTGGGGTTTGTGCAACAGGGTGTCACATGCAACTTTCATTCAGCAACTTTAACAACCAAATGGATTGTTCCAACATGTCTATATGGGTGTTTTTATGCTAGGAATAGTCCTCTTTTGCACCCAAACACACTGACTCACTCTAAGCTACATTGGACCAACAATTTCCCTTAACAGTCCAAAGTGTTAAAAGACAACAATCATTGAAGGGTTATTTCTTAGAAATTGTGATGCTTACAAACTTTCTATCTAAGGCTATGGGATCGTGTTGGAACTCTCTACAATAACCTCTCTCAATTTTTTCTATCTCAGAGGCATTTTCCTGTGGTGATGAGTTTTTAGTTAAGGAAAAAGTTGTCAGATGTAAGCAGTGTAAAGATGTTAGGTGGTGCAACTTTCATTCTACAACTCGTATAGCCAAATGGACTATTCCAACACATTTGGATGGTAATTTTATACTAGGAATGGTCCTCTTTTGCATCCAAACATGCTAAACCATTTCAAACTACATTGGACCGGTGATTTCCCTCAAAAGTCCAAAGTGTTAAAAGGAAAAAATCTTTAAAGGGATATTTCTCAAAAACTATGATGCTTACAGACGGGGATCATGTTGGGACCCTCTACAATAACCTCTCTTATTTTTTGCTATCTTAGAAGTGTTTTCCCATGGTGACGAGTTTTTAGTTAAGGAAAAAGTTGTCAAATACAACTAGTGTAAAGTTGCAAAGTGGTGCAACTTTCGTTCTACAACTTACGACAAAATGGACCATTCCAACACATCCATATGGGTACGTTTATGCTAAGAATGGTCCTCTTTTGTACCCAAACATGTTGAACCACACTGAGCTACATTGGACTAGCAATTTCCCTTAAGAGTCAAAAGTGCTAAAAGACAACAATCTTTGAAGGGTTATTTCTCAAAAACCGTGATGCTTACAAACTCTTTGTCTAAGGCTATGGGATCATGTTGGGACCCTCTATAATAACCTCTCAATTTTTGCTATCTCGGAGGTGTTTTCCTGTGGTGACGAGTTTTCAATTGAGGAAAAAGTTTCCAAATATAAGCAGTGTAAAGTTGCAAAGTGATGCAACTTTCATTCTACAACTCGTACAACCAAACGAACTATTCCAACACATCTAGATGGATACGTTTACGCTAGGCATGATCATCTTTTTCACCCCAAACATGCTGAACCACTTCAAGCTACATTGGAATTGTGATTTCCCTTAAGAGTTTGATTGACCTTCGTTTAGAAACAAAGGGAGAACACATGCAATAAATTCACTCACACTCACACAATTTGTTTAATTTTTAAACCCAAATTAAAGTGTGTATGGGAAATTCTTTACGCAACATAATGTCACCAAAAGCCTTTTGATTCTCAAGATTGTCGTGAGGCACAAGAGAAGCGCATACATCTTTTGATGATATTACTTTGTGTACGTAATTTCAAAACAATGCAAACAATTGTTTATTTTAAATCCTCAAAGCAAAAGTGAGTTCATTTTAAGAGCACCAAATTAAGTGTCATAAATTGCTTTGTTCAATTTTTTAATCTCAAAACAAACTTTAGTAAATTTGAGTCCTAATGTTCATTTTAAGCCTTTTTGTAACAAGAATTCAAAAGTTCTTTTTAATGCCCAAACGAAATTAGTAAATCCTAAGCATAAAAAGATGACAATTTTTTTCCTTAAGAGGAGTAATGAATCCTCGAAGAGTGTTAAACAAACACTAGAGTGTTTAAAAACACTTTTTTTTGTGAGATGAAATCCTCATGCTTCTCTTCCTTTTTGTCTTTGATCGATCCAACCAACAAGAAAAATTAGTTATATTCCGCAAAATAGAGGTAAAAAAGATAGAAAACAGTCAAAAGAAACATAATTTGACAAAAAGCACGTGCTTCAAATAAAATTCCACTTCATACTCCCCTCAAGCGGTGCAATCCACGAAGGCATCACAGTTTGATTTCCCCAATGGTGTTGTATAGCAATGCTTGCCAATCAACATCGCTCTGTAACCAGACCAGTGAACATGAAGGTGTCGCACTTTTAGCCAGCGGTACAGTTTGGGTTTTTGAAAGATTCCCATGGGTCTGTTTAGTTCAGCAGTGCAGTTTAGAATTCAAACTTTCTGGGTAGGAAGACTGAGGCGTCGCAGTTTGAATTTTCAGTGGTCCTATATAGTGATGTTGGAGAACCAGCACTGTTGAACAACGACATTGAACTTCCAATAGAAAAAAAATTCTGTACACAGAAAAGCGTGGAGTTTTTGACAAAAATTTGATTGAAATGTGAGATTCCTCTCCCTCTAGTGCCAAAATGTGAACCTAGATCCTAAACCTGCAATAATACAATAATCAAACAACAAATTAGATTCAAATGCAAGCTAGAATGTAGATTCCTCAAGAAATCCATTTAAATTGCAAAAGGGAAAGGAAATGAGATGAAAAACACAACAATAATTAAAACATATCAAATCCTATTCTAAAACAAACTAAATTCTCAATCTCTTGAGGGAATTGGTGCCAATTTGATGTGAAAATTGGCTCTTTCCCAACTCCAATGATGCAATGGTGATTTGATGAAGAAAGTTGATCCACTTTGTCGATGATTGATGAGTGCTCCAATAGAAAAATCTGCATAACCTAGCTATGAACTCACTAATATGGATAAAGATCGCTAATAATTTGAGCATAATAAGTTTACTCAAATTGTGGATGATAGAAATGAAGGATGAGCCTCTTATAATTTATAGAATGAGAAGATGAAAGAATGCCCAAAATAGAGCAATGTGGGACTAAGAATTAGCAAATGACAAAGTGCCACTTGCCAATGGGTGACTGGATGGAGGATGTGCAGGTTTTGAAGATTGTGTCCATAAATGCATATATTTGAATTTTAAATTTTTTGAAATGACATGTAAGAGGGAAATATGGCACATTGAATGCCACTTGGCTCAAGGAAAAAGGACTTTTTAGGTGGAGTAAATGCCTTGTTGGAAGGACAAAGTCCACTTGGATTTTGAATTCAAACTGGAGGAATATTCCTTAAAAGATGTCTTGTTGAAGAAAATAGAGATTTAATAAATCAAATAACTCTATTTTCATCTACAAGTGGTAAAAGATGGAGGATGGGACATGAGGAGAGATTAAATTAATCAAGGTTAATTAATTTAATGAAGGGGTTAAATGATGTGAACTATTTGACTTAAATTTGTGGATTTATTTAAATCAAATATAAGAAGAATGTGATAAAGAATTAATTAAACAAGGATTTTTTATTTATTTAATTAAAAGAGATTGTGTTAGATTAAACTAAATAAGGTTTTAATTTATTTAATTTAATAGATAGACTTTAGGGATTTAATCAAATAAAATTAATTAGTTAATTAAATAGGATAATTAGATCAGAATGGTTAATTTAATTATCAAGAAAGGGTGACTTAATTAGATAATTGATTTATTCAATTAAGAGAAGAATATTGATGAATTTAATCAAATAAAGGTATTTGATTAAATGGTTGGACCGAAGGATGATTTAGGATGAAATGATGTTAGTGGTCAGGATCAGGTGTCCAATGTCAATCAGTACATTTTACGTGTCTACATTTTGCCCCTCCTTGAAGCAATGCACTCATTGTGTTGGTTCAAAGAATAAACGGTCTCAATCAAAGCCAGAATTTTTTTTCGTTTCCAAAATATTTCCCTACTACTGTCCAATGAGAGAAAACATCCCAATATATTGCCCCCTCGAGAGATTGGATGAAAATTTTGATTTTTTGGTGATCTCGCAAAAAAAGAGGTCAAGGTACTCGATAGGTCCAAAAAGGCTCCTAGAGGCCAAAAATGCACTAAAACGATGTAAAATAGGCGTTAACAAGACAAAAAAAGGTTCAAGAGTCTAAAACCCTAGCAGGATAGCCAAACAGGGTGAGAAAACCCTAATTTTTAGGCTTAAAAAGGCTTCGAGGGGTCACTTTCAATTCATTTTCACACCACCCTTTAGCAATTGTCAGATTTGAGCTCTGACATTCTGACAAGATGGTGCAACGACAGCTCCTGATGCACATTTCCAATCGAGTCTCGACATACCAGCGACCACTCAACATTGGGGCACTAGTAAATGATCCTTAAGCTTTGTTTTTCATTTTTTGCACTCAATTATTGCTTTTAAACTTAGTTATTCTGCAGCGGTGCTATATAGCGCCACTCAAAAAACAAACTGCTCCACTCGGTGTTAGATTGCACCGCGGCGGTGGAGTTTGAAAACAAATTTCAAACTCCGATGCTCATGCCCCTACCAGTGGGGTCATTTTAAAGTGTGATGCAGCGATGCTCTATTAAACAGGAATCTTCTCAAACTGTGTCGCTCGAGAGAAAAGTGCACCACAGCGGTGTTCTTTCAGAGTTTAGCCCTCTAGCATCATAGTTTGGAATTTTCAAACTGCAACGCCTTCACAGATAGCGACGTTGGGATGGTTTTTTGGACGCCTAGAATGAAATTTTTCAAAAAATTTAACATGGTGACATTTCCTGCTACAAGATGCGGCAAGGGAGCTCTACTCTTGGGAGCACAGATCGCGGGATATCTTTGGTTACCTGCAAGACCTCAGTGAGAGAGATCAAGATTGACTACGAGACATGGGACTATGGTTCATTGCATACGTAGTGCCTATGCGGACCCACCTTGGGATGATGTCAACACTTGCCGAGAGATGGCACAGTGAGACCTCATCCTTCCACCTTCCTACCAGTGAGGCTACCATCACCCTAGAGGACATGTGGTGGATCCTCCAATTTCCAATTCACGGGTGGCGCATTATTTATGACATGGATGGTGGACAGGATGCCTGTCACATAGTCCTTGCTAAAGAGGATGTTATCTACTACGAGGGTCAAATTGAGCTTGAGCATCACAGGGCTCTAACTTCTCCCTTCCGCTTGGTTGTTGTGGCTATTATTTCAAGTCTCGTTGCCCCAAATCGACGAGGTCGGTACTTCAGTCCTAGTTGGGAACTCTGCTAGGAGAGCATGGTGATGCGTGACATGCCAGTTCATTTTGCTTGGGGGCCTGTTCTTCTTGCTTCACTCTATAGAGGCTTACATGAGTACGTCTACCTCAACGACAGAGCACTCGAGGAAGGTGTTACACTCCTCCACGTGTGGGTGTGGGAGCACATCATTGTTTTTTAGCCGCAAGTTGTTGTAGTACCGATGGGGCCTAATGATCTCCTAGTGTGGCGCTACAGAGGTGGTGTGTCTTTTACACACATAGGCGAGCATAGGATTCCTCACTGGAGGAGGGTCTTGGATGAGATGCAGGCTTTTACTTGGTGCCCATACCTTGGTCACTCTGAATGGGTCGATGATGCCTAGCAGATCTTCTTTTCCCGTCAGGACCGATTTATGCAAGGGTAGGAGCATACTACGATGGAGAGATACCTACCAAGGTGCATCCAGTGCCAGTTTGGTGAGCCACAGGACCAGCTAGACAATGACTATGTGGCCATATTTTTCTGCACCCTTTCACAAGGATCATGCGGGTGATACATTCCTGCCTCGAAGGCTGTAGATAGTTTCTGACAGTTGGTGGCCCAACCCTGGGTATATGATCAGGGGCCCGTAGATGCAAGTGTTACTCGGGCTTATAAAGATTGGTTTCGGCCACCCCTGAATTTTACAGTTCTAGGAGCACTCCCCGCTTGGTGGATATCGAGGGGTAGAGGGGGAGGACGAGGATGGAGAGATGGTGCACAACAGGATTAGCCAGGCAGGGCTCCAGTTCAATCAGGCCAGGCTAATGTTTAGATGCAAGATCAGGAGCAGGTGCCAGCTAGGCAACAGGGGCAGGCAGATGCACCACCACAAGCCAAAGGTGAGGGTCAGCCTCACGTGTAGCCCATACGAGCATAGCTAGCAAGGCAGTTAGATCCTAGAGACACACTGATTGTATAGCTACAGGGTCATGTTCAAACCTTGACAACAAAGAGGGATCAGGCCAGGGCTAAGAGAGACCAGGCCGTTTTGTAGAGGCAGGCTACAGAGCTATAGGCGGCCGCGAAGATGAGCTAGAGACAGCAGTTGGAGAGCATGGCAGCCTCCTCCTCTCAGAGCACACTATCCCTTCAGTCTTATAGGGAGGTCATCCGAGAGGAAAATTATTATCGTATGCACTATCATCAGTTCGTACCCAGAGCAGAGCGGGCCCCAGATTACTCGCAATGGACTAGCTATAGACCAATAGAGGGTCATGGTGATAGAGACGAGGGCAACAAATAGAAGGGATAGGCCTCATTTTGATCAATACATCATTTTTTTGTGCCATATGGGCTCATTTTTTATTGCCTGATGGGCCTTTTTGTACTTATTTACATACATGTATAGTGATCTGATTATTTTGTATTATGACAGTTACCCGATGATGATATATATATATGAGATGATGATTTTGATATGATGTGATGTGCATCGTTTATTTATGCTTTTATGGATGGTTTTATTTCTATATGCTATGCAATCATGTTATGGTGTGATGCGATGAATATATGGATGCAATTTCTTTTCTGATGATGTATGCATTATGGATAGATCTTATATTATGTTGTTTAATACATGATATGCAAATGGATTTATATGATATGTGATGTGAATGGATAATGATGTATGTTTATAGTCTATATGATGATCTATGTATGTTGATGCAAATGATATGATATGTGATATGAAATGGATGATGTAAAATGCAAAATGATATGGAGATGATCTATGGTGTATATGCAAAATGATATGTGAATCATGCTTATATATATAATGATTATGGATGGATGTATGCTTTCAATGTAATGGGTTTTTTATGTTCCTATTATGATTTTGAAATGTTTTATGTAATGAAATGCAAAGATGATTGTGATGTGATTACTTATGGGGTGTTCTATATGATATTGATGACTAATGGACAATATGTATGTTTTTATGATTATGTATGATACAATGTGAATGCAATGGCCATGTTTTATATGATATGTGTTGATGATGTAAATGAGATGTTTTTAAGATGCTTAGAATAACAAATATATTATCCTAAACATGTTAAATGATAATGTAAATGTATGTGATACATTTTAATGTGATGTGATGTAATATATGAAATGGTATGTTAATGTAAAATGGTATGGTGATGCTTTATGCAAAATGAATGTAATGTGGGAGATGACTTTATGATGTTTATGGGATGTGGATATGTATGCTTATAATGCGATGGATTATCTATAATGTTCTCGTACCTATTATGTTTGATTATGCAGTAGATGGTGATATGAAATGATTATGAAATGTTTATGCAAATGAATGTTATGCGATGGTTTATGTAATGAATGCAATGTGATGGAAAAAGTGGATGTAATGTGATGAAAAATGGATGTAAATGTGGTAAAAAAATGGATGTGCTTATTTATGGAAAATGCTTATAATAACATGTTTATATGATGATGGAAATGCAATGCATATGTTTCCTATATGATATGTTTATGCAATATGCTAATGATTTGTGGATGCAGGATCGATGACGATGATGATAATGATGATTAACTGTCATAGTACCTTGTTAGCATGATGAGCAAGAAGGGATGAAAGAGAAGTCATTTTAACAAGACATAAGATGATGAATATGCAAATGATGATGACTACTTGCCAAGGAGTTAGGATTTTCAAAGGGACAATTTTCTTATGTGTGATAACACACATGGTACAATGCATCAAGGTATAGAGAACCAGGATGGAATTGTACCTAGTGTGATGGAATTTGACTTGACAAATAGATAAGAGTATTCTTGTTCACGCCTGACATATGGAAACCTTGCTAGGATACACTTTAGAAGTTTCAAAACACCTCGGACCAAAACATGGAAAGGTATAACCTATCAATGCAATAGTCAACAAGTTGCCCAAAACACCCTCCATACATATCTAACAAAGCAAGTATTTGCCAAGGTTATATTACAAGAACGTCCAACAAGCACAGCAGACAAAAGATAATGATCATTGCCCAATTCCTATTTGTCTAAATCATTTTTCCGGATATCATCGAGAGGTCCTTGGAATGAGCATACTAAATAAGTCAAAAAACAAAGATAAAGTAAACAAACAAGCTGATGTTCTTCAATACAGCTAACCAAAAGGGGATGCGTTCTTAAGGATAACATTGCCAAAAGATAATTCCCATTGTAGGAAGGATACATCCTAGGACATGTTAGTGGATGGCGGCACGTCATTTATTTTATCCAAAGTTTTCTTTCAAATGATTGATATGGGACCAATTGGATGATGAGCTATTGACGCAAAGATTTGACCAACTTGTTTACGTAGTGAGTTAAACCTGAGACTTGACGTTTTGAGTTTTTTACTTTCTACCTGGTAGACTTGTTTTTGATTGTTTCACAAAAGGTTGAGGATGAAGATCATTTATTATGAGTGGTTATTTCAGGTGTAAGCGAGATGAGACAGATGGATTTTTTCAAATATTTGGATTTTTTTTGGAGTTTTTTGCAATGTTTTGAGGCTATTTTTGGTATTTTTTGAGATTTTGCAAATGTTTTGATTTCCAATTTTCTAATGTTTTGGGGTTTTCTAAGATTTTGACCAAGAAACTAACCTAAATACCTATCCTAGGGGCCTTGGGCGCTGATCAATAGATTAGCCTTGCCTACATTATACACGCAGAGACCACATAGTTCGACTGATGACTGGACTGATTCACAGATGAAGAAATACATGATGAAATGTCAGTTTATTATGACGGACTCCTAAAGGACTGACCTAAGTGTCTTGGGGGATGATCAAAGATCAACCTTACCTATGTTCAAGGCTCAGACACCCATAGTTTGACAAGATGACTTCGTTTTTGACTTTTTGACTGATTTTTTGACCTATTTTTTGGATTTTGATATGTTTTCAATGTTTTTGGATTTTCTGATGTTTTGATGTTTTTGGATTTTCTGATGTTTTGATGTTTTTGGATTTTCTGATGTTTTGATGTTATTGGATTTTCTGATTTTAGGAATTCAAGAATATACATGAATCCAATTTGATGATAACATGCCCCCAACATGATGTAATAGACTACTCCAATAGACAAACTGACCTTGGGAATGGGTCGAGTAGTACTAGGAGGGATCATGATACAAATAGTAGACCAAGCTATGGTGCAGATGCTGATGGATGAGTGATGGATGGAGATCTAAATGCGATGGATGATGGAAATGTAATGGATGGATGATGCAGAACAAACCGTGAAGGTCCCGGTGGATGGAAAGTGCTTATTTACACAAGGTGCATGTTTGCTAGGTTTTCACCAAGGTACTTGTCCAAAGTGCCACCGAAGTGGTTTTCACTAGAGGACGATTTTTCTCTTTACTGATTTTTTTTAATCCTTTTTTCTGATTTTTTTGGATTTTTTGTTTTTTCTGATTTTTTTGTTGTCACCAAGATGCCTATTTTCCAGGTTTTCACCAAGGTAACCATTTCTTCAGGACATTTTCTGATTTTTTGATTTTTTGGTTCTATACCTTGAAAGATTAGGCATAAAAAATTTTGAGATGAGAACTATTCATGGGCTCTTGCAAAGGTTCCCCTTCAGGTGTTGATAACTGATATGCCCTTGACTTATAGCTTGCTATGATAACAAATGGTCCCAACCAGTTGGGTTCAAATTTTCCTTTACTGTTTGGATTTGGTACATTCTTCTGATTCTCCTTTAGTACCAGTTCTCTGTCTTGGAATGTTCTGCTTTTTATTTTCTTGATATAGCTTCTCTTGAGTCTATTTTGATAGACTTGCAAATGATTTAAAGCATCTATACGCTACTCATCCAATAGCTCCAGCCTATTCCATCTTGATACTCGGTACTCTTCATCCGTGATGAGGTTTCGCAATGATATTCTTAGTGACGGGAGCTTGATCTCAATGGGGAGTACTTCTTATGATCCATAGACCAAGGAGAAGGGGGTGGTGCTAGTGGGTGTGTGGATGCTAGTTCGATAGGCCTAGAGGGTGGGATTGAGTTGCAGATGCTAGTCATGACCTGCATCATTGACTGTTTTCTTGAGGATTTTCAAAATGGTTTTATTAATGGCTTCTTCTTGGCCATTTCCTTGGGGATAGTATGGGGTGGAGAAGCGATGTTGGATTTTGAATTTTTCACACAAGTTGTGGACATCCTGATTCTTGAATGGTGTCCCATTATCTGAGATAATGGCTTGTGGGACACTGTAGCGGCAAATGAGATAGTTTAGGATGAACTTTGATATCTGCTTCCCAGTTATATACATCATGGGTATGGCTTCTACCCACTTGGTGAAGTACACAATGGTTGTTATGATGAAAATGTGGCCATTAGATGAAGTGGGAGTGATTTTTCCAATGAGATCGAGTCCCCATTGTGAAACGGGCCATGGTGTGATGATGGGATGAAGCTCTTGAGTTGGAGCATGGATGAGGTCCCCATGCTGCTGACATTGTAGACACCTTCTAACATAATCATGTGCCTCTCCTTCCATTGTAGGCCAATAATACCCCATCCTTAGCAATTTCTTGGCTAGCATCATTCTGCTCAAGTGTGACCACATATACCATTATGTACTTTAGTTAAAGTAGTCAATGCCTCCTCAACATTTAAATAGCGTAAGAAGGTTCCCTCTATGCTTCTACAGTATAAGGTATTTCCTAGGATGACGAATTGGTATGCCTTTTTCACAAAGGTTCGATTTAAGGTTGAAGGTAAATCGGTAGGTATGACCCCTATTCATAGGTAGGTATAAATTTCATGGTACCAGGGATCACCGAGACCAACGATTTTACACAAAAATTCCAATTATGTTACCTCGAATGGTGGCACGAGAAGCTGTTCTACCAAGAATTCATGTTTTAGAATATTGCGAGGAATGTCCAATAGGGATCTAATCATTGTCATGGCATCTGCTACTCTGTTGTTGGCTCTGGGTATCTGCTCAAATGTGATCTCAATAAAGGATTCCTTGAGAGTCTCCACTAGTTTCTTCTATGGAGTGAGCTTATCATCCTTAGTCTAGTACTCATCGTTCACTTGGTTTATTATTAGCTAAGAGTCTTTGTATACCCTGAGGGCCATGATGTGCCACTGTATTGCTATTCTGAGACCTATGGTTAAAGCCTCATATTCTGCAATGTTATTAGTGCACGGGAATGCTAATTTATAGGACCTTGGTATGCAGTCCCCTTGTGGGGTGATAAAGAAGACACCAGCTCCTAATCCATGTTGCGTGTATGAGCCATCAAAATAAAGTTTCCAATGGTCGGCTATGTTGAGATTGAAGATGGATTCGTCTACAAACTCTGAGATGAGAGAATTCTCTAAATAGATTGGTGCTTCTGTAAGCTGATATGCAATGACTTGGCCTTTAATTGCTTTCCGATCCACATATTCAATGTCCTACTCTGATAGTATCATGACCCATTTAGCCATTCTACCAGTGAGCATTGCTTTTGACAGTAAGTACTTGAGAGGGTTGATTTTGGCGATGAGTTTTATTTTGTGTGCCAACATGTAATGTCTGAATTTCTGTGAAGCGAATACTACTGCTAGACATGCTTTCTCAATGAAAGAGTAGTTTAGCTCAAGACCAACCATTGTTCTGCTGATATAATATATGGCCCTTCATGTCCCATTTTCATCATGCTGAGCTAGGAGAGTGCCAAGGGTTGTTGTTGTTGCTGACACATAGAGAATTAATGGCTTTCTTGGGATTGGTGGCATTAGGACTGGTGGTGTAAGTAGATATCATTTGATCTTATGGAAGGCTTCTTCATACTTTCTATCCCACTTGTACGCTACTCCCTTGTGAAGTAGGTGAGAGTATGGATTATGTTTATCTACCAGTTGTGCTATAAATCTTCGGATGGACTAGAACCTGCCTTGGAGACCTCTCAAGTGTTTCAATGTTTTGGGTGCCTCCATCTCAAGCATTGATTTTACTTTTGCTAGATCTACCTCAATACCTCTCATTGACACTATATATCCTAGTAATTTTCCTGATTGTACACCGAAGACGCACTTCTTTGGATTTAATCTGACCTTGTATTCTTCTAGCCTGTCAAAAATGGTACTTAAGGTTGCTATGTGATCCTTCCTCTTTCTAGATTTGGCTAGTATGTCATCGATATAATCTTCAATAGTTTTATGGATCATGTCATGGAAGATTAAGGTCATGGCTCTTTGGTATGTTGCTCCTGCATTCTTCAAGGCAAATGGCATCATATTCCAACAGTAAGTCCCCCATGGACAAGTGAAAGCTATTTTATGTTGGTCTTCTTTAGCAATCATTATCCCATTGTATCCTGAGAAACCGTCCATCAAGGAAAGAATTTCATGTCTCACTGTCATGTCTACAATCATGTCAATGTTGGGCAACGGGAAATCTTCTTTTGGACATGCCTTTTTAAATCCCTAAAATCTGTGTAGATTCTGATGCCCCCATTGGGTTTTGAGACAGGAACCAGGTTTGACACCCATTCTGGATAGTCTATCGGTCAAATGAATCCTACATCTAATAGCTTCTTTAGTTCCATTTTGACTAGCAGGGCGATCTAAGGGTGCATTTTCCTGAGTTTTTTTCGGACAGGCTTTGCTTCAGGATATATTGTTAGGTGATGAACTACAATTTTTGGATCGAGCCCTGGCATGTCTGCATAGCTCCATGCAAAGTTAACTTGTCTCTCCCTCAAGAAAGCTGCTAGGAGTTCTTGTTCCTCTTATTGTAGTGATTCTACATAGAATGTGATGTGTGGAGCCTCCTTTGTTCCTAGATTAAGTGGATTGCACTTTTCTCCTAGGATTGTTTATTTTTCTTGATGAAGAGTTGTGAAAGGAAGATTGAATCCCCCATCCTCGGGCACCTCAGAGAGGTTTTCACCGTTGGATGCGTCCTTTCTTTTTACTTGTTTCATGTAGGAGAGTGCCACAGTGTGGTTTTCACTCAAGAACTTAGAAATGATTCTTAATTTCTCACTTTTGTGACTGAGGGATTCAATTGTTTCCCCATAATAGGCCTATGTGTCTAGCTCAATGATGAATACTGCTTTGTGATCCCCACATGGAATGTTATCCTGTAGTCCCATGAATTCTAAGAGTGCTTCATTTTTTTTGAATGTATCGAGAATTGGTGGTCCTCGTTGGTCATAATCGATGAGTTGGGGGTAAACTAGGCAAATTTCATGATTTTGATGGTCTGCCTCAAAGGATAAGATGCTAATCATGAGAAGGGTGGTATCCTCGAAGAGCCTAGGTATTTTGGATATGGGATCCTCATCATCGCTACTACTATAGACGTCGGTTATATCAAATGTGAAGTTATCTATGACTCGACCTATAGATACGGGTAAGCGAAGTTTGTCTGCGGATTGTTGAGGAGGATTATTGACCTTTCTAACTAGAGGACTTCAACCACATATGGTTATACTTAGAGGGGTACGTCTGAGGCCAAGATTTTTCATTCACATCTCCAGAATGATAGGTATTATAATCCCATTGTTATTTTGTCCAAGTCTCTGGTTTCTATCATAACCCATTGCAAGCATCATTTGCAAACCTTTGCTTATGTCATCCAATGGTAGATTGGCTATTGGTCTATCATCTTGGTATAGGAGATGAGACAGATCCTCCTCTATGACTTCTTGTCCAAGATCTCCTCAACTTATGAAGTTGGGATAGTCTTCAAGGGATGTTTGAGATGTGGAGGCTTCATTTGCTTTCAGACATCCTCATGATCTGGGAGATTGTGGTAACTCTCCTACCATAAAAGCATTTTTGGGAATCGTGTAGTTTCCGCAACCATTATCCTAGATGATGAGTTCGATATCAGAGATGGTGGGAATGGCAGGAGTGGCAAGTGTCTCTATCGCAGAAGTGGATGCGAGAGTGGTTGGATCAATGTACAGTGTTGATGGGCCTTCAACATTTTTAGGTACTTGAGGGATTTTGTAGTATTTTTCCTCAAGGTTCTTAAAATAGGAGAATGGCTCAGGATCTCCATGGATGGTGACCTCTTGTCCTTCATATGTGAACTTGACACATTGATGGAAAGTTGATGCTACCGCCTGCATTGCATGTATCCATGGACATCCTAGGAGAATGTTATAGGGTAGGTTGAGGTCTAGGACTTGACAGGTGGTTTCCATGATAGTTGGCCTTGCTTGAATAGGGATTTTGATTGTGCCTTGGGACACTCTTTCATGATCATCATATGCTCTGATTGTGATACTTTTCCTTTGTTGATGAAATCCTCTAAGATTTTTAACTGTTTAATGAGCTTGAGAGAAAAAATATTCAAGCCTACACCTCCATCCACCAAGACTCGCTTGAATTTTCTTTTCTATACTAGAACTTCTAAAATGAGTGCACGGTTATGAGATGGTTGAGCAGGAAAATCCTGATCATAGAATGTAAGGAGGTTTGAAGTGATGATGTTGCCGACCATAGCTTGGAATTGTTCAACATCAAGATCTGCGGGGATGGTGGATGAAGCCAATGCTTCCTCAAGGATTTTCTTATGGTTAGATAATATTTTTAACAACTCCATGATGGAGATTTGTGTTGGGGTTCTGTTTAGCTAATCAAGGACATTGTAACCATTGGGAACAAATCTTGGATTTGACATAAAAAAAAAATTGGTTGGGATGACCCTACAATAGTAACTTTTCCACCTCTTGTGGTGACTCCACAATTGGTATAGGCTCCTTTGATAGTTATTACTGCACAATATTCATCTAGAGAAGCAAAGAGATTTTCATATACATGATTTATGTTTTTGTAGGTGCCTTTTCCCTTATCTGTGTTATTGTTGCCTTTATTGTTATGGTTAGGCATCAAATTCGTGTATATTTTGAGATTTTGGTTCCCTGTTGGCTATTCCACATTGATGATTCTTTGATCGATGAGGTCTTGGACTATGTTTTTTAGTCTCATGCAGTTTTTTGTAGTGTGCCCTTTGATTTTGTGGAAATCGCAGAGTTGATTCTTGTTGTGCCAAGGAGGTTTAACATTTGGTTCTTGGTAGTTCTCATAAGTAGGGATCTTGATGAGATTTTTGTTTAGTAATTTCTTCATGATGACTTCAAGTGGTTCCCCGAGAGCAGTGTACTTTCATTTGGTGAACTTCTTGTTTCATTAGGGAGGTCCTCTTTGGTCATTGATGTTATTAATTGTCTGGTTGTTAGGTTGTTGTGTTATTGTGTTCCCTTGATGATGATTTTGGATTTTTTGTTGAGGTGTGGATGTGTTCTGCCAAGGGGCACTGATGAAAACTTTGGCATCAACGACACCATCATTGGTAACATTTTTGTTTATTTCCCATGTACGAGGTTTTTCATTGTAGTTGGTGGGTGGGTGATTATTCTGTTGTTCAGGATATGAAGTTGATCCTCCCGATTGTGTCATAAGGGCTCGTTCGATGCTAAGCACCTTAGAAATCAACTAGTCGTACATGGTCATCCCTTGGACCTTGAGATGGAATGCCAAGAGGCCGTCAAGGTTGGATATGATGGTGCATACTTGTTGTTCCTCAGGCATGACCCACTTGCTCTGATTCGCCTTGGATCGCCATAGTTGTAGGAATGAAGTGAATGATTCATTCTTACCTTCTTTCAAACCTAATAGTTCTTCAAGACTGACATCCATGGTGATATTACATGCGTAGTTTTTTATGAATGCGTTGATGATTTCTTGGAATGTCTTGATGTATGTGGGTAGGAAAGAGAACCATTCCATAGCGTGGTCTACCAAAATCCTATGAAATAGCCGCATCATAAAGTTATCATCATACGCGACTTCCATGCAATGAACCTGGAATTCCCTAATGTGATCTTCAGGGTTTCCCATCCCATGATACTTTTCAAACTTTGGGATCTCAAATCCCTTTGGGAATGGTTTCATCACAAGGCTCCTGTCGAATGGGTAAGGGCACAAGTTACTAGATGTTCTTGTAGTTCGCCCTGATTGAAGATCGAGCACTTGTTGCAAGAGCAACTTGATTTGTGTTGTCACATCATTTTGCGGATTAGGAGGTGGGATGAAAGTGTTTTGAGGTGGTTCGCTTGTAGATGTGATGGGTGGATTGGTTGATGTGTTGATTGGTGATAGCTCTGCATTTTGTTGAGCCATGTATTCCTGCACTTGCTGTTGTATAAACAATGCTTGTTGTTGGTCTTGTTGTTGTTGTGCTAAGATTTCCTGTTGTTGATCTTGCTATTGTGTTTGTTGTTGTACCAACAACGCTTGTTATTAGGCTGCTAATTAGGCTACTTCTTGCTTCTCTTGGTATTGTTTTATTTCTTGTTGATATGCTTGTAGTTGTGCTGCTTGTTTTTGTGCAAGAAACTGTGCTTGTGCCTGTGCTTGATATTGGGCGTGTGCCTGAGCTTGAGCTTGAGCTTGAGCTTGAGATTGTGCTTGTGTTTGTGCAGCTTGAGCGGCTTGTTGTTGTTGTTGTTGCAATAAGGCTTGTGCTTGTACAGCCCATTGCACTTGTTGTGTGATTTTGGCAGCTTGAGCATCTCGCGCCGCTTGGGTGGCTTGTTGGGTAGCTAGTTGTACGACTTGTTGAGCAACTAATTGTGTGGCTTGTTGAGCAGCTAATTGCGTGGCTTGTTGAGCAACTAGTTGTGCAACCTTTTTCTTTTGTACTTGCAGGAATTATTTTTGATAAGCAGCTTGTTGAGCTACTTGTAATGCCATGTTGTATTGGCTTGATAAATTGGATCTTGGTAGTGGTGAAGGTGGTGGTGGATTCAGAATGGTGCTTGTGGCGATGATGAGTGGTGATGTCGTGTTGGTGGTTTGAGTGGTGAATGGTGTGATCGATGTGGTTGGTCTTTGGGAGCCCATGCTTTTAGATGTTTGGGGGGTGGTTGATGATGTCATGATTTCTTGTGTTGTTTTCATCTATTGTTGCGATATCGATGACAAGTTTTGAGAGTTTGGTGTGATGTTTTGATTGATTTTTGGGATGTTGGTTTGATTTTGATTGATATTTGGTAAAGGTGGGAGTCCCAAGCCAAGTAGAGGTGTGGATAATGGTGGTAATGGTGGAACACGTGAAAATGTAAGGGTTGTGATCTCTTGAGAAAATGATGTGGTTTCAAAAATGCCCCTAGGTCCGAACATGTCTCCTTCTCCTTGCGAAGTTATGCAGAGAGAAGTTTGGGATGTGTCATGGAAGGATGATGATGATGGATCATTTGGATCATGGAAAGTGAGAGGGGCATACTTATGTAATGGATTTTGGGGTATGTTTTGTTCCAAAATGGTGTTTGCATCCAAGTATTGATTATTAACAAGGGGGTTTGTTTGAATGGCATTAAGGAATGAATTTCCCTTATTAACATTAGGTTGAGTTGGAGCAAAAGATGTTGTGATCTGCGGGATGTTTTGAGTGATGCTTTGGGATGGGGGTATAGATGAGATGGGGATTGTGGATGAAATTGGAGGCATAACCTCCAAAGATGGTTCCACTATAGAGCTCATGTCAAAATCATAAGGTAATTTGGCCCCTTGTTTTGCTAGTTTGAGCATGTATAGTGAAGGGTTAAGCCTCATCATGATATTGATGATCTTATGGTTCTCTATATTTTGGATCATTTCAATGATTTCTTCATGGGACATCCCAAAGGTAAGATCTTCTTCTTGAATTTCCTCTTGTGGATTTTGTGATGATGAGAGAAGGTTTGTCAAAGGATTGCTTGATTCAACAGGATTCATTTCGGCATTTCTTTGTCGGCTTCTATGTTCTTCTTGTGTTGACATCTAGTCTACACCATAAAATAGGGATCAATTTTTCAAGAATATGGGAGATGAATCTTTAATTTTTTGGATTGATCTAATTTTAGGTACAAAAGAGAAAAAAAATTAGTATATCTTGAGGATCAAAAGGTGATATGATGATGATTCAAGAGATGGATTATGTGGATGTTTGATCTTTTGAAAAAAAACTTGAGGGCAATGCTAGACTCTTATGACTCTTGGATATGTTTTGGATTTTAGATTTTGATTTCTTGGATTGTCCTTGACTTGATTTTTTGGTTTGCTTTGATTGAACAAATAGATCCTAAGATGTTGGATGATTATATAAGGGATAGATTTTCTCAAAGGATGATAATTTGAATGTGTGTAGGGAGAAGGATGCATGTACCCACACCTATTCAAACAAGATGATAATTTAACCAAGCATATGAAGAAGGATGCATCTACATATACCTAGCTAAATAAGATGGTTTGATAATTTTGAATAAGCATATGCAAAAGGATGCATCTACACATACCTAGCCAAAGATGATTTGATAAAGATTTCAAGGATTTTTTCTCAAGGATTTGATGATTTTTATTTTTTCCAACAATCCTAGCATGAAGGATAATTTCAATATTTTTCGAAAGATGATGGTGAGGTGATTTTTGGTTTGATGTTGAAGGATGGATGAAAAAGATTTTTATTTTGATCCTAAGATGTACCCAAAAAGATGCTTTGTTTACTAGACCTAGGTATTGAAGAGCATGTAATGCTTCTATGGACCTCTATAACTAAGAAGTGGTTCAAATTGTTGTTAAGTGTTTGTTTCCAAGTGTTTTCGAACAAGCAAAGCATTTTTTCACCAAGAATAGGCACAACCCTATGGATATGAAAGACAATATTTGTTGAGTCCCCACTTGGACATGTCCAGCTATGCTTATCTTTAGCGAATGGTTAGATGCTTGACCCCACAAGCTCCCCTCCACGGCACTCACTTATACAGGGCACCCAAGCATCAACACCCATGAAACTCCCATGGCATGCTTTCCATTTCTACTAAAGACCGTAAAAGTGTGGGGTGGCTTCAGAATGACCGTTCTTGCACCAACAAATAGATCAAGGATTTTCACAATTCCAAAACATGGGTTTTAATTAGGACTTTCCATTCATAGGAGTTGACCCAACGTGGCGAGAGACCATTGTTGTCCTTCTCGTCAGAGCCAACCACATTATATTGGCGTTTACTCCAATACCCACATTTATATCCTGACTGGAAATACTCTCGGGTTCAAAGTGTTACCAGTTGAGTCGTTCCCTTGGGTGGGTACTTTTTCCCCAAGGCAAGCCCTCTAAGATAAACAATAGTGAGTAAATGTATTCATAGTTTGATTGACCTTCGTTTAGAAACAAAGGGAGAACACATGCAATAAATTCACTCACACTCGCACAATTTGTTCAATTTTTAAACCCAAATTGAAGTGTGTATGGGAAATTATTTATGCAACTTAATGTCACCAAAAGCCTTTTTATTCTCAAGATCACCATGAGGCATGAGAGAAGCGAATACGTCTTTTGATGATATTACTTTGTGTACGTAATTGCAAAACAATGCAAACACTTGTTTATTTTAAATCCTCAAAGCAAAAGTGAGTTCGGTTTAAGAGCACCAAAGTAAGTGTGACAAATTGCTTTGTTCAATTTTTTAATCTCAAAACAAACTTTAGTAAATTTGAGTCCTAATGTTCGTTTTAAGCCTTTTTGTAACAAGAATTCAAAGTTTCTTTTTAATTCCCAAACGAAATTAGTAAATCCTAAGCATAAAAAGATAAAAAAAAAAATCCTTAAGAGGAGTAATGAATCCTCCAAGAGTGTTAAGAAAACACTAGAGTGTTTTAAAACACTTGTTTTTGTGAGATGACATCCTCATGCTTCTCTTCCTTTTTGTCTTTGATCGATCCAACCTACAAGAAAAATCAGTTATATTCTACAAAACAGAGGTCAAAAAGATAGAAAACAGTCAAAAGAAACATAATTTGACAAAAAGCGCATGCTTCAAATAAAATTTCACTTCATACTCCCCTCCAGCGATGCAATCCACGAAGGCGTCGCAGTTTGATTTCCCCAACGGTGTTGTATAGTGCCGCTTGCTAGTCAATGTCGCTCTGTAACTAGACCAGTGAGCATGAAGGCATCGTACTTTTAGCCAACGATGCAGTTTGGGTTTTTGAAAGATTCCCATGGGTCTGTTTAGTTCAACGGCGTAGTTTAGAATTCAAATTTTCTGGGTGGGAAGACAGAGGCATCATAGTTTCAATTTTTAGCAGTCCTATATAGTGATGTTGGAGAACTAGCGGTGCTGAACAACGACGCTGAGCTTCCAGTGGTGGATTTTTTCTGTAGACAAATAAAAATGCAAATTTTTTGACAAAAACATGATTGAAATGTGAGATTCCCCTCTCTCTAGCACCAAAATGTGAACCTAGATCCTAAACCTGCAATAATACAATAAGCAAACAACAAATTACATTCAAATGCAAGCTAGAATGTAGATTCCTCAAGAAATCCATTTAAATTGCAAAAGGGAAAGGAAATGAGATGAAAAACACAACAATACTTAAAACATATAAAATCCTATTCTAAAGCAAACTAAATTCTCAATCTCTTGAGGGAATTGGTGCCAATTTGATGTGAAAATTGGCTCTTTCCCAACTCCAATGATGCAATGGTGATTTGATGAAGAAATTTGATCCACTTTTTTGATGATTGATGAGTGCTCCAATAGAAAAATCTGCATAACCTAGCTATGAACTCACTAATATGGATAAAGATTGCTAATAATTTGAGCATAATAAGTTTACTCAAATTATGGATGATAGAAATGAAGGATGAGCCTCTTATTTATAGAATGAGAAGATGAAAGAATGTCCAAAATAGAGCAATCTGGGACTAAGAATTAGCCAATGACAAAGTGCCACTTGTCAATGGGTGAATGGATGGAGGATGTGCAAGTTTTGAAGATTGTGTCCATAAATGCATATATTTGAATTTTGAATTTGTTGAAATGACATGTAAGAGGGAAATATGGCACATTGAATGCCACTTGGCTCAAGGAAAAGGGACTTTGTATGTGGATTAAATTCCTTGTTGGAAGGATAAAGTCCACTTGGATTTTGAATTCAAAATGGAGGAATATTCCTTAAAAGATGTCTTGTTGAAGAAAATAGAGATTTAATAAATCAAATAACTCTATTTTCATGTGCAAGTGGTAAAAGATGGAGGATGGGACATGAGGAGAGATTAAATTAATCAAGGTTAATTAATTTAATGAAGGGGTTAAATGATGTGACCTATTTGACTTAAATTTGTGGATTTATTTAAATCAAATATGAGAAGAATGTGATAAAGAATTAATTAAACAAGGATTTTTTATTTATTTAATTAAAAGATATGATGTTAGATTAAACTAAATAAGGTTTAATTTATTTTATTTAATAGATAGACTCTAGGGATTTAATCAAATAAAATTAATTATTTAATTAAATAGGATAATTAGATCAGAATGGTTAATTTAATTATCAAGAAAGGATGACTTAATTAGATAACTGATTTATTCAATTAAGAGAAGAATATTGATGAATTTAATCAAATAAAGGTATTCGATTAAATGGTTAGACCAAAGGATGATTTAGGATGAAATGATGTTAGTGGTCAGGATCAGGTGTCCAATGTCAATCAGTACATTTTACGTGTCTACAAGTAGCAATCTTTGATGGGTTATTACTCGAAAATCATGTCACCTAGAAACAATATGTCTAATTCTATGGGATCACATAGGGCCCCTCTAAAATAATCTCAAATACACTTAAGTCATGAACTACACACATGAATACAAACTATACCCATGAAAACATGTAGGTCATAAAGTATACATTGGAATACTCATAAGTGACGAAGTATACACGTAAGTTGTAAAGTATACACTTGAATACATGTTAACTATACACAATATGCATGATATTATCATTCAATAATTGCTATCAAATATATTATTTACAAAATACCACGTAGGTATACAATAAATGGCCCTACTACATAGTCATTTCCCAGTAGGGGAAGGAAATAGATCATGTGTTGCCTTCGTGGTCGGCACACTCTTCCACAATAGTAGCATATTGACGTTCTAGAGTGACAAACACCTGTAAAAACCATCAAGGTAGGAGTTAAACTACATACAATAGAAAAGATGCTTAGAATACCAAATCTTTATTATTATAAACAGCCTAAGTGATGATGAAATGGTAATTAAAACTAGAAAAGATGCTTAGAATAAAAAATCTATATTATTCTAAACAACCTAATTGATGATTAAATGGTAATGCAAACTATTAAAGATGCTTACAATAGCCAATCTATATTATTCTAATATGTCACATACCTCTTCCAAAGGATCAGAGTTGGCTATTGTTGTAGTAGCTCCATGATTAATCATTCCAAGAACATCGTAATATACTTCGAATGAGAAATATATATGGTCACAATAGAAAAGATGCTTAGACTAAAAAACCTATATGAACCTTACCAGATAAACAATGTCAAAATGTGATGAACAATATCATATTTGTCCCATACAACAAATGATCTACTACTCAAGTGTACATCTGAAGGGTTATCTCTTACCTTTAGAGTTTCCAATAATGGTTCATGAACAACACTACTAATTGTCCATAGTTTTTTGTTTTTGGTCTAGCATGATGTCTCAATAACTTAACATTTGTTGTTATAACAAGGTGTGAATACATGAGAATGGTTTTGTATTTCTCATAGTCTTCAAATGCAGGTATGTCATTCTTTCTAATCATATATGTTTGCAACCAAGTTCCAGAAATAACAACTGAACCTATGTGATTATAAGTTTTTATCAACATCTCAATATACTTAGAATAACAAATATATATTTTGTCTAAACAACCTAAATTATGACGAAATGCTAATGCAATCTAGAAAAGATGCTTAGAATAACAAATCTATATTATTGTAAACAACCTAAACAATGATGAAATAGTAATGCAATGAATTTCAAGAAACAACAATTGAACCTATAGGATACATGAACCCATCATCATTTGTCATCAGTTGTGTTAATTTTTTCTTTCCCTGTACACATCATGCCAATTGTAGACATGAAAATATACCGACATACTTGATCTCGATTATTAACACCATTTCATCCTAAATCATCCCTCAGTCTAACCATTTAATTGAATACCCTTATTTGATTAAATTCATCAATTTTCATCTCTTAATTAAATAAATCATTTTATCTAATTAAATCTTTCTCCCGTGTTAATTAAATCAATCAATCTAATCTAATTAACCCTATATCTATATTTAATTAAATAATTCACTTTATTTGATTAAATCTCTAAAGTCTATATTAAATTAAATAAATTAAACCTTGTTTAATTTAAATTAACCAATCATCCTCTTTTGTTAAATAAAACAAAATATTTATTTAACTGAGTGTAAAATCACATTCTTCTCATCTTTGATTTAAATCAACCTATAAATCTAAATCAAATTTGTCACATCATCTAATCTCTCATTAAATTAATTAACCTTTGATTAATTTAATCCTAATGCAAGTCCCATCCTCTAGCTTTTGCCACTTGCGCATGAAAATAGATTTAATTCATTTATTAAATCTCTATTTTCTCTCAACATGGCATAATGGAGGAATATTCTCTCAAATTTGAATTCAAATCCAAGTGGACTTTGTCCTTCCAACAAGACATTTACTTCACCTAATAAGTCATTTTTCCTTAAGCCAAGTGGCATTTAAGACATTTATTTTCCCTCTTACAAGTCATTTCCCTAATTTCAAATATCACCTAATTGCATTTATGGGCACATTCATCAAAATGTGCACATCCTTCATCCATCCATCTCTTGACAAGTGACATATTTCCATTGGTTGAATGATAGTCCCACATTGCTCCATTTTTGTCATTTCTCCATCTTTCCATTCTACAAATAAGAGGTCTCTTTCCTCATTTTATCATCCATAATTCGAGAAAAGTTATTATATTCAAATCCATAGCAATTCTCATCCATTTTTATCCAATCTTAGCTAGGTTATGCAGATTTTCATCTTGGAGCATACTTCAATCATCAACAAAGTGGATCACTCTTCATCACCAATCAACATTTCATCATTGGAGTTGGGAAAGGGCTAATTTTCACATCAAATTGGCACCAATTCCCCCATGGGATCAAGAGTTTTCTTCTTTAATTAGGATTCAACCTTCCTTTATTGTTTTATTATCATGTTCTTCATCTCATTTCCTAATTTAAGCTTTGTGAATGGATTTCATGGGGAACTTAGATTCGAACTTGCATTACAATCTTCTAATGTGTGGGTTCTTTGTGTTTTTAAGGTACTAGGATCTTGGTTCACACATTTGGCACTAGAAGGAGGGCTAACCAGAAGTTCTAATCACGTTTTTTCATCAAATTTTGTGCTTTTCTATTATTTTTGTGTCTCTATAGGGAACTCCACCGCTAGTTGACCAGTGTCGCTATGCAAAACCACTAGGAATCCAGCATCGCTATATAGAACCACTGCAAATTCCAAACTCCGATGCTTTGATGTTCCCACCCAAGATTCAAATTTCCAAAGTGCACCGCTAGTTCTATTTCCACCCACTTGAAATTTTAAACTTCAAACTCCACCGCTAACTAAAATAGCGATGCAGTCATGCTCTTTGTCCCTACTACAAAGTGAGGTTTACTAGTAAGTGACGCCATATAGGACCCCTAGAAAGTTCAAACTCCACAACCTGTGCAAACTCCACCACTGAGGGAAAGTAAAAAGAGAAATTCATTTTTTTATGACATGACTTTTTCAATTTTGATCATTTGGGTTATTACATGCTTTTCTGACCTCTGTTTTGTAGATTTAACTAGTTTTCTCGTAGGTGGACTTGATCAAAGTGAAGGAGAAAAGAGGCATGATGACATCACTTTCTCATAATACCAAGTGTTTTTGAACACTTTAGTGTTTGTTTAACACTCTTGGAGAATTCACAATTTCTCTTAAGAAAACTTGTTATATTTCGTGCTTAGGACCTACTAAATTTATTTTGGGTTCTAAAAAGAACATTTCAATTTTCACAATAAAGAGCTTAAAAAGAACTTTAGGACAAACTTACTAGAATTGGTTTTCAGATTTAACAATTGAACAAGGCAAATTCAACATTTGATTTGGTGCTATAAAAAGAATTCACTTTTGTTTTGTGGTTTTAAAATGAAAAAGTACTACTTTATTTTGTGATTGCTTACACAAATTAACACCATTGAAAAGACATATGCACTTCTCTCACTCCTCATGGCGATCTTGAGAATCAAAATGCTTTTTGGTGGTCTTAAGTTGGGATAAAGTGATTGCCTCCAAAATTCATTTTGGCTTTTAAAAGTGAACAAAACATCTTGCGAGTGTGAGTTGAACATATTGTGTGTGTTCTCCCTTTGTTTCTAAACGAAGGTTGATCAAACTACGGGTATTTTTTCTTACTATTGTTTATCTTAGAGGGTTTGCCTTGTGGGAAAAAGTACTCACCCAAGGGAACGACCCAACCGGTAACACACTAAATCTAAGTGTATTTCCAACCGGGATATAAAAGTAGGTACTAGAACAAAGGCTAGTATCACACAATTGGTTCCAATGAGAAGGGAAGCAATGGTCTCTCACCTCGATGGATCAATCCCTACGAATAGAAATTCTGAATTAAAACCCTTGTTGTAAAAAGGCCAAAATCCCTATCTATTTATTGGTGCAAGAATGGTCATTCTTAAGCCATCCCACACTTTTATGGCTTTTAGTAGAGATGGAAGGTATTCCATGGGAGATTCATGGGTATTGATGCTTGGCTGCCCCAAAAGAAGTGTTGAGCCGTGGAGGGGAGCCAGTGGAGTCAAGCATCTAACCATCCACTGAAAGTAAGCATAGTTCAAATTTTCTAAGTGGGGACTCAACAAATATTGTCTCAAATATCCATAGGTTTGTGCTTGTTCTTGAAATCAAAAAACATTGCTTGATCGAAAACATTGGAAAACAAACATTTAACATGAACATCAAATCTCAAACCCTTTAGGAGAAGGAAATATCCTTGAATGAATTCACATGCCCTTGCTTGCCCTTGGGATTCATATCCTTAGAGGTTTCTAGGCACTTGAATTTTATCTCAATTTGCTACTACTAAATTAAACATTAGGTAACTCTTGCTTTGATTTCCTCAATTTCCACATAATACACTTTGTGGGATGAGAAGAAATTAAAACATTAGACATCTAGTTTCAAAGCTTAATCAAGAAGTGTTTGTGGTAAAACGAAGTAATTAAACAAAGATTAAAGACAATTGAATCCCACATATGTTTCCCAAATGATTTCACGCAAGATCAAGATCGAGAAACCAAAGGTAAAATCTCTTAGTATAAAAGATCACAAAAATCATCTCTCAACGTTATACGAATTCAGACGAAGATTGTTTTTTAACTGTTACAGAAAAGGTTCAAGAAACAATTCTAGTTTTTACTCGTTCTATTATTGTCAAAACCCAAATATTTTTAGAGAGTTTGAGTATCTTGTTTAGAGAAAAGCATGTTCTTCAAAACCGAGGTCTAGTAAAGCAAGTGTCTTTTTAGGTAAACCTAGGATCAAAATCAAACCTTCATCCATCTTTGAACATCAAAACCAAAATCATCCCATCATCAACTCTTTGAAAATCTTGGAAAAATCCTCCATGTTAAACTTTGGGAAAATCATTTGAAACCAATCCAAAATCATCTTGTTTGATTGTGTGTAGATGCATCCTTCACATATTTAGTCAAATTATCAAATCTTGTCAAAAAATTTATCCCTTGATAAACATCCAACATCTTGGGATTTAGGAGTTCATTATCCAAAATCAAAATCAAACCAATCAAAATCATCTTGTTTGGATAGGTGTGTTTAGATGAATCCTTCTTCTCACACCTAGACAATTTAGCATCTTATGAACATAATCTACTCTAGCACAACATCCAACCTCTTAGAGTTTATGAGTTCACCATCAAAATCCAAATCCAAATCAAATCAATCCCAAATCAAACATCAAAATAAAGTCCTAAAGTTTAACATACCCTTCAATATTTTCTCAATAGTTCCAATCACCCATCAAAGATCCATCTTACATCCATATCATTATCACCCTTTGATCTTTAAATCATCCTTAAAAATTCTCTTTTGTACCTAAAGGTATATCGTTCTAAAGAATTATAGGTTCATCTCTTATATTCTTGAAAAATTGATCCCTATTTTATGGTGCAAACTAGATCTCAACACAAGGACATGGAAGCCCACAAAGAAACATAAAATTCAAGTGATCTTAGTCAAACCAACACTAACATGAATCTTGTTGGATCAAGCAATCCTACAACCAATCTTTCACTCCCTCAAGACCATCAAGATGATGTACAAGTGGAAGACCTCACAAAAAACCCTCTTGGTATGACCCAAGATGAGATCAATGAGATGGTTCAAAATCCTGAAGATCACAGGATTGTCAACATCATGATGAAACTCTATCCCCAACAATACATGCTCGAACTATTAAAACAAGGGAATAAAATCCCTTCTTATTATGACATGAGCACCATTGTGGAACCACCTTCAAAATCATTCACACTTCCCATATCATCCGCAATCCCCATCACATCAACATCCTAATTTCAAAATATCACTCATCCCATCCCCCAAATCACACCATCAATTGCTCCAACTCAACCGATCGTTAACAAAGGGAGTGAATTTCTCAATGCATTGCAAACACACCCTCTTGTAAATAATTAGGATTTGGATGCGAACACTACTTTGGGTAAAAGCATCCCCCAAAACCCATTACATACATATGTCCCCATCACCTTTCATAATGACCCATCATCATCATCATTTAATGCAACACCACAAACCTCTCTTCCCATGACCTCACAAGGAGAAGGTGACCTATTTGGACTAGGGGGAATTTTTGACCCATCATCATCATCATTTCCCCAAGGGAACTTACCACTCACTTTCCCGCCACTCCCACCCTTGCCATTAACATCTGTCTCACCTCTTGGTTTGGGGCTACCATCGACTCCACCTCTCACTCAAAATCCCCCCAACCATCAATCAAGGTATCATATGAAATCCTCACCTCTTTCCATCGATATCACAACAACAAATGGAAACCATCCCCATATCACAAACAAACAACACATCATCTATCACCCCTCAAAACATGGTCTCTCATGCACCAAGCATATCAATTGCACCATCCACCACTGCGGTGCCCCTCATCACCACAACAAGCACCATCCCAACTCTACCACCACCACCACCACCACAATCAAACACACAAAGTCAATATAGCATTGTGTTGCAAGCAGCTCAACAAGATGCTTATCAAAAGGCACTCCAACAAGTGTAAAATCAACAAGCCGCACAACTAGCTGCTCAGTAATCCACTCAAGTCACGCAAGCCACGCAAGTTGCTCAAGCTTCCCAAGCTGCATTACAAGTACAACAAGCACAACAAGAACAATAGGATGCTCAATCCCAAATCTTATTGCAACAACAAGCTACACAGGCAAAAGCACAAGCTCAAGTTGCACAAGCACAAGCACAAGCTTAGGCTCAAGCTCAAGCCCAAGCCCAATATCAAGCACAAGCATAGTATCTCACACAACAACAAGTAGCGCAACAACAAGCATATTAGTAATCATTGAAGCAATATCAATAACAACAGGAAGTAGCCCAATTAGCAACTCAACAACAAGCGTTGTTGGCTCAACAGCAATAGCAAGCTTAGCAATAGGCCTTAATAGCACAACAGCAACAGGACCAACAACAAGCATTGTTGGTACAACAATTACAGGTATATTTGGTGCAACAACACATGAAAACACCATCCATCAACATACCAACTAATCCACCCATCCCACCAACAATTGAACCGCCTCAAAAAAAATTCATTTCACCCCCTAATCCACAAAATGATGTGACAACACAAATCAAGTTTCTCTCACAACAAGTGCTCGATCTTCAGTCAAGGCGAACCATGAAAACACCTAGCAACTTGTGTCCTTATCCATTCGACAGGAGCCTTGTAATGAAACCATTCCCAAAGGGATTTGAGATCCCCAAATTTGACAAATACTGTGGGATGGGAAACCATAAAGATCACATCAAGGAGTTTTAGGTTCATTGCATGGAAGTCACATATGATGATACCTATTTGATGCAGCTATTTCCTAGAATTTTGGTAGGCCAAGCCATGGATTGGTTCTCTCACCTTCCTCCAGGCATCAAAAATTTCCAAGAGATTGTAGATGCATTCATCAAAAATCACGCATTCAACATTGTGATGGATGTTAGTCTAGAGGAACTATCAACTTTGAAACAAGGAAAGAATGAATCATTTGCGTCATTCCTACAATGATGGCGATCCAAGGCCAATTGGAGCAAATGGGCTATGTTGAAAGAACAACAAGTGTGCACTATCATCTCCAACCTTGACGGTACCTTGGATTTCCATCTCAAAGTCCAAGGGATCACCACATACAATCAGTTGATCTCCAAGGTGCTTAACATTGAACAAGCCCTTGGTATGCAACCAACAACACAAACCTATCCTAATCAACAAAGCAACCACCCATCTACAAGCTATAATGACAAACCTCACACATGGGAAAGAAACAAAAACATTACCAATGATGGTGTTGTCAAAGCCAAAGTTGTCATTAGTGCACCTCGACAAAACACACCTGCACCTCAACAACAACCCTAAAATCACCATCAAAACAATCCCCAAGCTAACATAATAACTCAGCAGCCAAACAATAAAACCATCAACAATGTCAATGATCAAAGGGGGCCACCCTAGTTAAACAAAAACACCCCCAAGAGGAAGTACACTACCCTTAGGGAACCACTCAAGGTCATCATGAGGAAATTGATAAACTAAAATTCCATCAAAGCTCCCACCTATGAGAATTATTAGGAACCAAACATGAAACCACCCTGGTACAATGAAAATCAACTCTATGACTTCCACAAAATCAAAGGGCGCACCACTAATAGTTGCATGAGGTTGAAAAACCTAATCCAAGACCTCATTGAACAAAAAAACATAAACATGGAACAACTAGCTGGAAACCAGAACCTCAAAATATACACGAATCTAATGCTAAACCATAACAACAAAGGCAATAATAATAACGATAAGGGGAAGGGTACCTTCAAGAGCGTGAATCATGTGTACAATCATGTCATTGCATCCCTAGATGAATATTGTGCCACTTGTAGACACCTAAAAATGGTCTGGAAAATCCAATTAATCAAATACGCCTTATTTGATTAATTAACCTTAAATTCCTCTACTTAGTAAATAAATAGAAATATTTATTTATATTAAGTTCATTTATCAATTCTCCTATTTTTCTCTCCTAATTAAATAAACAAAATTAAAAACTTTGTTTTATTTAATTATTATCATTTTTATCACATTAATTCTCTCTTAATTAAATAAACAAAATTAAAAACTTTGTTTTATTTAATTATTATCATTATTTCGTCTATCTTAAAATTGAATACACAATTTAAATAATTCGTGTTATTTAATTTCACATTTCCTCTTAATTAAATAAAGATTGTCAAAAATCTTTTTAATTATCACTCTCCTTTAATTTAATAAAACCAAACCCTATAGTTTGATTTATTAAATTATTTATTCCTCATTTTTGCTAAATTTAAATAAATTAAAACTATTTAAATTTATTGCATAAAGTTTGCACTATTCCCTCACCAATAAATATTTATTTCCCCACCAATCAAATTAATGGCACTGCCATTCACGGGAAAGCTTCAGGGAAAATCTGCAGGAAGATCTCTCAACAACCTTCCACCCACCTTCCCTCTTATCTTGCCTGGTGTTTTCATGGGGAGAAACCATTCTCCATGATCAGCTCCTTCTTCTCATCCCATGCCTTTGGATTCTCCAGAAGAAATCACAGCCCCTCATCCCGGTTTCCTGTACATTTGTGCTGCCGTGAAAGCTATAAATATAGCTCTTGGGCTACACAAAAAGGATCCCAACTAATGTAATCTTACTCTGCAGGTTTCCAAAGCACTCAAGCATCCAATTCATCCAACAATCATCCAGCAACCATCCACATCCATCCAGCATCAGCATTTGCAGTCATGGCTGCCATTAGCATAGAGTTTGCATATTTAGATTGAAATAGAGTAGCATAATCTCATTTCTCATTCTCTAAGTGTCACTTAATAGTTTAATTAGCTTAAGAATCTGAGAGCTAAGTAAATTAGAGGAGTCTTTAGAGTTAGAGAGCAATAGGATAGCATTTTGAAGCTTTTTAGTTTAATTTAGTTTAAATTCATTGAGTTTTTGATACAATTATCCTATTTAGAAGCGTAGAGGCATTGTTTATTTAGTTTTCCCCTTTTACACGCTTACAGAATGGCGCCCACCGTGGGGCAATACCCCGAATTTTGCTAATTTTTGAAAATCTTGTCGTACAGGAATCGGCGTAAAAGTTTTCGCGGGATCGAGAGTTTTTACAGCGCGCCGGGATTCTGTTTTAGCGCGCCGGGTTCTTTTTACAGCGCGCCCGGTAACTGTTCCAGCGCGCCGGGTTTCTGTTCCAGCGCGCCCGGTCACTGTTCTAGCGCGCCTGGTTTCTGTTCCAGCGCGCCACTTCTTTTCATTTAAAGTCATTTATTTCATCTGGATCCGACGCGTCCGCGGTCAGATTTCTTTTATTTCTTTCTGTTTGGTTAAAATTTACCAATCCTAGGGTAGAAACATTAAAATTTACCAATCCTAGGATAGAAATGGTTAAAATTTTACCAATCCTAGGATAGAAATGGATTAAAAATGTACCAATCCTAGGATAGAAACATCACACTTCTATTTGAGGTTTTTAAAATTGAACATTTTGCTTGTCATGGAGCAATATCTCCATTAGAAGTAAATCATTTGTCTTTTGGGCTTAAAAAGAACAGAATCTTGCTGTGTTTGGGTGACAGGTTTATGCTCTCCCCTTAACTGGGTGCATCAAAATACCAGACTCACCATTTACTTTATGCATTTTATGCTTTTGTTAAAACCTTTAGACAGGCCTGCCGTAGTGGGAAAAAGTACTCACCCTACGGGAACGACCTGAGTGGGGACAGCCAAAAGCCATGGTATTCCAACCCACTTTAAAATTTATGTGAATTTGGGGAAACCCTCTTTCAACGGAAGTGCGCAGGATAACCATCCCCAAAATCTTTGTTTTAAAGATTGGGAGGTCTCTCGAGGGAGTTTATCCATTTGCCGCTCCGAACGGAAACCCTATCTAAGAAACTAGAACTAGAAGCACGCTTGTCAGTTTCCGAACATTGTAATACTCGGCGGTGCAGGGGCGGGGAAGAATCTACCCTCAAGCACTCACCATATAATTGCCAAGGACTGTTTGCTCAGGGGATCCGGTATCCACTTCCGTCACTCTGAGTACGCACCTGGAAAAGACAAAAACACGGGCACCCTCTAGGGGGTGACATGGCTGTGTGAGTCGACGCAATTCCAAGCTGTGGGCCGTTCGAGTATATAACGATGACCTTTTATCTCTAGGAGTGAGTCTGTTTGAATTGTCTTATCTTGTTATCAAACCGGTAAAAATCAAGAAGAATCATTGATTCTTGAGAACATACACTACTTGTTTAGATTCTAGGATTTTAAAACCATTCTATTCTTGATTGCTGTGTTTTCTATCATTAAACTCAGATAAGATCATCACAAAAATCCTAAAAATTGAAACACTTGTGGATTTCTCATGATTCGAGATTGGGTATCCACCAAGTTTGTTAAGAAATCTCTTGCCAAACGAATCCGAAAACCAAAGAGGACACTTGCCTACAAACAACTCTTAAGAAAACAAAAGTTTCTATATCAAAGCAGGAAAGTTCTACTTCAACATAGAACTTTTATTCATAGGTATCACGATTTCTCTAGAGGTTATACAGACGACTACGCCGTAGCTCCCTTAGACTCACAAGCATACTTTCAAAGAAGAGCTCTTAGGCAACATCACAATCATAGTCAGAGAATTCGTCCTGAATACATCCCACAACCGGCCATCCAATATGATACCAGACCAAGTGAGTTTCATAGAATAAGATAGTTTTTTTTCTGTCTTAAACCCCTTCAGATCATAGTTTTAGCGTGCCCGGTTTCTGTTTTAGCGCGCTTGGTGTCTGTTTTAGCGTGCCCGGTATCTGTTTCAGCGCGCTTGGTATCTGTTTTAACACTCCCGGAATCTGTTTCAGCACGCCCGATCTCTGTCTTAGCGCTTTGTGTCTCTGTTTTAGCGCGTCTGGATTCTGTTTCAGCGCGCCTGGTCTCTGTTTTAACGCACCTGATTTCTGTTTCAGTGCGCCTAGTCTCTGTTTTAGCGCGCCATGAAACCCGAAAAACAGAGAGTTAATAGGGCATTTTGTTAGCTTGCCCTTATCAAATACAAGGTTTCTATCAGTTCAAAACATTTTTTTTTACAGTCCAGAACGCAATAGTCATACAAAGAGAAAAGCTTTACCCCTATACCTAGATCTTGCAGCATCTTGCATAGTGTCGTTATCACCAAAATCTGAAATTTTCTGTCAAAATTTCCCTATCAAGGATTCTATCATCCTTTCATCACGAAACTAGACAAAAACAAAATCAGATTTTAAATCAACAACCTTGACACTTATCCAATCAAATCCAAGATCAAAGCCTAGGGTAAACCTTTTAACGTTTGTATGCCTATCTTCACACGAGCAGCATATCAAAAACAACAAGAACAAGAAAACGAAAAAATAGCAGCCATGACTGAAGAAAACCCTTGGGGACGATATAGCAACACTGACCCTCTTATTAACTCACATGAGAAGGAAATAACTGCAGAAGAAATCGAGAAAGTGCAACAAGACCCTCATTTCCATAAATTTATGGAAAAGATGCTAGAGCAAGACATGGAAAAGTATCTTCTCTTATTAGCTGACAAAGGTGCTAAGCTTCCTAAAGACTTTGATATCAATCAACTCAAGGAAGCAACCACACCTAACTCAACTAATATAGAGAATCTGAATCAAATAGATGCTTTGACAAGACAAATCCAACAGTTACAATTACAATTCCAGAATATCCAACAAGGGCCAACAAAGAGGTATCTATTACAAGACATTTGCCCTTACCCATTTGACTCAAGCATCAACATGATACCATTTCCAAGATATTTTGAATACCCAACATACAACAAATACAATGGGAGAACTGATCCGTTTGACCACGTACGAGAATTTCGAGCTATGAGCATAGAGTTCGCACACGAGGACTCTTACTTACTACGGTTATTCCCAAGAAGCCTAGGAAACACTTGCATGGAGTGGCATGGAGTAGGTTTTCTAAGTTAGAACCTGGAATTCAATCCTTTGAGGAACTAATCAATAGGTTCATAACACACTTCTCATTCAACATCCAACATGGGGTAACCTTAAAAGAACTTTACAACACCAAACAAGCAAAAGGCGAAAAGTTTCTCTCTTTTCTCCAAAGGTGGAGAAGGCTATTTGCTAAATACCCTAGATCTATTCCTGAAGAGGAGAAGATAGAGATGTTCATTGATAACTTAGTAGATGACATGAACTACAGATTGGACTTACAATGTCCATCCACATTTGAAAAAGTAAAAGAAAAAGGGCTTAAAATCGAAGAGGCTCTAATCAAAAGAGGAACAATCAAACATTTCACTGAAGGTTCAAACAATAGCCATTCCTCTAACAGCAACAACGAAAAGCCAAGATTTTGGCAAAAGAACAAGAATACTGATACCATGATCGATGCACATACATCTAAACCAGTATTCACCTTGACACCAACTACTACAAACAAACAAAACAATGGCTTTAATATCAAACAAAGTAGTGACCAAGGAAATAATCAAAACAGTGGAGAAACGAAAACCCAATCATTCCAACGACCCTCCAATAAACGAAAATTCACGCCATTAGGACAATCGTTGGAATCAGTCCTCAAAGAACTTTTAAAAGAAAAACTCATTCAAGTGCAAGAGGCTAGAAATTGGGACCCTCAAGTCAAACCATCATGGTGGAATGACTTACATTACTGTCACTATCACCAAAATAAAGGTCACATGACTGAAAATTGTTGGCAATTAAAACATGTGGTACAAGACCTCATAGATCAAAAGAAAGTATTCGTAGAGGGCCCTCAAACAAACAAGGATCATACAACCTTCAAAAATCCTCTACCCAATTATCAAAAGGGAGAATCTTCTTCCGCAAACACCAAAGGTAAGAACGTTGGTTATGTTTATGACGCAACAATCCTTTGTTTTTCTGCTGCCAAAGAGGATGAAGAGTTATGCAATCAAATCAACCAGAAAAAAGACATTACATCTACCAAATTGGTACAACCTATGGACAAATCCGAAAACCAAATCAATGTAGTCACACTCAAAGGGAAACAAGAGTACCAACCGGTTAATGCCACAACAAGGGCACAATCCAAAGATATATTGAAAGGAGCATCAATATCATCCCCATCAGTGGATCCCCCCTCCAATCAATATAATCTCATCGATCAATTGCAGAAAATACCAGCTCAAATATCAATCTTGGAACTTTTGAAGATCTCCCCATCACACAAAGAGGTTCTTGAACAAGCTCTCGTATCAACTACAGTACCTAACAATCTGGATGTGTGCCAATTCCAAGCTATGGTGGGACATCTATCTGCACCTCATTTCCTTTCATTTTCTGAACATGATGATGTATCACTCAACCACCCGCATAATTCTGCCCTTCACATTGAAGTCCTTATCCACAAACATTGTGTAAAGCGTGTCCTGATAGATGGAGGGGCTGGTTTAAATATTTGTACCTTAAAGCTGATTCGTGCACTAGGATACTCAGATGAAGCCATTGATACCAGAAGAAAAATCACAATCAAAGCATATGATGAAGAAGAAAGGTCCTCTACAGGATTGATCATATTACCCATTCAAGTTGGGCCTACTGTCCAAAAAGTGGTTTGCCAAGTCTTAGATAGGGAACTGACATACAACATACTGTTGGGACGCCCTTGGATCCATGATATGCAAGCAGTACCGTCTACCTACCATCAATGCCTAAAATTTCCCGTCAATGGACAGGAGGTAACAATCACAGCAGACTACAATGACACCCAAGCCTGTCATACATTGAAGACATCTCAGGATACATTCATACCTAACAATAGAGAAGTTGGCACATCAGATAGTGAACAACAGCAAAGCTTCATTTCAAAATGGCTTCCAAAACAACAAAAAT
>VDFB02271358.1:360473954-360506072 GCA_007258455.2 Sequoia sempervirens | reverse complement strand
TACAAAACATAAAGTGTGCACTTGGAAAATCTGGAGATGACTTGGATGAGCTCTGAAATTCTAAAAAAATTAATTTTCTGACCTAGTGGGACTCATTTTCCATTCTGGACGAATCAGTCCCAGATCTGAGTCTCTACACAGGATCAAGTTTTAGCCAAATGGGTATCCAAATCTGCAAAGATCTCTGAAAAACTCATAAAGTGGGACTCATTTGCCACAACTAGGGGATCAGTCCCATTTTGTTACAAAGTGTCCCAGGAGCAAAATCTTGAACTGAGACTTTGCAAGCCTCCGATGATGGATAAAATAAGCACTTTCCCACTGATTTCATGCAAATTTGATGGATATTTTTCTCTAGATCTGAGTTTTCGTGAGTCTTGACAACTTTTCATGGCAACTTTGACAACATTTGCAACTTTTCCATTTCGGTGCTTTTGAAGGATTCAAATCCACTTTTCTTCAATCTACAAACCTACAATCACACATTAAAGAGGGGAAAACTTGTTGATTGTTAGGGAATAGGGGTTTTCCTTGGTCCAATCCCTTTTAGGTAATTAAACCAAATGATGAAATAAGATAATGAAGCATGAAACATGAAATAATGCAATTAGAAACTTTCCATGATGATGGATCTTGAATTGCTACAACAATTGAAGAAGAATTATGCTCTTGAAGACACTTGAATGCTCTTGTGATCTCAACTTGCTATTAATAATGTTCTCACAAAAGTCTTAGGTTCTTGGATGCTTGTTAGGATAAAATGAGTGAAAGAACCTTGTATTTATACTTAATTATGCAAGAATTTCCAAAATTACAACACTACAAGCCGACATCAGATCTAGGAGGGCAAAATCCCACCAAGAATTTGTATTAATTTCAATTTTGGGCCACACGAGACTCATTTACCACAAGTGGCGAATGAGTACCATCTGGCATAATGTATAGGACCAAAAATAAAAAGTGCTTAGAAAGGTGTAAAAATAGGTTTGGGACCAAAACATTTAGGTGGGACTCATTCGCCCAAAGTAGTGAATGAGTCCTAGATCACTAAATCTAGGCCACACAAGCAAGAAACACCTAAATTGTGATTGGTTATTGATTGGTGTCAGGATTATCCTCGAAAAGATGCAATAAATGAGGCTTGTGGATGAAAAATAGGGCCAATTAAAGAATAAGAAAGCCCAATTATTAATGAAAAGCCTAGATGAATGTGAAAGTGTGTTATAACACTTTACAACACTCCAAATAAGGCAAGATTAATGCTGATTTTGATTAAAATTTTGTTTATTATGCTTATTTAGTTGATAAAACCCTAGAAAAGTGTGAAAGTGTGTTACAACACTTCACAACACTTTTGCAAGGCATCATTAAATCCATTAGTTCACAAGGGCCCAAGACCTAATGTGAATGTGTTATCCACATTACAACACTAAATCAAGGCAACATTAAGCCAAAATCCACAGGGAGGACCCAAACGAGTGTGAAAATGTCACGAGACCCATTTTTCGACACTACAGTTATGTAGGATCCTTCATTTCTTTTTTAATTTTGATACTTAATGCTTACCATTGTTTGAAGCTTTATGGAAGCTTTTATTTTACATATAATTTTTTATCAATTGTAATTTTTTCTTATTAATAAAAAAAAATGTATAAAGGTTTTATTAAATGGTTGATGAGTATTATATAATTATAAATATGGTGGTCAAATATTATATGAACTGATTTTGCAAAAGAAATAAATATTGGCAAAGTCATTTTGCATAATGTTTGGCCACCATGACTATAATTATATACTATATATTGATCATTCAATATCATTTAACATTTATGTTTTTGGGTAAAGATATTTAGTGTAGTGTTTGAGTTTCATAACTATAATGGCATAATGTCAATCAATTATACACTATACATTGATATTTTTTGGTAAAATCATTTTATATAATTATATACTACCTACCTACCAAATAACTCTATACTAATTAATTCTTCTTTAGAAAGTTTTGCAATTAAAAAACCCACCTCATTTCAAATCTGAATGTAAAAAATATATTGACAAAGATAAAACAATGATCGATTGAATTTCATACATAGGAAACCTCGTCTCAATTGGAAAAAGGGCTCACTATGAAATATTTGTTGATTTGAGAACAATGGTCAATAATTAGTAGATAAACAAATTGCAACATCATAGAATGATGCAACACACATGGATACGTGGGACGCTTAATACCATCAAGGGAAATGATCTAATAGATAAATGTGCATCAATAGCCACTATGGTGCCATGTATTTGGGCTCCCACTTAAATATATTAAAAAAATAATAGTTGAAAAATAATATATTAATGAAAATTTAATAAGAGATCAATATATGTGTAACCAGACTTATAATTTGATGGTCATCCTACTTGCCATATAAAATTTAATGATGGTTTGGTCATTTAAATACTTTTAATTTGATGTTTTAAAAAAAATATAAATTGTCAAAAAGTGTTTAATTTATAAAAAGATTATTTAAAATATTCTTTGTTAAAATATTTTAACATATGCTTTTAAATTCTATACTTAAAACTATTAGATATTATATTATATGAATTATGAAGTATCTACCTTCAACTTCACTTATAGGGAACTAGGAGATTGACATATACAATTTTTGTTGTGGTCTTTCTTTACCTAGCCATCATAAAATCCCAACTTTAAAGGATATTAAGGAATCAAGAAAATTATTTTATTCTTCTACTAATGCAATACTTATGTAACTAGCATGATTATCATATTCTCCGCATTATAAAATGATATATATTAATATTAAAAATTAGATTATTATATTATAATTATCTATAATAAAGTTTTACAATTTACTTATAATCTAAAGTGTCATATGTATGATTATATAAAAATATATCAAGTCAAATTATATCATCTAATACATTTTAAAATTGTGATATATGGTTTAAAATTGAAAAAGATACACGCCAACCATCAAATTCTAGGTCTATGTGGAACTATACCCTTCACAAGTCACATAAAAGAGTTTTAATCTAACCTTTTTTGGAACAATTTTGGACAACTTGATTAGACTACAGCATTGATTATACTTATTGCTGTCAAGATTCAATTATGTAAACACAGTAACTTGATTAGCCTAGACTACATCATTGATTATACTTATTGCTATCAAGATTCAATTATGTAAACATAATAACCCAGTTGTGAGTAGGTGTTTGAACTGCTATTCGTAATTATTCTTTCCTTCTCAGTTTTTTTATTGGACTCATTTTTTATTCTATTTGTATCTTTTCTTTCAGGTTCAGTAAAAAAAGTCAATCAGATTGACCTTTATTTCATGAATAGTGGTTCACATGATTGTTTGTTGAAAATTTAATATAGCATTTAAGAACTTAATGTACAAAGTTAAAATAGATGGCTAGTGGCACTTCTAAATAGCACTTGACTTCTAGAATCTTAGCATTTAATGGCTACTAAGCGTGTGTCAACAGTGCAGAGAATTAAGTTCACGTTATCTAGGGAGCCGGAATCCATAAATAAGGTATGGGCAAATTCTGAAACTTGTACGATAGTACTGCACACGCTTTAAAGATTTCATCTACCAAATTTCGCAGAAGGACCAGAGTTGCAAATTTATATCCGTGGGGTGGACAACTGCTGCTATCCGCATTGCTTCTCACCAGCTCTGATAGGTAATCTGAAACACTCCGTGACAGTCTACGGCATTTAGGGTAACTACCATGAAAAATGAGAATGTACTTGTGAGTCCAACGGGAGAGGTTTCCTACACTCCTTCATTTGGCATTCGGAAGTGAATATTGATGACCATGTATTTGTTGCAGAGTTTCCTGGTGGTCACGCGGTATACGATAAGTTTGTGGAGGATTATATTTCTGATATGCATTTAAGAAAGCGTCCTCTCTCTCGCCCTCTTTGGGAGTTCCACTTCCTTAACTACAAAACCACTAAAGTAGAAGCTACAGTCGTCCTAAATTTACATCATATGCTGGGAGACGGTATTTCTCTTATGACTTCAGCGATAGCCTGCCCTACCAAGGTCGATAATCCCACCCTTCCACCAAGCTTTACTATTTCTTCCCAACAGACACAGCCTTCTACAAAACTTAGTGAAAGATCATATACTGGTTGGCTTGGGGTGAAGTTTATTGACAAAATATGGCATCTACTGTTCACACTTGTGGTTGTAATGTATTGCACTTTGGACGACCTTATTGCTAGTTTTCTACGTTTGACATGGACGAAGGATAGCAGGTTCCCTATTCGAGGGCCTCCTGGTTTAGAGATGTTGCCTAAAGTTATCAATCTACTGGCCATTAAACAAATCTCACTATTCAATCATTTTAAAAATTTAAAAATACCAAATCAGCAAGGGAAGATTTACAATAAATGCCTTGAAGACTTTTAGATACAAAATCTGCACAAAAAGATAGACAATTAAAAGGCTGTACTATCTCAGCCATTCATCATTTTAAAAGTTTAAAAATACCAAATCTGCATGGGAAGATTTACAATAAATGCCTTGAAGACTTTTAGATACAAAATTTGCACAAAAAGACACACAATTAGGGGAAATGACTTAGTTACCGCCTTCTATTGAATTACCGCCACCTCCGTGCTCACTTAACCCTCCAAATAAAAATTCACTTTGATCCATTAAAAAATTTTATTTTATTGAATAACTAATTACAAAAACACCAATAGCTGCTCATTAAGTGCTAAAGTGAATGATTTAAGTGGATTTTAAGAGTTAAAACAACTATAATTGATTGAAATTATAGCGAGCGGCTATTGGAACAGCCCTCTAAAAGGTGACTTTTTGACCTCCGCGCGCATATCCAACGCTCACGCCTTCGATCGAATTGCCCAGAAGCTGAAACCTTAGTTATAAGCACTTAACTCATAAGCGAAAAAAACCCATAATTTTTTTTTTCAATTCAATGTACGGTTTGAATTCTACAGTTGCGCGAAGTTAGCCCTGACGGATACTAGGTCTTCTCCCCTAAAACGCTGTACTCGGATGTTTCAGGAGGAAAGATTACCTTTCATTCTTTCTATTGGTTTACAGTTACCTTTCCTACGTGCCTCTTTCATGGATTGACTATAGGCTTTATGTGTGGCTTACACTTTGTGTGTAGGCTTCTTAAACAACATTTACTTCATTCTAAGATGTTTATACAGCAACATTAACTCACTCGCGATGATTTCATATGTCTTGACTTAGTCTTCCTTCCTTATACGCAGCAAAGAGACTTCTAATGCATTTCAAACTGTATTGACTTCTTTTGCCAATGTTGCTACTTTACCCTCTTATAAAGCTTACTGCCAGCACTTATTTAAAAAAGCACAGAGGATTTTTAGTTGATGACGGAGGCAGGGAGGATGCTGTGGAATTTTTTTATATTGATTTTATTTATCATTAATAATTTTTTAAATTAATTTTTTTCTTTTTATATTGATTTTTTTAATATTATTATTGATTTTTTAAATTGATTTTAATTATATCATTAATAATTTTTTAAATTATTATATGAAATGTGGATTATATTTTAATTATAAATAACTTAATTATACCTATTATTATATATTATATTTTAAAATAAAACTATTAATTACATAAAATGATTAAAATAATTTTATATATTACAAAAATAGATCAAAATTTATCTTAATTGACTTTCCACACTTCTTCGGCGTATCCATTGCGCACTAAAGTGCAAATGCTAGTTTCTACTTGTATTATGATTTCAGCTACATATACTTGGAATCTCCTTTTCTGCATTGGCCCCACTAGCTGATCTCTTTGATACACCAACCGATGGCACAACTTTAAATCTACTTAATGCTCCAAGTACTCCAAAACTAGTGCTATCGTGACAAGTGGTACACAAAGGTGGCAATGTCTATGGAGGCAATGAAATGCATCATAGAAATCCATGCCCAAATTCGTATCTGTCAGAAGAAGCCCGTATTTGTCAGAAGAAGCCCTCGTGTTTGTAATCTGTATCTGTCAAAAGAAGCCCGTATTTGTCAAAAGAAGCCCTCGTGTCTGTAATCTGTATCCGTCAGAAGAATTCACTATTGGCAATACTATTTTTTTAATATTTCTTTTCAAACATTAAGTTAATTTTTTTCATACGATTTATATTTTCATAATATATTTTTATTATATATTATATAATTATATTATTTTTATGTTATTTTTTAATATATATTTTATATTATATAAAAACGAAGACTTTTATATATAATATAAATTATATATTAAAAAATAATATAAAAATATTATATTAAAAATTATGTTATATTTATATAATATATAATAAATTTATATATTTTTATATTATTTTTTAATATATATTTTATATTATATATAAAAAGAGGATTTTATATATAATATAAAATATATATTAAAAATAATATAAAAAATTCTATTAAAAATTCTATTATATTTATATAATATATAATAAAATGTATATATATAATATTTAATATAATATTTTTATATTATATAAACCTTGGTTCGGAATGTCTTCAATAATATTTTTTTAATATTTTCTTTTCAAAAGCCATTAAAATAATATAAAAATATTCTATTAAAAATTATATTATATTCAATATTATATATATATATATACATTTTTATTATATATTATATAAATATAATATAATTTTTAATATATAATTTATATTATATATAAAGCCCTTGTTTTTATATAATATAAAATATAAATTAAAAAATAATATAGAAATAATATATTTATATTATTTTTTAATATATATATTTTATATTATATTTATATAATATATAATAAAAATATATTATGAAAATATAAATCGTATGAAAAAATTAACTTAGAGTTTTTTGATGTTTGAAAAGAAAATATTAAAAAAAATACTATTGCTAGTACGTGAAAAATCTTTGTGACAAACACGAGGGCTTCTTCTGACAAATACGAGCTTCTTTTGACAGATACGGATTTGAGCACGAATTTTTGTGGTGCATTATATTGCCTCCATAAACATTGCCCACTAAGGCTCAAGCGCTATCATAACCCTTTTAAGCCATTTACTTTATGCAGTGGCACACAAAGCCACCATGTGGTGGACTAACGCTCCTTGTGGGGAAGCAAAGACTTCTATCGATGAAGATGTGTGCGAGCGCGACATGTGGCTCTCTCAGAAAGAACTTTACTTAGCATAAATATAAGAGAACCACCCAAAAAGAAAGCTACTAGGATCAAAATGAAAACTCTCTGAGACGAGTGACTATATCACTATTTTTATTAATGCTTTTGGCAAAAATCTACAAGATGTAGATTCAATCTACATACATAATTTACCTTATTGCTAGACCGAATATACCAATATATGTATATGACCCAAATGAAAAACAAATAAAATCAATGAAATAAGATTGAATTTGGCTAACCTTCAAACATAATAGACAAACATATGTATATGACTGAGATGAGGATGAAAATAAAACAAACAAAGGCCTGCATATCTATATGTCTTATGTATATAAGTTTTTTTTGGTCGGTCTATCTACATATCTATGGTCTATTTTTTATTTTGTTGGTATATATGACTTCAAAATTTGAAGAAGACCCAATTTTCTTAATTGACAAATTAAATATGTTGAAATATGTATATAACTAAAATAAAGATCAAATAAAATCAAATACATGTATTTTTCTATAAATGCATATAAGTTATCTTTGTATATATCATCAAATACATCATCATATGAGTGAAATGGCTCGAACACTAAGACAAGACAAGTTAAGGGTAATTGTTAGGTCGAAGACCAAGAAGACTATGCACTCAATATTTGTGAAATATATAAAACTACACAATCAATAATTGTACAATAAAGAATACAATAATAGAAATGCATGCTACAAAAAATATGAAAATGAATACAAATGAAACTTGAATCTTTGATTTTCATAATATCATAACCCCATTACTAAAATAAACACAAAACAAATTTTGAGATTGAAAACCTATAATGAAAGTCATGATGATGCTTGAACAAAATATTGTTTTCCTTGATAAATTAACTATGTTTAAGAACACACAATCCAAAAGCACCCAAAATCCAATATAACCTTATCAAATCCTTCAAGTGAGTGTGCACATGCAATAACATATTCATTTCATAGTAGGAATAACAAAAAAAAAGCATTAAAAATTCACTTCACAAGCACCCAAATTTTATCAAACCCTTCATCTTAGCAAAAACATGCAAAGTAATCAAATAAATTGAATAAATAATTCAATGAAAGAAGCAACAACAAAAAATGGACAATGGTACAACCCTAGTGAGGTTAAAAACCTCACTTACATTGAACGAAGTACTCGCTAGATGCTCAATAGTGGGATAAAAAGACCCTCAAACAATCATCAAGCGGTCCCATGAAGAATAGGTGGAGTTGAACATGTATCTTGGTGCCTAAGGAAATGAAGACTCCAGAAGATGCGTGTAGGAAAGGGGTGAAAATGAGTAGGTTGTGTGAGGTTTTGGAGCATTGAATGATTTGAGGCCTTGGAATTCCACGCCATTCAAGCCTAGTAAATGGGAAGGGATGTGTAGTGCATGTTGTTGGACAAAAGGGATTGAGGGGGTGACATGTGATAAATGCGATGAATTGGATGTTGAGGGTGGTGAAGTGTTTGATTGCCATGCGTTTGTCTGATCCATTGCTTGGTCCCCACCATAGACTGTTCAAAGGTGGACCCGACCAATGATTGTTTAGCACTCCAAATGGGTAAGTCATGAACACGTTGGACTAATAGGAGCATAAAACATGGAAATTAGTCGAATGGGTTAAAAAAATAAATTGGCGAGTCCATCGATGGGTGTCTGATGTGAACCCAACTTTTTTATTTTGTTTATGGTCCATGTGGCACACCACATGGACCTCCAAAGGTAGGGTGCTCCACTGTGGGCCCCTCTCCCCTACCTCATCTTTAATTCCAAGTAAATTTTAACACAAGGATTTTAGTTATGATAACTTGGAGCTGTGGTACATTTATAAACACATTTTATTTCATTCTAAAACTAATTTGGCTATCTTCAACAACTTTATTGATTGTTATTAGTTATGCAAAATCCTTCCTTTCCTTTTTTAATTTTGATACTTAATGCTTATCATTGTTTGAAGTTTTATGAAAGCCTTTATTTTGCATATGATTTTTTATCAATTGTATTTTTTTCTTATTAGTACACAAAATCATATAAAGGTTTTATTAAATGGTCAATGAGTATTATATAATTATGAATACTTTGGTCAAATATTATATGAAATGATTTTGCAAAAGAAATATAAATACTGGCAAAGTCATTTTGCATAATGTTTGGCCACTCTGACTATAATTATATACTATCTATTGATTATTCAATATCATTCAACATTTATGATTTTGGGTAAAGATATTTAGTGTAGTATTTGAGTTTCATAACTATAATGGTATAATGTCGATCAACCATACACTAACATTGATATTTTTTGGTAAAATCATTTTGTATAATTATATACTAACTACCTTCCAAATAAATCTGTACTAATTAATTATTCTTTGGAAAGTTTTGCAATTAAAAAAAACCCACCTCATTTCAAATCTAAATATAAAAAATATATTGACAGATTAAACAATGATCAATTGAATTTCTTACATAGGAAATCTCGTCTCAACTAGAAAAGGGCTCACTATGAATTGTTTGTTGATTCAAGAACAATGGTCAATAATTAGTAAACAACTAGATTGCAACATCATAGAATGATGCTAAACACATGGATACATGGGAAGCTTAATACCATCAAGGGAAATGATCTAATAGATAGGTGTGCACCAATAGCCACTATGGTACCATGTATTTTGGCTCCCACTTAAATATATTAAAAAAATAATAGTTGAGAAATGATAAATTAATGAAAATTTAATAAGTGATCAATATATGTGTAACCAACCTGAGAATTTGATGGTCATCCTACTTGCCATACAAAATTTTAATGATGGTTTGGTTATTTAAATACCTTTCATTTGATGTTTAAAAAAAAGTATAAACTCTCAAAAAATGTTTAATTTATAAAAAAATTATGTAAAATATTCTATATTAAAATATTTTATCATATGCATTTAAATTTTATGCCTTAAAAATATTTATAAATCTTTCACTATTCTAATAAGCATATTACATTGTATGAATTATGAAGTATCTACCTTCAACTTCACTTATAAGGAAGTAGGAGATTGACATATACAATTTTTGTTGTGGTCTTTCCTTACCTAGCCATCATAAAATCCTAACTTTAAAGGATATTAAGCAATCAAGAAAATGATTTTTTTCTCCTACTAATGCAATATTTATATAACTAGCATGATTATCATATTCTCACCAATATAAAATCATATATATTAATATTAAAATTATAAAACTATATTATAATTTAGATAAGAAAATTCTGGATTCAATTGTGTATATTTTTTTCCTCTTGTGTGATTCGAAATGTCAATACAAATAAATAGACACAGATGAATCCATAATTTTCTTATCTAAATCTTATGGACTCTAGGAAAATCATTCCTACTATATTATAATTATCTATAATAAAGTTTTACAATTTACTTATAATCTAAAGTGTCATATATATGATTATATAAAAATATATCAAGTCAAATTATATTATCTAATACATTTTAAAATTGTGATATATGTTCTAAAATTGAAAAAGAGACACACACCATCAAATTCTAGGTTAATGTGTAACTATACCTTCACAAGTCACATAAAAGAGTTTTAATCTAATATTTTTTGGAACATTTTTGGACAACTCAACAAGACATAACTTGATTAGACTACAGCATTGATTATACTTATTGCTATCAAGATTCAATTATGTAGTAAATACAATAACCCTTGTTATTTAAACTGCTGTTCATAGTCCTTTCCTTTTCAGTGTCTTTGAATTGATTTTTTTGTTCTATTTTTATCTTTTTTTAACTTCAATTTAAAAAAATAAATAAAAAAAATAAATTATGTAATTTTAAGTCAACCGATTGACTTCGTTCACATGATTGTTTGGTGAAAATTTAATATAGCATTTAAGAACTTAATGTACAACATCTATAATGTTAGTGTTTAATGGCTACTAAGCGTGTATCAACAGGGCGGAGAATTAAGTTCAGGCAGCCGGATTCCATAAATACCGTATGGGCAAATTCTGAAACTTGTACGATAGTATTGCACACACTTTAAAGATTGCAGCTACCAAATTATGCGGAAGGACCCGAGTTCCAAATTTATATCCGGGGGGTGGAGAACTGCTTCTATCCGCATTGTTGCTCACCAGGTCTGATAGGAAATCTGAAACACCGTACCATTCGACTCGGTGGCATTTAGGGTAACCACCATGAAGAATGAGAATGAACTTGTGAGTCCAACTGGAGAGGTTTTCTACACTCCTTCATTTGGCATTTGCATTCATTTTGTTTCTGAGCTCGACAAAACAGTCGACATCTCTCATGCAAAGAAAGCTATCCGCGAAATCCTTCTCTCTCAAGGCCCCCGGTTCTCCTGTATTGTGGTAAAGCTCTTACTCTTTTTTCTACAAACAATTTTCGTGAGATAAAAACAAATTCAAATCTTTGTTTTCATGTGTTGTTGCAGACTAGGAATGATAAGGGGGTTCTGCAGTGGCAGACAACGGAAGTGAATATTGATGACCATGTATTTGTTCCAGAGTTTCCTCGTGGTCACACGGTATACGATAAGTTTGTGGAGGATTATATTTCTGATATGCATTTAAGAAAGCTTCCTCTCTCTCGCCCTCTTTGGGAGTTCCACTTCCTTAACTACAAAACCACTAAAGGAGAAGCTACATTCGTCCTAAATTTACATCATATGCTTGGAGACGGTATTTCTCTTATGTCTTTAGCGATAGCCTGCTCTACCAAGGTCGATAATCCCACCCTTACACCAAGCTTTACTACTTCTTCCCAACAGACACAGCCTTCTGCAAAACTTCGTGAAAGATCATATACTGGTTGGCTTGGGGTGAAGTTTATTTACAGAATATGGCATCTGCTATTCACACTTGTAGCTGTAATGTATTGCACTTTGGACGACCTTATTGCTAGTTTTCTACGTTTGACATGGACGAAGGATAGCAGGTTCCCTATTCGAGGGCCTCCTGGTGTAGAGATGTTGCCTAAAGTTATGGCGTCTGCCAACTTTCCGCTACAAGATGTTAGAAAAATAAAGAATTATGTCGGAGGGGTAAACTCTTGCTCTTACATGAAGATTTGTACCGCCTTGTTTCTACTTGCATTATAATTTCAGCTACACTTTGTGAATCTGATTGTGATTTTGGTTTTATTAACAGACCGTGAATGATGTGCTATTGGGTGTAATATTCTGTGGGTTTCAACGGTACTGCCAGATGGTTCTCCCCGGTACGGTTCGTTACCAAATAACAACTGTCTCGTTTTGTATTAAGTTTAGAAGTTTTACCTCTCATTCAAAATCGTTGCTTCAATGAATGCAGATCCAAGGCGAATAGGGAATTTGAGAGTAACAGCTCTCGCTCTGATTAACACAAGATCGCAGCCTGGCTTACAGGTTTTGTAGAACTTTTTTTCATATAGCCTGTGTTTTTTAATTTTCTTTGTTCGTGCATTGCTTTGTTTTAGATGATCCCTTTTTATAGTAGTCCCGGAGCACATTAGTTTTTAATGAAAGAGAAGTGTTGTTTATACGTAGATTGGGTTGAGTTTAAACTGCCAATGTTTTGTGTCAGCTGCTCAACTATTTGTATGAGTTAATTGGTGGCGCTGCTTTTAACTCTGGTTTAGATACAACTGTAGGTTACGTGACGATTTATCAGAATCCAACTGTGTTTCGATTCACTCTATGTCAATCATATTTATTATTGTTCCAATTTTTTCAAATCTACAGTTTTTAAATTAGTTTTTTTTTATACGAATTATTTAGATTTAAATTTTTTTTTGGAAGAATCAATATTTGGTGGGAGTCATAAAGTTAAGTTTTGTTGGTCCACATTTGCGGTTGACAGGAGAGACATGGATCTCAACGGTAGAGACATGGATTGCACAGGAGGCAGTTAGTCCTTTGTCACGAATGCTGAGGGGAGTGTTGACCGCTGACCATCTGCCAACAATCTCCCCCTTAGCGGTTATCCGAGGTCTGCCAACAGTCTCCCCCTCTCAGTGTTATCTGAGAGGATTCGAACCTGTGATCCAACGTTTTGATACCAATTGTTGGCCCATGTTTGATGTTGCATCAAAAGATCGATCTGTCAATGTCTGATACAAATGATAGACATGGATCACTGATCTGTCATTGTCCAATACAAACAATAGACATGGATTGCACAGGAGGTGGTTAGTCCCCTGTTATGAATCCTGGGGGGAGCGTTACCATCTGCTAACAAGTTTTAATATGCATTATTATAACCTTCATTCATATGAGCCACTTACACTTATATGGGGTAAATCCAGAAGAATCAAATCTGCAACCATCATTCTCTTTCCAACATCTTGATCATCTGATCTACCTCTGAGAACTGAAAATTTTGATTGTAATAGACTTGAATTTTCAACGGTCCATAAAATTAATGTAAGAGTTCTTTTAAATTCAACTCTTCATTTTTGAATCTAAAATTCACAACATTAAATTTTGATTCCAAATTATTAAATAAATAAATTCTCATCAAATATTAGTTAGACAATTAATTTCTAATAAATTAAAATTTTCAAAAATTAATTCTGTACACTAGAGTTAAAATATAATCAATTTTCATAATTTTTTTTGGTTCACTTAAAATTATACACATTAGATTTTCAGAGCCCATAATAATAGCCCATGACATTTATGGATTCAACTGTATGAATTTTATTTTGCATGTAGTGATCTGAAACTTTGATGCAATTGAATCAAAAAATGTCATATACTAATCACTTAACATCACTGACAAAAACAATAAATTTTTCAATTGAAAAGCTAAAAAGCAGTTAAAAAATCGTGATCATCAAAAACTCATTGAGGCTGTGAGGTAAAGTTTCAGGGTTCAAATTTTATCAGGCCAGCACAGAAAGTGTTGGCTGTTACTGGATCTCTATTGATAACTGAGTTTTAGTTTGTTTGATTACAAAAAATGGTGCAGAGGCTGGAGGAGATGACAAAATCCAGAACAGAAACTCCCTGGGGAAATCGGTGGGGCTTTTTGCAGATGCGAGTACCCATGGAAGGGTTTGAGAACCCTTTGGAGTATGTCCTAAGGGCAAAGCGGATGGCAGATAAGAAGAAAATGTCGCTGGCAGTCTTTATAACCAACAAAGTGATAGGATACATTACACGATTCAGAGGCCCCAAGGTAGGAGTACTGCACTCCATAGAAACGTATCTACCCAGATCGAAAAAGAAATATGATCGTACTTTTTAATTTGTTATTTTGACAGATTACAGCTAATGCTCTGTACGATACGCTAGCCAATGCTACGCTTTGCGTGACGACTTTGAATGGTCCTGTAGAGAAGATCATGATGGCGGGATACGGACTTAGAAGTGGGTTTTTTTCAGTGTCAGGCGTTCCTCAGGTGAAGTGATTGTTATACAACTAATCTTGCTGTAAGTCGATGGACTTCTCTAATTTTCTAACCAAGGTATTAACACAGAGGTGTGTTTTGTTTCTTCAGACTATTCTTGTGACGTGTATGAGTTACGCAGACAATATTAGAATGCAAGTGATCGCAACCAAGGGTTATGTGGACGCCAACAAGCTTTCTCAATGCTTTGAGGAAGCATTTGTGGAGATCAGAGATGGTCAATATAAGGAAAATTGATGGGCAATTGATTAAAGATATGTTAGCATTGGATCTGACAGTTCGTTCGCTAATTACTTTTAAGTTTTATATAATAATATACCAAGTGATCTTATGATGACAAAGGCGTTTTTACTTATTGAATAGATTATGATAAAATTGTATATTCATATTATTTGTTGATTTATTTTGTAGAATTATATAATCAGTGGTATATATGTTTTATGTTTCAATATTAATCTATATTTTTATTTATTTATATATTGACATATTTGTTATTTATTGTGTTTATAATTGCAGTCACTTTTATGCATTTGATCTTTGTTTTCAACCTGTCTTTCAGTATCTTGTTCATATTTTTATGATGCAAGTAGATTTTTTATGAAAACATCTAAATTTTAAATCCCAATATTTCTATATGTTTGACTAATCGATGTGTACTGATATAAATGTGTTTGTTTCACTCATTACTATGTCTTGATGAATGTATAAAGAAAGAACAAAGAACACTTCTTCTAAGAAAACATTTAGAATTGAAAAATATAAAATGTTACAATAGAATTATTATATAAATCATGCATACATTTGTGAATGATATTTACAATTATTTGCTCAAAATTGTAAAACTCATCTAATCCAAAAGCTTAATCAATAACTGAAATTTGTAACATTACTTAAATAAATTTCAAACACATGAAAAATAAAGACATACAGATCTCTATGCATACATTTTGTACTTTAAATCAAGATTATCAGTTCATTTTTGTAGCGAAGTTCATTTTCTGTGCATTAGACCAATGTCAAATGGGTGGGTTTGAACGGCTCTCCTTTGCTAGCGTGGAGGTAACACGCATTCAACGCTGACGTGGAGATAATGACTCAGCGAAGCTATTCGCTGCATAAGCATATTGTATATACATCCATACCCCCATTACTGGCGGCAAATTAATTTGTTCTGCCTACCCACCTGTTAAGCAGATGTTATTGAATATCATAATCAAGGGCTCAGAAAAAGAGGCAAATAACACAGCAGTTTGACAGGGGCAATGCAGAATCAAAGCGATAACACAGTAGCTCGAGAGGTGTAATCTGGGCGGAACTAATGAGCTTGTGATAAAAATAGCCTTGGCAGCAGCCTGCTATATATAGAAAATTTTAGCGTGTCTCCTCTTTGAAATATACACTTAATTTCAATATACGTTCACTATTTTTGGATATATAAATAGCATATATTTGTTTTTCAAACCCATGTAGTGTTTCTAAATGTATACATAGTTTTTATGTATATATATATTAATTAAATGTATACATAATTTTTAGGTATATATATTATTTAAATCTATATATATAATTTTGGATATATATACATAGTAACTTGAAAGGATATATACAATCATTTTTAAGATATATATATATACAATTTTATAGGATTTATCTACTAAAATCATCATCCTTTTCAATCTTATAGGTTTTGTGAGTGAAACTATGGATTTTTTTTTGAAGAAAATCACGAATATTAAATTAAAATTACCCTTAGACATGAAAGTTGTAAACCTTCCAAGATAGAATGACCTTAAACCCCTTAGATAGATAAATGAGGGTGATTAAGAGAAGACTAAAGAAAGCCTTAGATAGAAAAACTACAAAAACAAAAAAGAGAAGTTTCAAGGAATTTTCTATAGGAAACAAAGTATTTTTGAGGGTTAAACTTCAGAGAGTTCATTTTTTTTAATTAATCACCAAACATGCTCTTTAGATATGTGGGGTCTTTTGACGTCGTGGAAGTTATAAATGTGGTTGTCTACACATTGGCTCTACCTCTAGCTCTCTTGAATTGATAACATGTTTCATGTTTATTATCCTAAACCTTATCATTTGGATGCCTCTCACATTCTTGATTGGTGAGCCTTATAGGTTCAAGGATTTGGGATTGCTTTTGGTAGAACCTCTACAAATCTTTGAAGAGCATAAATATTAGTTGCACAACATAGAATTGGTCTAGTGCAAGGTTCAATGGGACTAATATTTAGAGGGTTGTGTTATTGTTGTCCATTCTTGCTAGTTATAGAAAAAAAAAGAGTCTAGCACTTTAAATAAAAATTATTTGGGGGTAAAAGTACAAAGTTGTCACACTTTGGAAAAAAAAGAGTAAGCGCTTTAAATAAAAATTATTTGGGGGTAAAAGTACAAAGTTGTGTCACACTTTGGCCAACTTATCAGCACAAGTGAATTTTAGTATTTATAACTAAAAATCAGTTTTGGTCAAACATATGATCTAGTAAGATTCATTCTAGATAAGTTAAATATGTCCAACATTTTTCCAACTAAAATTATTGGCTAAATGCATATGTAGCACCATTTTGAGACCAATTTACTAACAAAATGAAATTATTTGAAAAAAATAATGTTTCAACAACTCCTACTTATATAAATAATTTTTTTTTAAAATGTAAAAATACCCTTTTGTAGATCTATAAGTGTAGTTTTCAAATATATTTTTATTTTAATAGTTCAACTATTATTTATATTTTATTTTTAGTTTTTACTAAAAATAGGTTATCAACACAAAAATATTAGGTTGATTACCATGTCAAGAAAAATACTAAAACTTATTAAAAAAATTAACAAAATATGATACCCTAGATAAAAGAATCTAGAGTAAGATAGTATAATTTATTTTCTATTTTACATAAATATTTAATATAAAAATTGACGTCAAGTGGAAATAGTCGTGTTTTAATACACCCACATTTAAATATTTATTTAAAAATATATATTTATTAAAGTTGCAAAAAAATATATCCATGCCCTAAAGTTTCAAGTTATAAATATACACAAAAAATTTGAAAAAACAATTTTTTTTTTTTTTACAAAAACCAGATGGAGCCGTTGGCAACGGGAGCTAGGGTTTTAGTAGGGCTGGGTGTGTCGGAGGAAAACCAATCGATGCGTAGAGCCTCAAAGGTGAATGCAGAAGATAATGGATGGAAGCAAACAAGACTGGGGGAAATGAAGGAGACATGGGGGGTTAAATGTCATGGCTTCGACGGATCTTAGTTGGGGAAAACAGAGAAGGCCTCTGCGACATCGGTATCATTGTAGGCTGAGCTTGAAAACGAGGTAAACCACAATGTTAAAGTTTTCTCAGAATTAGGATTGATTGGGCGTTTCAAGGGTTTTTGGCCCCGTTTATGTGACCTCCATAAATGGATCTCTGAACATTGGGAACTTGTGGTAGATGGTTGTATTCAAATCTGCCTAGTTTCGAGAGGTTTTTTTACTGTTGTCTTTGAATCTGTGAAGGGAAAAAACAAAATTATGCGAGTATTTTTGGAATTGGGAGGAAAAGTTTGCTCTGTCTCTAAAACCATGGCACTCAACTTTTAATCTTGTAACTGAGAAATTTGAGAAAGTGTCATTGTGGGTGAAACTACCAAACTTTCCTCTTCACCTATGGTTCGATTCCTATTTGGAGGCTATAGGAAACTCCTTAGGAAGTTTTTTGATGATTGATGATGATTCCTCAAATCTTATGCACTCCACATACGCTCGAATTTTAGTGGAAATGGAAGTTACAAAGACTCTCCCAAAAGTGATTTCAATCAACACCTCCAAAGGATGTTGGAGGAAACCCTTAGACTATGGAGGTGTTTCTTTCCATTGTAGAAGATGCTCCCAAACTGGGCATAAGGCTACACAATGTGCAAAGCCCCAGGTACCCAAACCAATGACTTGATGGAAGGATGTGTCACATCGACATTACGTGTTGGAGAAACAAGGTGAGAAGAAGGAAGAGCAAGGCAAGAGCTATTCTCAGGCCGTGAGTAACTTGTAACCACAACAACCGAATGGGGCCTCAGAGCATGTGGGAGGGACAAGACAAACAAATGGGCCTACTTTGAGTGGTGCCGATGCAATAAAGGTGGATGAAGCTTTGGCTGAACAAAGTCATGGGGGTGCTAAAACCCCAGAGTGTAGGGAAAAATTAGGGTCGATGAGAGTCCTTGGAATGGAAAAGGTGAAGGGCACCTCAGAGGGTCAATGTGGACAATTTGTATGTGGAGCTCTTGAAGAGGCTGGGTCACAACACGACACATCTATGGAATGACAGAAGAAGGCTACAAGGATGGAGGAAGTATGGCAGGTTGTGAAGGGGAAGAGAGAAAAGAAAGAAAAAAAGGAAACCTTTGACATGGTCCTCTGGTCACAGACGAAGGGAGGAACCAAACGTAAATGACACATTTGAAATGTTGTCTTTTTGGGGGTTTCGTGTGTTTGTTTTGAAAATTAGTTTTCTGCTGGAGTCCTTTCCATGGGGAGATGGTGCCCCATGTCACCATCCTTGTTTTGGGGTAGGGTAAATCTTGGAATCAATAAAATATAATCCTATTACCGATAAAAGAAGAAGAAGAAAATTTACTATATGAAGTTTGACGTCTCATGTAACGTCCTTTTTCAACATTTTATCAACACCTAAATTATAGTGTTAATTTATAAAAAAATATATTCAAATAATTTTTTAATTTTGTCAAAAAAATACAAACATAAAATATATTAAAAAATAAACATTTTATTAGTTTACATCATTTTAAAAATCAAAACATATATGCCACTTTCTAGTGATTCAAGTTTAAAATTTAGATCAGTGTTAGTCGGTTCATTTATAAAAGTGTGACACAACTTTGTACTTTTACCCCTTAAAAGTCTTTTTTACTTGACGCCAAGTCAAAAGGAAAAGAGTTAATATAAAGGGTTTTAATAAAAATTTCAATAAAGTTCTTTTATTTTTCTCCATGCATTCCAAAGGCAAAGAAAAGCCTCACATTGCATGTAAAAGTGGAAAGATTAACTCTTTGTTTAGTCGTCAAGTTGAGGTAAAAGAAAATTTGCAAGAAAGATTAAACTGAAGAAGTCTCATGTGAAGAGGAGTTTAGGGTTTTTGTTTCAGCTTGAGGGAAAAAAGGCTTGAGCAAACTATGGTAGCTAGAATGAGGACTCATCTATGGAGAAGTGTGCAATGGATTTATCTGTTGGTTAGTTTTAGTTCATGACGAATAGAGACTTAGGCATGCAAATGCTCAACATGAATAGTAGTCTAGGCAAGGATACAAGCGTAGGATCTTGGAGTGGTAGCTCTTGACCGTACTTAGACCCTTCTTTTCTCAATTGTTTTAAGTGATAGCCATTTGAGGTATTTGCATTCTTCTTTGTAAGATCTTTTAGTTTTCTTCAAATCTGTTCTTGCTTTTAAGAGGGAGTTATTCAAACAAGTTTGAGGGCTTTCAAAGTGTAGGAAGCATGAATATACAAAGATTTTTAATGTGATTTAAAGAAGAGAAACACCACATAAATCATCACAATCTAATAGTTATAGTTGAAAAGAGCAGACCATGGATTCTAAGGAGACACATAACATGTTGAAGTTTGCTCATCAAACAAAGCATGTGGAGATTCAAGTAGCTCAAAATAAGATTATGGATGAAAAGTCAGTAATTAAGAAGTACCAAAAAGAGATTCAAAACTTGAAGCAGGAGTTGGATCAATTGAAGTATGATAGAGAAGCACTACTTGGTAGCTCTTGGTCAAGATGATCTAGCAACAATGAAGCAATAGTTGGCCATATGCAATTACAGTGAACTTGGAATGGAAACCATGTCATACAAAAGTGCATTGAATGGTGCTTATAGACATAATACAATTTATTATTTCATCATTTTATGGTCAAATTGTTAACCTTTTTACACATTCCTATAGTTTCCATGTTATATAGAGGGTTTTAGAGCATTGAAGAGAGGCAACATAAGGAGATTAGTCAGGAATTGTAGCAAGGGCAGTGGCCAAGATATAAAAGACAACATATGAGAATAAAAAGAGGAAACCATACTAACTAAGGGATAACCCTTATCAATTAGGGACAACTAGAGTTTTCACATATCAATTGACCAATGATAGTGTTTCATCAAAGTGGGCTATGTAAGGAGAAAGATAAGGCCGACAAGGTTAAAGATCCATATGACAACCTACATCGTCAAAACCATCATAAAGTCTTAAGGATAGTATGGACAAAGGCAACATGAAATGAGGTGAAAGACTTGTTGATAGTCATGTATTATGGAAGAACAATCTATAATGATGATTCACAATAAAGAGATCATAGTCAATAAGGCAACATTTGGAAATTGTTGTGTTTCGAGTTGAAAGCAATTTAATGATGATTATAAGGTGGCATCCTTGAAAGGGTAGTATTGAATGTGACAAAAGGGAACTTGAGATAAAAGAGGATGTTACTATCAAGGCAAACCATTGATTCTCAATTTGGTATGAGTAACAATAAAAGATGAATCTATTCATGAACATAACTTGTAATGAAGAAACCTATGAAAAACTTTTGCGCCAAGCAAGGGTTATGGGGATAATTTAACATACTACTTTCCTTGCTAAAGGGAAATTTATGACAAAGAATGGAGGGAAACATTTTTCATAAAAGATCAAATAAAAGATAAAGGACAATCTTAAATGTTAGATGACAACCAAATAAGCATCAAAGGTAGGATTCAAAGAGGTGACAACCATAAGCTAAGCAGGACAAAGCAACAATATGAAGGATTACACTAATGAGGGTACGAGGATAGTCACTTTATAATAAGGTCAAAAAAGTGAATAAGCGAGAAACTGACAAATGTTTGACAGTAGTTGAGGTGGATTGTGCAAAATGTGGAAAGATCAAAGTCAAGGATGGTCCATGAACACAAACAGTCCACAATAGAAGGAAATGACCTAGGCATTATAATCATGAGAAATGTAGTAGTCCAAGACCTTGGTTAAAACCATTGATTACCATGAAAAATGGGGCAACAAGCTTAAAAATCCAAAGGAAGTCACCACGAGTAAAGGTGGCACTATGAATTCAAATGCAAAAGGGAAAAGACAATCACAAAAGCAACAATAGAGTTATCATAAAGCATGACAGCCTTTACTCTAGGATCATAAGGATTTGCATTATGGATGGAGTGAAGTGAAGACCTTGGTAGCAATCCAAAACAATGGAAATCATTGCACTAACTCATCAAAATAGGGCATTCAAATTCACAATATATTATGGACTGAATAGTTCACCATGAGGACAATCCTTATAAAGGATGATAAAAGTAAGAGATGGCATATCAAGGGGGTAGTGATCTTGCATTGTCATAACGAGTAGATATAGTAGCAGTAATTGAAAATAAGTAAAGGACAACAGTCATACAAGGGGCACAAAGTTTACAAGGACATGGTCTAGAGAGGTTGTAGACCATATATTATCTTGTATAATGTATGCATGGACTGCAGACTTAGAGCAGGGGAAATTGACAAGGTCCATGGCATATTTATGGAAATAAAAGGAACACAAAAGTATTTCAAGTGGTAGTTTGTAAATGTACAATTCATGAACTGTAGGGAGTAGTAGGCATGATGTCAAATAGGGGAAGTCTTCAAGAACAACAAAGTGGGTAGATGAATGGAAACAATTTGAAAGAGCCTTCAAAATTAACAAGAAACCATGCTAACCGCCATCAAAGAATTTAATGGACAGTCAATATACAGTCATAGTCATGAGTGCCAAATGTACCATGAGGGAAAGGTGTCAAGATAGTCACTAAGGAAAATATTTAGTTTTCATGGGGCAGTCAAATGCAAAGATAGTCATTACGATAATCTAAAAATTAATGTAAGCGGACAATCATGTATAGAAGGTAGAATTGTTTCTTCTAAAGTTAAGTTGGACTCTTTGATGATAATATAACCATAGATGGCAACTCAAACCAAATAGATGTGTGTAGACACGTCAAATTAGCATTATGCATATTCATCCGCTCAATAAATAAATCAAATGCATCACATCCATTCACCTAGTAAACCAGGTTCTTATCATCAAAAGCTCAATCATAGTAAATCAAGCTTTATTTAATTAAAATCTCAAACATGCATCTTCCATCCTTTTCTGATTTAAATAAAACAAATATTTAAGTCTTAAAAGTCAAATCACCTAATCAACATTAAATCAGCATAATCATCATCTATTTAATCTAACCCTGATTAAATACTCACCCACTTGCATTCTCTAGATTTGACCACTTGCACATGAAATTGCATTTAATTGATTTATCAAAATTACTTATTTTCAACTTGGCATAAAGGAAGAATATTCTCCAAGTTTGAATCTCCCCCCAAGTGGACATGTACACCCAACAGAGCATTTATGAGGCCTTACATGTCTCTTACATGTCCCCTTCCAAAGGTCAAACTCAGCATTCATTGCAAATTTGAATTCAAATTTTCCCTCTCATGGGCACTCTTCCCAAATCTTGCACAACCATTGGCCTATCACCATTTGACAAGTGTCCTTCTTTCATTGGTCCAATCTTAGTCCCACATTGGTCTCTTTTCAACACTCAGCATTTGAAAATCTTTAAATAAAGGCTTCATCCTCAAGCAAATCCTTCACAATTTTATGCAAGGTTACTCTTTTCATTTGAGATTTGATCTTGTCCATTTCACTCCATCATCTCCATTATTTACACAATTTAAGCTTTGATCAAGGGTTGGGAAAGGGTCACTAGCACATGTGACACCAATCCACTATAAGATGCTAGTTTGATTCATTAGAATGATGCCCTTCTATGTTTGCTTGTTTCTTTGGCATCATTTTTGTGATTAAATGAATCTTATAGGGGATCTTTTGGTTTGCTTTGGTTTACTAACAATACTATTGGTTTTTGTTTTTGATCCAATGCAGATTTAGGGTCCTACATATGGCGCTAGAGGGAGGGCAGCCCCCATTTGCATCCATTTCATTTTATTAATCTTGTTTTGACTTCTAACGAGTATAAAGTTTTTCAAATATTGATCAGTTCATTTTGAAAGTCATGCTTGCTAGTATTGGATATTGAGTATCATCGGTAGATACATATTTAGAAGGCATCAATATTAATATTTTTATGTTAATGAAGATCTTTACATTCTGATCTAATATTCATTCAGCTCATATACTATATTTCCTATTCCTGAATGTTGTAACATCTCTGTTTATTTCCATTTTAATAGAATGAGATGTTTTAGGATTCATTGATCTATTAAGGGCTATGTGACCATTATTCTGGCTTTTGAAATCTATGACTGGGAAAAATATTTCGTGTCACTACTTTTATTGCTATGATCCTAATGACTTTTTTTATCAGAGGTCTGCCATTGCAGATTTGATAGATGCATATCGCGCAATCATTGCATTTCAAAGAGGTCGTAGTTCTTTAAAATGTTAGGACAGTCGCTGGCTTTCTTTCTTTGAAGCCATTTTTTTCAAACAGATCACGTGTCTTGTCTATGTTTCCACCGCTTGCAATTGTCTGAATGTTTCTAAATGCCTTTTTTAAATCCATTTTGTACATACCCTGCAATCAGCGTAATCCATAAGATGATACTTCTTTAAGGCTTTTTTTTTGTCAAGCAATTCACATGCCTTGTTTATACTTCTGCATTCTGCATACTTGTATACCAAAGCATTTCACCTATACTATTGCCATAAATTCATCCTATGCTTTAAACACATTTCTTTAAAGCTTTTTTGTCAACCACTTCGCGTGCATTATTTATACCAGAGTTCATGCTGTTACTGATGTTGATATGCTTCATAGTCTCAAAGTTGAAAGTAGTCTTGGGTTTTTGTTAGCCGCCCTACCACTGTTGAATCTGCCAGTGTAGTGCTGATCATGTAGCGCTCTTCTTGTGTGAAATTTAAAATCTGAATCCCAATATTCAATAGTATGCGGAAACAGCTCACCAAATGTGAGACGTAAAAGATTGGAAGACATGCTTTCTGCCTGCAAAAAGATCTGGGATTTGGCTTTACACCTGCCATCTTCATTTGCTTGAAAGTTTTAAAAACATTGATTTCTGTTATTGTATGCACCTATTCTTGAGGGTTACGCCTTTTAGATCTTAAATCCATCTCGAGACTCATGTCAGTAGAATTGCAGGTGCTTCATCATAGCGGCTGCAACTAGAAGGTAAAGTCATTGTATCTCATTAATATCGGCAGATGGATTAATTTCTTTAAAGCTTTCTGTCAGACATTCACGCGTTTTGTCTATACTTTTCTTTGGAGCATTCTATCACACAGTTCAAGCGCCTTGTCTATGCTTCTACAACATTCGGTCAAGACAGTTCACATGCCCACGCACTTTGTCTATGATTTTAAAATGTCAAACAGCCAATGCACCTTGTCTATACTTCCACGGTTGCGTACATATCTACCATAGACATTACATTTGTGCCAAGTCATGTTTATGCTTTTGAAAATTTAATCCTCCCACTATGGCGCAGGCAACAGGAATGCCAAAAGTCTAAGAATCAGAATTTATATCTGCCAAATGCATTTACTTTATTCGCTGTTTGCTGCTGTCATAAATATCTGTTGCAAGTCATATTCATGCATAGGTCTGAATGACAGAAAATTTCTTCCTTCTCTGCACGTTTTAGGGAGGTGCGTATTTGCTATCAATTAAAACTCACCTGGAAATGCGCTGAAAAGTCTTTGCTGATTGGTCACTTGTCTCTTGCGTAAGAGTTTCTGGATTTATGAAGGGGTGTGTCTTTTACTCCTGATAAATTTACACTTGCCAAAAACTTACATTGGAAAAATCTCTTTATTTAACCAGCTATGGGCTATCATTTCAAACTTTTATTAGTTGAAAAAAAGAAGAATCATTTATTGTTAGTTTGAATATTTTTGTTTGAATGCTAATGATATTTGCTCACTAATCTATCATTGGGATTATTGTGATAGTAAGCATTTGCAATAGGGAAGGTGCCTTTGAAAGAAATACTCCTTATGATTGTTAGTTAGCATGTGAAATTGATGATAATACCTTTTGAAAGATTCGTTCTTTAAAAGTTGATTCATTAATGTTAGCTTTGTATTATAAATCATCTTCATCATTATGATTTGGAATTTATGATGATGCTTTTAAAGGACTCATCGCTTGTGATTAATTGATCTATTCAATTGAAATCATGTTATCATTTAAATTTAATCATCAAAATGAGTTTAATATCTTAATCCTCACATAAGTATCTTTTGTTTAATAGGTACAAACGAACAATGAAGGTACAAAGGAAAAGCGAAAGCGAAAAGTCAACAAGGAGGAGGCTAGCAAACGAAGACGAAAGGAGGATGATTTTTTTTTTTGAAAACACAATGTGTTTTTTTAACACTTTAAGTGTTTATCAACACTACTTCATGAAGTCATTTTTCTTTTCGTTTTAGAACACTAATTTTCATTTGGGTCTAAAACGAACAATTTGATTTTCATTGCAAAGGGCTTAAAAGGAATCTTAGGACAAACTTACTAGATTTTGTTTTGGGCTAAAAATTGGACAAGCAATCTTCATATTTCATTTGGTGCTTAAAAACGAACTCACAATCGCTTTGAAGGTTATAAAACGAACAAGTGTTTGAATTGTGTGATTTTGTCTTTTGAGTACGTATCCTCTCCCCTTGCGCTTCGTGCGATCTAGGGTGCAAGAGAAACACTCAAAATACATTTTATTGCTTTGAAACACTTCATTTGGGTTTAAAATTGAACATCTTGTGCGAGTGTGAGTAGGGGCATTTTCGCGTACATTCTCTTTTTTGTGCCATCAAAGATCGATCGAGTTACGGATTGTGTTTTTGCTTGCTTTTGTTTATCTTAGAGGGCCTTTTGGGGGTAATCACCCAAGGGACACCAACCGGTAACACTCTTGCCGGAGGGGGGACCGAGATGGATTGGGTCTCCTACGAACGGAAAGTCCTTACTAGAACCCATGTGCTAGAATTTTCCAAAATCCTTAATCTATTTGTTGGTGCAAGAACGGTCATTCTGAAGCCACCCCACACTCTTACGGTCTTCTAGTAGAGATGGAAAGCATGCCATGGGAGTTTCATGGGTGTTGATGCTTGGCTGCCCCGATTGACGATAATGAGCCGTGGAGGGGAGCCAGTGGGGTCAAGCATCTAACCATCCGCTAGAGATAAGCGTAGTTGGACTTGTCCAAGTGGGAATCCAACAAATATTGTCTTACACATCCATAGGGCTTGTAATTGTTCTTCGTTTGAAAACACAGTGTTGTATTCAAAAACATTTTGCAAACAAACATTCAACATGATTCTCAAAATTTCAAACCCTCTTTAAGACAAATATCATTGACTCAATCCATATGTTACTGCTTTCCCTGCATATTCATGTTTGTAGAGGTTCCTAAGCATTGGATTATACCTCAATTTGTCTCCTTGAGTAAACAATAGGAAAACCCTTGCCTTAAGTTCATTGAATTTCCACATAAAATATCTTGTGGGTTTTAAAGAAATTAAGACATTGGACATCTTAGTTTGAAACATAATCAAGTGGTTGTTTTTGGTAAAAAGAATCATTAAGCAAAGATAACAAATTGGACCCCACACATGTGCTTGATATCTTTTGGTCATATTGGTCTTTTGATTGCTCTTAGAGAAAAGTGTGTTCTTCAATACCTTGGCCTAGTAAACAAAGTCTCTCTAAGTTTCTAAAGATCAAAATCAAACACTTCATCCATCCAAACATTTATCAAAATTCATCCATCCAAACAACTTTAGAGCTTTGGAAACATCATTACCTAGACTTGGGTACATCCCTAAAATCACTTGTTTAGCTAGGTGTGTTTGGATGAATCCTTCCACGCACACTTAGTTAAATTATCAACCATCCTTTGAACAAGTTCATCCTAAGATCACATCCAACATCTTAGGGTTTACAAGTTCATCATCCACATCAAACAATCAAAATCAAGCCCTAAGTCTAGCATTGATCCAAAGTTCCTAAACGTTCAACACTCATATTATTCAACTTTCATCCTTCATCTCGTCATTAATCCTAAGAACCTTAGAGGTCACTTTCATAACAAAGTCAAAACACAAGGAGAACATGGAATATAAACTTGATCCATACATCTTGGGTAATCCAAATCAGTTGAATCTTCAAAACCTTGCAATGCCTATCAATTATCAAAGTCCATGCATAGGATCATTACCTTCGACAAATGTCAATGGTACAACAAGTGTGAGTATGCCCAAGTCAAAGTTTGGAACACATTCCCCAATGATAGATCTAAGTCCAAACCTACAAATCCACCAATCAAATAATCAATGCATGAGCCTTGAAACGAACAACGTCATTCCACCAAATCCCTACAAGCCAAATGTGGATGTACCAAGTGCAAGTTTTCGAAACATGAATCCTAACTCGGAAAACTTTGGAAAAATGATTCCCAATACCAACAATGTTCATCCTATCATGCCAAATCTGAACATCATCCCAAAACAAAACATTATCCAAAGTCAATTTTCCCATAATCCCATTAAAAAACCGCAAGCATGCATGCCAAAACTACTTGAACACAAGCCAAATCAACTATCTCAAGTGAGTCAAGATCAAAATCAAGAACAAATTTGGTGAGATCAAATTGCGGAACTTTCCAAAATAGTTGAGGCATTGCGCCAAGGGAAATCTCCACCACCATTACCTACATCATTCCTTGGTTTAGGGCTTCCCCCTTTACCTAGCACCAATCACACCACCCAAATCAATCCACCTAACATCAATCAAACCATCATGACAAATCCTTTGAATATACCATCGACATCGCACCAACAGATGGTATCTAATCAAACAACATTGATCCCAAGTCAAAATTTGGTCTCCCAAGGACCTATCACCTCGGTCATTCCAACCATCACTATCCCTTCAATCATTCCAAACACCACTATCACACCCATCACATCTCAACCTCTCACTACCATGATCGCTCCGAGCGTATCTCAAACACTTGTCACTACATCCAACATGATTCTAAATCCACCACCACCCCCACCACCACCAACTTCCACCACATCAAACCAATACAACGCGACATTACAAGCTGCTTTTCAAAAGGGATTCCAACAATATCTAGCCATGCAACAAGCAACACAAGCTCAACAAGTGAAACAATCCTCTCAAGTTGCCCAAGCCTCTCAAGCTACCCAACCAACACGAGCACAAACACAAAAGATGACAACTATTGAAAACAAGGATCAAGATCAATCCATCACTGAGCACATCGCATTACTTCATCCAATGATCAAATCAACATAGGTCAAGAGTCACTTTGCAATCATGATCAAAATCCACCAACAAAAATTGACAATGAGCCAATTCAAGAAATATCAACATCACTTGACTCTATGGTCGAAGACATTCACAATCTCTCCACCGCAATTGTCAAAAACAATGATCAAAACCTCTCCATCAAGGAGCACATTGAGGATGTATCTACACAATCCAATGATCAACTCACCATACATCAAGAGCCACTCTTTAGTGATCTATTTCAAGGAGTGTTAGGACTATTTGATCCAATTGACATAATGCATGATCCGTTGACCAATGATCATATTGAAAATGTCTCTACATCGCCTTATGAGTTAGAGGACATATCTCAAGAAGTTATTCCAAAGCAAGATCAAAATCTTTCACTAAGGTCTAGCAATGGTCATTTTCAAAACATGTTGATCCCCTTTGACCTCATGGTTACAGATGTTGAAGGAACCTTGAACTTGACCATGCCTAATGTCGACATCCAAAAGTCCTTTGTAAGAAATCCATCCTTTGAAGCTGCCCCATGTCAAGAACTTGATCTAAAGCATGTCGAAAGCAACTCCGAAATCATTCAAGATAAAAAATTTGTATCTCCAAGATACTACAATGATCTAATAGATATTCTCCTATCCACACAAGATGATCACATCCACATAGCACATACTCCTCCATCTACCCATGTGATGCTTTCTATGGATGGACACGTAGATGATCTTCATCTAGAACAAAATTCTGTTACACACAAAGAGCATATTATCAACTCCTATAGTCAAACTAAGTTATCAACATCAAGATCAGATATGTCCCAAACTCAAACTAAGGAAATCATGAATACGGATATCCAACATTGTCCGCTCAAGGAGACAAGTCAAATAGAACAGGATATTCTAGAGTTAGCAGAGCAGCAAATGGAAATAATGTCACCTACGGTGGTCATGTATCAGAGAATTCATTCTAAACAAAAGCTCTCAGAACAGGCAGAATCAAAGCATGAAGGTACTTCTACCATATTGGGGGCAACTTCGTCTCAAGCAAACATCAACATAGGGGGCACGAAGAGTCCTTGTGATGAAATTAGTGTCAATACTACAACCAGCCACACCATGAATCTTCATCCACCCATCACCCCATCCACGAATTGGGACCAATGTCAAAAGAAATATTTGAATCAAAGTACGAAGAACGTTATCAAATCAAAAGAAGCTAAGAAGCATAATGAACAAATCAAATACAAATGGATACCGAAGAATACAAAGAAAGATCATCCCTATCAAACTCCATCAGTCAAAGAAACTGTGGGGCAAACTAAAAGAGGGAAAAGTATCCATCAAGGATGTCCACAAAAGAAAAAGCAGGCTTTTCAAGCAACGTACAAAGTATATCAAGCAGTTGGTCCTAATTCCATGCACACTTCCGTATCCACCCATCATTGCTCATCTTCCCAAGTTTGGAGAGTCAAAGGTTCCAAACTGTCAACCAATCCATCTCTTATCCCTAAACGCACTCCATCCACGCCTCCACGCATAATATCCAATTCTCACATTGACCATGTATTGGCAACGACCCTTAATCATAAGGATTCAGAAGGCACTTTATCGCGATGTACGCACAGAGACAGAGTTAACCCTGGTATCGACGAAGTAGATCAAGAATCCCAAAAGTTGCATTCAAGTGCACGTATCTTAGCAAAGCAGCTCCTTCAGGCAGGATATACATGGCACATTATGACAGGGGCATCTATATCGGCAACACCTTGTGATTCAACATGAGCTTAAAATCTTTCAGAAAAATACAAAAAAATCAAAAAAAGCAAAAAAATCCAAAAAAATTAGAAAAAGGATTGAAAAACAGTAAAGAGAAAAAAAATCGTCCTCTAGTGAAAACCACTACGGTGGCGCTTTGGGCAAGACCATGAAAAAAACCTGGCAAATAGGCATCATGTGTGGAATCGAGCATCTACGTGCGCTAGTTCAGATGAAAGCATCTCATCCCATCCATAATAAATCGAGCATTCCATCCATCTCATCCATAATAAATCCATCCATCCATAAACCATTGATCCAATACATTTGCATATATCTACATTCATCATCTTAGTTATCTTGATCTTGATACAATTTTGGGGCACACTCTACACTTGCTTATGGTAAACATCTTGACATGGGTCGTTTTCATTGGTCCTATCCTATGCAGAATTATCTGAGCCATGAAGCATTATCCAAATGAGCATTCTTTATCCGAACACCTTATCTTATCGCAAGATAATCCTTGGCATCCTTTGCGTACTTACCTTATCCATCCATCCATACACCTATCCAAGCATCCATCCATAACATTCCATACATTGCTAGACAATGGGGGCAGATATGTACATCTTACTTCGAGAATAAATCTTGGTCTATGTCCTCTGACTTATGTGGTGATCTGAACATTGGAAAACATGAAATAAAACTGGTCAAAGCACTCGTGAGCAAAAATTTGAATCACTAGCCCATGGCATATTTTGACAAACAAACATCCCTTATCAAGCTCCATCTTCAATCGAACATCAATCCAAACAATCGATATCAGTCACATCTAATTTGCACATCAACATCACATCACATCATTTGAATAACTTCTATTCCAAACCAAGCTTTATCGATCCTGATCAATCAAATCCAATCAAAAAATCATCTCGGGATATCCTTGTGTTGCTTAACACTATCCTTGCATTGTTGTGTATCCTCGACAATGTTATCATTATCAATCCTGATCAATCCAGTCCTTGCATTGTTGTGTATCCTCAACAATGTTATCAACATCATCCCATCAAATCCTTGTGTTTCATAACACTATCATTGCATTGTTGTGTATCGTCAACAATGTTATCATCATCATTAATCCATCGATCCGATCAATCAACCTTAGTTTGGTTTTCAGCAAAATCCCAAACAGAGCACTGATATCATTACACATCCATATCCAAATTGTCAAAATCATGCGAAAATCCAAAAACATTAGAAAATCCAAAAACCCAAAAACATCCAAAACATCAAAAAATCCAAA
>VDFB02271358.1:360384874-360473854 GCA_007258455.2 Sequoia sempervirens | reverse complement strand
CCCTCTCTAATTATCTTTATCTCCCCTCTCCCTCTCTCTATATACCTCTCCCTCCATCACTCTCTCTCTATTTGTCTATTTGTCTCTCTTTCTCTCTTCCTCTATCTCACTACATCTCCCTCCCTCCTTCCCTCTCTCTCAATTTCCCAACTTTTCTCCTCTATCTCTCTCCATCTTTCTCTCTCTCTCCTTTCCTCTCTACTCTTTATCTCACCATTCTCTCTACTTCTCTCTATCTCCCTCTCTCCATCTCTACCTCTTGCTCCCTCCTTCCCTCTTTGTCCCTCTCTTTCAATCTCTCCATCTTCATCCTCTCTCTCTCATCTTTCTCTCTCACACTCTCCTTCCCTCTCTACTCTCTATCGAGCACCATTCTCTCTCTCCCTCCCTCCCTCCTCTCTCTTTATTCCACCTTTCTCTCTCCTTCCCTCCCTCCTTCCCTCTCTAATATTCTCTATCTCCCCCTTTCTCTCTCTTCCTTCCTCCCACCCACCTTCCCTCTTTACTTATTTGTATCTAACCTATCCCTCTCTACCTCTCTCTCTCAATATATTTACCTTCCTCCTTCACTCTCTACTTCTTCTCTATCACCTCTCTCTCCTTCCCTCTCTACTTCTCACTCTCTCTCCCTCTCACCCTCTCTCTCAATCTCCCAAACCTTATACTGAATATCATAAATCATAATCCCTATACCCTAAACCCTACACCCTCATCCCATATACCTATACCCTATACCCTCAACCTTATAGCCTAAACCAGGTGAACATTATCTATTAACCATAAACTTAAACCCTAAACCCTACATTCAATCTTATACCCAATACCCTCAATCCTAAACCTAGTACCCTCAACCTTAACCCTAAACACTTAACCTTGTACCCTCAACCTTGAACATTATCCCTCAACCCTCAACCCTATACCTTAAACCCTAAACCATGCACAATATACCCTCATCCCTATACCCTATACCCTCAACCTTATACCCTAAACCATAAACATTATCTCTGAACTTTATACCCCCAAACATATAATTAAACTTGTAGTGTACGAAAATGTATCCCTTTACATTTTCACACTTGTTTGGGCCCTCCATGTTAAATCATGGCTTCTTTATGCTTTAATTGGTCCTATTTTGCATCCACAAGCCTAATTAAATGCATTCTTCCAAGGATAATCTTGACATTCATCAAATGACCAATCATAATTCAATGTTTGAGGTTGTGTGTTCTAGATTTGGTGATCTAGGACTCATATACCACCTTGGGTGTATGGGTCCCACCTAGGTCTTGAGGCCTAATATGAAATATTGCATAGAACCTAATATTTCTTGAAATTTGTGTCCCAAGCATAGGCTATTAGGACTCATACACCCCAACTAGTGTATGAGTCTCACTTTAGCTTGGACCAATTTTGAATTCAATTTTTGGTAGGATTTTATTCTCCTAGATCTTATGTCAGCTTGTAGTTTTGTAATTTTGGGAAATTTGGCATAAACAAGTATAAATACAAGGTTATTTCACATAATTTCACCTAAGCAATCATAATATCAAGCTAGAAAAGTTACAAGCCATCTAGCAATTCAAGTTATCATTAGAGAACTTTCACAAGAGCATTCATGAGTTGATTATCAAGCATTTGGAGTAACATTCAAGATTCAAGCATCATGTCAAAGTCTTCATGCATCATGTGTTTTTGTGAGCTAACATTTGTGATGTAGGTTTTCATGATTCAAGTAAGCATTCAAAGACATTATCTCATATCAAGATCAAGAGTCAAGATCCACATCCATTGGTGCAATTCACACAAGATTGCAGCCTTTTATTCAAGGGTTTGGTGAATTGCAACATTACATTTTTTCATTCATCATTCCTTCATGCTTTTCCATTTCATTTCAAGGTTTGATTACCAAAATAGGGTTTTTACCAAGGAAATCCCCTATCCACTAACACATCAAAAAATTTCCCTCTTCATGTGTGATTGCAGATCTAGGTGATTTAGAGCTTGAATATCCTTTGAAGATAAAGTTGCAAGATACTTATAGATCAAAAATTAGACTTTTTGGACTTGAAAATTAGACAAGACAAGAGCTATAGAAGATCACTAGAGACTGCATAAATATTAAAAAAACCCTAATAATGGGACTAAATTATCGCCACCTTGGGTGTATGAGTCTTGCTATAGGAATTTTACTAGATTTTAGTGGATTCTGACTTGTCACTAAGAGATTCCAAATTCTGCCTAGAAACCCTAGGCTAGGACTAAATCGCCTAGTCTGGTGTATGAATCCTAGTACACATAAAAAGCATTAATTTTTAGGGATTTCATGCCTTGCTTAATCATCTTGAATCGTCCAGGTACTTTTATGTATCTTTTTGTTTAGTAATCTAATTCATATTCTAAGTTTCTAGGGTTTAGTGTACTCATATTTTCATTTCTCCTTTGAAGCTTCATTTAATAGTGAACCCCCCCTATTTAATCACACCTAAGGAAACCACCCTCATTTGCATACCACATAGTCCTTCCCTCAATTGAGTCACTTGATTGAGGGATCTTGGTTTCCTAATGAACTAAGAGTGAAATAGGCCCTAACCAATAGTTGGCCATCTCCCAAAAGGTGGACACCCTATTTCAATTGGTTCATTTTGGTGAACCCAACCTTTAAACACTTGGATTTTTGATTTGAAGAAAATTGTAGTACTAGATCTAGCTTAAATTAATTTTACATTAGATCTTGCATTAGTTCATTTGCATTTAGGGCTTCTAAACATTGCATTAGTGAAAAGTGCATATAGGTTGCATTTTTGCATCTTAAATCATTCAATTTCACTAAAATTCTATAATTACAATCAGTCATGACAACATATAAGCTAGAAACCATAGAATCAACTCAGGATTTTTTGAATTCAGTGTAAAACCCTCATTTCAAACTCATTCGCCCCTCTGGGTGATTTAGTCCCTGCACGGGTGGTTTTTTCCAGAATTTAGAGAATTCTTTGTTGTTTGTTTTTCAGTAGTTAACCCTTCCAAAAACACTAACTAGGACTCATTCACCCCTCTAGGTGATTTTGTCTCGTATCAGACCTAAACTTGCAATTTATAGAATTAAAAACCTCATTCTTTTGTTTCTATTTGTTGTTGTTAGATCTTTGTTTCAGTTTGCTAAGTTTCTATTTTTGTCATTTCATTACATCTAGCTTACTTTGGTTAATTTTTTACATTGCATTTACAACATTTCATTTTTAGATTAGTACATAGTATAATCAGTAAAATACCTTGTTTAGAATCTAAAAATTGCATTTCATTCTAGGTCATTGCATTGCATTTCATCATGGATGTATTCTTTGGTAAAATTTGGATGTCATTGAAGTCATTAGTGGATGTGTCAAGTTGTGATTTTGGAAATGATCCTAATGAGATTGAACTCACTCATGCTCAATCAACTCCTAATGCATGTCCTCCTCGTGAAGTTGACATCATTGGAGAAGATGATGACAACATGAATATTAACAAATTCATAAACGATTGCCTTAAAAACCTTGAGAATAATGCATCCTTTTATCCTTCCATGAAACAACCAACACATCCTACCATATCACCACTTGAGATGTTTAGCATTTTACATCCTAAAAGTGAATCACAAGACAATCCTAAACCTCTACAATAAGTGATCCTAGTTCCTCTAATCAATTGCATCACTCATATGTTAACAAAGTGACCAACACTCCCATCAACCTCAAAGAGACTTATGACCAAGGTTTTAAGATATTAACTAAGCAAGGATGTGAAACAACAAATTAGCATGAAATTCATCAACTCTTAGAACAAACACCCACTGAAGATACCAAAGGGATAGGATATCAAGATCCTCCTCCCGACATAAGTGTCCTCATTCCTGAAGAACAACCAATGCCTCACAAGAATGATAGAATCATCTCAAGTCTTCCTACTCAATATCCACCTCTGCATGTTGGTGAATCTAGCAAGCAAAAAAGGCCTTACAAACTAAAGAAGCTAAAATTCCCTTGTCCGCCATCTGAAACTAAAGGAACCTTACACACACTTCTAAGTCAAGGACTTGTAACATTACCACCCATGAGAGAAAATACAAATCCAAATCCCAAGAACAAAAACATGTCTCACTATTGATATCATAGAGGTTTTGGGCATAGTACTGATGAGTGCCATGCTTTAAAACAAATATTCAAAAGGTTTGATATCATAGATATAGTCCCTTAAAAAGTGCACCCTTTCGCTCCTTGCCATGTAATAGTTGTAGGATCATAATATTCTCACTATTACATGCTTTACATTCATTGCAAATCATTTCAAAATGCAAGGAGCTCATTCTCATCACCTACCTCGAATCATTCTTTTCTTGCACACAGTGGGGGCAAGAATTAGATAGCCTTCTCCTAGTACTGCACTTGATGTTGTCCCTTTGGCTATTTTTCCACTTTCTATATATATCGACTGAGATTGGGATATAGACAACCTGCTATAGGTTGACTCGCATGTGCCTTACTAGTCTTGTTTTCTTTTTCTTTTTCATGTTATGTGTGTGATTGCACATTTGTAATGTGATCTCCAATACCATTCTATTTGATGTATATCTCTCTCTCTTTGTGACATTCCTCTATTTGTACCAAATTCTTCTATGTCATAAATCTTTATCTTTTCATTTTTCTTGTGTTTTCCTTTTGGGGATGACACAAGGAGTTAAGACATTTAGGTCTCTTCCATCATTCCATGTTGACCTGAAGGCTTTTCTTTTTTTTTTGCTCTCTTTGTGTCATTCTTCTTGTTCCATGAGTATTTGGGGAATGATGACATTTCTGAGCTCTAAAACAACATTGTAGAAAAGAATACTGACCTTGAATCCGTGGATCCCTTATATGTTATTTTGGGATTTCATTTTGGGGGAAACCCCTTTTCATGACATAGCTTCGTTTGGGAACATATGACTTGGCATAGGGCTTTCCAGATAAGCTGTCATGTCTTTTTTAGCATTAATTATGTGCTACTTTAAAGTATTGCTCACAGCATGGTGTTTAGAAATTTCTTTAAAGTGGGGGCATACATTGACATTATTCTTTTGCAATTACAACTCATGTTTAATTGTGTGGCCTTCTTACTTCATGTGATGTGTCTTTTTCTTTGTAGTGACATTGGGTGTGATTTTCTTCAAGAGTGTGATCTCCCTTAGCATATTATATTCCTCTCAGTGGCTTGATGCGACACACTACATCCCCTAAGTTGTGAATCTTCTATTCTTTGATGGGTCCTCTCTTTGAGACATTAGGCATGATGTTCCATAAGTGGAGACCTTACATGAACTAAGCAAAACCCCTTTGAATGTACCTTACAGTATTTTTGCATTTACAATAACTGTTATATGGCCACCTTGCATAACACACTTTGCTTTCATGTGGAGCTATCCTATTTTTCTCATGAGTGTTAACATATGAAGTTTTTCTTGCCTTGTGAATCCTATTGTTCTTGTTGTGTGGCACCTTATCAAATTTATCAAGAGGTATATCTTTGGTATGGTTATCATATGGGAGTCAAACTTAGACATGACTTTCCAATAGCCACTTGCTTGTGTGTTTCAGCACATACTAGCCATGTGTGTATGTGTCTCACCTCTCTGAGGCTCATCTAATGGATGGCCTGAGGTTCCATTAGCCCTTGTGAGTGTGTGTTTGGTTTGCATAGTGAACATCATGTTCTACTCATAAACGTTCTTAGACAAACAACTTATATCTAATCCACATCGTGTTGGACAAACGATCGAGGCTTGATCCACCTTTCTTTTTCTTTTTCTTTCCTCTTTATGTCTTTGACAGTGTATGCTTTTACCTTTTCATTACTTCATACATCATTCACAAATGTGTTATTTTGTGCCTAAATTAGTTTTCCATAGGATCTTGATCCTGGGGGCTTGTGCAACCCTCTTAGTCATGTTCATCCTATCTCACTAACATTGGTACACTTGGACCCCTCTTGATGTGAGTTTGTCTACTTTAGTGTGAGTTTGAAGCAAGTTCCTCCTCTCACTAAAGTAGGGGCTAAATGTAGTGTATGAAAATGTATCCCTTTACATTTTCACACTTTTTTAGGCCCTCCCTGTTAAATCATGGTTTCTTTATGCTATAATTGGTCCTATTTGCATCCAAAAGCTAACTAAATGCATTCTTCCAAGGATAATCCTGGCATTCATCAAATGACCAATCATAATTCAATGTTTGAGGTTGTGTGTTCCAGATTTAGTGATCTAGGACTCATATGCCACCTTGGGCATATGGGTCCCACCTAGGTCTCGAGGCATGATTTGAAATATTGCATAGAACTTAACATTTCTTGAATTTTTTGTCCCAAGCTTAGGCTACTAGGACTCATACGCCCCAACTTGTGTATGAATCCTGCTTTAGCTTAGACCCATTTTGAATTCAATTCTTAGTGGTATTTTATTCTCCTAGATCTGATGTCAGCTTGTAGTATTGTAATTTCGAGAAATTTGGCATAAACATGTATATATACAAGGCTATTTCACATAATTTCACCTAAGTAATCATAATATCAAGCTAGCAAAGTTTACAAGTCATCTAGCAATTCAAGTTATCATTAGAGCACTTTCACAAGAGCATTCAAGAGCTGATTATCAAGCATTTGGAGAAGCATTCAAGATTCAAGCATCATGTCAAAGTCAACATGCATCATGTGTGTTTGTGAGATAACATTTGTGATGTAGGTTTTCATGATTCAAGCAAGCATTCAAAGACATTATCTCATATCAGGATCAAGAGTCAAGATCCACATCCAATGGAGCCATTTCACACAAGATTCCAACCTTTAATTCAAGGGTTTGGTGAGTTGCAACATTACATTTTTTTCATTTATCATTCCTTCGTGCTTTTCTATTTCATTTCAAGGTTTTATTACCAAAACGAGGTTTAACCAAGGCAAACCCCTATCCACTAACAAATCAACATTTTTCCATCTTCATGTGTGATTGTAGATCTAGGTGATTTAGAGTTTGAAGATACTTTGAAGACAAAGTTGCAAGATTGAAGAAAGTTATCAAAGTTGCCAAGAAATTGTCATCTTCATGGAAACTCACTTATAGATTGGAAATTAGACTTTTCAGACATGAAAACAAGACAAGACAAGAGCTACAAAATATCACTAGAGGCTACCAAAATATCAGAAAAACCCTAATAATAGGACTAAATTTCTACCTTAGGCATATGAGTCCTACTACCGTAATTTTACCAGATTTCAGTGGATTCTGACTTGTCACTGAGAAATTCCAAATTCTACCCAGAAACCCTAGACTGGGACTAAATCACACATTCTAGTGTATGAGTCCTAGTACACATAAAAATTAGCACTTTTTAGGGTTTTCAGGCCTTACTTAATCATCTATGATCCTCCAGGTACTTTTTTGTATCTTGTTTAGTAATCTGACTTCATATTCTAAGTTTCTAGGTTTTAGTGTACTCGTGTTTACATTTCTCCTTTGAAGCTCCATTTAATGGTGAACCCCCCCATTTAATCACACCTAAGGAAACCACCCTCATTTTCATACCACCCAATCCTTCCCTGAATTAAGTCACTTGATTGAGGGATCTTGGTTTTCTAGTGAACTAAGAGTGAAATAGGGCCTTACTCCTAGTTCTATCTCCTAAAAGGTGGAACTCCTATTTTCATTGATTCAAAACCATAAACTCTACACTCTCAATCCTTAACCCTATACCTTATACACTCAACCATATACCCTATACCCAATATCCTAAACCCTAATTTCTATATCCTATACACTTAACCTTAAACCTCAACCCTGAACATTATCCCTCAACCATAAACCTGCAACCCTAAACCCTATATTTAAACCCTAAAACCTTCATTCAACCTTGTGCCTTAAAACCTAAACCCTAAACCTACTACCCTCAACCATATACCCAATATCCTAAACTATCATCCATGTACCCTATACACTTAACCCTATACCTTGAAGTTTGAACATGATACCTCAACCCTCAACCCTATACCTTAAACCCTAAATCCTACACCTTCAACCCTCATCCATGTCTATCTCTCTCTCTTCCTTCCTCCCATACACTTTCCCTCTCCACTCTCAATATAACCTATCCCTATCTACCTCTCTCTACCTCCCTCCTCTCTCAATCTCTCCACCTTCCTCCCTTTCTCTCTTCTTCCCTCTCTACTTATCTCTATCTCACCTCTCCCTTTCTCCATATCTCTCCCCCTCTCTCTCCCTCCCTACCTCTCACTCTCTCTCTTCCTTCCTCACACCCACCTTCTCTATCTATTTCTCTCTATCTAAAATATCCCTCTCTACCTCACTCTCTCTCCCTCCATCCTCTCTCTCTCAATATCTCCACCCTCCTTATCCCCTCTCTCTCTCCCTCTCTCATTCTCTATATCTCACTTCTCTCTCCCTCCCTACCTCCTTCCTTCCCTCCCTCTCTTTGTATTTATCACCTCTCTCTCTACACTTATCCCTCACTCCTCCCCCTCTCTATCTCTCCTTCCATATATACTTCTCTTCATCTCTACCTCTCCCTCCCTCCTTCCCTCTCTCTTCATCTCTCTCTCCCCCATATTTCTCTCACTCTCTCCTTCCCTCTCTACTCTCTATCTCACCATCATCTCTCCCTCTCTCTCAATCTCCAAAACCCTATGTTGAATATCCTAAACCATAATCCTTATACCCTATACAACTAACCCTATACCCTCAACCCTGAACACTATCCCTCAACCCTTAACCCTATACCTTAAACCCTAAACCCTAAACCCTCATCCATAAAACCTATACCCTCAACCTTATACCCTAAACCCTAAACATTATCCCTCAACCTATGCATAAACCCTAAAACCTACATTCAACCTTGTACCCCACATCCTAAACCCAATAACATCAACTCTATACCCAATATCCTAAACCATAATCCCCATACCCTATACACAATATTATACCCTCATCCCTCATCCCGACATTCAACCTTGTATCCTAAACCCTCAACCCTAAACCCAATACCCTCAAACCTTAACACTATCCCTCAACCCTCAAACCTATTCCTTCAACCCTAATCTTTACACCCTCAACCTTATACCCTAAACCCTACACTCTCAACCCTATGCCTTATAACCTAAACCCTATACCCAATATCTTAAAACCTAATCCCTATATCCTATATAATTAACCTTATACCCTCAACCCTATATTGAAAGCCTAAACCCTACATTCAACCTTGTACCCTAAACCTTAAACCCTTAACCCTAAACCCAATACCATCAACCCTATATCAGATATCCTAAATATAATCTTTGTACCTTATACACTTAGCCATATACCCTCAACCCTGAACAATAGGGGGGAAGGTGGGAGGGTGAGAGAGAGAGAGAGGTGGGAGGGAGAGAGATTATGATTAGATGAACAGAAGGAGAGAGTGAGAGGGAGGGATGGAGAGAATTGTGAGATAGAGAGGAAAGAGTGAGAGAGAAAGAGGGGAAGAGAGGGGGAGGGAGAGAGAGAGAGAGAGGGAGAGGGAGAGGGAGAGGGAGAGGGAGAGGGAGACATAGGTGAGGTAGAGAGAGACAAAGAGAGACATAGAGAGAGTGATGGAGGGAGAGGTATATAGAGAGAGAGGGAAGGGGATATAAAGATAAGTAGATATGGAAGGAGAGGTAGAGATATAGCGAGGTGAGATAAAGAGGAGCAAGTGAGAGAAAAAGAGGGGGAAGAGATCGAGAGAGAGTGAGAGAGAGGTAGGTAGAGGGAGAGAGAGGAGAGAGAGGAGAGAGGGAAAGAGGTAGGGAGGGAGACATAGGTGAAATAGAGATATTAATGGAGGGAGAGGTAGGTAGAGATAGGGAGAGGGAAGATAAAGATAAGTAGAGAGGAAAGGAGAGGTAGAGAGAGAGGATATATAGAGAGAAGTAGAGAGGGGAGGGAGGGAGGGAGGCAGGGAGAGGTAGGGAGGTGTATTGTAGAAAAAAAGTATTACTTGCTTGATTTGGGGAATAATTGATGATAAATTCGACTTAATAAGGCCTTGATTTGGTGTTGTGAAGTGTTTTTCACATCCACGCTAGGTCTTGAACCCTTTTAAAATGCATTTAACGATGTCTTGTAAAGTGTTGTAAAAGACTTTCACGCTTTTCTAGACTTAATGAACCCATCTTCCCTTAATTCAACATTATAAAAAGTGTTTAATGGCATTATCACATAAATCTACAAGGCTTGTAAAATAAACTTAATGATATTCTAAGTGTTGTAATGTGTTTTACACATTCACATTGGTTCTTGTGCCTTTCTAGACTGTGTGGACCTCATTTTAGTGTTGTAAAGTGTATTTAATCACACTTTCACATTGAATTTTTTGTCCCAAGCCCTAATTGACCTTCACATCATTATTAATAGGCCCCTATTACCCCATATTATGCATCATGAGACATAATCTGATGAAATACCTAACAAAGTCATCAAATAAACCTTATTTCCTTACTTCTTAGAATCCTAGCTATCAAATGGGTCCCTTTGGGACTATTTTGCCATCTATGGTGAATCAATCCCTGCCAGGTGGTACTGATTCACCCAAGGTTGTGAATGATTCCTATTTGGACCATTTTTTACTTTTGAGCAGGAAATTTTGGAATTTAAGTTTTTTTTTCTTCATGTCGGCCTTAGGGATCCAATTAAAGGAAAAATAAGGTGAATTGCCTATAAAATCAAGTCTCTAAACCCTAATTCAAATCTCTTAACTCATTCACACATCTCTTATCATTCATTCATCATCCATCTTCTCCTTCAAGTCAAGCAAGCTAGGGTTTCATCATTCTAAGTCATCAAGATAGCTTCCAAAGACATTCAAGGGAAGAATCTTCCTCCATTGCTACATAAATTCAATATCAAACATCATGGAAAGGTATTGACTTCATTGTTGCATGCTTCATTACATTCTTTCATCATTTTGGTTTACTTACCTACAAAGGGGTTTGACCAAGGCAAACCCCCATGCCCTAACATTCAACATTTCTCTTTCTCTTCTTGTGTGTTTGCAGATTTAGGAAACTTGGAAGCTTGGAAATCATTGAAGATAAAGTTGAAAATTTTTTCAAGTCATATCTTCATTTGATAAGGAAAAACATCGACAAAAAGTCACCTTCAGGCCTGAATTTGATAGTTTCAAAACCAAACACCTTGAGAGGAAGAAAGTGCAGACCGAAGGATCCTGTTTCCACCTTTGAATCTTTAGAAATACAAAATTAGACTCATTCTCCATGGGTGGTGAATGAGTCCTACTTCTAGCCCTGATTTTAGTTTTCTGCATTTTTGGATACCCATTTTTTCTAAAACGGGCTTCGAAACAGTTTCCCAAAACTGGGACTAATTCGCCCAGAATGGTGAATGAGTCCCACCAGGCCTAAAAATTAGGATCAATAGCATTTTAGAAGTCATTTCCAGTCTTCATCAAGATCTCAAGTGCACACTTTCAGTTTCAACCATTTTTGTTGCAATTTACATTCATTTCTAGGTGTTTTCTGCATATCATAATGTGTTTTCAAAAAATCTACATTTCATTGGTTTTGCATTAATAATCAATCCATTTTATCAATTAGCTTCATTTATATTATTTAATTTAGTCATAATTATATCATACATTCCTTAGTTTGAGTGAACCACCTATATTTTTGGTGTGGGATCTATCTCTTTCCATTAGGTGAGAGACTCTAATTGAGCAAAAGAGACAAAGCATTTCACACCCTTAAAATCTATGGTTTAGGAGGGAGAGGTAGGGAGGAGATAGAGGTGATTGTGTGTTTTTTTTTTTTGTGTGTGTGAGAGATAGAGAGAAGGAGAGAGAGAGTGTGTGTGAGAGAGAGAGAGAGAATGAGAGAATGAGAAAGAGAGAGAGGGAGGTAGTAGGGAGGAAGAGGTAGAGAGGGATAGGTGAGATAAAGAGAAGTAGAGATAGAAAGGGAAGGAGGTAGAGAGGGGAGTGAGGGAGAGGTAAAGAGGGAAAGGTGAGATAAAGAGGAGTTGATGAGAGAGAAAGAGGGGGGAGGAAGGGAGGGTGGGGAGGGATATAGAGGTGTGTGTGAGAGAGAGAGAATGGTGAGATAGAGTGGAGAGAGTAGGTAGTAATTGAGGAAGAGGTAGGTAGAGAGAGGGAGAGGGGAGATATAGAGAAGTAGAGAGGGAACGAGGGAGGGAGGGATAGGGAGGGAGGGATGGTGATATAGGTGAGAGAGAAAGAAGTAGAGAGGGAAGGAGGGAGAGAGGGAGGTAGGAGAGTGAGATGGATAGAGTGGTGAGATAGAGAGTAGAGAGGGAATGAGAGAATGAGAAAGAGATAGAGAGAGGGGGGAAATATGAGGGAGGGAGAGGTATATAGGGATAGGTGAGATAAAGAGAAGTAGAGAGAGATAGAGAGATATAGGAAAGAAGGGAGGGTGGGAGAGAGGGGAGGGAGGGAGAGGTAAAGAGGGATGGGTGAGATAAAGAGAGGTAGAGAGAGAGAATGGTGAGCTAGAGAGATGGAGAAAGTGAGAGATACGAAGAGATAATGGTGAGATAGAGAGGAGAGGAGGAGAGAGAAAGAGGGGGGAGAGGGAGGGATAGAGATAGTGAGAGAGAGCTAGAAAGAGAGAGTAGAGAGGGAAATAGGTAGGGAGGGAGACATAGCTAGGATAGAGAGAGGCAAAGAGAGACAGATAGAAAGAGGGAGAAGGGAGAGAGGGAGAGGGAGACAAGTATAGAGGGGAGAGAGAGAGAGAGAGAGAGAGAATGGTGAGATGGAGAGAAGTAGAGAGGGAAAGAGAGAGAGAGAGAGAGAGGTCTAGAGCATAAGGGATACATAATGAGAGAGATAGAGAGAGAGAAATATGATACAACTTACTAATTACTAAAATTTGACCTCCTGATTATTGAAATTTGAGATGTTGATTATTGAAATTTGACTTAGTTTGAAAAATTATAAGATCTTCCAAAAACTAAAACATCTTGAAACTATATACATGAAATATAACTTAAAGTATAAGAAAGTAAATGTCCATATGTAAATGTCAACTTACATGTATATAGTTTCCTTGAAAATAACAAGAAGAAAGAGAAAAAAAGAGTAAAAAAAAATTTCAATGCAGACCAAAACGTGAGCACGTTATAACGCGCTCACGTTTTGGAAATGCTTTTTGGCACATTTTGGTAATGCATTTTGATGCATTTTTTGAAATTCATTAACAAGGAATAAATTTAAATACAAAACATAACACGAGCACATTATAATGCACTTGCATTATGTCTTGCTTTGGGAAACCCCAAGCCTTAGGCTTGGATTTGCTTTGGATTTCCAACCCAAAAGCTTGGAGTGCCTTCCCAACATCCATAGATGTGTTTTTGCATATTCTAAAAAAATTCATATTCTCATTTGTGGCAACCATCAAGTTTGCACATATTTCAAGGTCGAGTAAATCAAACACCTGGGTAATGTTAGGCTCTCTCTTAGTTATTTAACGATGTATTTTTTTCACATTTTGACTATGTTAAGGCTTTCATCTTTAATTTCTTTTGTTTGTGTGTTCATTTTTTGTTAAAAACCAATGTTTGGTATCTTTAACTTTATTTTTTAACCATTCATTAAAATTTCAAATAAATTGCATTTATATAAATTAGACTCCATTCTACACATATTAAAAAAAAATTAATTTTTGATTAGTTTTCAAAAATTATAGGAGTGCCATAACCAATTTTCTATTTTTCAAGATGTGTCCACTTTGAAAATTAGTAAAAAATCATATATTCATTAAAAAATTATGAGAAAAATCAAACATAAACTACATGATGTTAGCTAATTTCTCATTGAAGCAATTTTAAAAATACCAAAAAAATATTAACCTTTTGAGGGAGCCACAATAGACGCTATGTTTTATTTTTTTGACAAAAACAACACCATTTTCTGTGGCTCCCTTTTTTGAACCCCTTAATCTCTACCATTTTAAAAAAAAATTAGTAGTTTAGAAAGTAGACTCGAAGCACTATGATCCTTGTTTTTGTTGCATCTAAAATTTTTGAGTGTAACTATCCTTAATTTCTCATCCAAGGTCAATATTTTTTTATTTCAGAAAAAAAGTGGCCACTTAAGACCCCTTTTTGGCCCCCCATCTTCTTACACTTACCCTATGGGTGCCTAACCAAATGAAGACTCCAAAATAAACGTAAAGGAAATGAATGACAATGAGTGGGATATGTGATAATTTGGAGCATTGAATGAACCTTGATCTCTTAATTATACACTTGTCAGGTTGAGTAATTTTGGAGGGACGCGTAAGGTAAGTTGTTGAGTGGATCTAACAAAGGGGGAAAAACATGATTAATTCTCTCAATTTTACATTTAGAGTGGCGAAGTGTTCCTATACCACGCATCCATCTGACCCAATTCCTAGTTTCCTTCGTGTTTCCTTTAGAGGTGGACCTACTCCACTATCGGGTGGACCCCAAAATGGGCCTATCAAGAACACTATGGACCAATCAATGTGTGGCACGTGGTGGGGTGGCATAAATTGAAAAAAAAACTAGGTGCACAAGTGGCGAGGTGATGTGGTGGGAAATTTTGTTGGTTTATAATAGGATATTGCAATCCCCAACAACAAAAGTAAACAACCATCAATTGAACAATATCTTGTAGTCCTGAATGTACATCAAAAACTAGCCAAAAAATTGGAGATGTGTTCTCATCTCTTGCCACTGCATTTTGAGTTGGCGTTACATGATTTGGATTTGTATTTGTAAATTGAATACAACTTACATGCAACAGTGTTGAACAATTAATTCCAACACAAACTCCAGTACAGCTAACATGTGGGCTAAGACTCGAACTAACATCACTAGCAGCAAACAAAGGGATGTATATGTTCAATAATTCTTGAAGCAAGGCATGGTTCTTCGATAACGGGTTTGCATGACTGCTTATCTTTCTTTCTCACTGCAATTCCCTATGGTCCATCTCAATTTCTCTTTCCTTTCTATCTTGTTTTCTTTGAAATCTCTCTTGCTCACTCTTCTACTCTCTTTCCTTCTTTTCTAAATGTTTGAGCTTCTCTCTTTCCTTCACAAATTTAGTTATTGTCAAAATAGATTTGGATTCAATTGTTTCAATCACTTGGTTGTCAATTTTTCCTCCTCTTCCTTGCCAGTACCTTGAGTTTCCTTGTTGAAATCTACATAGTAATTTAGCAATTGTGGTATGGGAAATATGGAAAGTGGAGATGGGAAAGAAAAATTTCCCTACTCTTCTTCTCAATTTGTAAGTCAATACCCTGTCTCATAGCTCCCTTTTCCAACCAAGATGGTTGGCTAGAGGTCGAGGGAAGACTTAGACTATCATTACCTAGGTTCATAGCTCCCTCTGCCAACCAAGACGATTGGCTAGGGTTTGAGGGAACACTTAGGCCATCATTAAGTTCATGAAGTTGGTTGTTCATCATGTCATTAGATTATTGATTTATTATTGAATGAGTAGCATTATTGTGTCTTGTATTTTGTACACCTTTCTACACTTGACATTGGGATGCACACTGCAATGTGTGTGTGTGATTTCATCCATTGACCATTCTTGTTGTCATGTTGTTGTTGTTAGATTTCTTGCAAGAGTAGTAATTACCACAACTACCTCGACAAGATGAGGACTATTGTGTGCCTTTACATTAGGTTCTTCTTCAGGGGGAAATTTAACCCCACTTTTACATGCAGGCAACCTTGTTGTGGCTCTCTTCTTCACTTGTATGGTCCTCATGTCAACTTTATATTGCACCTATAGACATTAGGAAACATGTTTCAAACAATGATAACAACCATCAATGAACACCCTTGAACTCAAAGTGATGCACAAACATATTATTTTTCTTTATTGTGCATGTTAACAATTTATAATGCAAAAGTTGTTAATAGTTTGATTTTTATTTGATCCTTCTACTTTGTTTGCAATGCAAAAGTTGATAACTATTTGAATTGAACTGAAAGTGGTTGGTCTTATACACTTAGAGCGGATTTTATGTAACAATAACATTGTATAGAACAGAAATCCATTGACATTCATTAACAATATAAGTTGAAATCCCATATATTGAGTTACAACTAAGTGTGAAACATTTACATTGCATACATCATATTGGCATTCCCATTCATAAATAATATAAATGAAAACCCAATAGGTTGGGTGTAACAATCACATTGTAAAGAACATAAATTCTATGGCATTCATTAATAGTATAAGTTCAAAGCCCATATATTAGGTTACAAGTGAGTGTGAAATATTTACATTGTATACAATATATTGGCATTCCTAGGCATATAGAATATAAACAAAAACCCAAGAATTGAATTGAAAGCACTTGGTGTTATGCACTTAGAGAATATTGGTGAAAAAATCACATTATGTACAACAGATATGCATTGATATTCATAAATAGTATAAGTTGAAACCCCAAATATTGAGTTATCGATTAGTGTGACAAATAATTACATTGCATACAAAGATCGGCATTCCCAAGTGTATAGAATATAAATGAAAACCCAAGAATTGAACTAAAAACAGTTGATGTTATGTGCTTAGAGTAGATTGGGTGAAACAATCACATTGTATTCAACAGGTATGCATTGACATTCATAAACAATATAAGTTGAAAACCCAAATATTGAATTACAGGTTATTTTGACCAAACATATTGGCATTCCCAGAAAAAGAATATAAATGACAATCCCAACGTAAAAAGTATCAAGTTGAAACCTTAGATATTGAGTTATAGTTTTCTAAAAAAATATTTACATAGCATACAATAGATTGGCATTCGTAGGCATAACGAACTAATAGTAGTAGAATACCTACAACTTGATAGCATGGTGTTGACGTTGCTTCTACTTTTTCTACGACTACCTCTAGGAAAATGTAGATATGAATATGAAAGTGAGACGAGCTAAATGGAAATTTGCAAAGATTGAGTAATACATTTTTGAGTTTGTAAATCTCTTTATATGTTTAATTCTGGTTTGGTATGGAGTCTTTAATTTATGTCTTTTTTCAAAATTGAAAACTTGTTTCAGTGCCTTCAATTGCAAAGTTTGTTTGTATTTATGGCATGCAATCGTTGTTTGCTTCTCAGGTGATTTTGGTGGCCTTAACACATTATTTTTGGTAGTTGCAGGTGGAAAAAGAGAAGGCGCCAGTAGTTGTGCACTAGAATTTGACTGATGGGACACATCTAAATGATTGATTTTCCTTGAGTGTTGTGTTGTTGGGAAAGTGGTATAGGGGAGTGGGTTTGATTGGATTTGGTGATGGGAAAGTCTTGGTTCTTAGTTGTTATTGTGGCATCAGATCTTTGAAAATATTGTTGGTTATGTAATGCACTGGGTGATATTTAAGAGGAGTGTGGGTTATACTAATTTCATATTTTAGTTGTCCTCTTTCGTGCTATGGGCCATTCAATAACAATTTAGATTGTATGTCAGTGGTGTCAGATGGGCTTTGAATATTATTTGACATGTAAGAATGCGAATAATTATTTGTGTTTGGGATAAATATAAACCAATTATAAAATAATTTCTATTGGTACAGTGATTCAGCTTTTTTTGTTTACTTTATGGATAAAAATTGTTTTACAATTGGATATTAAGGTGCTCCACTATGGGGCCCACGAAGGACTACTTTTGTCCTCACTATTGGATGATGCTCCACTATGGGCCCCTCTCCCATAATCATGGGAACTTTGAAATAAATTCTTTAGCAATAATGGTAGGACCTACCATAGATACCACATCCTTAAGGGAAAAAATATGAGAAGAGCAGAGGTCGGTTTGTTGCAACATCAGAGCAAGTGGTATATGATATCTAGAACTACCACTACCTAGAACTCTTGAAATCACTTTTCTTCTTCCATGAAATTGATGTTTTCTTAGCAAATACTTATTGGTCTTCAGATAAGGATGACGTCCATGAAGGATCTTAGGTCTAGCAAACCAATTATAACGTCCATCTTCTACATTCATGCTAGGATATATCTATGTGGTAAACTCTAGCAATGCATGTCATTCTGTGGTGAAAATAAAAGAATTCATTGCAACTCTATTCATCTAAGCCCTTTGTCTGATGTTGTGTAACTCTTCAAGAAAATTCACAATCTTAGAAACTGAAGCTCTCTCTTTATTATTGAATGGAAAATGACAGACTAATTTTGTAATTATGCTATTTTTAAAAAAACTTTTAAAGTTTAAAAAATTTAATCGGATTTAATTCCTAGTCAGTTCGAAGGAAAAGGGGGCAGCGCCACCAGTGGGCTATCGACAAGCCACCCTACCACCACCAACATTTCCTTTTATAGTCAAATTATGCAACTTTTTCAGGGGGCATAACTTTCATTCAAGGTGTCCTTTTTTGACTTGTTATATTCATTAGAAAGGCGGTTCTTTGCACTACACTGTGGTATCATTTTTTAAAAAAAAATTGTTGTTTTTATAGTGATTTTTTTTGTTGGAAGTCGTATGTTCTTTTCAGGGTTGGAGAGGTCATAACTTGTGCATACAGAGCCAGATTTTGGACTTCTTATAGTGGAAAAAAATCGTGTTTAGAGCACTACAGAGTGGATTAGCTTTGGAGATATCATGGCATGATTTATTTGTTGTTATTTATATCTAAGTTATTTATGGTTTCTTTTGAGTATGGTGATTTTGTGAGCTTATGGTTATTTGGATCTTGGTAATTTTATGTTGGAATCATTATATACTCACATTTACATCTTTGATTACTCTCATTTGACATGGTTATCAATATATTATTGGATTTGTATGTTGCATTGTTGCATCTACGAGTTGTGCAGTGTTGTAGGTTGTCTATGCTTACAAGCTACATTTATGACTTGGATATAGGTTGTCTATGCCCATAGATGCTTCAGTATTGTAACAGATTAAGATTTGTCACTTGGTTAAGTCACTTGTTTTGTTGGTTTGGTTGTCATGTTGAGATGGAGAGATGGTATTACCAAGTATAGTCATGATGTGGGACCTATGTAGTTGACTATGTAATGTAGACATGTGTGACACGGTTCGATTGTGTTGCTGGTAAATTTGGTGATGATCATGGTGTCATGGATGTTCATTGTGCTTTTGTGACTTTGGCATGACATGATTGTTTAAACAAGTGATTTGTTAGTGGTGTTAGATTGGTTCCAGTTTGGTTTGTAGCGTTATATCTTCTTGGCTTGAGGATCATGGTTATGGTTGATCTTCATTAAGAAGCTTGTTATCACAATGTCATCGATAGATTGATTACATGATTCAGTAGGATCTTGTGACAGTGATGGTATGGCAGTGTTGTATCTTCTTGGGTTTGGAGATCATGGTTTGTACTCTTCCCTTTGGGAGCTCAATGTTGAGTTTTGTGATTGCATTGGGCCCATGGAGGATCTTCATTTAAAGGATGTTTATCATGTTGCCATGGAGAGCTTGGTATCATGGTTCAATGGGAGCTTGTGGTGATGATGTGGACTCACCATTTGATGGTGGATGATCTTTTGCAGTGTTTGTTGGTGTCATGGATGGACTCTTGGATTTTTTTATTTTATGTAGTGAAGGTTCCTTCACATCTTGGGTTTTGTTGCTAGAATATGATTATCTTCATATGGTTTGGAGATGTTGACATGTTGGTTAGCCATGGAGGACTCTTTAGTCTTTGGTTGAGATGTCATGATTTGTCATTTGACATGTGATCTTTTTTTGATAGGATGGTTTTATGTATTATGTCATGATGTACTCTTGATTACTGGTTTAGAGTGTTGGCATGATATAGGTACATGATATGTTCATTGGAGCATGTGATCTTCTTTTGAGGAGATGTGATCTATCATGATGTCATGATGAGTTCCTGATTTTGTAGGCATGCATTTGGGACTTTGAATTTGATCTTGGTTGGTTCTCTTTGTATTGGGTACATTGGTCATTTGCTTAAGATCTTCATGATGGTATTATGTTTCATTTGGAGTTTGGCATGGATTGATCGGTTACAGGTACACATGGATACTTGGAGACATAGGTGAGGCTAGGAGATCTCTTGTGTTAGAGATATGTGTTAAAATAGTTACTCGTTGAGTTTTTAGTTGGAAGTCTGAGGAGCCTACACCTTGTTTGGGCGTGAGTTCAACATGGACAAATGAGGAGATTATTCTTAGATGATTCATGATGACTTGGATATCTTGGAGGAGCATTCTCATTCCTCATTCTTGGTCTACTCTTTGGTTTTATTATTTGAGAGGTATTTCCCATTGTTACTTTTAGGTGTACTACATGTTTTATGCTTTGTCTTTTCATGCATATGAATCTTGAGCTATGGTTTGTAGGTTCTAGAGGATTCATTTGGGGGATGTTGGCATGTTTATCTTCTTATGCATTGTGATATTATTCATTGATGTTGAGTTTAGATGTTATTGGGCTTATTCCCTTGGTTTGGGAATGGATTTGGTTTGATCTTCCTTTGGTTTCAGATGCATACATCTTGGTTATGGTTAGATTTGGATAGTGCTATTATCTTTGGGGTTTTATGGATGAGATCATTCTTGTCACAACTTAGCATTTAGAGGTGTGTGTAGAAGGACATGTTATAGGTTTTGATTTACACATTCTCTCTTTGGTCTTGTTCTTCTTAGATGTTTGTATTCACATTACATTGGATTTGAGATCTTGTGTGGAGCTATGATGATCACTATGTTGTGGTCATGTGTTATTCATTATTCTTTGGTGATGATGTGGAGGTTCCTTTATCTCTTTCCTTTATTGGGTGTGGAGAACATGGGAGATCTATGGAGACTTGTGGTGAGAGATGTATTACAGTGTTTTGGTTTGCATGGTTGCCATATCATTGTAGATGTTCCTTGGTACTACATGATGTTGGTTACACTTTTATGTGTTCTTATTGGTGGATCTTGGATTCCTTGATCATTTTTAGAGTTGACATTACATTATGTAGTAGGAGTTCCTAGAGGTGAATGTTCATTATATGATAGGTTTGGCACTTGGAGCTTGTGATTGCATATTATGGGTTGTATATGTAGATGGCATGAGGTTCATTTGTTATGATTTGTATACCTTTGATGTATGTATAGCTGGATGTATTAACATTTGTTGTGGGTGCTATTTTTAGCTATATGGTTATTTTATCTTGATAGCTAATCATACATATGTGTTACCTTTGGATTGAGTGTATGTGTATTAGGATATCAATTGGAGGTAGGACTTATTCTTCTTTGTGATAGATTGTGTGGCATCTCTTTGGATGGTTTCTTATCTTTGTGCATTGTCATGATGGAGGATGAGAGCATTCATGCTTGAAATGGTGGTCATCGTGATTCTTGTTGCAAGTATCTTGATGGAGCACATGGAGCACTTTGATTCCTTGATGGTATATGTGGCTAGAGGGATTGTTCCCTTGTTCATGTTTTAGTTTACCTATTTACCCCTTATGCAATGCATACAACAAGTGGGAGAATGTTAGGAAAAGGTGTGTTTTCCACCTTGCATAATTTTATAAATGTATTATTTATTTAGTATGTGGTGTACCTAAGGAATCTAGGGATGTGTGCATCACATGGGTCTAGCATTCTTGGGGCCACTTTATGTGTTGTATGCAATATTGTGATTAAATATTTAATATGGGATTGCACATGGGAATAATAATTACTATTGGGAAAACTTAGTACCAATATTAAATAAGGGGTTAATGGTTTTGTATGTTCATGGTATTAGTCACATGGTTTTATGTAATACCACTTGGTGGTTTTGTGTGATCTTGTTTCTATAAAAGAAAACACATGGGTAGTTGTCTAAGGTTGGATGGTTGGATAGTTTGTTATTTTGGCTAAGGGATTGAGAGCATCTCTTGTAATAATTTGTGAGGTTTGAAGCATGGCATGGGATGTGTGGTTACATGCTTGTTCACATGGAGTGCTTGTAGAGGGCTTGATGTTTCAAAGGTATTCATGGAGGACTCTAAAAATGTACTATAATGTTTATTGTTGAATAATACATGAGTGATGGATGCTTTTAGAGGCTAGGATTTTCCCTCTTGAGGGTTTTTATATAGTATATCTTGTGCCATCTTTGATGGTATGTTGTCTATTCTTTTGCATATGGATTTTGAATACTTGTTTGCATAGATTTCTCTATTTGGGTTATGTGGAAATTATCTTGGGTGGATGCATATTTCCTTTCATTAATCTAGTTCATCAACTTATTTAGGAAAATTTTACATAAAAATTTATATATTACATTTCTAAGTAGCTATGAGTTGTTTCCAATCAATAATTAATAATTTAAAATACTAAAATTGTAATCATAATATTAACATGTTTGATTGGTATAAACCAGTATTAAATTAGTATATTAAATTTGGCATTAAAATGGAGTTGAGTGACTAGTATCTTAAAATTGAAATAAATAAAAATTTTAATATTATCATTCTTCAGTTGCAACTATTTTTTTTCAACAACCAATTCTTGACTTTTCCCCACAGAAAACATTTTACCCACAAAAATTGAAGGTTTAAACTAGAATCACATACCTATAATAAAATATGCAAAGATTTTAGTTCTTTTTATCCACATACAACCTCTTCCTCCTTGCATTTCTATTCTCCTCCAGAGATAATAATAATGATCCTTACCTTTTTACTTGATTACCCAATATACCTTCCCTTTTAGCTACATGGGAAAAGGAATCTCTTTTTTTAATGCTCCAATTGTTGATTTATTTAGATTACATTTTCCTTTCGCTAACAATTGGCAAGATTTCAATGACACATATTTCCCAAACTATAATCACTACCTCCTTTTATTCAACTTTTCATTTTCATTTTTCCTTTCTTTTAAGGATAAGATGCTTTATAATATATTTTTTTATGAGATATAAGGTACCTAGTACCTTTTTGAAGTTCCTTATTCATTATATATATAGACTTGGCCCCAAATTCATAATACTAGAATTACTTTTGTTAATAATACCTATTTATTTTTTATAATATTTTTTAATATAATTTATTTAATAATAATAATTTTAATTTCTTATTTAAAAACATAAGGAATGGCAAAATTGTCGAACTCCTTCAGCGCTAGGGTTTCTACAGGTGCAACTCCTGTGAGTGGTAAGTAACCTCCTCAAGCTTTTGTGTTTGTTGGCAATGGGGGACTCCTGATGAATTTTCTACAATCCAGACGAAGTGGCTTGGCTACTACCAATGTTGATAGACGACAGAACAAATATGATGTTTCCCCCATGATCTTGATGGCATGTGGTCATGCAGAGTCTTTGTTTAATGATGGTGGCTAGAGCAACATGGATGGTATGGCTTTGGGTATGGTTCCTACCCCTACGGATAGAGAAAAACCTAATAGTGATGTCATGGGTGTTGCGACAAGTGAAGGGATGGTGGGTAGCCTCTTGGGGTGGAAAAACCAAAGCTGATGCGACCCCCATGTAAATCCATGGGAAGGGGAAAATGGTGGGGGTGATGGATGTGCCTGACCCTTCTACAAAAATGTTTGGGTTTCAACACTACACTTAGGATGAGGGTAAAATCATTTTATCGTGTGCCATGATCTCACCATCAGTTACCTTTGGAGAAGAACTAAGGCATGAGATCTCAAAAAATGAAGCCTTCTTTCCTAAGAATGATCTGATTGAGAGGTTTAAAGGATTCAGACTAAGCCTCTGTGAACTCCACAAATGGATTGTTACAACATGGAAACCAAATCTTGAAGGGGACCTTCAAATCTATCCATGTGCATGAGGCTTCTTTGTGTGGTCTTCGACAATGTGAAGGATTGAAACACTATTCTATGTGATTTTCAGAGGAGTTGGGAGGAGAATATTTTGGTGGTAAAACCATGGTATCCTACTTTCAACCCCGCCACTAAATCATTTACATCTATCCCCATATGGGTAAGACTTCTAAATTTACTGTTGCAATACTAGTTTGATTCCTGTTTTGTGTAGATTCAAAATTGAACCCCCTGTTTCTTATGGCCAGCTAATAAAAATAATCATGACAATAAAAAGAGATAACAACAAGAACATAGATGAATTATTTCCAGCCAATCAACAAACATTAAACAATATTCAACATAAATAAAAACCCATACATTGAACCTAGGAAAAACAGATACTCTATTTTGAAAACAGAACCGTCTATCAAAGAGAGTTTTTTATTTCAACTTCATAAAAGAATACAAAACTTGAATATAAATAGAGTTTATATCTCTAAAAACACAATTGAAGCTTCTCAATAAAACTCGGTATGCTTTATTTGTTGTCATGCTTTATTTGCAAAACTAAAAACAAAGTTTTAAAACAATCTAACTAAAGATAGATAAAAATCAAAGCTCCACAGTGATGAAAAGAAGACTGGAAGCCATGATGGAAAAAGCACGATCTTTGTAGCATCAATTATCCACATACTCCCCCTTGATGCTGAGAGAGCTCACAATCTGATCTCAAAGAGCCAAAAACTAAACTTCTGCAACTGCTTTGGTGAAGATATCTGCTAACTAATGTTGAGTGTTGATGTGTTTCAATTCAACTTCCTTCTTCTATACTAAATCAAAAATGAAGTGATACTTCAAATCAAAATGCTTTGTTCTACTGTGATGGACTGGATTCTTTGCTAACTCGATGGAACTTACATTGTCACAATAAATCAATGTAGGCTAAATCTGCTTCTCTCCAATTTCTTCTAAAATTTTCCTAAGCCAAAGAGCTTGTGTACCTGCCGAGGTGACTGCAACATACTCTTCTTCTATGGATGTGAGAGAAACCATGCTTTGTTTTTTGGAACTCCAAGTAATCAAACCAGAACCAAAAAAGAAAGAATTTCCAGATGTAGACTTACAGTTATCCATACTACCTCCCCAATCTAAATCACTAAAACCAACAAGATTGAAACTTTCAGAAGAGTAGTAATGAATACCATAATTTAGAGTGTCTTTCACATACCTCAAAATTCTCTTGGTTGCCTTCATGTGTATTTGTGATGGATTTGTCATATACCTTGAAACAAGTGAAACTGAATAAACAATATCAGGCCTTGTGTGGGTTAGAAACATCAAACTCCCAACAATACTTCTATAAGTTGTCTCATCAACTAATTCGGCACCATCATTCCTACTCAACACAACTCCATGAGCACTTGGAGTGGAGTATGGTTTACATTCAACCATGTCAAACTTCTTCAACATATCTTTTGCATATTTGGTTTGACAAATAAAATTTTCATTTACATTGATAAACTTCCATTCCTAAAAAGTATTTCATGAGACCAAGATCTTTCATCTCAAATTCTTTCATCATAGCAATTTTTAACTCATCTTTCATCTTAGAACTACTACCCATATACAACAAATAATCAACATACAAACTTATAATAAGAATATCATTACCTTCTTGTTTGTAGTAAAGGGTAGGTTCACTCTTACTTCTCTTGAAGCCATTCTCCTAAAAGTATCCATCAATCCTAGCATACCATGCTCTTGGTGCTTGCTTGAGGCCATACAAAGCCTTCTTCAATTTGTAGACATGATTCTCTTTTCCTTCCACTTGAAAACCTTGTGGCTGTTCCACATATACTTCCTCTTCTAAGTACCCATTCAAAAAGGCACTTTTCACATCCATATGATGTATGCTCCAATTCTTTTGAGCTGCTAATGAAATCAACATTTTGATGGTCTCTTGTCTTGCAACTGGTGAAAATGTCTCTTTATAATCAATCCCATACTTTTGTGTGAAGCCTTTAGCAACTAATCTTTCCTTATGCCTTTCAACACTTCCATCACTGTTATGCTTAGTCTTGTAGATCCATTTGGTGTCAATCTTCTTCTTGTCATGTGGAAGCTCTATAAGCTCCCAAGTATCATTCCTATGAATGGAATCCATCTCTTCTTGAATTGCTTGCATCCAAACCTCATTAGTACATGCTTCTTCAAAACATGATGGTTCAAAATCAGCCTTGGTAAATAAAGGAAAATTAATTGTCTCACCTATTGGATTTTCTTCATGTGCTTGATTTGCACTCCTTCAATAGATATCACTCAAACTTCTTACCTTCCTTCTAGAACTTGGAGTTGAAGTTGGACTTGCAATTTGAATTGAACTTGGACTTGAAGAATTAGATGAGGGGCTACTTGGTGGATTTATAGCACTTGGAGCAGCAACATTAGTCGGCTACTCAGGATCAACATCATCATTCAAAATAGATTTTGACTTCTCCATATGGCCTTTTTGATGACCATAAACTCCCCCTTCATAAAAAATCACATCTCTTGACAAAATCATCTTATTAGTGAGAGGATTATATAACCTGTAAGCTTTGCTTTCCTCACTTTACCCAACAAAAATACATGACTCACTTTTTGCATCTAACTTTTGTCTATTCTAATCAAGTACATGAACATAGGCTAAACAACCAAAAACTCTAAAATGATTAACATTAGGCCTTTTCTCATACCATGATTCATAAGGAGTCATCTTCTCAAGTGCACTGGTGGGACTTCGATTGAGAATGTACACTATTGTAACAACTGCATCTCCCCAATAAGAGTTACTTAATCCCTTGGTTTGTAACATGCTCCTTGCCATTTCTACCACAATGCAGTTTTTCCTTTCGGCTACCCCATTCTGTTGAAGTGTGTATGCAATGGTGAGTTTCCTCCTAATGCCATTCATATCACAATAATCTTTAAAGGATCTTTACAAAAATTCACCTCCACAATCAATCCTTAAACATTTGATTTTGCATCCTTTCTCATTTTCCACAAATGCTTTAAACCTCTTGAATGTATCAAGGGCTTCATCCTTAGCCTTCAAAACATACACCCAACATTTTTGTGAGTAAACATCAATAAAAGTGATAAAATATGATGACTTACCCAAACTCTTTGTTTGCATAGGACCACAGATATCTGAATGAACTAGCTGAAGTGGGTGATGGGCCCTCCATGCATTGCCCTTTGAAAACTTTTCCCTTGCATGCTTTCCTTTAGCACATCCTTCACAAACCTCCTTGTGCTCTTCAACCTTGGGCAATCTAGAAACTAATGCTTGTGATGTCAGTAGTTTCAAATTGTGAAAATTTAAATGCCCATACCTGAGATACCACAAGCAACTTTTATCCTCATATGCCATATTGGCAAGGCTGCTGGTATGTTCACCAAATCTCAATGGGAACATCCTATTTTTTGTCATAGGCACAATTGTGACCACTCTATTGCCCTGACTCTTATCATAAATTGTACATTTCTTATTTTCAAAGACAACTCTACAGTTCTTCTCACACAATTGTCCAACACTCAACAAATTATGTTTTAACTCAGAAGTGTAATAAATATCTTTAAAACTCTTCATACCTTCTTTTGTGTGGACCTCCATAGCTCCTTTTGCAGCAACTTCCAATGATTTATCATCACCAAGCTGAATCTTGGATTTGAAACTTTCATCCTTTGTTGAAAACAACTTCCCATTTCTTGACATATGGTTAGAGCATCTAGAATCTAGGTACCAAACATCTTTAGTAGTATTTTCACCTTTAGCATAAGATAAAAATAAATTATCTAGAGGATTTTCATCACCTTCTTAAGCATAATTAACACTTACCTTCTTTTAATCTACATTCTCTTTCAAAATGGCCATACCTATTACAATGGTAACATTGAACATTCATTTTATCAAATCTTCCTCTACCTTTTCCTCTAGAACCACCTCGTCCTCTCGAGCCACCTCTGCCTCTACCTCCTGAATTATTATTATTTTGACCTTTACCTTGGCCTTGATTTCTTTTGCTACTACTGCTGCCATCTTCATTCTTTGTGATTTGTACTTTGGAGGAAAAGGCTTTCTCAACACTGTCTCCAAAAGAATCTTTTAGTATTTCTTCATGTGACATCAAAGATCCAATGAGGTGATCGAACTGAAGGGTTGTCAAATCCTTGCTTTCTTCTATGATGATGGCAACATGATTCCATCTTGGTGTGAGAGTCCTCAACACCTTTTTTGTCATAATCTCATTGTTCAAAATGTCTCCAAGTGTAGCCATCTTATTGACTACATCTTTAACTCTAACACAATATTCACTCACACTTTCAGCTTTTTGCATCTTTAAATTCTCAAATTCTCTCTTCAATGTTTGCAGCTTGACAACTTTGACTTGGTCACTACCTTGGTAAGCTTCTTTTAGAGTCTTCCAAGTATTGTCAGTTGTCTTTGCATCTACAATTCTTAGAAATAGACTCTTATCTAGAGCTATTTGAATATGAAACAAGGCTTGAGAATTCTTCTTCTTAGCCTCCTTCTTAGTTGTTCTATCATTGGCTGAGAGAGCATTCCAATCAGCTAGCTCTTGGTAACTTGATTCAACAATCTCCCACAAATATTTTCCTATCAAAAAATTCATCATTTTTATGCACCAATAATCATACTCATTTCCATCAAATTCTAGAATGGGCAAGGTGTTAGAATTCAACATGATAATATTTGGCGAAATTCCAACTACTAGATCTTAAACCCAAAAGAAAATACCCGCTATGATACCAATTGTAGATTCAAAATTGAAGCCCCTATTTCTTATAGCTAGCTGATAAAAATGATCATGACAGGAAAAAGAGATAATAGTGAGAACATAGATGAATTGTTTCCAACCAATCAACAAACATTAAACAATATTCAACATAAATAAAAACCCATACATTGAACCCAGGAAAAATAGATACTCTGTTCTGAAAACAGAACCATATATCAAAGAGAGTTTTTTATTTCAACTTCAGAAAAGAATAAAGAACTTGAATATAAATAGAGTTTATATCTCTAAAAACACAACTGAAGCTTTTCAATAAAACTCAGCATGCTTTATTTGTTGTCATGCTTTATTCGCAAAACTAAAAACAAAGTTTTAAAACAATCTAACTAAAGATAGATAAAAATCAAAGCTCCACAACGATGAAAAGAATATTGGAAGCCAGGTTGGAAAAAGCACGATCTTTACAACATCAATTATCAACATTTTGAAGCATTGGCCAACTCCTTGGGAAAATTCTTGGGCATTGATGAGGGTTTATCAATCTACCTACACACCACCTTTACTCATATCCTTGTGGAGATCGATATCTCCAAAGATCCATCGATCGAAATCTCCCTCAACACGGCGGGTGGAAGTTGGTCATAGATGGTTGACTATGAGGGCCTGTCATTTCATTGTCGAAGATGCTACATGAATGGGCATATGGTTACCCACTACTCCAAATGAAAATTTGAGGGCCAAGCTACATGGTGGAATGGTGCATCTATTTATCATGATTCAGTAGAGAAAGGTGGTCCTTGCACGAGTGTGGTGGAAAATCACCACGCTGCCCCAATGGTTGGGAACGGTGGTTCTTCTCTTTCATCATCGTCTCCTAGGTCTCATGGAAGTTCAACTTCTATACAGAAGGATGGTATTAAGTGTTGGAATATGTGCCTCAAACAATACAAGCTGAAACCTCCATTAGAGCCAAGTCGGTGTGACATCTTCATTGTCTGGCCGACTAGCAGCTTGATACATTATGTTTTGAACAGGTCGTTGTGACCTAGCTTCTATCTTTCTGAAAGATTACACTTTGTTCTATCACTGTGACAGTGTTTTCGCTATGATCTCTTAGCGCTCAGGAGACCTCTAGCCGACAGGCCATTCAATTGTGTATCGGGGAGACTCTTGGAAACTATGGTCTTCGGGATAGCTAAGGGTTCTCGCTAAGAAGTCTCAGCGATGTGTCAAAGTCTCGCCGACAATGTTTACTTTGAGGTCTTCGGGGTAACTCAAAGATCCCGGGAAGACGTCTTAGTGAACATTGAAGGTCTCACCGACAGAAACACCTTTTGGGATCTTCGGTATAACTCTTGACGATAGATGAAGCTTTCGGGGTAAGTCCTAGAGCTCGGTGAGAAGTCTTAGCGAGAGTTACATGTCTCGCCGATAGTGCTTTATGTTGGAGCCTTCGGGGTAACATATGGAGATTGGTATGATCTCTCAGCGAAGGGCATATGTCTTGGAAACTGTTGATAGCTTTGGGGTGACAATAGAGATCTCGGAGAAACCTCTTGGCGATATCGGTATGTCTTTCTGACTATCCTTTGGAGCTCGGTATGACAAATGACTTCGGTATGACCTTTGGTGACTCGATGTGAGGTCCTGGTGATAGCGGTAGGTCTTGCTGACTGCTTGATGGTTCGGTGTAACACAAGAAGGCTCATTGAGATGTCTTGGTGAGAGTGATACTCTTGCTGAAAGGAAATCTAAAGCCGATACAAGTTGTAAGCTCGGTGAAACATCTTGGTGACTACGATAACTCTTGGCGATGATGATATGAAGTCTATGTGGCATCGGCGAGACACTGTTAGTGTCTCACCGAGATGCCAACACAGTACGATTTCTGTTGACAGTTTGACCGTCCTATGTGGAGTCTCATGGACCAATAGGATAAGCCGAATCTGAACAGTTGGAAGGCAATCGGTTGTGACAGTTCTGTGAGGAAGTTCTACAGACAGAGTTCGCCATGGATATACTCAGTGATTGTAGATTGTGATCGGGTTGGATTATCATTTGGTTCGTTGGTTGCTTCGATAGATTGTTGTTGATCAGTGAATGTATTCTAATCTATAAAGGCTATAATTTGAAAGTTTTTGTTCGAAGAATGTTCATGGTGAATGCTGCTGTATAATGACACCAGAAAGATAAGTCTGGAATTTGTATGTAATTTTTGTTACTGTAATAAAAAGTGATTTCTCTTGGTGTGGTGGGTTTTTCTCTCGTAAGGTTTTTCCCACTTATATCTGGTGTTCATGTGTGATTTTCAAATACTCTGTTTCTATTATCTACTTCATAGTGCATCTTAGTTGGACTGTAATTGTAAATTTTAATGTGTATCTACATTCTTTCCTGAGGTATTGAAGTTAGGAGAATTGTTTTCCGCATCTAATTTTCCTTACAAGTGGTATCAGAGCCTGGCCAGTTGTGTTATTCTTGTGGGTACGTTGGGTTTTTTGAGTTAGTTCTATTCAGTGGGAGTCTTGTAGAAAATTATTATTTCTAATTATAGGTTGAGATGGCTAGTACATTTGGAAAGTTTGAAATAGAGAAATTCAATGGCAGTAACTTTGAGTTGTGGAAACTCAAGATGGAGGATCTTCTAGTTGATCGTGATCTTTGGATTGTTGTGGCTGGAGTGAAACCTACAGGCATGAAGCAAGAAGATTGGGACCTTGCAGATAGGAAATCTAAGGGGTTGGTAAGGCTCTGTTTGGAAAACTCAGTGCTTCTGAATGTGCATGAGGAGAAGACTGCCTCTTCCTTGTGGAAGAGACTGGCATCTATTTATCAGGGGAAGTCCTTGGTGAATAAACTATTCCTAAGGAAGAAGTTGTATTCTTTGAGAATGCAGGAAGGAGGGTCTGTAGCTGATCATTTGAATGCATTTAATATGTTGATTACTCAATTGACATCTGTTGGTGTGAAGACTAAAGAAGAGGATCATTGTATGCTATTGTTGTGTTCTTTGCCAGACTCATGGGATCATCTGGTGATGGCTATTGGGAGTACAACATCGAATTTCAAGATGGAAGATGTTGTTGCATCTTTTTTGTCAGAAGAGATGAGAAGGAAATCTTCTGAGATGGCGAAGGAAGCTCTTTCTGTCAGAGGAAGACCGAAAGAGAAAGGCAAGAAGAAGGACAAGAAATTGAAATCTAAATCAAAGGGGAAATCAAAGTCTCCTGGCAAGAAGTCCAAGGTGAAGTGTTGGAACTGTGGGCAACCTGGTCATGTCCGAAAGGATTGTAAAGAGGAGAAAAAGAAGAAGAAGGGCTCTTGTGATAATGGTTCTTCTCATAGTGATGGTGACGCCTTCATTGCAGCCTTGGCTACTCAGGCATCAGATGATGTCTGGCTGATTGATTCTGGAGCATCTTTCCACATGACATCTCATAGAGAATGGTTCACGAAGTATGAAGAATACAATGGTGGAAAGGTGTACTTGGAAAGTGATTCAACTTTAGAGATTGTTGGCCGTGGAAGAGTCAGAATATAATTCCCTGATGGCGGAGTGAAGGGAATTAATGATGTGATGTACATACCAGGTCTGGCTTGAAATCTATTATTTGTAAGTATGATGAATGATATTGGAGTACAAGTTACATTCTCTAGAAATGGCTGCAAGATGACTAGAGGTTCAATGGTGTTGGCTAGAGGTGCTCGCATTGGTACCCTGTACAAGCTAGATGCACATGTTGTTCAATGTAACAGTGTCTCTGGAAAGTCACTAAAAGTTGCTCATGGAGGTAAAGAGGGAAATATCCCTAATTTTGTAAACTCTATGGAAGTAAAACTTCCTGCAGAGAAGACTATGCTTTGGCATCATAGGATAGGCCACATAGGAGAAAAAGGTTTTAAAACCTTGAAAAATAAAAACCTAGTAGAAGGGCTTGAAGATTGTAATCTTGAATTTGAATTCTGTGAACACTGTATATATGGAAAGTAGCACCATGTTTTGTTTTATTCTCGTCCTCATAAATCTTCTGGTTTGTTAGATTATATTCATTCATATGTGTTTGATCCAGTGAATGTTCCTTCTTTGTCTAAGTCAAGATACTATGTGTCATTCATTGATGATTATTCAAGAAGAGCATTTGTATATTTTCTGAAGAGTAAATCAGAAGTATTTAGTCGGTTTAAAGAATTTAAAAATCTTGTTGAAAATCAGATTGGTAGAAAAATAAAATGCTTAAGGACTGATAATGGTGGTGAGTTCTGTTCTGATGAATTTGAAAGATATTGCAAAGACCATGGAATCAAATGACACAAGACTACACCTTATACTCCACAGCAGAATGGAGTTGCAGAAAGGTTCAATAGGACAGTGATGGAGAGAGCACGAAGTATGCTCAGTAGTGCTAGCTTGGAGAAGAAGTTTTGGGCTGAGGCTGTATCTATTGCATGTTATCTAATAAATCATTCTCCAAATTCTGCTCTTATTGAGAAAACACCTTTGGAAGCATGGTTTGGTAAGAAGCCCTCACTTAGACATGTTCATGTTTTTGGCTATGAGGCATATGCTCATGTGTCGGATGTGAAGAGATCTAAATTGGAGAACAAGGTTGTCAAATGTATTTTTATTGGCTATAGCACTGTCATAAAAGGATACAAGCTTTGGAATCCTGATACAAAGAAGGTTGTATACAGTAGAAGTGTAATCTTTCGTGAGCTGAAACCTTCCACTTTGGATCTGTAGTTAGAGACAAAGTCAGATAACAATAAGGATGTAGCATTAATTCCTCCTACACCAGAGAAAGAGGAATTGAAAATTCAAAGTGTACTTGAAACTGAGGAGAGCTCAAGCAATTCTGAAAGTTCTGAAGAAGAAGAACCTCAGCCTCAGCCTCAGCCAATGAGGAGGTCAACCCGAGAAAGAAAACAACCAGATAGGTATGGGTTCTCGTTGATTGATTCTGCTTGTGCCTATGCTTTGATTTCTAGTACTAATGAGCCTAGGACTGTGAAAGAGGCATTTAAAATGTCTGATTCAGATTCTTGGTTGGAAGCCATGGAAGAAGAGATGGCATCTTTAGATAAGAATGAAACCTGGAGTCTGGTGCCCTTGCCTAAAGGCAGAAAGGTTGTTGGCTGCAAATGGGTATTTAAGAAAAAGATTGGTCTGGATGGCAGTGTAGAAAAGTACAAGGCGAGACTAGTTGCAAAGGGTTATTCCAAAGTAGAGGGAATCGATTATGGGGAAATATTTTCTCCTATAGCAAAGCTGACATCTATTAGATTTCTTTTGTCACTTGCAGCAGCATATGACTTAGAGGTAGAATAGATGGATGTGAAGACAACATTTCTTCATGGTGATCTTGAAGAAGAAATCTATATGTCCCAGCCTGAGCACTTTGTTGAGAAAGGTAAAGAAAAACTGGTATGCAAATTAAAGAAATCTATGTATGGGTTAAAGCAGTCACCTAGAATGTGGTACCAGAAATTTGATACTTTTGTATTGTCTTTGGGATTTGTAAGATCAAAATCTGATCACTGCATATATTATAAAGCTAAAAGTGATCAAGTACTTGTTATTACTCTTTATGTTGATGATATGCTATTCATAGGAAATAGCAAGCTAATGATTTTTGATCTTAAGTCTTAGTTGTCTGCTAAGTTTGAAATGAAGGATCTTGGTGCAGCAAGGTATATTCTGGGGATGGAGATAACTAGGGACAGGAAGAATAGAAAGCTTTGGCTCAGTCAGAGTAAGTATGTCAGGACTGTTCTTGAGAGATTTTGTATGAATGATTGCAAACAACTAGTGGTTCCAGTCATGCATGGAACGAAGCTATCTATTGAGGACTATCCAAAATCTCCTACTAAGATGGAGGACATGACCAGTGTACCCTATGCTAGTGCAATAGGCAATCTTATGTATGCAATGGTCTGTACAAGGCCAAACATTACCTAAGCAGTGGGAGTACTTAGTCGATTTATGGCTAATCCAGGAAGAACTCATTGGGATGCTCTGAAGAGAGTGTTTAGGTATTTGAAGGGAACTTCAGATTTTGCTTTGTGTTACCATGGGAACTTGGTTGAATCACAAAGGACTCTCAGCATTCATGGTTATGTTGATTCTGATTGGGCAGGGGACATTGACAGCAGGAGATCCACCAGTGGATACATTTTCATGTTGAATGGTGGTGCAGTGAGTTGGATGAGCAAGTGACAGGCTGTAGTCGCTTTGTCCACTACGGAGGCTGAATACATGGTAGCTACTCATGCTTGTAAAGAAGTTGTATGGTTGAAACGTTTGTGTTCTAACATTCGTTTTGATGTAGGGGAAATAACTATTTTCTGTGACAGTCAGAGTGCAATTTGTCTGGAAAAGAACCCTACTTTCCATGCCAGGACGAAACATATTGATGTATAGTACCACTTTGTACGAGATATGGTGGAGGATGGAAAGGTCAGTTTGGAAAAGGTTGATACTCTAGAGAATGTTGCAGATTCATTAACAAAGCCAGTGAGCACAGACAAGTTTAGGTGGTGTGCCAGTTCAATGGGCCTTAGTGCCCATGATTTTCAGTAAATTATGTTGTGCTCTGGAGGTGCCTGTATGATCTTCGTCAAGTGGGAGATTGTTGGAATATGTGCCTCAAAAAATATAGGCTAAAACCTCCATTAGAGCCAAGTCGGTGTGACATCTTCATTGTATGGCTGACTAGCAGCTTGATACATTCTTTTTTGAACAGGTTGTTATGACCTAGCTTCTGTCTTGCCGAAAGATTACACTTTGGTCTATTGCTATGACAGTGTTTTCGCTATGATCTCTTAGCGCTCGGGAGACCTCTGGCCGACAGGCCATTCAATCATGTATCGGGGAGACTCTTGGCGACTATGGCCTTCGGGATAGCTAAGGGTTCTTGCTAAGAAGTCTCAGCGATGTGTCAAAGTCTAGCCGACAGTGTTTACTTTGAGGTCTTCGAGGTAACTCAAAGATCCCGAGAAGACGTCTCAGTGAACGTTGAAGGTCTCACCGACAGAAACACCTTTTGGGATCTTCAGTATAACTCTTGATGACAGATGAAGCTTTCGGGGTAAGTCCTAGAGCTCGGTGAGAAGTCCTAGTGAGGGTTACATGTCTCGCCAACAACGCTTTATGTTGGAGCCTTCAGGGTAACGTATGGAGATTGGTATGATCTCTCAGCGAAGGGCATATGTCTTGGCGACTATTGATAGCTTTGGGGTGACAATAGAGATCTCAAAGAAACCTCTTGGTGATATCGATATGTCTTTCCAACTATCCTTTGGAGCTCGGTATGACAAATGACTTCGGTATGACCTTTGGTGACTCGATGTGAGGTCCTGGCGATAGCGGTAGGTCTCGCCGACTGCTTGATGGTTCGGTGTAACACAAGAAGGCTCGTTGAGATGTCTTGGCAAGAGCGATACTCTTGCCAAAAGGAAATCTGAAGCTGATACAAGTTGTAAGCTCGGTGAAACATCTTGGCGATGACGATATGAAGTCTATGTGGCATCGGCGAGACACTGTTAGTGTCTCACCAAGATGCCAACACAGTGCGATTTCTGTTGACAGTTTGACCATCCTATGTGGAGTCTCGTGGAACAATAGGAGAAGCCGAATCTGAACAGTTGGAAGGCAATCGGTTGTGACGGTTCTGTGAGGAAGTTCTATAGATAGAGTTCGCCATGGATATACTCAGTGATTGTAGATTGTGATCGGGTTGGATTATTGTTTGTTTCATTGGTTGATTCGACAGATTGTTGTTGATCAGTGAATGTATTCTATCTGTAAAGGTTGTAACTTGAAAGTTTATGTTCGAAGAATGTTCATGGTGAATGCTGTTGTATAATGACACCAGAAAGATAAGTCTGGAATTTGTATGTAATTTTTGTTACTGTAATACAAAGTGATTTCTCTTGGTGTGGTGGGTTTTTCTCCCGTAAGGGTTTTCCCACGTATATATGGTGTTCATGTGTGATTGTCAAATACTCTATTTCAGTTATCTGCTTCATAGTGCATCTTAGTTGGATTGTAATTGTAAATTTTAATGTGTATCTGCATTCTTTCCTGAGGTATTGACGTTAGGAGAATTGTTTTCCGCATCTAATTTTCCTTACATTAAGACCCCTTTCAGGCATAAGCAAACTACAAATTTGAAAGTACAAGAAGGAAAGTTTGATTGATTGAATATGTGGGGGAAGTACTCCCCCAAGGGAAACAAAGGATATCATGGATAATGAATCAAAAGCAGGAAATTGGACAATCATCAAAAGGAAGAGGAAGAAATATATGGCCTCGATCAAGTTGCAGCTTTGCCCACACACCAAACTTGGTGCAAGTCAAATCTTGTAAGTGTGGGGATGATACCTTATGGGGACGTTTATGTCCTATGTTTTTTTTGCATTATTTTTAGGGATGAGGCCCTGTCTGTGACCTCATTGGTTCATAGCTCCAATCAAAAGCATCACATTGGTTTATAGCTCTAGTCAAAAGCTTATAACCTATCAAAGAAATTAATTAATTTCTTATTTAGTTTAATATATTTAAATAATTAAGACATTTTGTTATTTACCTTTTATAATGTAGTATGCAAACATGAGAATGAGATTGTGCTTGTGTGTGCAACTCTCACCCATAATGTCCTTAAATGGCTAGACTCTTCTTCTCAATAATACTCTCTCTTGGTGAGAGCGATGCAACTATTTTATCACACTCTAATGTCAAGAATAGAGTTAGTCCATTTTTAAAAATAAAATTCCTAACTAGAAAAATAAATCACATAAGTTGTATATGTAATTACAAAATTACATTCATAAGTATCATAATTAACCATTTTCTTCAAAATGTTAAAATAGTTACTTTAGACAACCAAATAAAGTAGTTGATTTTACATCCAGACAAACAAACATGCAAGGATATTATTGCAAAAATTTAGGTCCAAACTTTATGACAATTAGGTTTCATATTCAAATGAGCATTTATACAAGCATGTCATTACAAAACCTCCTAAAAATACAGCCTTGATTGGAAAAAGGGGTAGAAGAACTAAAATGAAAAGATTTATTAACCCTAGGAGGTGATGCACTAATGATTAAAACTTGTATTGCAACCTCAACACATAAACTCTCTCAAAATCTTAGCAAGTCTTCACATAACTCAATGTTCTACATGCTCACACATCAATATTTCATTATAAGGTCAACTTCTTATTTAGAAGGAAAACCAAGAATGTTCTCACAACTAGAATCTTATCACTCACGACACAATTTATGACCTGCATATAACATATATCTTTTTCTCAAAGGTATCAGAATGAGACAACATATTTGAGGACTAATCATTAATCACAAAAAAATATGCATCAATCACCCATACACACACAATATAACAAATATTGAGAAGGTAAAATCATTGTATTTTATTGATCACAAGGTGCTTCAAAATCTACATAAAAATCTAAAAATTCTACATGAAACTACTATTGTAAATTGAGAAAAATCTCTCAAAGATAAGTTACAATCAATATTCTTTTGCATAAGGCAAAAGAATTGATGCAAAGCTAGGAGGATCACAATTCAACTCAACCAATCATTCAAAGCAATGATACAAAACTCTTGCTCTTAGGAATTCTTGGCTTACTTTGCAATAACACAACTGAGAAATCATCAACAAAGACAAAAATGAAACACACTTGCTTCACTTGAAAACTTTCATAAATTGATTCATCTCAAACAATGATTAAGTGCATTCTAGATCATATTGGAAACATTGTCATGGCAGCCCACAATTTAATACAACAAACAGTCATTAATAACTTTCACAAAACAAATCACCGGTATTGGCATGGTGTGTTGGTTTAAAGGTGGTATTTTTGTTCTTGCCACCAAGGTTCAAACCCCGTTGTGGTGGTATTGTTGAATGGTTGTATTTTGGTTCATAGCTCCGGTCAAAAGCGTTTACCCCTTGAATAAAAAAAACTTTCACAAAAAAAAAAAAATTGTGCCAATCGCTCCAGTGCGATTGAAGAAAACATACTTATAGACCTTTCCTCCAATTTTTATGAATATCCAACGGTGGAAAAGAAAATTATTGTATTTTTCCCAAAACTGCAAACCCTAGGTAGGGTTCAGACCCGCCCTCACAAAAATGGTCATAACTTATTCAAATCTTAATGAAATTTGATGAGACTTGAAGCAAATGAAATTAGATTCACATGGAAAAAAAATCCAATTGGTTTTAGATCCAAAATATAGACTTTACAATCTGTATCATCACATTTTTCAAATTGCAAATTCTGCACAATATTGTTAGAATAGGGCAATCTCACCAAAATAGTCATATCTCCCACAAAACTCAATAAAATTCAATGAGACAAAATAATTTTAAACTAGAAATAGAGATCTTTCCATCCATATATGATACTCTATTATTTAAGTCCATACTAGGCCGTACAATGCACAACTTCAGCTTGGAAACAATGTAAAAATTAGAAAATGCACACAAAATTTGAGGTTGCCATTCATCAAACTTCAAAAATATTGTCTCCAACCCCCAATTCGAGTTTTGGAGAGTGTATTTATACATTTCCAACCAAAACCAACTATTTTCAACCACCTTTTGATTATTTTATTGACAAAACACCTTAATGACACTTTTTGACAAGTTGATTAACAACTTTCTTGAGCAACTTTTACAATTTTTATAATATGGAGCAACTTTAAACATTATTTGACAAATGACTTAAAATATGACTTCGTAAGACTCAAAAACCTCTAAAATGGTTTGATAAACCTTATTATAAGACCCAATACACAAAATAGAGAAACTATTTACAAATGGCCTCATGGAGGCAAGAAATCAAACAAGTGCTCCTGCACCAAACTCCCAGGGGGAAAGGAATTCAAGACCCTTTGAATTGTCTTCTTCCTGATCTTCCAGTTCTTTTGCACTTTTTCCTTTTTCTTTTCAACCTTCTTTGTTCCTTTCTTGTTTTTCGTCTTATGCCATCTCTTCTCCATCATCTTCTCAACTTCTAGGCTCCAAAACTCCATTTCTTGTGTATAAAAATCAGTAGCATCATCTATATCTTCATTCTCATCATTAGATTACCATTTATAACTTGCATCATATCCTTGAAAATCTGCATATATCTCATTAGCAAACAAATCTGCAAGATCCTTATTAGCAATTTCATTATCAACAACAACTTGACCATGAATATCAACATCAATGTTATCAACAACTTTAACATCAGCAACTTGAGTATCAATACCAAGGTTATCAGTAACATCAACAACCTCCTCAACTTGTTCATTAACAATTCCATCAACTACTTGAGTACCAACAACAACCATCTCATCAACATGTTCATCAACCAACAAATAAGTTTGTTCATCACTTTGCTCAACAAACTTTACCTCTACCTCATTTGTTGTTGTCCTTGCTTGTCTTTTTCTTCTTTTTGCTATCTCTTGAATGGGCCATGTAACTCTTTTCTTGATCTTCAAGTGTCAACTTGTTACTTGTCTGATCCACTGTTCCATCCTCATCATGGACTCTGCATAAAAATCATTGAACTTCGCTTCTCTTCTCCTCATCTCTTTCTTCAACTCAACTATCTCTTTGTCAATCATTTCTTGTCTCTCCCTTTCCTCCTCTGCCTGCAAACATCTTCTCAAAATCTCCATCTTCACAAGCAAGTCTCTCCTTGCTTCCACTTCACTTTGCCACACCTAGGCAATCAGGTTCCTTCCTCAACCTACACAACACAACACACAACCACAACCACCAACACAAACTCTTTCTCTACCCAGACCTTATTGGGCTAGGATGATCACAATTCAACTCAACCAATCATTCAAAGCAATGATACAAAACTCTTGCTCATAGGAATTTTTGGCTTACTTTGCAATAACACAACTGATAAATCATCAAAAAAGACAAAAATTCAAGACACTTGCTTCACTTGACAATTTTCATAAATTGATTCATCTCAAACAATGATTAAGTGCATTATAGATCATATTGGAAACATTGTCATGACAGCCCGCAATTTAATGCAACAAACAGTCATTAATAACTTTTACAAAACAAATAATTGTTCCAATCTCTTCGGTGAGATTGAAGGAAATATACTTATAGACCTTTCTTCTAATTTTTATGAAGATCCAACGGTGGAAAAGAAAGTTATTGTATTTTTCCTAAAACTGCAAACCCTAGGTAGGGTTCAGATCTGCCCTCACAAAAATGGTCATAATTTATTCAAATCTTAATGAAATTTGATGAGACTTGAAGAAAATGAAATTAGATTCACATGGAAAAAATATCCAATCAGTTTCAGATCCAAAATATAGACTTTACATTTTGTACCATCACATTTTTCAGACTGCAAATTCTGCACAATATTATTAGAATGGGGTTGTCTCACCAAAATAGTCATATCTCCCACATAACTCAATAAAATTCAATGAGACAAAAATAATTTTAAACTATAAATAGATATCTTTCCATCCGTATATGATACTCCATTATTTGAGTCCATACTAGGCCATACAATGCACAACTTCAGCCTGGAAACAATGTAAAAATCAGAAAATGTACACAAAATTTGAGGTTGCATTTATCAAACTTCAAAAATAATGTCTCCAACCCCCAATTCGAGTTTTGGAGGGTGTATGTATATATTTCCAACCAAAACCAACTATTTGCAACCACCTTTTGATTAGTTTATTAACTAAACACCTTAATGACACTTTTTGACAAGTTGCTTGACAACTTTCTTGAGCAACTTTTACAATTTTTATAATATGGAGCAACTTTAAACATTATTTGACAAATGACTTAAAATATGACTTTCTAAGACTCAAACACCTCTAAAATGGTTTGATAAACCTTACTATAATACCCAATACACAAAATAGAGAAACTATTTACAAATGGCCTCATGGAGGCAAGAAATCAAACAGGTGCTCCTGCACCAAGAAGAAAGGAAAAACTGCTCTAAAAAGAGCTTGATGCTTTGCTTTATAGAAAAAGCCCCTCAAATTGACTGAAGTTGAACCTCGTGGAAGATGTTGAGTGTGCATGGATGTGGAACCGAATGTGAATTGGAAGCACAATCATGCAAACTTTGGTGTAGATGAGTTGACTCAAACTGCTGCCCTCTTTGACTTTTTCATGCATCTTGAAACTCCACCTCTAATTGAACTTGAACTAATCTCTAAATTTGGCATGAAACTTATTGAAAAAATTGTCCCAAGGCATTTTGCATGGAATTTTCAACTTGTTGGGCATACAAGGCAAAAAAGCCTCAAACTCCACTTAACTCTAGTTATAACCATATGGGCTTCTAAAAGAGGCCAAAACTACCTCAAATTGCCACTAACTTGAGCATGAATAGGTCACTTGTGAAAACTTGTAGATGCCCTTGCATGATGATTAGGAATTGAGTTACTTGTAGACAACTTAGGCCTTCAAGGGTGGCATAAGTCAACTCATAGGTTTACTAATTGATGCATGCTTTTCAAAGCTCATTTTCCCCTCACTTGAATGCCATAACTTTTGCATTGTGTTATGTCCTTTCATAATCTTCCAAAACTATGTATCTACCGATGATACTCAATATCCAATACTAGCAAGCATGACTTTCAAAATGAACTGATCAATATTTGAAAAACTTTATACTCGTTAGAAGTCAAAACAAGATTAATAAAATGAAATGGATGCAAATGGGGGCTGCCCTCCCTCTAGCGCCATATGTAGGACCCTAAATCTGCATTGGATCAAAAACAAAAACCAATAGTATTGTTAGTAAACCAAAGCAAACCAAAAGATCCCCTATAAGATTCATTTAATCACAAAAATGATGCCAAAGAAACAAGCAAACATAGAAGGGCATCATTCTAATGAATCAAACTAGCATCTTATAGTGGATTGGTGTCACATGTGCTAGTGACCCTTTCCCAACCCTTGATCAAAGCTTAAATTGTGTAAATGATGGAGATGATGGAGTGAAATGGACAAGATCAAATCTCAAATGAAGAGAGTAACCTTGCATAAAATTGTGAAGGATTTGCTTGAGGATGAAGCATTTATTTAAAGATTTTCAAATGTTGAGTGTTGAAAAGAGACCAATGTGGGACTAAGATTGGACCAATGAAAGAAGGACACTTGTCAAATGGTGATAGGCCAATGGTTGTGCAAGATTTGGGAAGAGTGCCCATGAGAGGGAAAATTTGAATTCAAATTTGCAATGAATGTTGAGTTTGACCTTTGGAAGGGGACATGTAAGAGACATGTAAGGCATCATAAATGCTCTGTTGGGTGTACATGTCCACTTGGGGGGAGATTCAAACTTGGAGAATATTCTTCCTTTATGCCAAGTTGAAAATAAGTAATTTTGATAAATCAATTAAATGCAATTTCATGTGCAAGTGGCCAAATCTAGAGAATGCAAGTGGGTGAGTATTTAATCAGGGTTAGATTAAATAGATGATGATTATGCTGATTTAATGTTGATTAGGTGATTTGACTTTTAAGACTTAAATATTTGTTTTATTTAAATCAGAAAAGGATGGAAGATGCATGTTTGAGATTTTAATTAAATAAAGCTTGATTTACTATGATTGAGCTTTTGATGATAAGAACCTGGTTTACTAGGTGAATGGATGTGATGCATTTGATTTATTTATTGAGCATAATGGATGAATATGCTATGGTTATATTATCATCAAAGAGTCCAACTTAACTTTAGAAGAAACAATTCTACCTTCTATACATGATTGTCCGCTTACATTAATTTTTAGATTATCGTAATGACTATCTTTGCATTTGACTGCCCCATGAAAACTAAATATTTTCCTTAGTGACTATCTTGACACCTTTCCCTCATGGTACATTTGGCACTCATGACTATGACTGTATATTGACTGTCCATTAAATTCTTTGATGGCGGTTAGCATGGTTTCTTGTTAATTTTGAAGGCTCTTTCAAATTGTTTCCATTCATCTACCCACTTTGTTGTTCTTGAAGACTTCCCCTATTTGACATCATGCCTACTACTCCCTACAGTTCATGAATTGTACATTTACAAACTACCACTTGAAATACTTTTGTGTTCCTTTTATTTCCATAAATATGCCATGGACCTTGTCAATTTCCCCTGCTCTAAGTCTGCAGTCCATGCATACATTATACAAGATAATATATGGTCTACAACCTCTCTAGACCATGTCCTTGTAAACTTTGTGCCCCTTGTATGACTGTTGTCCTTTACTTATTTTCAATTACTGCTACTATATCTACTCGTTATGACAATGCAAGATCACTACCCCCTTGATATGCCATCTCTTACTTTTATCATCCTTTATAAGGATTGTCCTCATGGTGAACTATTCAGTCCATAATATATTGTGAATTTGAATGCCCTATTTTGATGAGTTAGTGCAATGATTTCCATTGTTTTGGATTGCTACCAAGGTCTTCACTTCACTCCATCCATAATGCAAATCCTTATGATCCTAGAGTAAAGGCTGTCATGCTTTATGATAACTCTATTGTTGCTTTTGTGATTGTCTTTTCCCTTTTGCATTTGAATTCATAGTGCCACCTTTACTCGTGGTGACTTCCTTTGGATTTTTAAGCTTGTTGCCCCATTTTTCATGGTAATCAATGGTTTTAACCAAGGTCTTGGACTACTACATTTCTCATGATTATAATGCCTAGGTCATTTCCTTCTATTGTGGACTGTTTGTGTTCATGGACCATCCTTGACTTTGATCTTTCCACATTTTGCACAATCCACCTCAACTACTGTCAAACATTTGTCAGTTTCTCGCTTATTCACTTTTTTGACCTTATTATAAAGTGACTATCCTCGTACCCTCATTAGTGTAATCCTTCATATTGTTGCTTTGTCCTGCTTAGCTTATGGTTGTCACCTCTTTGAATCCTACCTTTGATGCTTATTTGGTTGTCATCTAACATTTAAGATTGTCCTTTATCTTTTATTTGATCTTTTATGAAAAATGTTTCCCTCCATTCTTTGTCATAAATTTCCCTTTAGCAAGGAAAGTAGTATGTTAAATTATCCCCATAACCCTTGCTTGGCGCAAAAGTTTTTCATAGGTTTCTTCATTACAAGTTATGTTCATGAATAGATTCATCTTTTATTGTTACTCATACCAAATTGAGAATCAATGGTTTGCCTTGATAGTAACATCCTCTTTTATCTCAAGTTCCCTTTTGTCACATTCAATACTACCCTTTCAAGGATGCCACCTTATAATCATCATTAAATTGCTTTCAACTCGAAACACAACAATTTCCAAATGTTGCCTTATTGACTATGATCTCTTTATTGTGAATCATCATTATAGATTGTTCTTCCATAATACATGACTATCAACAAGTCTTTCACCTCATTTCATGTTGCCTTTGTCCATACTATCCTTAAGACTTTATGATGGTTTTGACGATGTAGGTTGTCATATGGATCTTTAACCTTGTCGGCCTTATCTTTCTCCTTACATAGCCCACTTTGATGAAACACTATCATTGGTCAATTGATATGTGAAAACTCTAGTTGTCCCTAATTGATAAGGGTTATCCCTTAGTTAGTATGGTTTCCTCTTTTTATTCTCATATGTTGTCTTTTATATCTTGGCCACTGCCCTTGCTACAATTCCTGACTAATCTCCTTATGTTGCCTCTCTTCAATGCTCTAAAACCCTCTATATAACATGGAAACTATAGGAATGTGTAAAAAGGTTAACAATTTGACCATAAAATGATGAAATAATAAATTGTATTATGTCTATAAGCACCATTCAATGCACTTTTGTATGACATGGTTTCCATTCCAAGTTCACTGTAATTGCATATGGCCAACTATTGCTTCATTGTTGCTAGATCATCTTGACCAAGAGCTACCAAGTAGTGCTTCTCTATCATACTTCAATTGATCCAACTCCTGCTTCAAGTTTTGAATCTCTTTTTGGTACTTCTTAATTACTGACTTTTCATCCATAATCTTATTTTGAGCTACTTGAATCTCCACATGCTTTGTTTGATGAGCAAACTTCAACATGTTATGTGTCTCCTTAGAATCCATGGTCTGCTCTTTTCAACTATAACTATTAGATTGTGATGATTTATGTGGTGTTTCTCTTCTTTAAATCACATTAAAAATCTTTGTATATTCATGCTTCCTACACTTTGAAAGCCCTCAAACTTGTTTGAATAACTCCCTCTTAAAAGCAAGAACAGATTTGAAGAAAACTAAAAGATCTTACAAAGAAGAATGCAAATACCTCAAATGGCTATCACTTAAAACAATTGAGAAAAGAAGGGTCTAAGTACGGTCAAGAGCTACCACTCCAAGATCCTACGCTTGTATCCTTGCCTAGACTACTATTCATGTTGAGCATTTGCATGCCTAAGTCTCTATTCGTCATGAACTAAAACTAACCAACAGATAAATCCATTGCACACTTCTCCATAGATGAGTCCTCATTCTAGCTACCATAGTTTGCTCAAGCCTTTTTTCCCTCAAGCTGAAACAAAAACCCTAAACTCCTCTTCACATGAGACTTCTTCAGTTTAATCTTTCTTGCAAATTTTCTTTTACCTCAACTTGACGACTAAACAAAGAGTTAATCTTTCCACTTTTACATGCAATGTGAGGCTTTTCTTTGCCTTTGGAATGCATGGAGAAAAATAAAAGAACTTTATTGAAATTTTTATTAAAACCCTTTATATTAACTCTTTTCCTTTTGACTTGGCGTCAAGTAAAAAAGACTTTTAAGGGGTAAAAGTACAAAGTTGTGTCACACTTTTATAAATGAACCGACTAACACTGATCTAAATTTTAAACTTGAATCACTAGAAAGTGGCATATATGTTTTGATTTTTAAAATGATGTAAACTAATAAAATGTTTATTTTTTAATATATTTTATGTTTGTATTTTTTTGACAAAATTAAAAAATTATTTGAATATATTTTTTTATAAATTAACACTATAATTTAGGTGTTGATAAAATGTTGAAAAAGGACGTTACATGAGACGTCAAACTTCATATAGTAAATTTTCTTCTTCTTCTTTTATCGGTAATAGGATTATATTTTATTGATTCCAAGATTTACCCTACCCCAAAACAAGGATGGTGACATGGGGCACCATCTCCCCATGGAAAGGACTCCAGCAGAAAACTAATTTTCAAAACAAACACACGAAACCCCCAAAAAGACAACATTTCAAATGTGTCATTTACGTTTGGTTCCTCCCTTCGTCTGTGACCAGAGGACCATGTCAAAGGTTTCCTTTTTTTCTTTCTTTTCTCTCTTCCCCTTCACAACCTGCCATACTTCCTCCATCCTTGTAGCCTTCTTCTGTCATTCCATAGATGTGTCGTGTTGTGACCCAGCCTCTTCAAGAGCTCCACATACAAATTGTCCACATTGACCCTCTGAGGTGCCCTTCACCTTTTCCATTCCAAGGACTCTCATCGACCCTAATTTTTCCCTACACTCTGGGGTTTTAGCACCCCCATGACTTTGTTCAGCCAAAGCTTCATCCACCTTTATTGCATCGGCACCACTCAAAGTAGGCCCATTTGTTTGTCTTGTCCCTCCCACATGCTCTGAGGCCCCATTCGGTTGTTGTGGTTACAAGTTACTCACGGCCTGAGAATAGCTCTTGCCTTGCTCTTCCTTCTTCTCACCTTGTTTCTCCAACACGTAATGTCGATGTGACACATCCTTCCATCAAGTCATTGGTTTGGGTACCTGGGGCTTTGCACATTGTGTAGCCTTATGCCCAGTTTGGGAGCATCTTCTACAATGGAAAGAAACACCTCCATAGTCTAAGGGTTTCCTCCAACATCCTTTGGAGGTGTTGATTGAAATCACTTTTGGGAGAGTCTTTGTAACTTCCATTTCCACTAAAATTCGAGCGTATGTGGAGTGCATAAGATTTGAGGAATCATCATCAATCATCAAAAAACTTCCTAAGGAGTTTCCTATAGCCTCCAAATAGGAATCGAACCATAGGTGAAGAGGAAAGTTTGGTAGTTTCACCCACAATGACACTTTCTCAAATTTCTCAGTTACAAGATTAAAAGTTGAGTGCCATGGTTTTAGAGACAGAGCAAACTTTTCCTCCCAATTCCAAAAATACTCGCATAATTTTGTTTTTTCCCTTCACAGATTCAAAGACAACAGTAAAAAAACCTCTCGAAACTAGGCAGATTTGAATACAACCATCTACCACAAGTTCCCAATGTTCAGAGATCCATTTATGGAGGTCACATAAACGGGGCCAAAAACCCTTGAAACGCCCAATCAATCCTAATTCTGAGAAAACTTTAACATTGTGGTTTACCTCGTTTTCAAGCTCAGCCTACAATGATACCGATGTCGCAGAGGCCTTCTCTGTTTTCCCCAACTAAGATCCGTCGAAGCCATGACATTTAACCCCCCATGTCTCCTTCATTTCCCCCAGTCTTGTTTGCTTCCATCCATTATCTTCTGCATTCACCTTTGAGGCTCTACGCATCGATTGGTTTTCCTCCGACACACCCAGCCCTACTAAAACCCTAGCTCCCGTTGCCAACGGCTCCATCTGGTTTTTGTAAAAAAAAAAAAAATTGTTTTTTCAAATTTTTTGTGTATATTTATAACTTGAAACTTTAGGGCATGGATATATTTTTTTGCAACTTTAATAAATATATATTTTTAAATAAATATTTAAATGTGGGTGTATTAAAACACGACTATTTCCACTTGACGTCAATTTTTATATTAAATATTTATGTAAAATAGAAAATAAATTATACTATCTTACTCTAGATTCTTTTATCTAGGGTATCATATTTTGTTAATTTTTTTAATAAGTTTTAGTATTTTTCTTGACATGGTAATCAACCTAATATTTTTGTGTTGATAACCTATTTTTAGTAAAAACTAAAAATAAAATATAAATAATAGTTGAACTATTAAAATAAAAATATATTTGAAAACTACACTTATAGATCTACAAAAGGGTATTTTTACATTTTAAAAAAAAATTATTTATATAAGTAGGAGTTGTTGAAACATTATTTTTTTCAAATAATTTCATTTTGTTAGTAAATTGGTCTCAAAATGGTGCTACATATGCATTTAGCCAATAATTTTAGTTGGAAAAATGTTGGACATATTTAACTTATCTAGAATGAATCTTACTAGATCATATGTTTGACCAAAACTGATTTTTAGTTATAAATACTAAAATTCACTTGTGCTGATAAGTTGGCCAAAGTGTGACACAACTTTGTACTTTTACCCCCAAATAATTTTTATTTAAAGCGCTTACTCTTTTTTTTCCAAAGTGTGACAACTTTGTACTTTTACCCCCAAATAATTTTTATTTAAAGTGCTAGACTCTTTTTTTTTCTATAACTAGCAAGAATGGACAACAATAACACAACCCTCTAAATATTAGTCCCATTGAACCTTGCACTAGACCAATTCTATGTTGTGCAACTAATATTTATGCTCTTCAAAGATTTGTAGAGGTTCTACCAAAAGCAATCCCAAATCCTTGAACCTATAAGGCTCACCAATCAAGAATGTGAGAGGCATCCAAATGATAAGGTTTAGGATAATAAACATGAAACATGTTATCAATTCAAGAGAGCTAGAGGTAGAGCCAATGTGTAGACAACCACATTTATAACTTCCACGACGTCAAAAGACCCCACATATCTAAAGAGCATGTTTGGTGATTAATTAAAAAAAATGAACTCTCTGAAGTTTAACCCTCAAAAATACTTTGTTTCCTATAGAAAATTCCTTGAAACTTCTCTTTTTTGTTTTTGTAGTTTTTCTATCTAAGGCTTTCTTTAGTCTTCTCTTAATCACCCTCATTTATCTATCTAAGGGGTTTAAGGTCATTCTATCTTGGAAGGTTTACAACTTTCATGTCTAAGGGTAATTTTAATTTAATATTCGTGATTTTCTTCAAAAAAAAATCCATAGTTTCACTCACAAAACCTATAAGATTGAAAAGGATGATGATTTTAGTAGATAAATCCTATAAAATTGTATATATATATATCTTAAAAATGATTGTATATATCCTTTCAAGTTACTATGTATATATATCCAAAATTATATATATAGATTTAAATAATATATATACCTAAAAATTATGTATACATTTAATTAATATATATATACATAAAAACTATGTATACATTTAGAAACACTACATGGGTTTGAAAAACAAATATATGCTATTTATATATCCAAAAATAGTGAACGTATATTGAAATTAAGTGTATATTTCAAAGAGGAGACACGCTAAAATTTTCTATATATAGCAGGCTGCTGCCAAGGCTATTTTTATCACAAGCTCATTAGTTCCGCCCAGATTACACCTCTCGAGCTACTGTGTTATCGCTTTGATTCTGCATTGCCCCTGTCAAACTGCTGTGTTATTTGCCTCTTTTTCTGAGCCCTTGATTATGATATTCAATAACATCTGCTTAACAGGTGGGTAGGCAGAACAAATTAATTTGCCGCCAGTAATGGGGGTATGGATGTATATACAATATGCTTATGCAGCGAATAGCTTCGCTGAGTCATTATCTCCACGTCAGCGTTGAATGCGTGTTACCTCCACGCTAGCAAAGGAGAGCCGTTCAAACCCACCCATTTGACATTGGTCTAATGCACAGAAAATGAACTTCGCTACAAAAATGAACTGATAATCTTGATTTAAAGTACAAAATGTATGCATAGAGATCTGTATGTCTTTATTTTTCATGTGTTTGAAATTTATTTAAGTAATGTTACAAATTTCAGTTATTGATTAAGCTTTTGGATTAGATGAGTTTTACAATTTTGAGCAAATAATTGTAAATATCATTCACAAATGTATGCATGATTTATATAATAATTCTATTGTAACATTTTATATTTTTCAATTCTAAATGTTTTCTTAGAAGAAGTGTTCTTTGTTCTTTCTTTATACATTCATCAAGACATAGTAATGAGTGAAACAAACACATTTATATCAGTACACATCGATTAGTCAAACATATAGAAATATTGGGATTTAAAATTTAGATGTTTTCATAAAAAATCTACTTGCATCATAAAAATATGAACAAGATACTGAAAGACAGGTTGAAAACAAAGATCAAATGCATAAAAGTGACTGCAATTATAAACACAATAAATAACAAATATGTCAATATATAAATAAATAAAAATATAGATTAATATTGAAACATAAAACATATATACCACTGATTATATAATTCTACAAAATAAATCAACAAATAATATGAATATACAATTTTATCATAATCTATTCAATAAGTAAAAACGCCTTTGTCATCATAAGATCACTTGGTATATTATTATATAAAACTTAAAAGTAATTAGCGAACGAACTGTCAGATCCAATGCTAACATATCTTTAATCAATTGCCCATCAATTTTCCTTATATTGACCATCTCTGATCTCCACAAATGCTTCCTCAAAGCATTGAGAAAGCTTGTTGGCGTCCACATAACCCTTGGTTGCGATCACTTGCATTCTAATATTGTCTGCGTAACTCATACACGTCACAAGAATAGTCTGAAGAAACAAAACACACCTCTGTGTTAATACCTTGGTTAGAAAATTAGAGAAGTCCATCGACTTACAGCAAGATTAGTTGTATAACAATCACTTCACCTGAGGAACGCCTGACACTGAAAAAAACCCACTTCTAAGTCCGTATCCCGCCATCATGATCTTCTCTACAGGACCATTCAAAGTCGTCACGCAAAGCGTAGCATTGGCTAGCGTATCGTACAGAGCATTAGCTGTAATCTGTCAAAATAACAAATTAAAAAGTACGATCATATTTCTTTTTCGATCTGGGTAGATACGTTTCTATGGAGTGCAGTACTCCTACCTTGGGGCCTCTGAATCGTGTAATGTATCCTATCACTTTGTTGGTTATAAAGACTGCCAGCGACATTTTCTTCTTATCTGCCATCCGCTTTGCCCTTAGGACATACTCCAAAGGGTTCTCAAACCCTTCCATGGGTACTCGCATCTGCAAAAAGCCCCACCGATTTCCCCAGGGAGTTTCTGTTCTGGATTTTGTCATCTCCTCCAGCCTCTGCACCATTTTTTGTAATCAAACAAACTAAAACTCAGTTATCAATAGAGATCCAGTAACAGCCAACACTTTCTGTGCTGGCCTGATAAAATTTGAACCCTGAAACTTTACCTCACAGCCTCAATGAGTTTTTGATGATCACGATTTTTTAACTGCTTTTTAGCTTTTCAATTGAAAAATTTATTGTTTTTGTCAGTGATGTTAAGTGATTAGTATATGACATTTTTTGATTCAATTGCATCAAAGTTTCAGATCACTACATGCAAAATAAAATTCATACAGTTGAATCCATAAATGTCATGGGCTATTATTATGGGCTCTGAAAATCTAATGTGTATAATTTTAAGTGAACCAAAAAAAATTATGAAAATTGATTATATTTTAACTCTAGTGTACAGAATTAATTTTTGAAAATTTTAATTTATTAGAAATTAATTGTCTAACTAATATTTGATGAGAATTTATTTATTTAATAATTTGGAATCAAAATTTAATGTTGTGAATTTTAGATTCAAAAATGAAGAGTTGAATTTAAAAGAACTCTTACATTAATTTTATGGACCGTTGAAAATTCAAGTCTATTACAATCAAAATTTTCAGTTCTCAGAGGTAGATCAGATGATCAAGATGTTGGAAAGAGAATGATGGTTGCAGATTTGATTCTTCTGGATTTACCCCATATAAGTGTAAGTGGCTCATATGAATGAAGGTTATAATAATGCATATTAAAACTTGTTAGCAGATGGTAACGCTCCCCCCAGGATTCATAACAGGGGACTAACCACCTCCTGTGCAATCCATGTCTATTGTTTGTATTGGACAATGACAGATCAGTGATCCATGTCTATCATTTGTATCAGACATTGACAGATCGATCTTTTGATGCAACATCAAACATGGGCCAACAATTGGTATCAAAACGTTGGATCACAGGTTCGAATCCTCTCAGATAACACTGAGAGGGGGAGACTGTTGGCAGACCTCGGATAACCGCTAAGGGGGAGATTGTTGGCAGATGGTCAGCGGTCAACACTCCCCTCAGCATTCGTGACAAAGGACTAACTGCCTCCTGTGCAATCCATGTCTCTACCGTTGAGATCCATGTCTCTCCTGTCAACCGCAAATGTGGACCAACAAAACTTAACTTTATGACTCCCACCAAATATTGATTCTTCCAAAAAAAAATTTAAATCTAAATAATTCGTATAAAAAAAAACTAATTTAAAAACTGTAGATTTGAAAAAATTGGAACAATAATAAATATGATTGACATAGAGTGAATCGAAACACAGTTGGATTCTGATAAATCGTCACGTAACCTACAGTTGTATCTAAACCAGAGTTAAAAGCAGCGCCACCAATTAACTCATACAAATAGTTGAGCAGCTGACACAAAACATTGGCAGTTTAAACTCAACCCAATCTACGTATAAACAACACTTCTCTTTCATTAAAAACTAATGTGCTCCGGGACTACTATAAAAAGGGATCATCTAAAACAAAGCAATGCACGAACAAAGAAAATTAAAAAACACAGGCTATATGAAAAAAAGTTCTACAAAACCTGTAAGCCAGGCTGCGATCTTGTGTTAATCAGAGCGAGAGCTGTTACTCTCAAATTCCCTATTCGCCTTGGATCTGCATTCATTGAAGCAACGATTTTGAATGAGAGGTAAAACTTCTAAACTTAATACAAAACGAGACAGTTGTTATTTGGTAACGAACCGTACCGGGGAGAACCATCTGGCAGTACCGTTGAAACCCACAGAATATTACACCCAATAGCACATCATTCACGGTCTGTTAATAAAACCAAAATCACAATCAGATTCACAAAGTGTAGCTGAAATTATAATGCAAGTAGAAACAAGGCGGTACAAATCTTCATGTAAGAGCAAGAGTTTACCCCTCCGACATAATTCTTTATTTTTCTAACATCTTGTAGCGGAAAGTTGGCAGACGCCATAACTTTAGGCAACATCTCTACACCAGGAGGCCCTCGAATAGGGAACCTGCTATCCTTCGTCCATGTCAAACGTAGAAAACTAGCAATAAGGTCGTCCAAAGTGCAATACATTACAGCTACAAGTGTGAATAGCAGATGCCATATTCTGTAAATAAACTTCACCCCAAGCCAACCAGTATATGATCTTTCACGAAGTTTTGCAGAAGGCTGTGTCTGTTGGGAAGAAGTAGTAAAGCTTGGTGTAAGGGTGGGATTATCGACCTTGGTAGAGCAGGCTATCGCTAAAGACATAAGAGAAATACCGTCTCCAAGCATATGATGTAAATTTAGGACGAATGTAGCTTCTCCTTTAGTGGTTTTGTAGTTAAGGAAGTGGAACTCCCAAAGAGGGCGAGAGAGAGGAAGCTTTCTTAAATGCATATCAGAAATATAATCCTCCACAAACTTATCGTATACCGTGTGACCACGAGGAAACTCTGGAACAAATACATGGTCATCAATATTCACTTCCGTTGTCTGCCACTGCAGAACCCCCTTATCATTCCTAGTCTGCAACAACACATGAAAACAAAGATTTGAATTTGTTTTTATCTCACGAAAATTGTTTGTAGAAAAAAGAGTAAGAGCTTTACCACAATACAGGAGAACCGGGGGCCTTGAGAGAGAAGGATTTCGCGGATAGCTTTCTTTGCATGAGAGATGTCGACTGTTTTGTCGAGCTCAGAAACAAAATGAATGCAAATGCCAAATGAAGGAGTGTAGAAAACCTCTCCAGTTGGACTCACAAGTTCATTCTCATTCTTCATGGTGGTTACCCTAAATGCCACCGAGTCGAATGGTACGGTGTTTCAGATTTCCTATCAGACCTGGTGAGCAACAATGCGGATAGAAGCAGTTCTCCACCCCCCGGATATAAATTTGGAACTCGGGTCCTTCCGCATAATTTGGTAGCTGCAATCTTTAAAGTGTGTGCAATACTATCGTACAAGTTTCAGAATTTGCCCATACGGTATTTATGGAATCCGGCTGCCTGAACTTAATTCTCCGCCCTGTTGATACACGCTTAGTAGCCATTAAACACTAACATTATAGATGTTGTACATTAAGTTCTTAAATGCTATATTAAATTTTCACCAAACAATCATGTGAACGAAGTCAATCGGTTGACTTAAAATTACATAATTTATTTTTTTTATTTATTTTTTTAAATTGAAGTTAAAAAAAGATAAAAATAGAACAAAAAAATCAATTCAAAGACACTGAAAAGGAAAGGACTATGAACAGCAGTTTAAATAACAAGGGTTATTGTATTTACTACATAATTGAATCTTGATAGCAATAAGTATAATCAATGCTGTAGTCTAATCAAGTTATGTCTTGTTGAGTTGTCCAAAAATGTTCCAAAAAATATTAGATTAAAACTCTTTTATGTGACTTGTGAAGGTATAGTTACACATTAACCTAGAATTTGATGGTGTGTGTCTCTTTTTCAATTTTAGAACATATATCACAATTTTAAAATGTATTAGATAATATAATTTGACTTGATATATTTTTATATAATCATATATATGACACTTTAGATTATAAGTAAATTGTAAAACTTTATTATAGATAATTATAATATAGTAGGAATGATTTTCCTAGAGTCCATAAGATTTAGATAAGAAAATTATGGATTCATCTGTGTCTATTTATTTGTATTGACATTTCGAATCACACAAGAGGAAAAAAATATACACAATTGAATCCAGAATTTTCTTATCTAAATTATAATATAGTTTTATAATTTTAATATTAATATATATGATTTTATATTGGTGAGAATATGATAATCATGCTAGTTATATAAATATTGCATTAGTAGGAGAAAAAAATCATTTTCTTGATTGCTTAATATCCTTTAAAGTTAGGATTTTATGATGGCTAGGTAAGGAAAGACCACAACAAAAATTGTATATGTCAATCTCCTACTTCCTTATAAGTGAAGTTGAAGGTAGATACTTCATAATTCATACAATGTAATATGCTTATTAGAATAGTGAAAGATTTATAAATATTTTTAAGGCATAAAATTTAAATGCATATGATAAAATATTTTAATATAGAATATTTTACATAATTTTTTTATAAATTAAACATTTTTTGAGAGTTTATACTTTTTTTTAAACATCAAATGAAAGGTATTTAAATAACCAAACCATCATTAAAATTTTGTATGGCAAGTAGGATGACCATCAAATTCTCAGGTTGGTTACACATATATTGATCACTTATTAAATTTTCATTAATTTATCATTTCTCAACTATTATTTTTTTAATATATTTAAGTGGGAGCCAAAATACATGGTACCATAGTGGCTATTGGTGCACACCTATCTATTAGATCATTTCCCTTGATGGTATTAAGCTTCCCATGTATCCATGTGTTTAGCATCATTCTATGATGTTGCAATCTAGTTGTTTACTAATTATTGACCATTGTTCTTGAATCAACAAACAATTCATAGTGAGCCCTTTTCTAGTTGAGACGAGATTTCCTATGTAAGAAATTCAATTGATCATTGTTTAATCTGTCAATATATTTTTTATATTTAGATTTGAAATGAGGTGGGTTTTTTTTAATTGCAAAACTTTCCAAAGAATAATTAATTAGTACAGATTTATTTGGAAGGTAGTTAGTATATAATTATACAAAATGATTTTACCAAAAAATATCAATGTTAGTGTATGGTTGATCGACATTATACCATTATAGTTATGAAACTCAAATACTACACTAAATATCTTTACCCAAAATCATAAATGTTGAATGATATTGAATAATCAATAGATAGTATATAATTATAGTCAGAGTGGCCAAACATTATGCAAAATGACTTTGCCAGTATTTATATTTCTTTTGCAAAATCATTTCATATAATATTTGACCAAAGTATTCATAATTATATAATACTCATTGACCATTTAATAAAACCTTTATATGATTTTGTGTACTAATAAGAAAAAAATACAATTGATAAAAAATCATATGCAAAATAAAGGCTTTCATAAAACTTCAAACAATGATAAGCATTAAGTATCAAAATTAAAAAAGGAAAGGAAGGATTTTGCATAACTAATAACAATCAATAAAGTTGTTGAAGATAGCCAAATTAGTTTTAGAATGAAATAAAATGTGTTTATAAATGTACCACAGCTCCAAGTTATCATAACTAAAATCCTTGTGTTAAAATTTACTTGGAATTAAAGATGAGGTAGGGGAGAGGGGCCCACAGTGGAGCACCCTACCTTTGGAGGTCCATGTGGTGTGCCACATGGACCATAAACAAAATAAAAAAGTTGGGTTCACATCAGACACCCATCGATGGACTCGCCAATTTATTTTTTTAACCCATTCGACTAATTTCCATGTTTTATGCTCCTATTAGTCCAACGTGTTCATGACTTACCCATTTGGAGTGCTAAACAATCATTGGTCGGGTCCACCTTTGAACAGTCTATGGTGGGGACCAAGCAATGGATCAGACAAACGCATGGCAATCAAACACTTCACCACCCTCAACATCCAATTCATCGCATTTATCACATGTCACCCCCTCAATCCCTTTTGTCCAACAACATGCACTACACATCCCTTCCCATTTACTAGGCTTGAATGGCGTGGAATTCCAAGGCCTCAAATCATTCAATGCTCCAAAACCTCACACAACCTACTCATTTTCACCCCTTTCCTACACGCATCTTCTGGAGTCTTCATTTCCTTAGGCACCAAGATACATGTTCAACTCCACCTATTCTTCATGGGACCGCTTGATGATTGTTTGAGGGTCTTTTTATCCCACTATTGAGCATCTAGCGAGTACTTCGTTCAATGTAAGTGAGGTTTTTAACCTCACTAGGGTTGTACCATTGTCCATTTTTTGTTGTTGCTTCTTTCATTGAATTATTTATTCAATTTATTTGATTACTTTGCATGTTTTTGCTAAGATGAAGGGTTTGATAAAATTTGGGTGCTTGTGAAGTGAATTTTTAATGCTTTTTTTTTGTTATTCCTACTATGAAATGAATATGTTATTGCATGTGCACACTCACTTGAAGGATTTGATAAGGTTATATTGGATTTTGGGTGCTTTTGGATTGTGTGTTCTTAAACATAGTTAATTTATCAAGGAAAACAATATTTTGTTCAAGCATCATCATGACTTTCATTATAGGTTTTCAATCTCAAAATTTGTTTTGTGTTTATTTTAGTAATGGGGTTATGATATTATGAAAATCAAAGATTCAAGTTTCATTTGTATTCATTTTCATATTTTTTGTAGCATGCATTTCTATTATTGTATTCTTTATTGTACAATTATTGATTGTGTAGTTTTATATATTTCACAAATATTGAGTGCATAGTCTTCTTGGTCTTCGACCTAACAATTACCCTTAACTTGTCTTGTCTTAGTGTTCGAGCCATTTCACTCATATGATGATGTATTTGATGATATATACAAAGATAACTTATATGCATTTATAGAAAAATACATGTATTTGATTTTATTTGATCTTTATTTTAGTTATATACATATTTCAACATATTTAATTTGTCAATTAAGAAAATTGGGTCTTCTTCAAATTTTGAAGTCATATATACCAACAAAATAAAAAATAGACCATAGATATGTAGATAGACCGACCAAAAAAAACTTATATACATAAGACATATAGATATGCAGGCCTTTGTTTGTTTTATTTTCATCCTCATCTCAGTCATATACATATGTTTGTCTATTATGTTTGAAGGTTAGCCAAATTCAATCTTATTTCATTGATTTTATTTGTTTTTCATTTGGGTCATATACATATATTGGTATATTCGGTCTAGCAATAAGGTAAATTATGTATGTAGATTGAATCTACATCTTGTAGATTTTTGCCAAAAGCATTAATAAAAATAGTGATATAGTCACTCGTCTCAGAGAGTTTTCATTTTGATCCTAGTAGCTTTCTTTTTGGGTGGTTCTCTTATATTTATGCTAAGTAAAGTTCTTTCTGAGAGAGCCACATGTCGCGCTCGCACACATCTTCATCGATAGAAGTCTTTGCTTCCCCACAAGGAGCGTTAGTCCACCACATGGTGGCTTTGTGTGCCACTGCATAAAGTAAATGGCTTAAAAGGGTTATGATAGCGCTTGAGCCTTAGTGGGCAATGTTTATGGAGGCAATATAATGCACCACAAAAATTCGTGCTCAAATCCGTATCTGTCAAAAGAAGCTCGTATTTGTCAGAAGAAGCCCTCGTGTTTGTCACAAAGATTTTTCACGTACTAGCAATAGTATTTTTTTTAATATTTTCTTTTCAAACATCAAAAAACTCTAAGTTAATTTTTTCATACGATTTATATTTTCATAATATATTTTTATTATATATTATATAAATATAATATAAAATATATATATTAAAAAATAATATAAATATATTATTTCTATATTATTTTTTAATTTATATTTTATATTATATAAAAACAAGGGCTTTATATATAATATAAATTATATATTAAAAATTATATTATATTTATATAATATATAATAAAAATGTATATATATATATAATATTGAATATAATATAATTTTTAATAGAATATTTTTATATTATTTTAATGGCTTTTGAAAAGAAAATATTAAAAATATTATTGAAGACATTCGAACCAAGGTTTATATAATATAAAAATATTATATTAAATATTATATATATACATTTTATTATATATTATATAAATAATATTTTAATAGAATTTTTTATATTATTTTTAATATATATTTTATATTATATATAAAATCCTCTTTTTATATATAATATAAAATATATATTAAAAAATAATATAAAAATATATAAATTTATTATATATTATATAAATATAACATAATTTTTAATATAATATTTTTATATTATTTTTTAATATATAATTTATATTATATATAAAAGTCTTCGTTTTTATATAATATAAAATATATATTAAAAAATAACATAAAAATAATATAATTATATAATATATAATAAAAATATATTATGAAAATATAAATCGTATGAAAAAAATTAACTTAATGTTTGAAAAGAAATATTAAAAAAATAGTATTGCCAATAGTGAATTCTTCTGACGGATACAGATTACAGACACGAGGGCTTCTTTTGACAAATACGGGCTTCTTTTGACAGATACAGATTACAAACACGAGGGCTTCTTCTGACAAATACGGGCTTCTTCTGACAGATACGAATTTGGGCATGGATTTCTATGATGCATTTCATTGCCTCCATAGACATTGCCACCTTTGTGTACCACTTGTCACGATAGCACTAGTTTTGGAGTACTTGGAGCATTAAGTAGATTTAAAGTTGTGCCATCGGTTGGTGTATCAAAGAGATCAGCTAGTGGGGCCAATGCAGAAAAGGAGATTCCAAGTATATGTAGCTGAAATCATAATACAAGTAGAAACTAGCATTTGCACTTTAGTGCGCAATGGATACGCCGAAGAAGTGTGGAAAGTCAATTAAGATAAATTTTGATCTATTTTTGTAATATATAAAATTATTTTAATCATTTTATGTAATTAATAGTTTTATTTTAAAATATAATATATAATAATAGGTATAATTAAGTTATTTATAATTAAAATATAATCCACATTTCATATAATAATTTAAAAAATTATTAATGATATAATTAAAATCAATTTAAAAAATCAATAATAATATTAAAAAAATCAATATAAAAAGAAAAAAATTAATTTAAAAAATTATTAATGATAAATAAAATCAATATAAAAAAATTCCACAGCATCCTCCCTGCCTCCGTCATCAACTAAAAATCCTCTGTGCTTTTTTAAATAAGTGCTGGCAGTAAGCTTTATAAGAGGGTAAAGTAGCAACATTGGCAAAAGAAGTCAATACAGTTTGAAATGCATTAGAAGTCTCTTTGCTGCGTATAAGGAAGGAAGACTAAGTCAAGACATATGAAATCATCGCGAGTGAGTTAATGTTGCTGTATAAACATCTTAGAATGAAGTAAATGTTGTTTAAGAAGCCTACACACAAAGTGTAAGCCACACATAAAGCCTATAGTCAATCCATGAAAGAGGCACGTAGGAAAGGTAACTGTAAACCAATAGAAAGAATGAAAGGTAATCTTTCCTCCTGAAACATCCGAGTACAGCGTTTTAGGGGAGAAGACCTAGTATCCGTCAGGGCTAACTTCGCGCAACTGTAGAATTCAAACCGTACATTGAATTGAAAAAAAAAATTATGGGTTTTTTTCGCTTATGAGTTAAGTGCTTATAACTAAGGTTTCAGCTTCTGGGCAATTCGATCGAAGGCGTGAGCGTTGGATATGCGCGCGGAGGTCAAAAAGTCACCTTTTAGAGGGCTGTTCCAATAGCCGCTCGCTATAATTTCAATCAATTATAGTTGTTTTAACTCTTAAAATCCACTTAAATCATTCACTTTAGCACTTAATGAGCAGCTATTGGTGTTTTTGTAATTAGTTATTCAATAAAATAAAATTTTTTAATGGATCAAAGTGAATTTTTATTTGGAGGGTTAAGTGAGCACGGAGGTGGCGGTAATTCAATAGAAGGCGGTAACTAAGTCATTTCCCCTAATTGTGTGTCTTTTTGTGCAAATTTTGTATCTAAAAGTCTTCAAGGCATTTATTGTAAATCTTCCCATGCAGATTTGGTATTTTTAAACTTTTAAAATGATGAATGGCTGAGATAGTACAGCCTTTTAATTGTCTATCTTTTTGTGCAGATTTTGTATCTAAAAGTCTTCAAGGCATTTATTGTAAATCTTCCCTTGCTGATTTGGTATTTTTAAATTTTTAAAATGATTGAATAGTGAGATTTGTTTAATGGCCAGTAGATTGATAACTTTAGGCAACATCTCTAAACCAGGAGGCCCTCGAATAGGGAACCTGCTATCCTTCGTCCATGTCAAACGTAGAAAACTAGCAATAAGGTCGTCCAAAGTGCAATACATTACAACCACAAGTGTGAACAGTAGATGCCATATTTTGTCAATAAACTTCACCCCAAGCCAACCAGTATATGATCTTTCACTAAGTTTTGTAGAAGGCTGTGTCTGTTGGGAAGAAATAGTAAAGCTTGGTGGAAGGGTGGGATTATCGACCTTGGTAGGGCAGGCTATCGCTGAAGTCATAAGAGAAATACCGTCTCCCAGCATATGATGTAAATTTAGGACGACTGTAGCTTCTACTTTAGTGGTTTTGTAGTTAAGGAAGTGGAACTCCCAAAGAGGGCGAGAGAGAGGACGCTTTCTTAAATGCATATCAGAAATATAATCCTCCACAAACTTATCGTATACCGCGTGACCACCAGGAAACTCTGCAACAAATACATGGTCATCAATATTCACTTCCGAATGCCAAATGAAGGAGTGTAGGAAACCTCTCCCGTTGGACTCACAAGTACATTCTCATTTTTCATGGTAGTTACCCTAAATGCCGTAGACTGTCACGGAGTGTTTCAGATTACCTATCAGAGCTGGTGAGAAGCAATGCGGATAGCAGCAGTTGTCCACCCCACGGATATAAATTTGCAACTCTGGTCCTTCTGCGAAATTTGGTAGATGAAATCTTTAAAGCGTGTGCAGTACTATCGTACAAGTTTCAGAATTTGCCCATACCTTATTTATGGATTCCGGCTCCCTAGATAACGTGAACTTAATTCTCTGCACTGTTGACACACGCTTAGTAGCCATTAAATGCTAAGATTCTAGAAGTCAAGTGCTATTTAGAAGTGCCACTAGCCATCTATTTTAACTTTGTACATTAAGTTCTTAAATGCTATATTAAATTTTCAACAAACAATCATGTGAACCACTATTCATGAAATAAAGGTCAATCTGATTGACTTTTTTTACTGAACCTGAAAGAAAAGATACAAATAGAATAAAAAATGAGTCCAATAAAAAAACTGAGAAGGAAAGAATAATTACGAATAGCAGTTCAAACACCTACTCACAACTGGGTTATTATGTTTACATAATTGAATCTTGATAGCAATAAGTATAATCAATGATGTAGTCTAGGCTAATCAAGTTACTGTGTTTACATAATTGAATCTTGACAGCAATAAGTATAATCAATGCTGTAGTCTAATCAAGTTGTCCAAAATTGTTCCAAAAAAGGTTAGATTAAAACTCTTTTATGTGACTTGTGAAGGGTATAGTTCCACATAGACCTAGAATTTGATGGTTGGCGTGTATCTTTTTCAATTTTAAACCATATATCACAATTTTAAAATGTATTAGATGATATAATTTGACTTGATATATTTTTATATAATCATACATATGACACTTTAGATTATAAGTAAATTGTAAAACTTTATTATAGATAATTATAATATAATAATCTAATTTTTAATATTAATATATATCATTTTATAATGCGGAGAATATGATAATCATGCTAGTTACATAAGTATTGCATTAGTAGAAGAATAAAATAATTTTCTTGATTCCTTAATATCCTTTAAAGTTGGGATTTTATGATGGCTAGGTAAAGAAAGACCACAACAAAAATTGTATATGTCAATCTCCTAGTTCCCTATAAGTGAAGTTGAAGGTAGATACTTCATAATTCATATAATATAATATCTAATAGTTTTAAGTATAGAATTTAAAAGCATATGTTAAAATATTTTAACAAAGAATATTTTAAATAATCTTTTTATAAATTAAACACTTTTTGACAATTTATATTTTTTTTAAAACATCAAATTAAAAGTATTTAAATGACCAAACCATCATTAAATTTTATATGGCAAGTAGGATGACCATCAAATTATAAGTCTGGTTACACATATATTGATCTCTTATTAAATTTTCATTAATATATTATTTTTCAACTATTATTTTTTTAATATATTTAAGTGGGAGCCCAAATACATGGCACCATAGTGGCTATTGATGCACATTTATCTATTAGATCATTTCCCTTGATGGTATTAAGCGTCCCACGTATCCATGTGTGTTGCATCATTCTATGATGTTGCAATTTGTTTATCTACTAATTATTGACCATTGTTCTCAAATCAACAAATATTTCATAGTGAGCCCTTTTTCCAATTGAGACGAGGTTTCCTATGTATGAAATTCAATCGATCATTGTTTTATCTTTGTCAATATATTTTTTACATTCAGATTTGAAATGAGGTGGGTTTTTTAATTGCAAAACTTTCTAAAGAAGAATTAATTAGTATAGAGTTATTTGGTAGGTAGGTAGTATATAATTATATAAAATGATTTTACCAAAAAATATCAATGTATAGTGTATAATTGATTGACATTATGCCATTATAGTTATGAAACTCAAACACTACACTAAATATCTTTACCCAAAAACATAAATGTTAAATGATATTGAATGATCAATATATAGTATATAATTATAGTCATGGTGGCCAAACATTATGCAAAATGACTTTGCCAATATTTATTTCTTTTGCAAAATCAGTTCATATAATATTTGACCACCATATTTATAATTATATAATACTCATCAACCATTTAATAAAACCTTTATACATTTTTTTTTATTAATAAGAAAAAATTACAATTGATAAAAAATTATATGTAAAATAAAAGCTTCCATAAAGCTTCAAACAATGGTAAGCATTAAGTATCAAAATTAAAAAAGAAATGAAGGATCCTACATAACTGTAGTGTCGAAAAATGGGTCTCGTGACATTTTCACACTCGTTTGGGTCCTCCCTGTGGATTTTGGCTTAATGTTGCCTTGATTTAGTGTTGTAATGTGGATAACACATTCACATTAGGTCTTGGGCCCTTGTGAACTAATGGATTTAATGATGCCTTGCAAAAGTGTTGTGAAGTGTTGTAACACACTTTCACACTTTTCTAGGGTTTTATCAACTAAATAAGCATAATAAACAAAATTTTAATCAAAATCAGCATTAATCTTGCCTTATTTGGAGTGTTGTAAAGTGTTATAACACACTTTCACATTCATCTAGGCTTTTCATTAATAATTGGGCTTTCTTATTCTTTAATTGGCCCTATTTTTCATCCACAAGCCTCATTTATTGCATCTTTTCGAGGATAATCCTGACACCAATCAATAACCAATCACAATTTAGGTGTTTCTTGCTTGTGTGGCCTAGATTTAGTGATCTAGGACTCATTCACTACTTTGGGCGAATGAGTCCCACCTAAATGTTTTGGTCCCAAACCTATTTTTACACCTTTCTAAGCACTTTTTATTTTTGGTCCTATACATTATGCCAGATGGTACTCATTCGCCACTTGTGGTAAATGAGTCTCGTGTGGCCCAAAATTGAAATTAATACAAATTCTTGGTGGGATTTTGCCCTCCTAGATCTGATGTCGGCTTGTAGTGTTGTAATTTTGGAAATTCTTGCATAATTAAGTATAAATACAAGGTTCTTTCACTCATTTTATCCTAACAAGCATCCAAGAACCTAAGACTTTTGTGAGAACATTATTAATAGCAAGTTGAGATCACAAGAGCATTCAAGTGTCTTCAAGAGCATAATTCTTCTTCAATTGTTGTAGCAATTCAAGATCCATCATCATGGAAAGTTTCTAATTGCATTATTTCATGTTTCATGCTTCATTATCTTATTTCATCATTTGGTTTAATTACCTAAAAGGGATTGGACCAAGGAAAACCCCTATTCCCTAACAATCAACAAGTTTTCCCCTCTTTAATGTGTGATTGTAGGTTTGTAGATTGAAGAAAAGTGGATTTGAATCCTTCAAAAGCACCGAAATGGAAAAGTTGCAAATGTTGTCAAAGTTGCCATGAAAAGTTGTCAAGACTCACGAAAACTCAGATCTAGAGAAAAATATCCATCAAATTTGCATGAAATCAGTGGGAAAGTGCTTATTTTATCCATCATCGGAGGCTTGCAAAGTCTCAGTTCAAGATTTTGCTCCTGGGACACTTTGTAACAAAATGGGACTGATCCCCTAGTTGTGGCAAATGAGTCCCACTTTATGAGTTTTTCAGAGATCTTTGCAGATTTGGATACCCATTTGGCTAAAACTTGATCCTGTGTAGAGACTCAGATCTGGGACTGATTCGTCCAGAATGGAAAATGAGTCCCACTAGGTCAGAAAATTAATTTTTTTAGAATTTCAGAGCTCATCCAAGTCATCTCCAGATTTTCCAAGTGCACACTTTATGTTTTGTACTTTTTTGTGTTGTTTTGTTCACTTTTCTAGGTCATTACATCAAACTAGGGTTTTGCATTTCATTTAGCATTTTATTGTCTTTTCCAAGTTTATACTTGGTGGTGAACCCCTCTTGTAACCTAAAATCATATCCTAGGATACCCTATTGTCAGATCTCTTGCCTCTATTCCACTCCTGGGTGAGATCTCTAAGGTCATCCTTGAATGTGAAGTATAGAAGATTGTTGCCCTAGGTCCTAAACTCTAGTGGAGAGAAAATTTTATGTTACATTTTGGAGATAAAATTATATCTTACCCGGTCCTCCTTGTTTAACTCCACATAGTGGGAAGGAGTATGATCTTGTTGAACAACTTAAGAGTACTCTTGCAAAGATATCCTTATGGACTTAATTCAGAATTCACCTAACTATCACATTATGCTTCAAATAGCCTTGCAACAAGTTGTGGTTCCCTCTAGTGCAAATCTGAATGACATAGCAACCATGATTCAAGGAATAAATGCTAACATTATTTTCCACCAAAGTGAACTCCCCCCTTTGGAAGTGCAAAAGCAAAATGAAGCTTTCATAATAATATCTCAATACAATAGAAAATGGATAAAGTGAACCCTTGTTGACAATGGCTCAAGCCTTAATGTGTGTAGTGCGACCCTTTTGGATAGGCTTGGCATTGATAAATCAAACATTCAACCTGCCTCTTTATCTATTAGTGGATTTGACAGTGTATGAAAGGAATCGCTCGGTGTGATCACTTTGCCTATTACAGGTGGAAAGGCCACATTAGAAACACCAATCCATGTTATGCCACATGATATTTCATATAATCTTATTTTAGGTAGGCCATGGATTCATGCAATGAATGGGGTGCCTTCTACTCTTCATCGTCAAATGAAATATATCTACAACAACAAAGTGTACACACTCGAAGCTAACCTTGACCCAAACAATTGTTTGAACATTAAGAAAAATAAATAAAATCCTTTGGCAACATTAACACCAACCACACAAATGGAACCTGTGCAACAGAAAGACAAAGAAAAACACATTGATAAAATCATGAAGCTATTGGAAGATGATTGGGGTTCCTTAGACTTCGAACCAACATTCATGGGAGAATAGAAGATCATAAACAAAGATTCAGACAAAGGAAAAGAAAAAGTGGTATTGTCAACACAAAATTTGGATGACCCTTTGAAAGCATCCACCTCAACCACTTTAGAAGAAAAAGCAAATTACACGACAAAATTCGACGAACTTAATCATGAACAACCACTGAATCCAAAACAGATGAAGAAGCTTTATGGAAAAGGTTATGAGCTTATGAAACAACTTGGATATGGAAAAGGATGTGATGCTAAAGAATAAGGTATTCTTGTCCCTATAGAGCCCAACACACAAGAAACAACTCATGGTCTTGGTTATTGTCCTTTCATAGAAATCAACCCATCAAATAAGCCTTCGATCAACATCAACACTCTTACAAAAGATTCTTCTAAGATGAATTTAACGGTAGTGCATCTTGAACCGATAGACACTAGTGGTCTTTATCCTTTGCAAGAAATGAAACAAACAAAGAAATATTCGCTTAATTTCAATGTCATCTCACAAAACACTAATGATTTGAACTCGTTAGATTTTACATCCTCCTTTCAAGGAGAGAACAAAATATCACAATCTAAAGAGTCTTGTGTAAGTATGACATCTTATACATCTAAGTAAGAGATATCTTTGTCACAAACTACATAAACACCTTCTACCATTGATCAAGAAGGCATCTTGGTTTGACTAATCCAAGATCTCTTGATATCTCTCCCTCTAAGAACTCAAAATAAATTTTACTACAAGACTTCATTTTGTGCATATCATAGAGTTCATGGTCATGCTACTAATGAATTAAAGGCTTTAAGTGACAAAATTCAACATTTTAAAGACTATGGTGCTCTTCCTTCGGTTGAAGCACCTAGTTCCTCTAACTGATACTTATTTTCATCCTATTCGACTCACCCTTGTCCTACACTAAGTGGGGGCAAGGGGTTAGTTAGCCTTGTCCTCATATGTCACTTGTCATTGCCTCTTTCAGCTAGTTGATCACCTTTCATGAACATATAAGAGCAAGCTTGGAATGTGGACGACATGCCTTAAGTTGGCTTGCATGTGACATACTACCTTTTTCATGAGGTAGCTTATTAGAAACATATGACTTGGCATAGGGCTTCCGAAATAATCTCTCATGTCTTCTTCTACTTTAAAGCAATTTTTCATAGTAATGATGTTAGCAACCACTTTAAAGTGGGGGCATACATCGACACTCATGTTTCATTGTGCGATTTTCTTTCTTCTTGTGATGCGTCATTTTCTTGGTGGTGTCATTGGGCTTGATTTCCTCCAAGAGTGTGATATTTGTTTCACTTGTCCTCTCTTGGAAACATTAGGCATGATGTTTTCTAAGAAAAGACCTCGCATGAACTAAGCAAGACTCTTTTGAACATTTCCTATTTTTGCATTTTTTATTTGTTGTTATATGGCCACCTTGCATAACATAGCTTGCATGCCTATAGTGCCATCCTTTTTGTTCATGAGCTCCAAGCATACGAAGTTTTGCTTGTCTCATGAAGCTAAAAAATCATTTTTGTGAGGCACCTTATTAAAGTTATCAGGTGGTATAACTTTGGTATGGTTGAGCGGGAAGCCCAATTTGAGACATGACTTTCCCCATAGCCACTCGTGTGTGTGTGTGTGAGTGCATATAAGCCATGAGTGTATGTGTCTCATGTTGGTGTAATTAATTATTTAATTACACTTTGCATAAGTTTACTTAGGTAATATTTTAAGTCTTAGGTTGCATAATTAGATAAATCATTTAATAACGGGGTAATTCCCCCTTCCTTGTTTGTAGGAGATAAGATTCCTTCTAGAAGATGAGTTGTCCTTCTAGAACTTATCTCTATCTTTTTATCATTTCCTAGATAGGGTTCACATGTTGTCACTTGTAGTGTGATTTTAACACTTGGCAACATCTTACACATTTTAGGTTTTCACTCATGCCTATATATTCAAGGCATTTTGTACATTTGTAATAATCTCATATTCTATTTGGCAATTCTTGCATCTTAATGATAGCATGATATTTCTACCATTTCTTTCTTGTGGAAGTTATTTTGTCTTACAGGTGATTCTGGAGTGTTTGAGGAGTTCACCTAAACTCCTACATGGTATCAGAGCTTCAGTGCTACAGACTTCTTCCAAGATATGAGGGATCAATCTTGGCATGAAAGTTTTGCTAGATGCAAGCAGGCTTTTTATTAAAGCCGTTTTTTTATTTTTGCTTTAGAAATCTAGCTTCCTCTCAGTTGTAGGAAAAATGATTTTTGAGTTTTGTAGCCAGGGTCGAAATCTGAACTGGGCATCTTTTATATTTTTGATATCTTGTACGGATCTGAAGAAAATAGCTGTACAAAAAACGGTGCACGTCATTTTTCTCTTGGTTGAATATTTTTCAAAAATCAAATCAGAAGTAAACTTTTTTTGCTAGAAAACCCGTTTCCTGCAGGCTAAATTCACTTTTTTTAAAAATTCATAACTTTTGGCCATGGTGTCGGATTTTCACAAACGAGATATCATTAGAAAGCCAGTTTCGTCATCTACACAAATATGAGGTCCTTTTTCATCATGGAGGCAAATGTGAACATAGTTTGTACATGCACTTGTTTTTGTTTTCATGCACTAGGTTTGCATTTTCTCTTTAGTTTATGCATGTTCTCCTTTTACAATCATGGGGTATTGTAATAAATGAACTGATATAAAGTTCCATCGGGGGGCTTCTTGCATAATAAATTGATTAGAGTGTTGTTGCATTGCATGCACTTTGATCTCATTTTCATATTGATGACAACTCGCATGAGTTGTATCTGGATTCTATTGTTTCTTTTGGCCTCATCTTGCTCATAACTAGACACATTTTGGTTTGCATTGGTTCACACTTCAGATTGAGAGTCTATGGTCATTGATCCGCATTGGGTCACATCCATCTCATTTTGAGGGTCATTCATTTTATGGTTAATGTTCCAGAATCTTTATGGTACTTGTTCCCATGGAGCAGTTTTAGTCACAGTTTGGCATCGACATCGAGATACACGACTTCCAAATTCTCTCATCATATCATTCCCTCTTATGGGGGGCATCTTTTTCATCTCCTGCGGCTTCATAGATTCTAGGGTTGATCTAGTATGTGAGTTTTCCAGCGTTCCTTGGCATTGGGTCTGTTGTTGCATTATTATGATTCCACTATGGTTTCTTGTAAACAGAGGTATCTTTCCTTGCTTGCCGAATTAAGGATTCCAGTGTTACTCCATCAGAGTTCTTCTAGTGCTTGTTTGCAACAAGTCATCTCATTGAGGGGGATTTTTCCCATTGGGTTTTCTCCTCTTTCACTTTCATTGCATTTGTAAATGAGTGCCTAATCAGGCCTTGTTGCCAGGACTCATCTTTGCATAATAATTTGTTTCTCCCTAAGTTGCACTTATGGGGGGGTGTTGGTGTAATTAATTATTTAATTACACTTTGCATAAGTTTACTTAGGTAATATTTTAAGTCCTAGGTTGCATAATTAGATAAATCATTTAATAATGGGGTAATTCCCCCTTGTTTGTAGGAGACAAGATTCCTTCTAGAAGATGAGTTGTCCTTCTAGAACTTATCTTTATCTTTTTATCATTTCCTAGATAGGGTTCACATGTTGTCACTTGTAGTGTGATTTTAACACTTGGCACATCTTACGCATTTTAGGTTTTCACTCATGCCTATATATTCAAGGCATTTTGTACATTTGTAATCATCTCATATTCTATTTGGAAATTCTTGCATCTTAATGATAGCATGATATTTCTGCCATTTCTCTCTTGTGGAAGTTATTTTGTCTTGCAGGTGATTCTGGGGTGTTTGAGGAGTTCACCTAAACTCCTACATCTCACCCATTAGGATTTCTCACCTGGCAAACAACCAAGAGTTTTGTCACCTTAGAGTGAGAATGCATTTTTGGACAAACAAACTAGATCTGATCCACATCATGTTGGACAAACGGTTGAAGCTTGATCCACCTTTTTATTTTTGTTTTTCTTTCTTTTAATCATTGACATTGCATGATTGTGTATCTTGTTTTGTTGCATATCATACACCTTTGTGTGTGTCCTTTTGTGCTTATGTCGGTTTGACTTAGGATCTTGGATCTTGGGGGCTTGGCCACCTCCTGTGATCCTTTTCATCCTTTTTCATTCACATTGGTACATTTGGACCCCTCTTGAATGTCTACTTTAGTGTGAGTTTGAAGCAAGTTCATCCTCTCACTAAAGTGAGGGCTAAATGTAGTGTCGAAAAATGCATCACGTGACATTTTCACACTTGTTTGGGTCCTCCTTGTGGATTTTGGCTTAATGTTGCCTTGATTTAGTGTTGTAATGTGGATAACACATTCACATTAGGTTTTGGGCCCTTATGAACTAATGTCCAATTTAATGGTGCTTTACAAAAGTGTTGTGAAGTGTTGTAACACACTTTCACACTTTTCGAGGGTTTTATCAATTAATTAAGCATAATAAACATAATTTCAATCAAAATCAGCATTAATCTTGCCTTATTTGGAGTGTTGTAAAGTGTTATAACACACTTTCACATTCCTCTAGGCTTGTCATTAATAATTGGGCTTTCTTATGCTTTAATTGGCCCTATTTTGCATCCACAAACCTCATTTATTGCATCTTTTCAATGATAATTCTGACACCAATTAGTAACCAATCACAATTCAAGTGTTTCTGGCTTGTGTGGCCCAAATTTAGTGATTTGGGACTCATTTTCCACTTTGGGCGAATGAGTCACACCTAAATTTTTTGGTCCCAAACTTGTTTTTACACCTTTCTAAGCACTTTGATTTTTGGTCCCATACATTATGCTAGATGGGACTCATTCGCCACGTGTGGCGAATGAGTCCTGTGTGGCCCAAAATTGAAATTAATTCAAATTCTTGATGGGATTTTGTCCTCCTAGATCTGATGTCGGCTTGTAGTGTTGTAATTTTGGGAAATCTTGCATAATTAAGTATAAATACAAGGCTCTTTCACTCATTTTATCCTAACAAGCATCCAAGAGCCTAAGACTTTTGTGAGAACATTCTTAATATCAAATTGAGTTCATAAGAGCATTCAAGTGTCTTCAAGAGCATAATTCTTCATCAATTGCTACAACAATTCAAGATCCATCATCATGTCAGTTTCTAATTGCATTATTTCATGTTTCATGCTTCATTATCTTATTTCATCATTTGGTTTAATTACCTAAAAGGGGTTTGACCAAGGAAAACCCCTATTCCTTAACAATCAACAAGTTTTCCCCTCTTTAATGTGTGATTGTAGGTTTGTAGATTGAAGAAAAGTGGATTTGAAGCCTTCAAAAGCACATAAATGGAAAAGTTGCAAATGTTGTCAAAGTTATCATGAAAAGTTGTCAAGACTCATAGAAACTCAGATCTAGGGAAAAATATCCATCCAATTTGCATGAAATCAGTGGGAAAGTGCTTATTTTATCAATAATCAGAGGCTTGCAAAGTTTCAGTTAAAGATTATGCTCTTTAGATGCTTTTCGACAAAATGTGATTGATCCCCCAGTTGTGGTGAATGAGTCCCACTTTATGAGTTTTTCAGAGATCTTTGCAGATTTGGATACCCATTCGGATAAAACTTGATCCTATGCAGAGATCCAGATCTAGGACAAATTCACCCAGAATGGCGAATGAGTCCCACTAGGTCAGAAAATTAGATTTTCCAGAATTTTAGAGCTCATCTAGGTCATCGCCATATTTTCTAGGTGCACACTTTTTGTTTTACATACTTTTTGTGTTATTTTGTTCACTTTTCTAGGTCATTACATCAAACTAGGGTCTTGCATTTCATTTAACATTTCATTGTCTTTTCCAAGTTTATACTTGGTGGTGAACCCCTCTTGTGACCTAAAATCATATCCTAGGATACCCTATTGTCAGATCTCTTGCCTCTATTCCACTCTTGGGGTGAGATCTCTAGGGTCATCCTTGAATGTGAAGTATAGAAGATTGTTGCCCTAGGTCCTAAACCCTAGTGGAGACATAATTCTATGTTACAATAACTAATAATAATCAATAAAGTTGTTGACGATAGTCAAATTAGTTTTAGAATGAAATAAAATGTGTTTATAAATGTACCACAACTCTAAGTTATCATAACTAAAAACCTTGTGTTAAATTTTTTTTGGAATTAAAGATGAGGTAGGGGAGAGGGGCCCATAGTAGAGCACCCTACCTTTGGAGGCCCATGAGGTGTGCCACATGGACCAAAAATAAAATTAAAAAATGGGGCCACATCAGACACCCATCTATGGACTCAACAAGTTTGTTTTTTTGCCCATTTGACTAATTTTCCATGTGTTATGCTCCAATTGGTCCAACATGTTCATGACTTGCCCATTTGGAGTGCTAAACAATCATCAGTCAAGTCCACCTCTAAACAATTCATGGCAAGGACCTAGCAATGGATTAGACAGATGCATGGCAGTTGAACACTTCACCACCCTCAACATCCAATTCATCACATTTATCACACGCCACCCCCTTAGTCCCTTTCGTCCAACAACATACACTACATATCATTTCCCATTTAGTATTATTGAATGGCATGTAATTCTAAGGCCTTAAATCATTCAATACCCCAAAACCTCACACAACCCGCTAATTTTCATCCCTTTCCTACACATATCTTCTGGAGCCTTCATTTCCTTAGGAATTGATACATGTTCGACTCCACATGTTCTTCGTGGGACTGTTTGGCAATTGTTTGAGGGTCTTTTTATCCCACTATTAAGCATCTATCACATCCCTCATTCAATGCAAGTGAGGTTTTTAACCTCACTAAGGTTGTACCATTATCCATTTTTTTTGTTGTTGCTTCTATCATTCAATTATTTATTTAATTTATTTGATTACTTTGCATGTTCTTGGATGTCTTCGCTAAGATGAAGGGTTTGATAAAATTTGGGTTCTTGTGAAGTGAATTTTTAATGCTTTTCTTTGGTTATTCCTACTATGAAATGAATACAATATTGCATGTGCATGCTCACCTGAAGGGTTTGATAAGGTTATGTTGGCTTTTGGGTGTTTCTATATTGTGTGTTCTTAAACATAGTTAATTTATCAAGGAAAACAATGTTTTGTTCAAGCATCATCGTGACTTTCATTATAGGTTTTCAGTCTCAAAATTATTTTTTGTTTGTTTTAATAATGAGGTTTTGATATTATGAAAAATCAAATATTAGGGTTTCATTTGTATTTATTTTTATATTTTTTATGGAATGCATTTTTATTATTTTATTCTTTATTACATAAATATTGATTGCACAGTTTTGTATATTTTACAATTATTGAGTGCATAGTCTTCTTAGTCTTCGGTCTGATAGTTACCCTTAATTTGTCTTGTCTTAGTGTTCAAGCCATTTCACTCCTATGGTGGTGTATTTGGTGATATATACAGAGATAACATATATGCATTTATAGAAAAATACACATGCATTTGATTTTATTTGTTCTTTATTTCAATCATATACATATGTCGGTATATTCGGTTTTTCAATTATGAAATTTGGGTATTCTTCAAATTTTGAAGTTATATATACTAACAAAACAAAACATAGACCATAGATATGTAGATAGATAGACCAAATAAAACTTATATACATAGATATATGGATATGTAGGCCTCTGTTTGTTTTAATTTCTTCTTCATCTCAGTCATATGCATATGTTTGTATATTATATCTGATGGTTAGCCAAATTCAGTCTTCTTTCATTAATTTTATTTTTTTTCATTTTAGTCATATACATATATTGGTATATTCGGTTTGGTAGTTAGGTAAATTATGTATGTAGATCAAATATACATCTCACAGAATTTTTGTCAAAAGCATTAATAGAAACAGTGATATAGTCACTCATCTTGGAGGGTTTTCATTTTGATCCCAGTATCTATCTTTTTGGGTGGTTCTCTTATATTTATGCTAAGTAAAGTTCTTTCAAGGAGATCCACATGTCACACTCGAACACGTTTTCTTCGATAGAAGTCTTCGCTTCCCCACAAGGAGCGCTAGTCCACCACATGGAAGCTTTGTGTGCCACCACATAAAGTAAATGTCTTAAAAGGTTTATGATAGTGATTGAGCCTCGATGTACCACTTGTCATGATAGCACAAGTTTTGGAGCCATTGCATTCGATGTACATGTGGTGACACAACACTCTTTTAAGAGTGAGAAAGTTTCTTTCTTTTTAAAGTCACACCATAGGCCGATGCAGTAAAAGGGACCCACAAGTAGGTCGACTTTATAGAGATTTATTTTGTCCATGTGGCATCACGATGCTTGTTTAGGGTGAAGGTTTTTCTTGTCAAAAGTTTGAGTTGCAGAATTGGTTGTAAGTAATGGGTCCCACATGCAACAAAAACCATAGGTGCAACTAGGGGTTAGGCATGCGTCATCACAACACTTCTCCACAAAAATGGAAAGAGTTAAAATACATGTTGTCACCTAGAATTGCACCCTGTGTAGAGTTTACAATAAACTGAGCATTCTAGAGAAACATGGGATCATCTCAAGGCTGTGGGTCACCTATAACTAAAATGAACCTCCGGAGAAGGCCGGCTTCCTTTGGGTATCACCTAAACTATTGGTTCTTTGAGAAAAAAGAGGAAGAAGGTGCATAAATTAAAAGACCACACTAGGATGATACACCAAATGATAAGAAATCATGAAATAAACACAAAAAGAACATACACTTGAAAGACCAATTGCTATTCTCAGAACAACATCTTTCAGATTTAATGCTTGTCTTTCTAACAGGTTTGGTCTACATACGCATCTCAGGAAGGAAAAGATTGATTTTCACAACTCTAAGATATGAATACAGTATTATGGAAAACACAGTTAGAAACTTGCAAGCTCAAAAAGAAAGATACAGAAATGAGAATCATACAAATATGAAGACAAAATTTCAAGGTAAACTCTGTGTTGTATTCGAGATTCTAGTTGAGTTACATAAAACATACATTGACTGAGAAAGGATTGATTGAAAATCACTAACTCTTCAGAGTGTGCAATCAGAACTGCTTACAAAAAAGGCGAAAATGCCTTATATACAAACTAATACCTCGGCCCCTTAGGGCCTTACAAAAAATATCCTGATTCGGGATAGGATTTCCCTGATATTTTATCGAATTAATGCTTAAGATCTTGCGTTTCCCTGTTGTTGGTGTCGGTGTGAAACATTCTCGAAGAAGTCCTCTTCAGATATTCCTTCAGCTACCACATTTATTCGATCCATCATGTCCAGTTGAGCTACTTCGGCCGCACCATGAATGCTCTGATCCTGCAATAGATACACGTCGCCCTTCATCCTATCGACGCTCTTTGGACTGCCATGGTTTACCCTTAGATCTTTCTGATTGGCCGAGTGAAAACCACGCAGCCCTGCAACCTGTCAAAAGTCCTCTGAATGGAAATGCATCTCGGCAAGACATACGCCAAGGTATGAACCCTCGACCAACTTCTTTTCTTTTGGCCTGACTCATTCTGGTATTTAAGAGGTTGCCACAAGCTCATTATGTTATGCCGAAGACCTCCGTGTTTGGTGATATTCATGGCGGGCACCTTTTGTTTCGGCAAGACATTAGTCTGCTGGTCAGACTTCATACCGAGTGCCTCTTTCTTTTGCCGACATTGCCTTTATTTTCACCGTGACCTTTATCCTTCGGCAAGACACCTTGCCAAAGGTGATATCCTTTGCCGAGATCTCCCTTTGTCTGCCCCGAGTTCATTCCTCTCCACCGGGCTCAGGCTTCCTATGGCCTTCGACGAGATCTTACCAAGTCGGCAAGACCTCATGCCGATGGCTTTATCCTATGGCGAACTCCCTATCTCTTGGCCAGTTTCTCCTGCTTCACTGAGACCTACGCCGAAACCAACATCATCCATCGGCCATCCATTTGCTGTCGGCGAGACATCTCCACTTCGGCGAGACTCTATGTCGATATTTGATGATCTCAGTGAAGTCACTCATAATCGGTGAGACTCTCACCAAAAACCAGATATCGAGGCCTCCATCTTTTGTGCCGGGCTCCTTGTGACTTCAATGAAACTTGAGGCATTCGCCGAGACCCTTTTTCGAAGAAAATTACCTCCGCCGAACAGAAAACCTTTAGTCGCCGAGACCCATGCTTTATCCTGCCGACAAGCCCATCCATTTTCCATTGCTGTGACATCCTACTATTGGCAAGACACTATACAGAATGCACCCCATTATTCTGAAAGACCTTGCCTGCTCACGGGTCGCTGAGACCTAATGCATCCCCCACTAATGACTCTATCTATTACAAGTATGTCGCTGTAGCTTTCGCCCATCAGAGAGACCTCTCATAGACTATATCTGCTATGCCGAAAGGCCTCATACATTGAGAGTCACCGAGACAAGGAAGTTGTTACGCCGACCAGGAGCCTTCATGTCTTCCATTGGTGAGACCGAAGGTTAGTCGCCGAGATCTTACGACAATCGCCCTGAATTACGCCGATGAGTAAATCCTTCCGCCACTGATCGACGAGACAAAAATGAACTCATGTCAATATGATATACGGCCACCTTGCACACTGTCGGTAAGACAAAGAAAAGTCACCATGACATCCCCACGAAAACTTAAATTCCTGCCGATATGATATATTCTGCTCCTCCAGTCGACGAAACAAGAAGACTTCGCTGAGACCCTATGCCGATAGAATAAGGCTCCACCGATGAATCACCATATACCTAGTCGGGGAGAGATGATAAAATCGGTAAGACACAACCCCGACGGTGAAAACATATGCCAATAGAAACCCCACGGTCACCAAAACAAACGAAGTGTCCCGTTGAATGAAGTATGCAGAAGCCTTTTGATCATCGTGACGTCAGATGAGTCCTGTTGATAGGCAACACAGACTCATCCGATGCAGAAAATGTAACCCGAGTCTGGGAAACATTCACGAACCTATGCCGATAGGAACCAGGATACAGAGAATGCAAAAACTAAGGGAACAACCGATGCAACATGGTAAAAATGTGGGAAAAAATTGTTCAAGAGGGAACCTAGCCTGAAAAAACTTCAATGAAGAGATCCCATTTGACCCTTATGACACCTGCAACATAGATGCTTGCCTGATTGAGCCTGAAGGTGTAAACCAGGTAACAATACATTGAGGTCACATTGCAGTTTTGAATTGTAATTGTTTGTATCATGTCAGTTACACACCTTGTCATAGACACTCATCCTTCAGTTGAGTGGTTGCAATGTCCTCATCATGAAGAGACATGTTGAGCCTTTTAGGTGGCTTTTCATTACCTAGTAATCTTCATCAATCCAAGAGGGTAGGCCTATATATTTTAGAGATTTGTCCTATTTAGGGGGTTCACAATTTTAGGAGTTATGAAGAGTGATTGTAATAGTCTTAGCATTTTAGTAGGAAATAACAGAGTTTTTGTTTTCATTGAACCTTAATAGGTGCCCCTCATATGGGAAGGATTGAATATTTTAAATTATGTCTTAGTGGCCTTTGTAATTTTTCTCCCCTAATAATGAAGAGGATGTGGTGTTCTGTGTTTAATATTGTGAATGAAGGGCACACAATCTATTGAGAGGGTGGGGGGTGAATCAGTAGATCGAAACAATTTTGAAAACCTTTAGTTTTACAAATATTATATAGATTCTCAACATGAAGAGCACTGATCCACACAAGAAATTATTCAAAGTATAACACAAGATAACACACAACACTAGATGTACGTGGAAACCTAAGATGGGAAAAACCACAGTGAGAAATCTCACAAGTAGGAATATAATAAGTGAATTTTACAATGTGATGTAGGCACCAACCTACCAAAGACATCAATCCTCAAATGAATATGTAGGCACCAACCTACCAGAAATAACAATCTCCACCGAAAAGAGACACCAATCCCTACTGGAACAATGCAACAAGTAGAATATAGAATTAATGGTAGATTTGAAATTTAACTATGATATGCACCAGAGATATAGTTGACACTCTCCCACACTAAGAATGACCTTCTGATACCAACTTTTCCTCTTTTCTTCACACTTTTGTACTCACAACTTACATACCTTTCATTCATTACACTTGCTAGATGCACTACTCATTCACACAATGAATCTGAACATTTGAAATATATACATGACACTACATTAATAGTCTTCCATATGTTCATGGTCATCCCACAATAATGGGTTACACTTTTTGGCCAAACTTGACATTGAAAGCAACATTTTTAGAAAAATATTCACTTTTTGACACTTATAGTAGGTAAACTATTAGGAATTTGAAGATGATGCAAACTATTGATTTGTGATATTTTTTCTCTAGATTTTAAATGTATTTAAAAAAAAATTGAAATTAAATTGCAAATTGTTTTGCATCTCCTTTGATAATTAGTTTTTAATAGTAAAAAACATTTTAAAAAAGTAATGTGTACTTTGAATCACATAACTTTTTTTCTACAAAGGATAAAATTTTGATTCTTTTGAATTTAGGTTAGTAACACCAATATCTGGTGATTCCATTTTATTTCATAATGTTTTGTTGAATATTTTTCTTTTAATTAAGTTTTGAAGTCAAACCAATTACAATTGAGACATAGGTGCACTTTGAATTGCATAACTTTTTTGTTTGTATTGAAATTAAATTTTATTTTTTTTGTTTGAACAAGGACATCAATACCTCGTGCAGACATATTTTTTAAATTTTTTCCACTAATTTACTATTTTCTCACAATGGTTTTTCACCAAACTTGATGGTCGGTGAAAAACCTATGTTTTGTAAAACTAAATAAAAAATAAAAAATATCAAATTTATAGTTGTTTGGAAGCTCATTTCAAGGACTATAGTTCTCCAACTTGGTTCATTTATTTGACTCCATTTGAACCTCCAAATCGAGCTTCGACAGTTAAAAAAATCATTAATTTTGCAATTATAGGGGCAAAGTAAAAAAAGAGGGTGTTCATTCGAACCCCCCTTCTAATGAAGGGGGCTTCGAACAAAGGGGTTACCCCTTCATTTGAATCCCCCTCATTAGAAGGGGGTTCAAATGAACAACCCCTATATGGTGCAAGTGGGGGTTCATTAGAAGGGGGGTTCATTAGAAAGGGGGGTTCATTCAAAGGCTTTGAATGCCATGCATGTTTGAATTAAGCCCCTTCATTCAAAAGGGTACCTTTTTTCAAAGCCATTTTACATTTTTAATGGGAATTTCTAAGTTTTCTTTGTGCAAAAAAAATTAACTCACTATTGTGGGTTCACCCATGTCAGCTAGGGATCTACACAAAACTTGAATGACATAAGGTGGACCTAAATTTAAATGACATGAAATGTGTAATACAATGGTCCAAACATAAATTTATTGCCACCAAAATAACTTGACACCTTGTGCCACCACAAGAACCATAAATAGGTCCTATCCTCACTCTAGACACAAGATTTGAATTCTGCACGCTACAAGTCATTATCTCATATGTCTTGAACTTTGAATAGCTTAATAGACCTTTTGACACTTAAAACTTCTTGCACACTGAGACTCATCTTCGGTAACTAAAGAAACTGATAAAACTAGTGTAGACAAGCTCTCCTTCCAAAGTATAGAGCAACACTACATTTCTAGAAGAAAAACCAACCATATTTAGAAATCTCTCTACCCAAAAGATGTCCTTATAGACCACCACACTCATGCTGACTCACTCGACATGGTATAATAAATACGTGAACTATTTGAAAGAAGTCACGTCTCAACATAACTTGATCCATGTGTAATGGAGTGAATTTTTACCCCTTGCAAATTCCCCATTTACACCCCTTTACCTTAGAAAAATCAAACCCAAAGATCCTATTACACCTCATCCATCTGCTTTCCACCCACTAGGTGGCTGTTTATAGTGTCGATGGGGGAATTTCTGTCAGGGATGCGAGTGCGATGCATGGACATCTATGCAACATGCTACTATCCTAATAGGATTCCCACCTCTAGAATCTGCATAGGCAAATTACACTTCTCCATTAGAGATTAAGCGTAACGCCCCTGCGCCCTTGACCAACCTTGAATGACTCTTTTGGGATTCTATTCATCTTCAAAAGACTATCTCTCACATTCAATTCATCTTCTTCAATCTCACTTGACACTTCTTAGCATTCTACACACTTCATTCACAACATCTCCACTATTTTTGAAGTTCCAAGTCAACACTCTGTTAGTTTCACTCCTCTCATTGTTGCGGCAATGTTGGCATCTACAAGCTTGTGAGCTCGCATCTCCTTTCATGTGCTTGAGGGCATCTTGTTGAGGAGGTGATATCTGTTTTATTTAGCATCATTGTTTTGATTCAGTAGCATATTTTTGTTAGCATTGATTGGTATTCTTCCATTTTAATACTTTCCTTTATTATACTTTCTCTATTGTGGCTATTTTGGCTGTCTGTGGAGGTGGAAACACCGAAACGAGGGTTTTACTATGGTAAGCCCTAGCAAAATAGCCCCAACATTTTTCCTTGTTCTATTGTGTGTAAGTACTTTTGATCATGTGGAGCTTGCAAGGGGTTGGACCAAGGTCGTAAGTTTTATTTTCATCAACTTTGCTCTTGTCAAATTCTATCTTTTAAGTTAAAGTATTCTTCTTGTTATTTTAGTAGTTTAGTTGTTTTATGTTTTTCGTCATTGCTTAAAACTATATCTATTAGGTTATTAGTAAGTTCCCTATTAATTTTATACTATACTTTGTACTCCCTATCTATACAAACACTAGTTCCCAAATGGGATGCTAGTGCGCCACGATGTCATCCATCTTCTATGCTAGAGTCCTCTAAAAGAGAGCTACCTAGGTTATAGTCCAGACTTGGGAATTTTCTCACCTAGTTTCCTTAATTCTTGGGTTGACAGAAGGAAAGTGACAGATCAGTTGTACTTCCTTTTCATCCTCTTAAAACATCAAACCTGTCCTAGACAATCCTTTAGCGTGAGGTAGATCAGGCCAGCTAATTGTTCTAGACCCTCTCGTGACCTAGGGTCTTGAGCAATCGGTCCCCCTCCTCTACATTTTGGTGAACTTGACGTGAGCTATTCTAGTTCCATTTGGTAGTGTTGAAAGACTCTTCTCTCATGTTCTAGGTGTGTTGTGGGTGCACGTGTTGTGGGGCGCTTCGCCTTGCAACCCAACCTATGACCCCTAGTGACGTAGCTAAGAAGAATCCCTAGGCGTTGAAAAATGAAACCTTGAATAGGTCATTGTCTAGTTGTGAAACCCTTTGGGGCTTCTGCAAAAATCCTTTCTAGTGTGTGTAAAGCTGGCTTCCTTTATGCATCTTCCCATCCCATCTATGCAACTTGTGTGTGGGTCTCCTACTATAACATTTATCTTGTAGGACTTGTCGATGAACACTAATAGAGAAACCTCTCCCTTGTGCATTCCCACATGTATCAATGGGAACGTGTTGTAACTGGTGTCCTCATTGACCCTACATGCCAAGTAAATGTTATCATAGAGGAGATCATGTTGATAAAATTTTTACATAATGATGGATATGATGAGTCTAAAATCACTATATGTACACATGATGGGATTGAACCATTCCTCCCATTGGTTTTATCACCCTATTAGTCTTGGTTGGGCCCAGGACTGTGAATGCTCTCTTTGGAATTCCTAGGGTCTGAGTTGTTCAGAGTGAAATTAGAAATTCCTTGGTTAGTTTCCATGAACATAGTCCCCTCAGTGATCCACAAGTGCTGTAAGTTCTCTCATGAGGGTTTCATGCATGTAGTCCATGACACCGGTTACAAACCAATGGTGGTGCGTGGAGGCTACTCACTTGATCACTTTTGTCCTGCCCTTGTAGGTTCACTCCCTCCTAGGATGGACTTGTTGTATCGAACCTGTGTGAAATAAAAGAATGGGGGCATAGCACCAAAAGTGACCTACCCTCCTTCTCTCTATGTGATTTTAGTTAAAGCTTACATGATAGTGCAACATAAGGCTGCCTCTAGCGCTCAAAAAAAGGAGGAGAAGTTCGCTTAGGAATATTCTTCTTCCTCTGTAATTCCACCTACCTCTGCCTCTCACCTTTCTATAGTGCCTTTGACTTCTACCCCTATGCATCTCCTGGGGAGTCCGATGGTGCCCGCTTGGTGAAAGGCCAAGCGTCAGGTGTTTGACCTTCTTGTCTTGCCCACAGATCCTCGTCCTATTTTGTATGGTAAGGGGAAGGGTCCCCGTGGAGCTACCTTTATGTCTTGACCTTTGCGACCTCCTACTACTCCTACTTCTAAGGTAGTGAATGGGAAGAGGCCCACCATTGAGGTGCTCGAGTTTTCTCCCCCATCTGTTGTTGTATCTACTCCTGTTCCTGTCCAAGAGTCACTTCCTCCACTAGAAATGACTGTGATGGATACTCTGATGACTGAACAAGAGCCTCCTATTGTTCCTCAAGATGTAGCCTCTAGCTCCTAAAGCTGAAGAAACCACCTTGCATGCGAGCATAAGCACTAGAGGAAGGATTTGGCCAAAAGTAGTTTGCTTTGTAGAAGAAGGAAGGGGAGCCAACAACTCCTGCTTCGACATCTTCTATTGTGTCCTCCTCTTCCATACTTTCTACTTCAGTTCCCTTTGCCTCAATCTTGATTTTGGCTTCCCCTATAAGCATGAATGATCCTCACCCTAAGAGGGTGTAGGTATTCAGTGCTCCTTCAAATGAGCCTCCTCTTTTGATGTCCCTTCTAGACATCCCACCTTTTCCCAAACCCATGGATATACCGAATACCTCGGTGGTGTTCGTTGTGGTTTTCTCCTCTTCCTCCTCACCTTATGCTTCATCTATGGGGATCTTACATCCCTCGATGAAGTGTAAGATGGAGGATGAACCTGCTTCTAATGGGGTTTAGAAGAAGGGATCGCCTTCTTTGAAAGTTGGTTCTACATTGACTTACATCGTCCTAGTGACAGAGGCAACCCGACGTCCCCAGAATTCTTCACTGCCCTCAAGTCCTTCAATGAGGTTGATAGTGGATCTTAGGAGCCTCCTTCATCACCCACTCAGTTGACACATGGCACTCTCGTAAAGTGTATGTTCAACTCTGTAGATGATATCCTAGCTCTGTTGGTGATTTTTGCGAGATTACTGATGTTTACCTCATAGGAACTAAGTGAAGAAGACATCAAGGGGCCTTTTTCCTTGGCCCTTATTGTAGGAGATTCAAAGGCTACCCCCTTTCTATCCCTCCCTTGCAGGATCTTCCACCCTCCCCTTACAATGATCTAGATTGGGAGAATTTTGACCTCTTAGTTGATGAGGACTAGGGGGTGCCTCTTCTTTATATGTAGATTAGATTTGTGTGTGTGTTGTGTTTCCCCCATGCTTGTTTTATGTGTTTCTAAAGGACCCTTGCCACCCTCGTAGGTGCTTGGATATAGGAGTTTATGTGCCTTTATTTTCAAAAATTAGGGACAATGCAAAGTGTTGGGGGAATTTAGGCCTCCCTTCCATGTTGACCCAATTTTTTATTTTTATTTTGTCTTCACATGCCCTTCTTCACATGGTTTGATATAGTAAGGGATTGATCACAATTCATTTATATATTATTATATCTATCTATCTATATTTATGAGTAGCTCTAACCCCAAAATATTAGATCCCCCTCTCTCTTTTTCGTTATGTTGTTGTTTGTCTTTTCTCTTCATCTTTGCTTAGTTTACTTGGTGATGTTGTGGTTCTTATGTGTTGTCCCTCATGTGCATGACAACATTACCATGATTACATCTCGTCATGTTTTGCGGACCACGATATAACTTTCATTCTTTCTTTTCTCTCCTTAGGATGTCACATGCCTCTGAGTTTAGCACACACCATCCCAAGGGGGGCTATCATTTTGTTCCAGTTTTCAAAAGGTGTATTCAATGGCCAATGAATCCCTTGCCGAAAATCCTTTATTTTTCAAAAATTTCATTCTTCAACATGGATTCCTAGCGAAATATTTCTTTCATCACAGATTCGTTAGATGGAATCTTAAAACTTTCCTTCGAGAAGGGAGTAATTTTTTTTATGAAGTTTGAAAACTCTCCCTTGCGATGGATTATTCTTTCTTTCAAATTCCTTGATGAAAGGAATCATTCAAAAGTATTCCTCGATGCTAGAATCATTGGCAAAAAATTCTATCTCTTTTCAAAAATTCTACCTTTCAAATAGAGCGTCCCTTGAGTTGACCCCTTTTCTTTTGAAGGGTTCCTGAGGTACCCATTTGAAAGCTTCTCCTTCAATTGTTGACTATCTACATGACTATCTTCTTGCTTTCCTGCATAGATTTTTGTTATCTAACATGTTTTGTCTATAGATTAACATGTTGCTTTACAGGTGTGCCTGTGAAACTACTTTTCAATCAACATTACAGGACCGAGTACCTATAAGGCTCCATCAAACTCTATGAAGCCTATCACATCTAGCTTCCCTCAGGACTGAGCACCTAGGGGCACCTTCTTTGCAAGTCTGAGGGCTCGTAGAGTGCTTACATCCTATGATATCTCCTTGTTCAACTCTATAGGACCAAGCACCCATAGAACCTTCATGTCCACCTTTCTGTAAGTCTACAGACCTATGGAACATTTGTTCAACTCTCGTCAGGACCAAGTACCTATGGATCCATCTCCTCTTCCTGAGCATTCGGGTGTGTCAGATTATCATCTTCTTCCTTAATGGTTTAGGTATACTTTCTTTGAACTTTTTTTATCTACTTTACCTCGCATTTGGTAGCACATATACTTGCTAAAGTGGTGGAAAAATGTAGTGGATTGAATTTGCACCCCTTGAAAATTCCCTATTTACACCCCCTTACCTTAGAAAAATAAAACTCGAAGATGTTATTCTACCTCATCCATCCACTTTCCACCCACTTAGTTGCTATTTGTAGTGTTAGTGGGAGAATTTCTATTGGGGATGCGAGCATGGAGTGCGGACGTTTGCACAGTGTGTTTCCATCCTGACAAGATTTATTCCTTTGGAATCTACAGAGGCATTACACTTCTCCGTTGGTGATGAAGCATACCGGCCCTATGCCCTTGACCAACCTTGAATAACTCTTTTGGGATTCTATTCACCTTCAAAAGAGTATCTCTCACATTCAATTCATCTTCTTCAATCTCACTTGACACTTCTTAGCATTCTACACACTTCATTCACAATGTCTCCACCATTTTTGGAGCTCCAGGTTGACACTCTGTTGGTTTCACTCCTCTCATTGTTGCGGAAATGTTGACATCTACAAGCTTGGGAGCTCACATCTCCCTTCATGTGCTTGAGGGCATCTTGTTAGGGAGGTGATGTCCATTTTATTTAGTATCGTTGTTTTGATTCAAAAGCATATTGTTGTTAGCATTGCTTGGTATTTTCCCATTTCAATACTTTCCTTTATCATACTTTCTCTATTGTGGCTATTTTGGTTGTCCATAGAGGTGGGAACACCGAAACGGGGGTTTGACTGTGGCAAGCCCTGAAATAGCCCCAACATTTTTCCTCATTCTACTATGTGTAGGTACTTTTGATTGCGTGAAGCTTGCAGGGGGCTAGACCAAGTGTAAGTTTGATTTTCGTCACCTTTGCTCTTGTCAAATTATATCTTTTAAGTTAAAGTATTCTTGTTATTTTAGTAGTTTAGCTATTTTATGTTTTTTGTCATTGCTTAAAAAACTATATATATCAGGTTGTTAGTCAGTTCCCTGTTAAGTTTAGACTGTACTTTGTACTCTTTTTTTGTATGGATGCCAATGCTCGATCGAGATGCCATCACATCACACTAGCATCTATCTCCCGCGTTGGAGTCCTCTGCTAGAGAGCGCCTAGGTTACAGTCCAAACTTGAGAATTTTCTCACTTGGTTTCCTTAATTCTTGGGTTGACAGAAGGAAAGTGATAGATCAGTTGTCCTGCCTTTTCACCCTCTGAAAACATCAAACCTATCCTAAACAATCCTTTAGCGCGAGGTAGATCAAGGCAACTGATTATTCTAGACCCTCCCATGACCTGGGGTCCTGAGCAATCAGTCCCCCTCCTCTACACCATGTTACTTGATATAGGATATGATCAATTAGACAGTCTACACATTGATAAACAACATACTTTTGGGACCTTAAGTCAAATGACAATTCTAGTACTCCTACAATATATTTCATCTTTGAAAACCTTCACATCTAACATCCTTAACACCCTTTGGTAACCATTGTCAGCAACAATTAGTTTGACATCAATGAAAACCTATATTCAACAATGAAATCAATTATTATTTGTTATTTCTGATTTTTGCTCCTTTAGTACTTAACTTCATGTTTATATTATAGAATTTGAATCATGCATTTTATCTTTCAGATGTCTGTAAATAATTTATAAGTTTAGACTACATTATGTATTATTAAAAGTGAACCATATTAGAATTTTGGCATATCACCTTAGGGTAGTTTTTCACATTTGTTTTATTTTTATATATCTTGTTTCCCTTTCCTCCCCTCTCAAGCATGAAGAGTTAGCTTCTAAAACCTCAGAGGTTGTTCCAAAAATCATAATTTGGTCCCATATCTATGAAACTTCCCAAGGTTGTCATCTTAAACATTAATTTTAGAGATCAACAATTATTTTATGACACACCTGGTGGGACCAACTGAACTGTTGATTTTTGGGTTACCTATGGACTTCTCTAACTCTTCTAGGGTTTTCTACCTAAAAGGAGAGAGATAGGGCCCAAAAATGCTAAGGGTTCATTCAAATTTATGTTATGTATGATGTTGTCTAAGCTAAATGAATTAAACCAAATGCAATTGAGTGATTTGAATGAATGAATATGAATGCAAAACTAAGCTTTAAACTATGCTGGAAAACACACTGTGATATGAAAATAATGAACTAAATGAAGAAATAATGCAAAAAAAGAAGAAGAAGAGATGAACCAGAGTGCACCTGGGCAATTTTTGATGAATGGGTAAGTGCACCAAGATGCTTCCCAAAAAGGGGGCTTAAGTGGCCACTTTTTTTTTCTGAAATCAGGAAATGTTGACCTTGGATGTGAAACTGAGGATAGTTACACTCAAAATTTTGAGATGGAACAAAAAAAAGGATCGAAGTGCTCTAAGTCTACTTTCTAAACTACTAATTTATTTTGAAAATGGTTGAGTCAGAAGTTAGCTAACAATATCTAGTTGGTGCACAATTTTTCTGATAATTTTTTATTGAATATTTGATTTTTTACTAATTTTCTAAGTGGGCACTTCCTAAAAAGTAGAATTTTGGCCGTGCTCCCCCTACAAATTTTGGAAAGTAATAGATTTTTTTAAAATTTTATTTTTTAAAATTTGTAGAATGGAGTCTAGTTTCTAAAAATGTAATTTATTTGAAATTTCAGTGAATGGTTAATTATCACGAAAAAAAAACCAAACACTGCTTTTTGAAAAAAAACAGACATACAAACAAAATAAATTATGGATGAAAGCCCTCACATTGTCAGAAAGTGAAAAAAACTATATCGTTGGAAAGCTAGAGAGAACTTAAAATTACCCATGTGTTGTATTTCGTTGATATTAAACCAAATGCAATCCTGACGGTGAGCACGAACTCGATTATGTGAAAAATTGTAGAATTTTCAAAAAACACGTCTCTAGTGGTTGGGAATGCCCTCCAAACCTTTGGGTTGGTATTCCAAGGCAAATAGAAAAGCCAAGGCTCGGGGATTCCTAAAGAAAAATATAACGCGAGTGCGTTATTTACTAGTTTTCACTTTTTCTTCTCCGTGGAACATTTCTAACAACAAATAACGAGCTCACGTTATTTATTCCTTTAGTTAAATGCCAGGTTTTT
>VDFB02271358.1:360320436-360384774 GCA_007258455.2 Sequoia sempervirens | reverse complement strand
TTTTTCCTGTAGTGTCCAGTTTTTAGTTGATGGAAAAAGTGTCAAATGGAAGCAGTGGAAAGTTGCAAAGTGGTGCAATTTTCGTTCTGCAACTTGTGTGACTAAATAGACTATTCTAACGTGTCTGAATAGGAATGTTTACACTAGGCATGGTACTCTTTCGCACCCAAACAGGCGGAATCGCTCCGAGCTACGTTCAACCGGATCGATCCCTTAAGGGTCCAAAGGGCAAAATGGCTGCAGACTTCAGCATGAGGTTACTTGGACACCGTGACACTTATAACCTTCTCATCTAATCCTATGATATTATTTTGGACCCCTCTACAATAATTTCTCTTGGTTTTCATTATCTCAAAGTGGTTTTCCCGTGATGTCCAGTTTTCAGTTGATGCAAAAAGTGTCAAATGGAAGCAGTGGAAAGTTGCAAAGTGGTGCAATTTTCGTTCTGCAACTCGTGTGACCAAACGGACTATTCCAATGTGTCTAAATATGAATGTTTACTCTAGGAATGGTACTCTTTCACACCCAAACACGCGGAATCGCTTTGAGCTACGCTCAACCGGATCTATCCCTTAAGGGTCTAAAGGGAAAAATGGCTGCTGACTTCAAAATGAGGTTACTCGGACACCGTGATGCTTATAAAATTCTTGTCTAATCCTATGGGATCACGTTGGGCCCCTCTACAATAACCTCTCTCGGTTTTCGTTATCTTGGAGTGGTTTTCCCGTGGTGTCCAGTTTTCAGTTGATGCAAAAAGTGTCAAATGCATGCAGTGGAAAGTTGCAAGGTGGTGCAATTTTTGTTCTGTAACTCGTGTGACCAAACAGACTATTCCAACATCTTGAAATTGGCATGTTTATGCTAGACATGGTCCTCTTTCACATCCAAACATGTAGAATCGCTTCAAGCTACGTTCAACCGGATCGATCCCTTAAGGGTCCAAAGGGAAAAATGGTTGTAGACTTCAACATGAGGTTACTCGGACACCGTGATGCTTATAAACTTCTTGTCTGATCCTATGGGATCATGTTGGGACCCTCTACAATAACCTCTATCGGTTTTCATTATCTCGGAGTGGTTTTCCCGCGGTGTCTAATTTTTAGTTGATGGAAAAAGTGTCAAATGCAAGCAGTGGAAAGTTGCAAGGTGGTGCAATTTTTGTTCTGTAACTCGTGTGACCAAACAGACTGTTCCAATGCATCCGAGTAGGCATGTTTACGCTATGCATGGTCCTCTTTTGCACCCAAACACACGGAATCACTCTGAGCTACGTTCAACCAGATTGATCCCTTAAGGGTTTGAGTGTAGTATATTGAAATAGGCCATTCCTCCTATTGTTCAGGTTGTGTTTCGGTGATATGGGCTTGATGTAACTTGAATTGTGGTAGCTTGATATACAAAGTCTATTGATGCTAGGGTTCAATTTGTATGATTTTGAAAAAAGAAGCCAACTAAGTAGAGTTACCAACTGAGTAGAGTTATCAACATTATTCGTAAATCATAATAATTTTTTTAGTACACTAGCCATTTTGATGCCTTCTTGTAGTCTCAAACATTATTTTGTATCAATGTTACATCGGTTTTTGAAGTGGAAACTTAATACAGCTCCATAATACATAATCTGGTTCAAGCTGATTTTCACGTGAAAAAAATGTGAATCAAATCACGTTGATGTGAAAAAAAACCATGAGAGCATAGCTTGTGGTGCAGGAACACCTAGGTCATGTAATGCTTTCAAAAGGGTAAGTTGTCAAAAATGTATTTAAGTCCATGTAATGCCAAAATTAAATGTAATCAAGGCATGAAAAAGCACAAAGTGTAATATTGTCAAAATGCTAAATATGTAAAAGAGAGAAAAAGAAAGAATGTGAAGAGACAAAACAAGAAAATCAAGAAAATCAAGGAAGAGGACGAGTCATAGGTCATTCAAGGAAGATGAAGAGGTAGTTGATGGTTGGAAACTTCTTTAAAAGAATTGTAAAGGCCGAGCAAAGAGATCATTGTATTCTAGAAGAATTAAATTAACAAAGAGTTCCCTGTTTTAGCTTATTTTCTATGTTTTTCAATTGTTTCTTAACTTGTACGGACTGTGCAAGAGTTTAGGGTTCAAATTTATATTGTTTCCAGTAGGTTGGGGAATCACCATTTTTTTGCATCCATTTGGGAAGGAATCCATTAAATTTAATGTTTGTTTGAGCATTCTTCTTATGGCTCGGTCTGAAATCCTGTGCATTGAGTTTTGAGTCTTATAAGGCATTTCCACACTACTCCACCAATGTAGGTCAGGTAGATTGGTGGAGTAGGTTAGGGATAGGTTATTTGTTATGTTTTAATGTTTGTGAGTGGAGGAAAAAGCAAGAATACCTTGAAGGAGCTGCTGCTACACAGAAAATTCTAAGTTTTCCAGTCAAAATGAACAGTTTCCAGCATGATAGTGGAGAAAAAAAAAGTGCATGGGTTAGAAGATGTTTCCAAATGCCTTTTCAGATGTATTTTGATATGTTCCAATAGTTGGCCAGAGGTTTTGAGGTTTTCATGTAGCCTATACAGGAAACCCTCATTGATTTTTGAGTTTTTCACCCTATAAACAAGGGTTTGTCAATATACTATAAAAAGGAGTCTTTTAATCCATGAAAATGGATAAATTGGGAGTTTTTTGTTATGTATAATGACTGTTTTGAGGTTTTAAGTGTTTTGGGAATGTTTGAAGGGGGTCTTCTTTGAAAATTAGGCCTATTTTAGTAGCCTTTTTGATAGCGTTTAGACTAAAAATTGCTTATTTCTTCAATATAAGTTATTCTAAGTTTTTGATATGAGGACATGGGCATTAAGAGGTCTCTAAAAGTGTTTTGGATCTTGGGTTTTGAAACATTTGTGTTTGGTTTACCCGATTTAGGTCATGAATGTCTCATTGAGAAGTAGTGCCTTGACTGCTTAGAGAATATAAGTCTGACCTAACAGTGATCGGTGAGTTGATTTTGAGATAATGTTGTCTAAGTGATGGTGTCAGGAATGTATGGAGTCTTGGACAAGGTTTAGAAGTGAGATATGTTGTTTTGACAGTTGGACAGTGAGGAGACTTGGTGTAAAATAATACATGAAATTGTAAGTTCAGCCAGAACAAAGTTAAAAGAGAGCAAGTTCCTAATTTGTATCAGTTGTAATAATGATGTTCACAATGCTTGATGGTCTGGTAAAAGTCTGAAAGCCAATTGTAATGATGGATTGACTATTTGGGACAAGTTGAATGAATTGATTGAATGGAAGAGTGCCTTGTTGAAAATGGTATTTTTTAAATGCATGTTGATCTAATTGATTGAATCAAAGTTTTCTAAAATGGTTTTTTGCTTTGAATGAGTCAATTGGAATACAAATTTGTGGAAGGATGAATGATGAATGATAAGAGAATTTGAGTGGATGAAAAGTAGATTTCTGATGAAATGTTGAAATTTTGTTTGATCTTCTCCAAGATGAGTTTGGGACAAGAGTCCCCTGAGTTGTTGATTGGTTTGGAAATCTTTGTATTGCATCAACTTGTTGCTTACTATTATGCTTTGATAGATTTTTTCCAAGCATCCATAGCTTGTTCGAAAGCACTGCTTTAGGCTTTTAGCCATAGCGTTAAAGGCAATGAACTGCTTGATAAAATGCTTTGATAGACATGTATGAAAAAAATGTGTTAGCATAGACAAGGCAGTGAACTCTCAAAAAATAATTTCAAAGAATTGTGGTCTCATGGTGATGGAATGAAGCATGACTAATGCCATGACAAGCAAATTGTTGTGGATTGTCATGGCATTCCACTACTGGAGACTACACATTTCTTTCGAGGCATTTTTTCAAACAGCTTCAATCGCCTTTAAGTCTATGATATTGCTTAATCGCTATGCTTTTGATAGATTTTTCCAAGCATCCATAGCTTGTTCGGAAGCACTTGTTTTAGGCTTTAAACCATAGCGCAAATAAGGCAACACTTGAACTATTTGACAAAATGCTTTGCAGACATGTATGAAAAATGTGGTAGTATAGACAAGGCAAAGGAACTGCTGAAAATGCCTCAAAGAAATGTGGTCTCATAGAATGCCATGAAACCAAATGCACCGCGCCTGCTCCTAGTTATTAGTTATGCAATGTGAAGTAATTGCATAACTGCCTAGGTTGACTTTGTAAAAACTATATTGTTATTGAAATTTTTTCATCTATCAGCATCTAGTTGTTTCTTATGCAATGTGAAGTAATGCTTTGAGTTTGAAAGATGCGCAATGCAATGTAATCAACGATATGAATATAAACTACAAAAACTATTTTTACTAAGTTAATGTCTTCAGCTTTGGTTTGGATCGGGTTTAAACCCGGCTCACGTTCGTGAAATTTTTTGGTTGGGTTCAAGAGACTACAAAACATATAAAAATAAAAAAATATATACATATTTGCAAGAGTAATCAAGTCTCGTAATTGACACCACCATATTAATAGTCAAATAACATAGCAAAAATACACCACCACTTTCATAGTGAAATATTAAAATATTAGTGATCTTACCTGAATGTCATGATACAAAAATTATAAATTAAAGTTCAAACATAAAAATTTCAAGTGTTTACAATCAACCATTATTGATCATTGATCAATCCGGAAAAGTGTGAACATTTTTCGCGGTGGAAGGCAAACAAGAAAATAGTGTTACATAATTATTTACATTGTGAAAGAGCCAAAACCTTTTTCTTGCAGATCATAGAAGAATCTCAGTGATTTTTTGGGTGTCCTTGCCTTGGAATGGAACTATCCTGAGCCATGAATGATTGACTAGGAACTGTGAGAAAGAAATAAGATAAATCACATGCAACTTGTTGCAATTTCTTTCCTTGGGAAAAAGGGTAAAGTTTTCTTTTCAGGGAGAATCTCCTTTAGAGTTTGAATGTGCATTGATAATTTTCAAGATAGACTTAGCCAAATATGTCATCTAGGTTTGAAGCTTTTAGGTAAAATGTTTGCTTCTTAAAATTTTGTTCAAAATTCAAGATGTAGGCTCTCCTCCCTTAGGGAAGAGAAGGCCTATCAAACCTAACACTTTTATGCAACACTTCTTAAGTTCTTGTTGATGCAGTATTAGATGCGAAGTTTCAAAATAGGCATGGTTATATAAATTCTCATCTCACAACTATCATTGCATCAAATTAAGAATTTTCAATCCTTTATGGTCTAGACAAGAGAAGTATGGAGTAGTGTTCCACTGCTAAAGTCTTATTGTGAATCTCTTTGCTATGAGTGGTTCAAAAATGAGGAATCTGCCTTTCTCGCATCTGCAATGAGAATATTCAATAATAAGTGTGCTATAGGGAAGGAAATATAAGTCCATAAGATCGAAAGTATGCAAGAACCGAGAATTGCAAAATTGGCTTACATTTGACTTCCAAACACATAAATTTTCACACTTTTGATGTTCACACGTAAGTCAAAAAATATGTGTGTAAGTTGTAAAGTATACACTTGAATACACGTAACTCATATCTATTGAACCATGAATTTATAATTTGCAAATATGGAAACCATCGATAAAAAGATTTGTATTAAGCAAATAGCCATGTACGCATACATCAATATATGTCGATATAAGTATAAATATAGTTACAAAATAGCCATATAGTTACAAGAATTCCATATAGGCATACAATGTCAAATATATCCAACACAAAATATGTACAAATTGCCATGGTGCATACAACAAAGGGCTCTATGACCAAAATTCATTTCTCCATGCTCTGGTTCAAATACAATTCTTTTCCCTTTACCGGAACTGACATGCATAATTTTGTCACCGCATCGTACCGAGGAGTGCCTTGCTTCTCCTCCTAGTGTTTAGTTCTTGGTGAATTTTTAATTGTTACAATAAGAAGTAAAGACATTAATATATAGAAATTACATTATAAAAAATGATATATTTAACAAAATAATCACTTACCGCCATTTCACGATCACTCTCCACAAGGTAAATATTTGCACCGATGCCGTGCATGCTCAAGCCCTCAGATAAAAGTCCATCCAAATAGGAATTAAACTATGAATCAATAATGGCTTGATTTTCACTAGAACTAGTTCATCTATAACAATGAATGTAAATTGAAATTTAGTAATTTGCCTCATACCTCCCCTATCAGAGCCATTGAGGATTGTATAGTGGAGGAAACACCAATATCCATTGCCCTCGTAACATTTGGCGGTGTTTTTGTCACTAACATCTGAAAATAAAACAACAAATTATTCAATCACAAAAAAGTTACAATAGCAATCCATGTGATGACTTATAACGTATGAGATCTAATGAACAAATTTTTTTGGTACAAGTATTAAATAGATATATTTCTAATTATTAGTTATCGAATTTGAAGTAATGCTTTGAGTTTGAATGATGTGTAATGCAATGTAACCAACAATATGAATATATATAAACTACACAAATCTATTAAACTTAGAATTCATTACTTAAGTTCTCTTTAAATTCTATATTACCTTGGAACATTTGATCAAATCTATCGGCACTCGGAGGTGTTTCCTTGAAACCTCCAATAGTACCCTATTCAACATCCAAAATCACATATTAAAATACCATTCGTAAAACAATGCTATTAACACATGTAATAAATTTATAATTTTTTACTAACTTTACATACCCCACCGATAGGTGTACTGCAAAATTAAGTAGGTGGATGAATGGTGTATCCAGTCTCTACACTGTGACCCTGCAATTTTATTAAAATAGTAAAACTAAAATAGTTAATCTTGCATTTCACAATCAAAATTTAATAAATTAAATTCAATGAACATGCTGAATTTTACCTGAGTGTCAATGCCATATGCATCATGCAAAATGTCAGCCGTCCTCTCCATCCCCGTAGATGCACATAGATCAGGCTGCGTAGTAGCATATGGATCCTGCGTAGCACCCTCCTGAGTGCCGGTAGGGTCATATGAACAAGTTGCCCCACAAGATTGACACACATGGGTTCGAAGGCCACCACCTAAAGACTCCCCTGTATGGTGCTGTACAATAGGGCTAGTGTGATGGATGACACTCCGGGTCAAAGTTGTGATCGCCTGCAATGTCTCTATGTCGGAACTCTCCTTCGCAATGGCATGCATCATAATCTACTCACGAGGCAGCCTAGCAAGAGGTCGTCTCCCTTGTCGCGTAGGATCCAGCTATGCACCGGGCCTATCCTGAGCTGACCCCCCACCTCTTCCCTAGAACTCCCTCATATCAAAATAATTAGGGATTTGGTTCAATACAACCTCATTGTATAGTTTCCTAAGAAAATATTGGGGGACTTCACAATTATTGCACGGTGGGTAATCAAAGACCATATACCATCTTTCATAAAAACGGTTCTTAATCTCTTGGTGGTGGCACCAATGAATAGGAAACCTCTTTGCATTGAGGGTAAGATTTTGATTTGTTTTAGGGTCAATGAATAGAGAGCGCAAATCACCTTTAGTAATTTTTAAATCTTTTACTTGTTTATATGATAATTTTTCTGCATAAAATGCCCTGGCTGTTTGCCTCCTATCTTGCCATCCAGATATTTGTTGGGTGATTGCATCTACATTTTTTAACATGTCTTTCAATGAATTTGCTAGAAGCATTCTTTCTATGGTTGAAGCATTCGGATCACTCAACCTACTGATAAAATCCTCATGTTGTTTTCTATTGTTCTCAATTTCACTCCTCAAATTTTCTTGAGTGCCAGGAGGGAATTGAGAGAATGGTGGGGGAGGTTGATTTTTTTGTTCAGGTTGATTTTGTTGAGGATTTTGCTATTGAGGATTTACCTCCTCTTCTTGTTGAGGATTTGTAGGATTTCCTACAAATCTTAAAAAAAACAATCAAATCTAACCTAAAACAAACAAAATCAATTTCAAACTAACAAATTAAAAAAAAATAGCAAACAATACTTACCTCCCGCATCTCTTCATCGTCGTGGCGCCATATTTGCAAACAAAATCCAATTGTTCTTGATGAAGTTTGCAAAAATCCTTCCTCCTAGAACGCGAGCGTGAAAGTGAGGATTTTTGGCCACGGGCAGACCTGAGAAATAGTAAAGATCAAATGATACACATTTGACTTTTTTCTTCTTTTAAAATCACATAATGCGCTCGCATTATAACGCGAGCACGTTATGTCTTTCCAAATTTTTTTCCCATTTGGCCACAAAAGTGCGACATACTTCATGCACCCGCCCGAATCTAGAATGTTGTGGATGCTGACTAAAATCACTAAAATTTCACAGTGGGACTCACTCGCCTAGGGTGGCGAATTAGTCATCCTACTGGTGAAAAAGTGTTGGGAATTAGTTTCTAATTGTCGGAATCTAGAATCTGACAACATTCAGACTCTTAGTCCTAAGGTGGGAGTCATTCACCATTGGTGGTGAATCATTCCTCTCCCAAAATTCTAAAAAATCAGGAGACAACTCTGCAACACCAGATTTGGAAATCTTTGATTGTCGGGTTGCCGAAGTCAATTCTGCAGGAAACAGACAAAACCTTCTCCAAGCTTGAAATATGAATGAGTTGACTTGAAGCACCTAGTTGACTTTTTGACCAATCTTCAACACCAAAAAGCTTCTTAAATCTGCATACATAGGTCTGCAAACACACATGCAATAGGGGAAAAATGGTTGAGGGTTAGCGAATAGGGGTTTGCCTTGGTCAAACCCCACTTTTGGTAATCAAACCCTTAATGAAACAATAAAATGAAAGAGAATGATAAACTAATAACATGCAATAGCTATCAACTTACCAAACCCTTGATAATGTAAATCTAAAGTAATGTCAATGGATGCTCTAAAGTGCTTGAATATTGCTTGAATTGATGTTGTAGAATGCTTGAATGCTTTAATATGATGTGTGAATGTTGGAGAATTGTAGATGTAAAATGAGGTGAAAATCACATATATATACACAATTGTGCCTTAGTTAATCATTCATACCTCATCACAGGTCGACATCAAGTGTTTTTGAATAAAAACCCAAAAGGAAAATTTAAAATTTTTGAATTTGGAGCCAATGGGGATGTTGTGCAGTTTCTGCACACACGCCCCGCTGGAAGCAGGGACCCTCTTTTTCTTGCTTTGCTTTCTTGTTTGCTTTCATAGAGTCTTGACTTTGTTCCCCCTTAAGGGACGAGTCTCTCGGTCTTGGTCTTGTTTCACCCAAGTGCTTAACGATGAACCTACATTTGAGATGTCATCTTGCAACTTGAAGTGATGGTCTAACTCATAGAAAACAACCCATAATCAAAAAGTTCTAAAATAGGAAAAATTGGCTAAGTTATGGGCAGTTTTGGGGAATCCGAGGTACCTCAGATTACCCGAACCTTAGTCCGGTCATATAATCTGAGTTACTTCAGATTACTCAAATTTGGATCCCCGTCGTATTTTTGATTTCTCCTTAGATGCTCGTACCTACATTTTTTGAGTGCAATTAATGAGCTCAAAGGGTTAATTTGGGAAATAAATTGAAAGTAAGTGACCATTTTGTCATTTTTCATTATTGAGAGCTCAAAATTGATGAAGGTCTTTGTCGTTGTGCATTTGATTTGAAGTTGAACATTGTGATTGCCTCTCTCTATGATTGCATTCTAGGTTTTTGCCTAGTCGTTGTTGGTTTCCCATCGAGCTTCCCTGGTTGAGCATATTCTCAAGGTATTCTTCTAAGTTGTTTCATTTGATGTCTTGGCTGTGTTTCACATTTTATTTTCATTCTTGGTGGTCTTGGTCAGCCTTTTGGTTCTTATGCTTTGAATTTGTGACTTTTCATGTTGGCATTTGGGGTTTTGGTAGTTAAAAGGGATATCTCACCAGGGCTGAAACAAGAGTTTTAACATGAGCATATTTAGTGTGAGAAACATGTTAATTTCCCTCAAAATCCATTCATGGCTTTCTTTGCGTTGTTGGTACTGAGATTTTGGACCATTCCCCTGTGTTGAACAATGTCACCAAAACCCTAGTTTTCATGTTCATTCTGGAATTTAGTGAAACGATTGATATTAATGGTTATGAAGTGAATTTTTAGGTTAAAATCCGCCATGTAAGGTTAGTGATGAACTCTTAGAGGGATTGCACACTCATTTTTTGTCGATTTGTGGAACTCAAAGTTTGACACTTAGAGAAATTTTGCAAAGACAAGCCTATTTCAGAAATTCTGAGTGACCTCAGATTTTCTGAGCCCTATTCCGCTTGGAGAATCTGAGCCCCTCAAATTATCCGCATTCTTTGAGAAACCCAAATTCTTGAACCTAATCGATAAACAATTAGTCGAATTTTAGGCCTAGCTTTCAATCGGTAAATTCAAGGATGCTCGGATTACTCGAAAGTTAGTTCATTCGGGTAATCCGAGGTCTCTGGAAGTACCCGAGCCTTGTGAACAATTGAGCCAAATGCATAAAATCACTTAAGCTTTGAATGAATGGTTCACCAGGTCTTTGAGGGGTTATGTCATATCCCCTCAATACTTTGTTAATCATTTTGCCTAACCCTAGCCACGATGTAATTTGGACTAGGGGTGGAACTTCAAACTTTAATATGTGAACATATATAAGTGTGTGTGTGTGGGCATGAGTGTGCGTTAAAATTATGAACCTTGATGTTATTATTATTAAGTGTGCTTATCAATCTTATTATGCTATTTTAATTTAATGCATTAAATGTTGAATTAACATAGACTAATGACTTGGATGTTGTATTTATGTGAGGCTTGCCGTTGGCTATAGGTACTAGGGGTACAAAGTGAGGCAAATTATGTGGTTCCGTTGAATGAGGGATAGACAATTGGTATGTCATTCTTGTGTTGACCTTGTCTATAGATTCCAGTAGCCTAAGGTTCATTCAACCTAGGATTTTGATATATATATTTTGCTAAAGTTACTTGACTAGGCTAGGTTAAGCCATTAGGTCCACTTAAATATCTCGATTATTTGACAATGCTCAATTTGGTAGATTTAATTAAGGTCTATGATTGAACCAAAAAAAAACAAATGAATTGAGGATAAATAAATAATAAATAATAAACTATAAATTTAGTAAATATGAAATATTAAATAAAATAAAATAATTTTTTTTAAAGAAAATGAATAAACAAACACTCACCATGAATATTAAATAAATAAAATAAATGGGCGTTAGAAAAGAAAAGAGAGACAAGGCAATGAATCCAATGACTATATAATGTTAAGGTGAAAATAAATAAATAAATAGATCATAAAATTTGAAATGTCACTAACAAGGGGCGTATAACCAAGAATCCCATTAAACTAAATAAAATGAAAAGAAGAAATAAAAAGTCCATCATTGAGCAAATATGGAAGGAAAGAGAAGGATGCATGAAGATGAAGGAAATACTTTCACGGGAGAAGAAGACGGCTAAGACAACAACATAGGAAGAAATCTTGACCAAGGAGGAAGAAGCTTGGTGAAGAGGAGGACAATAGAAGCATTAAGAGGCCTGGAAACCCCTGCAATAGTTGCCAATGGCAAGAAAGAACTTTGACCAGCATGCCATGGAGAAACTCATCCCTCTTTCTTTAATCGATTGGAAAATATCTCATTTTGGAGGAGAAATGGTGGGAAGAGAAAAGAAAGAAGAAGGGTGTGGTTGTTTCAAGGGTCTGGATGGGTTTTGAAGAGGAGACCAGAGCTGGGTGGCTAGGGCATTCTTCTTTACTTCTTCAAGTCATCACATCTCAGGTTTTATCTTCCTTTATTTTCTTTTGCAATTAAACTTCCTTAATGAAAAACTATCTTGGCCTTAGAATGTTTAATTGCTTTTAAACTTCAAGAAATGGTCTTTACCATCTCACCTCTTTTAGAGTTTTGTTTGAGAAATTATTAGGCAATGGAATTTTTTTGGTTTACAACAACAAATAATCTACAGGAGTCGGGACTAAATCTAAGGCTTAGCATTGCTAGGTTGCACAATCATAGCTGAAACGTAAGAAATTATGAAATGTGAAAATGGGGTGCTCTAGATTACTGCTCTAAAGTGGGTTTTCTTTTGTTTGCAAAATCTAATGTTGTTGTTCCTTTCCTTAGCCTGGCATCTTGTGTAGACCCTGAAGATTTAACACTAATTCTTTTGCTCTCATTGCTCATACCCTTACCTGGCATGTTGTTTCTTTCACCCATTTTCAAGAATAAAAATAAAATAGAAGTAAATTCTTATAGCTGCAAGAGCATAACTCTATAAAATGCTTATGGCAGCACTAATACAATAGTTCAATGAGTTTCTTTTTGAGTCTTTTGGCTGCTGAACTAGGGAAATGTGGACTAAACGATTAAGCCATAGTTTACTTTTATAAACATTACCAGGGTGCCTTATAACTAATATAGAATTCAAGCATATCAAGGAAATGATAAATTTAAGTTTATATTATAATCTTCATAGCTAGAGGTTTTGTTTATTTTTTTAAAATTGGGTGGTGTTCAACTTCTTTGGTGAAACTAGTAGGACAACAAATGAGTTGTCAAAGGATGGGAGTGTAGAGTTTATTAATTTGATTTGAAAACATGAAGTAAAATATCATGCTAGTGTAGATTGGATAATGGAAGAAATATGCATTTACAAGTGTCTATATATGTCACATTTATACATATAAGGAAGAGTAATTAATATCTTGCTCTTAAGAAGAATTGGGAAAAGGGAATCATTTATTTATGCATTCTTAGATTGTTGTCCCATAAGTGGAAATAGTTGCTCACCTAATAACCTTAGGTGCTGGTGTGATGGCAATAAGCTTTGGATCGATTGTGGTAGCTCATTCAAGTAGGATTTAATAGATGCTAATTAAGTTTAGTCCACTGGGTGGTTTAGACTCATAGGAATATGTCAACTATAGTGGAACAATATTCAGTTCTAAACTTCGTTGAACACCTCAATAAATCACTCTTGAACAATGCTTTCTATAGTTTTTTAAAAGACTATTTTTGCTTATCAACAATGCTGGTCAAATTTGTGCAAATAAATGAAAATATGTTAGATCTTGGCTCTAGGAAAAATTTGATCTATGCCATTGATCAGTTGGTTGATAGGACAGTCATTCATCTAAGTGTTCATAGCTATTATGAACAACTGATTGATAGGGAAACCCTTTCAATTAAATGAATAATCCAATGGCATATGAGAATCCAGCCCTTACAATTTTACATCTTAATTTACTCCTTAAGGATAGTAAGAATCAGGGTATACTATACAATGGGTTGAGGAGTTACTCTCTACCGTAAGAAGTCTAAGAGTATGTATTTCTCTTAGAAAATTAACTAGTAATGCCATACATGGCTGCAATTAAGATGGGAACCTATTGAGCTTGAGTTGGGAACTGATTTCCATTCCAACACTAAGCCTGAGCTAAGGAATAGTACTTGTTCAAGATGGACGGTAGTCTAGGAGTAGTACTAGGCTTGAGATGGACAAAAGACTAGGGGCAATATATGCTTGAGATGGACAACAGTCTAGGGATGGTGCTAAGCTTGAGATGGACGGGGTCTAGGGGCGGCACTAAGCTTGAGATGGAAAATAGTCTAGGGGCAACACTAAGCTCGAGATGGACAAGAGTCTAGAAGCAATACTAAGCTCGAGATGGTCATTAGTCTATGAGCATTCCACAACAGTGATGGTTACCCTTGGTTGCTTAGCCGATTAGATGGACAACCGAAAGGTGGATTCCCAACAAGCTCAAGTAGATAAAACTAATACCCTTTGCATCCTTATAGCTGTTGAAAAAGGAATTATAAGCTTACCGTAGCTAGGTACACCTTGGGAAGAGGGTCACTAGGAAGAGATTTTTGCTCATTGCTTATGGGTTAGAATGAAAATTCTCTCTCTCTCTCATCGCGGGCCACATAATCCACTTGGAGGGGTGGATAGGGTTGAATCCACTTGGTTGGGATCATTTTGCACCCCACCACGACTGGAACAAGCGGGGTCTTAGAGATAAATCAATTCACCCTCATGAAGGTATGGGCAATCTAGTTAGTAGCATTATTTTTTAATTAAGGCAAAAAGTTGTGCTATTATGTAACTGACATGATGTTATATTGCTTCAGCTGATCTCCATTAATGTTCATATGATCTAACCTTCTATGCAATCCTTTATGTATGATGATGAAAAAAAAATTGTGCAAGAATTCTCCTCTTCGCTGGGGCAATTTTTTTAGGTTATCAGTGATTGAATATAGTAATGAAATCGGTCTATTAAGAAGTGCAATGGATTTTTTCAGCCAAAATACAAGTAACTAGAGAACTTCAGTGAGTATGAGCTAGCTTGAATTAGCCGAACCACAGTTTGGTTGGAAAATCTGAGCCTGCTCGGATTATTCAAACTTTCTCTATGGTTTTGTATTTCAAGGTGTCATTTATGGGTGATTGGCATATAATGATTTCTTGGCACTTTTAATGGATATTAGGTTATTTGGAGCTAATTCACTTATATTTTATTCTTTAATTTGGTGGTGTTGCTCATATTTATTGCCATTAGAGTTTGAAAGATTAATTTGCTTAAGTTAATGGCATTATCTTTTCATGACTGGTGCTTTATAAGCTGGTATATATTTATCTTCCATTTGGGTGATTATGGCTCTTTCTCTAATAGATGCAAGCTGAGGTTAGCCCCAAAAAAACCAAGACCAAAGCTGCTCTAGTGCAAGAGGAGGTCAGAAAAAGGAAAGAAAAGATGAAGTACAACTTTAAAGACATTTGGCCGGAGACCAACATTGCCTCTGCATGGTCAAAGATTGTAGATACTAATATGGGCCATGTGGACTATGATGACTTCCAATAGAGGATGTTTGGGAAAGCACCAACCAAGTTGGCTAAGAAGATCACTCACACTAGATTGGCACAAGCAGTGGGATTTCCTCCGACACAACTATGTCTAGAGCTGGTCTTAGAATGTACAAAGCAATATGACTCCAGGACAAGAATCATAATTGGGCCACAAGGCAGAGTTATGGAAAACTTGATTAAGGAATCAATTGTAGAGGTCTTTAACATTGCCTCCCATCACAAGCTTATTGAAGAAATCAATATTGGGGAACCTATCAAATTCTATGTGCAAGACCCCAATAGGGCTTTGGAGATAATGAATAATGCATGGATATTGAAACCAAAACTTTACTACTCAAAGTTTCCCAAGCAGCTACACATAAGTGACTTCAAGATGGAATACCATGAGATTATAACTATTCTAGGAAAAGTTATGGGAGTGGAGGAGGCACATATATTTCAATCTTGGATGTTCCATCCCATTACCCAGATTGTAGCAAACAAGCACTATCATTGGGCAAGGATTATTAGCAATAATCTAGATGCTCAACTAAGGAGTGTGCAGGAGACTAACAGGTTTACCATGACCTCCTATCTAGTATACATGTTGGCACATAAGACCAAATACAAGGGTCTTAGTTGTAAAGGAGTCCTAAGGTAGGATAATATATGGGAGGTGTATCCACAATTATAGTATAAAACATCCAACTAAGAAGGGCTAACGATGCTTTCTTCATGTATATTCCTAGACTGCTGTAGGATGCTCTTCACATTAGAATTTCTTTAGATGCTATGAACTTAATCAAACACTATGTCCAATGGTTTATTCAATTCCAAAGTTTCATGTATATCCAAATACAAGGATCTCCAATTGTTCCTCTTAGACTACCCAGGTATCCCACCAACAAACTCCTGATACTAGAGTTGACAAGATAGATGGTTAGTTTTGAGGAAATCTCACAACAAGGTAATATAAAGAAGAAAGGATTGGGATCAGAATTCCCATTGAGAATAGGGGTCTTGGAGGCTTTCCCTTCTATTTAGAGTGCCCAACATTCTGAGAAAGAGATGGCCTAGTTTGAGTTGTATTCCCATACTAATAGAAGCAATTTTGATCTTTATGGAAAAGCTGTAAAGCAAGCCAATACATCATTTAGGCACAAAGATCATATAGAATACTATTGGGCCAATTGTAGAGATGAATTTAAAATTTTGAGAAGAATATTTTCAAGGTTGCCCCTTAGATTGATAAGGTTATTTAAAGTAGCTCAAGTTTCTGATTAGGTACAGGATGAGGGGGTAAATTTAATTCAATACCATGATTATGAGCCTTATAGGAATCAACCCCTACCTCCTGTTAACTGGTTAGAGGAAGAAGTCACTAATCTAAATCAAGTTACTGAACCTGTCAAGAAGTACTCTAGATTATGGGTCAAGCATAAAGTGTTGGAGTTGGAAGCCGAGGGTGTCAAATTCATGTATGATCTAATGGGAGACTTGGAGTCTCATGATGAAGAAGTTGAAGCTAGCAAGGAAGATGAAGTCACTGTACCTCGTGATGAGGAGGCCCTTGAAGAAAATGTATCTATTGAGAGGAGAACTAGGAGCCAAATGCAAGTAAAGCATGGAGAAAATCCATCTCCTAAAATTAATAAGGTTCCCTAGGCCAACACCAATGTTGAAGAAGGAGAGACCTCACAACCAATGAGAAAAAGGAGAATACTCACAGAAAGGAAAAAGGCTACAAAATCAAGGAAGAATGAGGCTGCCACAGACACTCCCTCCACTACAAAAGTGGTGGATTTGGAAATTTTAGGGGAAAATCCCCAAGTGTATGTTAGGAGAAACTCTCCTAAACAGAAGGTTGCTCAAATGGAGGAAGTGAAAGTAACAGAAGAAGAGGTGCAGGATGAAGAGGCACCTACTAATGATGCAGAAAAGAGAGAAGCTCCAGGAAATAATTCTCCCATTCCTTCTCCACCTTCTTCACATCAAAATGTACAAATTTCTAAGGAGGCACTTCTAGAGGAAGGAAACATATCTAATAACCCTGAACAACTAAATGAAGAGGATGACAATATTTATACTCCTGATAGTGGAGAGTGGAGAAAGTTTCTACAAGAGATAAGACAATCAACCTCCAACGTTGAAAGTAAGAACATAGAGTCTGAGGTTGTTCAAGGTAAAGTATCATGGTCCCCTAAGAAGGTAATAATTCATGAGCCACAAAATAACCTTGAGGGAGGAGATACCAAAGAATAAGATGTTGCTGATAGTCCTAATTAGGACAAGGAAGAACAATAAAAACAACTAGAGACTAAGCAAGAGGTTGAAATAAATGTGGTTGATAGTCCCAACAAGGCAGTGGCAACTAAATGAACTACAACCCTAGAATGGCTTGAAAAGAGGCTTAGTAAGAAGCCAATTATTGTAAAAGAGGAAACACTAAGTTGGAATAAATTAATTGAGCAATGGGGATAGCCCAAGTAGAGGAAGATGGCCAAGACAGTTTCTCAAATTGCTAGAGATGAGTTCAACAACAATGTCATACATGTGTTTGTTCCTCCAACAAATAAGTTCAAGGATAAGGTTAGGTGCTCTGATTACAAGGTACAAACAATCAACCTAGGGCCTACAACCAGGGAGCAAGAAAAGGAAGAGTTCCAAGAATCTTCCCAAGCAATTCTAAAGACGTTGGATAAAGAGACAAAGGAAAAGGAAAGGTTGCAAAAGCAATTAAATGATGTGTATAAGTATATGCAACATTTGATGAAGCCCCTGTAGACTATGGGCAATGAGGGAATTGTGCCAGAAGGATTATTTCCCAAGGAGAAGTTACTAAGATTGAAAGATTAAAGTCTTATGTACATTGTACTCATAGTTGGCTTCAAGATGTAAGCAATAGAGGAGATGAAACAATTGATAAAATTTTGAAGATACATACCTGTAATATAGGGGGATTTGCTACTCAGGAGTTCTCTTCATTCAAATAGCTTCACGGGGTGAACTGCCCTATACTACCTCAATAGAACAACGACAAGAGTTTCAAAATCTGAAAGAGCAGGTCACAGAGATTTTTTGGAAAGACTAACGAGCTCTCAGCCAAAGGACATCAACGTAGAACACAGATGACAACGTGGCGCACTGGCATCCCAGAGGCGCGCTAGCATCTCATAGGGACCAAAAAGTGAGAATGTCTCAGAAAAAAACAAAGTGAATGCTTCTATCCGATTGCTAAGAACTTACAGAATATAGGGGAATAACAAAACATCATAAAGTAACAGAAAGTGATATAAATGAAATGAAGAGACGCAAAGATGATGAGGGGAAGAAAGGAAAGACTTATGACTGTGCGAGTGATGAAGCTTCCAGCTCATGAGTGTCTTCAATACCTACACACAAGACAAAGAGAGAAATTGTTGCGTGGCTGTATAGGGGCCTACCTCAGTCAGATCCTGTTTTGGTGTTCCCCCCTCCACGGACAACCAAATAGATAGAGAGAAAAGAAGAAATGAAGTAAAGAGCACTTAAATCACTACAAAACAGTGTTATGCTACTCAACCAAGTAATAGAGGAGAGGAGTGAAATCTTACCACCTCCACCAAGAGAATTCAAGGTTGCTTGGGGGAGAAAATGAGAGGAACTCAAGCCTCTGTTGTAATGGTGTTTTGTTCCACACTTGCTCTACTGAAGTGGTGGAGTGTTGATGTTATTGTTGTGAAGTGTAAAGTGTTTGGGAATTGAAGAGATGGTGAAGAAGCTGCTTGGAGCTTGTGAATGGAGTGAAGAAATTCTTAGAGAGATGTGTGAAGGAAGAGAGGAGAGGTCTAGAAGATGGTAGAACATCTGAAGAGAGCTAATTCTTGTTCAAGGAGTGAATATGAAGAAAATATGAAGAGAAACGACCATATTAGGGTCATTCATCAAAGGAGGGCATTACAAATTGACCCCCAATGGGAAGTGTAACGCCTTTGCAGGCTCCAGACGCAAGAATCTTTCAAGGACGTAAGCGCGCTGCACAAACATATGTGCATCGTGCGGGCGTCCCTGATAGAAATTCCTCCACCGACACTCAAAATAGGGACCAGGTGTGATGCAAGTAGTAGGCTTAGGTATAATTAAGCCTCCGAGCTTGGTTTTCTAAGGTGGGTAAAGGAAAAAAGGGGAATTGCACATAGGGTGCAAATTCACTCTTATACAATACCAATGCCTCTAATTTTCTTGAGCACACTTCACAATTTGCTACAGATTGTAATAAAATTGATGAGTCAACTACTGATGAATTGAAGAAGATCCTATAGGTATCAAAAGAGGAGATGGCTAAGCTAGAAATCCTCTCTCGAGATGAGATTGGAAAGGTGAAGGAGAGGGTTGAAATTTGGAATTACAGGAAAGAACTCCTCACAAAAGCCTTAAAGAAGATAATGAAATTGTAGGGAAAGACCAGAGAAATATACAATAGTTGTATAAGTTTCCTAGAAATCATGACTAGAAGGAGGAAATTTGGGTAGAAGAACATGAACATTGGTAGACTGCAAGGTTGGTGGCATGAAATATATGCCCCTTCTGATGGTGCTACAATCACTAAGGAAAACTTGGAAGATGTAGCAATTTATATTTCAAAGTTGGATAAATACCATTAGCTATGATTGGAATGGAATAAGGTGATGCCACAATATCTAGAGGAATTTAAAAATCATAAAACTAGAATTAAGTTTATTCTAGTTCCAAACCTAGAGGACATGAAGGAAATATTAGAAAAAGAAAAAGAATTATTTAGTAAATTGGGAGCCAATCAAGAAGGATAAAAGGAGAATAATCAATGACCAGCCACCTAGTTTTTTGTGCCAAACATGTGATCTTGAGCCAGCCAGATGGGCGACCTCAAATTTTGTTCCATAAAAATAATGTTATTGGAAGATCCAGACCAACCTGGAAGGAGCCTCAAATATTAAATAAAAAAATGCTATTTTATTAAAAGAACTTTCTAGGCCGACTTGCTTTGGCTGACCTTTTGATGTAACCCTAGGCTGGGCTGACCTAGTGGGAAATTTCTATAAATTGGGCATCATGCCTCATTTGTAAGGGTTAGAAGTTAGAGAGAAGCTAAGTGATAGTTGCAGGAGCTAGAACTAAGTTAGGAGCTAGGATTTTCTAAGAGAAAGTGTTGCTACATTGGATACTTGAATTGTTGCAATATTGGATGATTCAATATAAGTAAAGACATTGTGCTATGGTGCTCTTTCTTGTGTTGTCTCATTTTGCATGGTTCTTGTTATTCCATATCTTTGAGATTGATTTGATATTGTTGGTTATATGTTATATTTAGATTTAGATGTGATGCAATGGTGTTTATGGTTTAATGTTTGAAGTGTTTGAGCAATCCTTGGTCCATACTTTTAGCAACTTGTTGATTGTAAGTTGTTGTGTAAAGTTAGCCTGAGCCTTAAATCTATGCTAAAGTTCAATTGTGGGTATTTATTAATTTCAATTGTTAAATAAGGTTAGATTGGGTGAATGCTTCATGATCTGAAAATATTTCATTCCTTAGAAGATTGCACTATTTTTGTGATATTGCAGATTAGATTTGGGATAAGCAGAAATTAGTTTTGAAGGATTGGTCCACTTTGAGTGTTTGATCATTTAAATTGTTGGTCTTAGGAGTTAGTTTAGTTTTAAGATCTCTCTGAACCCTTATCTTTTGTTATTTATTTAAAATTTGAGTTATATTTAAGATCCAAAGTATCACCATATTGCAAGATTTGCTAAGTTTGAAGTTTCCAACACTTTTTTTGTAAGGTCCCTTTGTGATTACCAACACTTTGACATATTATTTGAGCTATTTATGCATTGTCAAGACCTAGAATTAGAGACCTTGGGGTTATCTCTTGAGGCTTGCTGATAGAGATTTACCTTTCAAGAGATATAATATCATATTTTGTCAGAGTTGTTGCTGTGCAGAAAACACCATCAATAGATTGGCGCTAGAAGAAGGGCTTGAATAAGCAAGATGGATCATTTTCTATCTGCCATTTCTCCCAAGAGATTTTGAAGAAGAACCAGATCTACACCAGGAGAGGAAGAATTTCAAGAATTGCAAGCTCCTACTAGGTCAAGGAGGACTAGAAGAAGGGGAGAGTCATTGTTTGCTCCACCATTTCCATCATCCCCATCATCCTCACCTTCATCAAGTCCATCTTCATCTACTTCTGAATCTATTCCCATTCAACAACCCCAACCAATTGTTAATCAACCTTTACCATCTCCACCACCACCAATGGATTTCTTGGAAAACAAACCATCACCTTTTTCCTTCAACAACTACAATGTTATGCCCAAGAAACCTAAACATTTCTGCTCTAAATTTCATATCAATGACCCTAATAGAATTGCAGAGGAACACATCAGGATTTTTCAGACCTGCCTTAGGGATAGAGGGATCAATCATGTTGATGTTGCATGTAGAATTTTCCCTTATTCTCTACGAGAAGATGCCTTTTATTGCTATAATCATCTGCCTTTTGGGTCAATTCATAACTGTACTAAACAAGAGAATGCATTTTTACAGAAGTTTAAGATACCCATTAGTGCTAATGAGCTATACTTGTAGTTCACAAAGGTTAAGAGAAGTTAACAAGCCTATAGGTTCATTCAATAATAGATTTCATCAAGCATATACTAGGTTGAAGTCCCCTTATGCTATGGATGACGCTACTACCTTGGAAGTATATTATGAAGCCCTTGACAGTCTTACAACCACTTTTCTTAAATGGAGACCAGATCCTCTGAATAGTTTGCTTGATGCACACACAGAGGCTATCAAGGTCAACGCTAATATGAGACAACACATTTCTTGACCTTTTCCATCCTTAGGGCCTACTGCTCACCTAGGATAGATTCAAGCAATTAACCAGGCTCTCGCTAACCACTCCCCCATTATGAATCTGCTACCACAATTGCCTTTAGTCCCACATTCAGGTCCTCCTATGAATCAAGTCCAACCAGTAACTAGTTATCCCCAAAAAAGTGTCAATCAGCCCCTTCATCCACAACAACAGGCTAGTTTTCCTGCATACTTACAGAATTATAAAGTACTAAATCAGTCTATGAGTTCAGGAGTAGCAACTGGGTACCCCCAGAACAATGTGAATTCTACGCCTTATAGTAATCTTGACAAGGAAAGATTGGATGAGCTGACAGAATAGGTGAAGAAGCTAAACATGGAAGTAACATACTTGAGAAATCATAATAGTCAACTCCAAGTTGCTCAGAGGAATATGCAGTCTAATTATAATAGGGAGAGTCAAGATTCTACACAGGGACATGGGTAGAATTTTGACAGAGGGAAATCATCTAGTTAAAATTTTGATAGGGGATAGACAAGTGGACAAGGATTTGAAAGAAGACAACCACCTAGGTAGAACAAAACATGGAACACAAGGCCAAACAATGGAGGTGTCTCTGCTCCATTGCATCAACCTCCTAGTCAAGATAAGCCTCCAAGTGGTGTGTATCTAGCAGAGGAAGCTTTATCTGGATGGTGTAGACTCCACAAGACAAATTAGCATTCAGAGTTGGACTACCCTAAGTTCTAGACTGCTACATCCATCTTTCAGTTTGAAGTGGAAAACAATTCCAACAATCAGAAATTGGTACCATCTAGGACATATGACTCCTCAGTGATGGTGCATAATCACACTCCTTTCCCATAAAGTGAAGAGAATGGGCTAGAAGAAGAATCAAGTGAGCACGATGATAAGGAAAAACAAGTGTATAATGGAAATGAAATTTCACAATTGTTCAAAGAAGAAATGGAAAATGACAATGGTTCCTTAGATGAGGAAGACGGTGGTATTGAGGAAGTGCAGATGTTTCAACAACCTACAAGAAAGTATGACTTGAGGAATAGGCCAACTAGGGGTCCACAAGCTGGAGGACCATTCATTACTTCCATTTCTTCGAGCAACTTCACAACACCTTCTGATCCTAATGCCAGTAATAATCCGTCCTATCCTCATGTGCCCACACAATATTTTTTGAAAGGAGGACAGTCTAATCCTACTAGGGGAAAGAACATGGATGAAGGCAAGGAGAAGCTAATAAATCATCCCAAGGACCTGCATACTGACATGAACATGGAGCAGTTAGGTGATTACGTGGCTGAATAACTCAAGAAATTAAAGGTAAGTCTTTCTAATTTTGAGTTACTAAGAGTTCCTACAATCATAAATGCAGTCTTAGGAGCCTTTAGGCCTAATGTAGTCCCCTCAAGAAAAGACAACTAGTGAAGTGACTGGAGAGACCTCTAGTTCTCAAATGCCAAAAGATCAAGGTCAAATCCAAACACAACATAAAGATAAAGTGAAGGAAAAGGATAAGGGTCAAGTTGCACAAGCTGATGCTCAGCTAAGTCTGTTTCAAGGCAAGACAAAAACTTCCCCTTTTTTATTTATGTTCACCTCTTTGGGAAGAATTTACAAAATTTCTTGCTAGATTCAGGGGCTTCCATGAAAGTTATGCCATTTGCTATCTATAGAGCCTTAGGGATTACTCCTGCAGTATCTCAAAAGAAAGTCACTCAGTTAGACAAGACAAAAGTAAGTGTAGTGGGAGAACTTAATATGATTCCCATGTAGGTTGCTTCAGATCCTAGAATTCAACAAGTCATTAATATTCAGGTGGCAGACATTCCTGATACTTATGGTATGATTCTAGGCAGATATTTCACCAAGGCACTAAACAAATATGTATCAATTGATCACTCTCATATGTGGCTCCCGTGGAAGGGAGTACCAAATCAAATCAAGATTGAAAGGGAGCCTAGAATGAATTATGTAATTACTAAATACCAGAATACTTAAAATGAGATATTGGTATCAGAAGTTAGTATGGGGAATTATGTATTGGTAACCCCTATTTTAGAATCAAATACGAAGGAAATTTTTATGTTGTAGAGCACACCAGTAGAACTCACATCAGAATCCAACAGTACTAGGGAATTGATTGAGTTAGTAGAGGAGGTTGATGATCAAGAAGATGGTCAACTCAGTTTGTTGGATAACTTTCAGGAGTTTATCCAAAAATGCATAGAAGATCAGATCCAATTGGGTAGGGACATGAATTTTGAAGATTTGCTTCTTCCAAGTTGGTGCAGGGTTCACAATGCTACTCACTCAGAGCTAGAATGTTGCCTATGCCAAACAAAAGTTGAGCAGATACAAAGGTGCATCAATCCAACCCCAACTGTTAGAATTAATGTACAAAGTACTCAAGATGATCCCAAAGGTAAAAGCTTAATGCCTCCCAAGGAACCTCCAAATAGTAGCAGAATGAAAGAAAAATAAAAAAGAACAGGAACTACTGGTTGTTGGACTCTTAGATTTGATGGATCTAAATCAAAGCAAGGTGTTGGAGCTGGATTTGAGCTAATTAGTCCTAAAGGTAAATTATTCTTTGCAACTCATAGATTCCAATTCCATTGTACTAATAATGTAGCTGAATATGAGGCTTTGATTCATGGGTTGCTCATGGCATTAAGAAAGAAGGTTAAAATTTTGTAAGTGTTTGGAGATTCAGAGTTGGTGGTGAGACAAGTTAGAAAGTAGTACTCCTATCATGATAGAAGAATGACCAATTATAGGCATAGAGTATTGGATCTTATCAAGGGATTCAATGCTTTCAACATTCAGTTGATACCCCGTAGCAAGAACCAAATTGTAGATTCTTTGGCTTAGGCAATCAGTACACTACAACCCTTGTCACTTTCAGGCTTGAAGAAGTTTACTGTAGAGCTCACACTGGTACCATTGGTGTCGGACAATGTAACTAATTTTTAGGTATTCGAGGATGATAAGTATATTTTGGATTTCATTACAAGCTCTGACGTGTTTATCTCCCAGATAATTGATGAAACAAAGCCTCAAAAAGTAGAGATGGACTTGGAAGGGGTCATCAATCTAAAGACCAACACTATTCCAAGGGGAATGGTGCAACTAGAAAGAATCTTTGATATTGATAAGATAAAAGATCAGGAACAGGAGACGAAGAAGGAGTGAATTAGTAATCAGTGTGATACATACAACCTGGGAAGTCCAGATAATATTAAGAATGTATTTATTAGAAAGGTATGTACTCCAGAGGAAAAGAGATGAATCATTGATGCACTACATACATATCAGGATGTAATAGCTTGGAGTTATGAGGACTTGAAGACTTATAATACTTTGATTATTACACATACCATTCCTCTCAAGCAAGGTGCCAAGCCCTTCAGGAAAAGATAGAGACCCATCAATGCATTGTTGGAGCCTATCATATAGGAGGTACAAAATTTATTATCTGCTTGTATCATATTTCCTGTTAGGCATTCAACCTGGGTGGCTAACTTGGTTCCAGTGAGAAAGAAGAATAGGGAAATCAAACTTTGTGTTGATTTTAGAAATCTCAATCGTGCATTGGAAAAGGATAACTATCTAGTTCCATCACTAGATAAAGTGTTATATATTGTCAATGGATCTCAAATGATGTCCTTTCTAGATGGTTATTCTCGATATAATCAGGTTATGGTATAGTACGAGGACATACACAAAATGAAATTTACTACAAAGTGGGGAACTTTTGCTTACAAAAGAATTCCTTTTGGGCTGATCAATGTTGGAGCAATGTTCCAAAGGGCTATGGACATTGCTTTCAAGGAAATTATAGGTAAGTGCATTATTATTTATATGGATGATTTGACATTCTTTTCCAAGAAACGAGAAGAATCATATTGCAGACTTGTGTAAGGTATTCCAAAGGTGCAAGGAATTTTCCATTTCACTTAATCCAAAGAAGTGTATCTTCGGAGTCACTGAGGGAAAGCTGTTAGGACATGTTATCTCAAAAAAAAGGTATTTCTATTGATCCTAAATATGTGGAGGCCATACTTAAGATTCAACCCCCTATGAGTAAAAATGAAATGAAGTCATTCTTTGGGAAAATCAACTTTGTGAGAAAATTCATTACTAGATTTGCAGAAATTGTTAAGCCCCTCAATGCGATGCTAAAACAAGATGCAAAGGTTGAGTGGAGTGCAAAAGAAAAAGAGGCCTTTGCAGAAATTAAGAGGGAAATTGCTGATGCTCCAGTGCTAGTAAGTCATGACTACTCCAAACCCTTTTATATATACTCTTTTGCATTAGATCATTCTTGTGCTAGAATGTTAAATCAAAAGTCAGACCAAGGAAGTGAGAATCCTATAGCATTCATGAGTACCCCATTAAAAGATGCAAAATTGAGGTATCCTAGTGTAGAAAAGTAGGCTTATGCTTTGGTCAGAGCTGTAAAGAAGTTTAGGCATTACATCTTGAGAAATAAGGTCTTTGCAATAGTGCATGATTCTGCAGTTAAGCTTTTGATGATGCAAAATGAATTAGGGGAGCGCAGAGCGAAGTGGGTGACCATGTTGTAGGAATATGATATTGAGATTTAGCCCATGAAATTAGTAAGACGACAAGGGTTAACTAAGACAATGGAAGAAATGGGTCCTGATCTCACAACTCGACACTATCACCTCCAAGATGTTTCTCCAAGAGAATGGTATGATGATATTATTTATTATCTACTGAATTAACAATGTCCTGATCATCTTAATGCAACACAAGCGAGGGATCTACGTTTGAAAAGTGATACCTTTATGCTGAAAGGTGTCGTTTTATACAAGAAGAATCATGAAGGCATTTATCTCCACTCCTTGGGAAAAGAGGAAGCTGGAAGAGTAATGGTTGAATTCCATGATAGGTATGGAAAAGGCCATTGTTCCACACCCTCTACTGCAAATTAGATCTTGAGGGTATTCTATTATTGGCCCACATTTTTCAAAGATGCACACAACCATGTGAGGACCTGCCATGTGTGTCAAACTGTAGGAAGTAGGGAAAAGTATGCAGCTCTTCCACTTCAACCTATTATAGAGGTAAAACCATTCGCACAGTGGGGTTTGGACTTCATTGGTCCAATCAACCCACCCTCTTCTACAAGCCAAAGGTACATTCTCACCATAACTGATTACTTTACTAGATGGATTGAAGCTCTTGCTTGCAAATAATGCACTTCTGAGGTGGTAATCAATTTTCTAGAATCAGGTATCATCAATCACTTTGGTTGCACATTTTCTTTGGTCTGTGATAATGGTCCTGCGTTTGCATCATTAAAAATTTCTAGTTGGGCTTTTGACCATGGAATCATTGTCAAGTTTTCCTCCAATTACTACCCACAAGGTAATAGTCTGGCTATGTCATCAAACAAGAATATTTTAATAGTCATCCGTAAACTATTAGAGTGGAACACCAAAGATTGACATACACAACTCATATTTTCTCTTTGGGTAGATTGCACTAGGCATAAGGCCTCTCTAGGAACCTCTCCTTATCAACTTGTGTATGGTCTAGAGACTGTATTCCTGATACAACTGAAGATCCCCACTTTGCAATTTATTAATGTTTACTATGATGAAGGGGATAAGCGTGAAGCTTGACTGGTTGGACTTTTGCACCTTAAAGAGAAAAGAGATGAAGCCTTAGAAAAATTTGCTAAACATCAGGGTGTACTTAAGAGTTGGTTTGATAGAAGAGCCAAGGTGAAATCCTTTAGAATCTCTGACTTGGTTCTCTATTGGGATAAAGCACACAATAAAAAAAGGGAGCATGGAAAATTTGATAAACTTTGGCTTGGCCCCTACCAGATTTCAAAGATATTGGGAGACAATGCTTTTCATATGAAAAACTCTCACTAGAGAGGATATCCCACTGCCTATCAATGGGTAGTATCTGAAGCATTACTTTCAATCCTAAGCTATCCACAACTCTTTCCCTGTAAATAGTTAGGTTAAGTTTATTTTTCTTTGCTTCATTTTGGTCTATTTTCTACTTTTGGTTAGTGTAGGTTTGCTTTGGTTTATGTTAGGTTTGTTTTCAATTTTTTCTTTTGCTTTTTGGGTTCCCCTATTTCCTTTTGGGCATGTTGCACTTGCACAAAAATCATTACATTATCAGGGATTGTTTTGAGTATTTCTTTTACAAACTTTAATCATCCTTCCAGGGTCAATTGGAGGAAATCCTTTATTTGGTGTCACATGTGCTAATACTCCAAGTGAATAAGTCCCTCGATTAAGTTGAATCTCGAATGTTCTTGGGTCTTATAATTTTAAACACATCTTAATAATTCCAAGGTTGTTAAAGGTCCCTTATTAAGTCTAGTTGAGTGAAAAATCTTATTTCTGCTTCAACCCTGAGTGTGAACTTCATTGCTTACAAGGAGAAAGGGAAAGTTTAAAATATCTTAAAAGAATATCAAAAGGAAAAGAAAAGAGAATATTAAAAATCAAAATAGAATATTCACCTCATAAGGAGTTTTCGAGCATCTCTACCGGGGCTATGGACACTCGACTGGCAGTAGAGCTATGCTCGGGAGGACCACAACGATCATCGGGGCTATGGACGCCTGACTGGTAGCGAGGCTCTATCCAGGATGCTTTTGGAGTTAGAATTTTCAATAGCTTGATTAGACCAAATTTGGTTCCTACAACAACCAAGGGAGGGAAATGAATACATTTGCACACACTTTGACTCCGACACATGAAAAGTTTGCTTGTTTGTGGACTTTGAAACTCTATTTGTGGTTGACCCAATGCGAGGATTGAAACCTGAGATTTTGGGTTCTTGATTCCTATTTGTCATCGAAATGCTCTAGAGCATTTCACTAGCAAGAGTCGCCATTTGTTGTGCAGTTTTCGCACACACGCCCCACTGGAAGAAGGGGACCTCTTTTACTTTCTTTTCTTTCTTGTTTTCTTTCGTAGGGTCCTAAGTTCATTCCCCTTAAGGGGCGATTCTCTCGGTCTTGGACTTGTTTCACCCAAGTGCTTAACGATGAGCCTACATTTGAGATGCCATCTTGCAACTTGAAGTGATGGTCCAACTCTTAGAAAACAAGCTGTGATCAAAAATTTCTAAAATAGTTAAAATTGGCTATGTTATGGGTAGTTTCAGGGAATCTGAGGTACCTCAAATTACCCGAACCTTAGTTCGATTGGATAATCCGAGCTACTTCAGATTACCCGAATCTAGACCCTCATCGTATTTCTGATTTCTCCTCAAATGCCCATACTTGAATTTATTGAGTGCAATTAATGAGCTCAAAGGGTTAATTTGGGAAATAAATTGAAAGTAAGCGACCATTTTACCATTTTGCATTATTGAGAGCTTAGAATTGATGAAGGTCTTTGCCATTACATATTTGATTTGAAGTTGAACATTGTGATCACCTCTCTCTATGATTGCATTCTAGGTTTTGGCTTGGTCGTCGTTGGTTTCCCATCGAGCTTCCCTGGTTGAGCATAATCTCAGGGTATGCTTCTTTGTTTCATTTGATGTCTTGGCTATGTTTTTCATTTTATTGTCATTCTTGGTGGTCTTGGTTGGCCTTCTAGTTCTTATTCTTTGAATTTGTGACTTTTCATGTCAACATTTGGGGTTTTGGTAATTAAAAGGGATATCTCACCAGGGCTGAAATGAGAGTTTTAACATGAGCATATTTAGTGTGAGAAATGTGTTAGTTTCCCTTGAAATCCATTCATGGCTTTCTTTGTGTTGTTGGTACTGATATTTTGGACCATTCCCTTGTGTTAAACAATGTCACTGAAACCCTAGTTTTATTTTTCATTCTAAAATTTAGTGAAATGATCAATATTAATGGTTATGAAGTGAATTGTTGGGTTAAAATCTGCCATGTAAGGTTAGTGATGAACTCTTAGAGGGATTGAACACTCATTGTCTGTCGATTTGCGGAACTCAAAGTTTGACATATAGTAAAATTTTGTGAAGATGAGCCCTCAGATTTTTTGAGCCCTAATCTGCTTGGAGAATCCAAGCCCCCTCGAATTATCCACATTCTTTGAGCAACCCAAATTCCTAAACCTAATCGATAAACACTTAGTCAAATTACAAGCCTAGCTTTCAATCGGTAAATTAAAGGATGCTAGGATTACCCAAAAGTTAGTTCATCTGAGTAATCTGAGGTCTCTGGAAGTACCCAAACCTTGTGAACAATCGAGCCAAATGCATAAAATCACTTAAGCTTTGAATGAATGGTTCACTAGGTCTTTGAGGGGTTATTAATGATTGAATATAGTAACGAACTCGGCCTATTAAGAAGTGCAATGAATTTTTTCAACCAAAATGCAAGTAACAAAAATTTAGTGAGTTTGAGCTAGCTTGGATTAGCCGAACCATAGTCTGGTTAGAAAATCCGAGCCTACTCGGATTATCCAAAATTTCTCTGTGGTCTTAGATTTCAAGGTGTCATTTGTGGGTGATTAACATATGATGATTTCTTGGCACTTTTAATGGGTATCAGGTTATTTGGAGTTAATTCACTTATATTTTATTCTTTAATTTGGTGGTGTTGCTCGTATTTATTTCCATTAGATTTTGAAAGATTAATTTGCTTAAGTTAATGACATTATTGTTTTATGACTAGTACTTTATGAGTTGGTATATATTTATCTTCCATTTTGGTGATTATGGCTCTTTTTGCAATAGATGCAGGCTGAGGTTAGTCCTAAAAAACCAAGACCAAAGCTGCTCTAGTGCAAGAGGAGGTCAGAAAAAGGAAAGAAAAGATGAAGTATGACTTTAAAGACTTTTGGCCAGAGACCAACATTGCCTCTGCATGGTCAAATATTGCAGATACCAATATGGGCCATGTGGACTATGTTGACTTCCAATAGATGATGTTTGAGAAAGCACCAATCAAGCTAGCTTAGAAGATCACTCACACTGGATTGGCTCAAGTAGCGGGATTTCCTCCCACACAACTATGTCCCAAGTTGGTCTTAGAATGTGCAAAGCACTATGACTCTACGACAAGAATCATAATTGGGCCACAAGGCAGAGTTATGGAAAACCTGACTGAGGAATCAATTGTAGAGGCATTTAACATTGCCTCCCATCACAAGCTTATTGAAGAAATAAATATTGGGGAAGCTATCAAATTCTACGAGCAATACCCCAATAGGGCTTTGGAGATAATGAATAATGCATGGATATTGAAACCAAAACCCCACTACTCAAAGTTGCCCAATCAGCTACACATAAGTGACTTCAAGATTGAATACCATGACCTTATAACTCTTCTGGGTAGAGTTATGGGAGTGGAAGAGGCACATATATTTCAATCTTGGATGTTCCATCCCATTACCTAGATTGTAGAAAACAAGCACTATCATTGGGCAAGGATCATTAGCAATAATCTAGATGCTCAACTAAGGAGTGTGTAGAAGACTAACAGGTTTACCATGACCTCGTATCTAGTATACATGTTGGCACATAAGACCAAATATAAGGGTCTTGGTTGTAAAGGAGTCCTGGGGCAGGATAAGATATGGGAGGTGTATCCACAATTATAGTATAAAACGTCCAACTACATAAGGGCTAACAATGCTTTCTTCATGTATATTCCCAGATTGTTGCGGGATGCTCTTCACATTAGAATTTATTCATATGCTATGGAATTAATCAAGCACTATGGCCAATGGTTTATTCAATTCCAAAGGTTCACATATATCTGAATACAAGGATCTCTAGATGTTCCTCTCAGACTACCTAGGTATCCCACCAAAATACTCCTGATACTAGAGTTGACAAGACAGATGGTTGGTTTTGAGGAAATCTTACAAGGTAATATTAAGAAGAAAGGATTGGGATCAAAATTACCATTGAGAATAGGGGTCTTGGAGGCTTTACCTTCTATTTAGAGTGCCCAACATTCTGAGAAAGAGATGGCCCAGGTTGAGTTGTATTCCCATACTGATAGAAGTAGTTTTGATCCTTATGGAAAAGATGCAAAGCAAGCCAATAGATCATTCAGGCACAAAGATCATATAGAAGACTATTGGGCCAATTGTAGAGATGAATTTGATGTTTTGAGAAGAATATTTTCCAAGTTTCCCCTTAGATTGATAAGGTTATATAAAGTAGCTCAAGTTCCTAATCAGGTATAGGATGAGGAGGTAAATTTAATTCAATACAACGATTATGAGCCTTATAGGAGTCAAACCCTACCTCATGTTAACTGGTCAGAGGAAGAAGTCACTAATTTGAATTAAGTTACTGAACTTATGAAGTACTCTAGATTATGGGTCAAGCATAAAGTGCTGGATTTGGAAGTCGAGGGTGTCAAATTCATGTATGATCTAATGGGAGACAGAGTCTCATGATGAAGAAGAAGTTGAAGCTAGCAAGGAAGATGAAGTCACTAAACCTTGTGATGAGGAGGCCCTTGAAGAAATAGTATCTATCAAGAGGAGAACTAGGAGCCAAATGCAAGTAAAGAAGGTAGAAAATCCATCTCCTAAAATTAAGAAGGTTCCCCTGGCCAACACCAATGTTGAAGAAGGAGAGACCTCACAACCAGTGAGAAAAAGGAGAATACTCACAAAAAGGAAAAAGGTTGCAAAATCAAGGAGGAATGAGGGTGCCACATACGCTCCATCCACTGCAAAAGTGGTGGATTTGGAAAGTTTAGGGGAAAATCCCCAAGTTTATGTTATGAGAAACTATCCTAATTAGAAGGTTGCTCAAACGAAGGAAGTGAAAGTAACAGAGGAAGAGGTGCAGGATGAAGAGGCACCTACTGATGATGCAGAAAAGAGAGTAGCTCCAGGAAATAATTCTCCTATTCCTTCTCCACCTTCTTCACATCAAAATGTACAAATTTATGAGGAGGAACTTTCAGAGGAAGGAAACATATCTAATAATCCTGAAAAACTGAATGAAGAGGATGGCAATATTTGTACTCCTGATAGTGGAGAGTGGAGAAATTTTGTAAAAGAGATAAGGCAATCAACCTCCGACGCTGAAAGTAAGAACATAGAGTTTGAGGTTGTTCAAGGTAAAGTATCATGGTCCCCTGAGAAGGTAATAATTGATGAGCCACAAAATAACCCTGAGGAAGGAGATACCAAAGAAGAAGATGTTGCTGATACTCCTAATTAGGACAAGGAAGAATACAAAAATCAACCAGAGACTGAGCAAGAGGTTGAAATAAATGTGGTTGATAGTCCCAACAAGGAAGTGGCAACTGAACAAACTACAACCCTAGAATGGCTTGAAAAGAGGCTTAGTAAGAAGCCAATTATTGTACAAGAGGAAACACCAAGTTGGGATAAATTACTTGAGCAATGGGGATAGCCCAAGCAGAGGAAGAGGGCTAGGACAATATCTCAAATTTCCAAAGATGAGTTTTGTTGAAACCTTTAAATTTTGGAAAAATTTGAAGGTGCCATGTCAAAAAATTTAATATAGCACTTAGAAATTCAGTTGAAAAATTAGCCCAAAGAGCACATTTAAAAAAATCATAACTTTGAATCTATTCATTTTCATGCAATCCCATCTTGCAGGTGTGTTCATCTACAATATGTGAGTGTGCACGCCATGAGCTTTCAGCTTCATATGATCTAATTTGACAAATTTTCAAAGCGACAACTTGAAGGGTTTTTAGAAAATCTACTGTTAGTACAGTGAAAATTCTATTAAAATGGTCAACTTTGAGGGTATATATTGAGCAAATGGATGATGATCATAACAAACTGATTGGTGCCTTCGATTCTCTACACCAAAATCTACCTCCATGCTAATTTTTCAAGGTGTTTGGACATCATTTGGAATTTTTTCAAAATCAAAATCAAATGAGTTTTACACAGTTTGACAGGTGTGATTTTTCAAAAAAAAATGTTGAGTGGGCAACTTTGAGCGTTAACAGTTTTTAGTTTGGATCATTTCATGCCAAATAATAAGGAAAACATGTTCTCCTCCCATAGCTCAACATATTGGTGCATTTTCGGGGCTTTTGGAGATCATTTGATTAGTTTTATAAGGAAATTTTGGAGGCTACTTGGCTTGATTCAAGTCACAGTAAAGTGTCAGAAAATTAAATTCTTCCTACTTATGTTTCATTTTGGATGCGTACGAAGGCAATATTCAAGAAAGATATATAATCCATAATAGGTTTACAAAGTAGCATTGCATATGAAAAGACTTCTCCTCATAAATTGAAAGATGCAAGCAGAGAATTGTAAGAAAATCACAAGAAACACCATAATGTTATGCTTAATCTAGTCAAGTATCATGATAGGTTCAAGACTTTGATCTTGAGAGTCTACAGTTCTTGCATAAAATACAATATGGCCATAGCACTAGGTACAGTGAACTTTTGAAAGCGCATATTATGAAGAGTTTGCACATGGAGAACAGGTTCAACAACATTGTGAACTTTTAATATAGAAACAAATTCATTGCACAGAGGTGCTTTGGAAAGAATAAGTAGATATTTTAGGATGAACCCTTATCCTGTGGAGACTTGTGGAAAATGAATAAGAATAAATAATGGAGCAACCAACAAATTGCCTGTTCAAAATGGAAAGACAATCAAACTAGAGATGGAGATACCTACAGGAACTCAAAGACATTGGTATTGCTACCAATAGCCAGATGATGATCACAATGTTTCTTGTATGCAGAAGGGAAAATTCTAGTCGATTGCAGCTGCCTTGAATAATAACGAGATTCAGACCATTGAACTTTGAAAGGGTTCAAAGATGAAGAAACATGGCAACAACATTACAAATCTTCTAAATACGTCATGCATTTAACAAGGGATAATATCTGATAAAGTTATAAACAAGATTAGATATCAAAATTATATACTTTGAAAGAGTGACATGATTCAAAGGAGCCTCATCTATGGACTATAGTTCTTTGACTTGTAAGATACAAGTTTAGTGAAAATATAAAGAAGAATAGATACAACTATACATATGTGATTCAATGAGCCAATTGCTATACAAGCTCAGGGATGGCCGATGGCTTTGAAGGGTAAAGATTTAATTAATATAGATGAAATTGGATCCAACAACACACTTGCTTATCTTGTGCCAAGAATAGTTCATGCGCAACCCTATTTAGCTCCCAGTGATGGTCTGATTGTCTTGGTGTTTAGCTCACAAAATTTTCATGAAAGGCCCAAATAATTAAGCAACAATACAACTTACATGGGTATAATGGGCCATTATATTATCTCACGATCGAGCAGTGTTTTCAACTGCATCAAATTTCTTTGATAGGAATATAAATTATTGTATGATTCACAGGCATGACATAAGGATTGTTGGAAAGATAAAAAAAAGTGGTGTCATTGATATTAAGTCAAACTGATGCACGAGCAGATTTGGAGTGTCTTCATACTCATGAGCATACACACTCACTTCACTACATTGATGACAATGGTACAAAAAGGAGCTCAATAAATGGATACAAAATTTACAGTTTAGAACAAAGCATGACAATGATATGTTGCCAGAGGAGGAAGGAAAAATGGTGTCGTTGAAATTGCAGAAGTAGCAGGGGGTGAGCATGCTCTTTGAGGGATGATAAAATTGATCGTATCTCCATTCAATCGCAGTTAAAGTATATTTCAAAATGACATTCAGAGGAATGCTCATAAGCATAGCGCGATCATAAGAAGTGAAATATGGATGAAAAGCGAAGAATCCGATATGTAGAAAGAACAAATGTGAAAACCCTAAAATGAATATTGCATCGGTGAGAGAATGGTGATTGAAGTGAGTTTTTTAAGTCATACTGACTGTGTTAGTCATGCCGATGAAAACATGTCAGTGAAAGATATGAAATCTGTGGGAAAAAATAAAGTCTTTACAGTGAAGCAGTCACACTAAAAACTTGAGAGTAGATAAAATATTAAAATAAATACTATTGGTAATAATAAAAAAGAACTTTAAAATATTAAATTGTGGTAGTATTAAGGTGAATAAAGGTGAAAGTGAAGAGGTACAATATTTTAACCAAGATAGGAAATTTTTCACTAAAAGGAGTTATAAGGTGAATGTTTATTTTACCCATGTAAAGCATAAATGGTGAAAAATATAGAGTATTTGCACGAGAAGTGGAAAATTTTAGTCAATGGGATTAAAAGAATGGATAGTTATTTCACCCGAAGAAATAATTTATTTGGTGAAATATTTCAATCAAGCAAGATATAAACGAGAGATTTTCTAGCAAAGGGATAAAAGATAGTGAAGATTAAAATATTTTAATCAGTTGAAGACAATTAATTAAATGAAGAGCTGTGGCGGATGAACATGCAAAGGGTCATAACCCTAAAAAGAGCAATGTATATATGCGAAATAAAATCGTATCATAAAAGATTTAGATTTAGGGGTTAGGTAGGAAATATATAGAAAATACTTTCAAAATGTTTTATATAGTGAAGACCATGATGCATGTATGAATTTTGAAGAATTCAATGAAGATATCTGATTTTGTGGCCTAATCTTGGTATCAATTGTTTGTCAGAATTATTCAATTATTTGGTTGTCTCCACTTTAATGCTTCTCTGTTCTTTAAATTGATACATCAAGTATATATTCATTTTATCAATGCACATTTGTTGTACTTGTGTGATATGATTAATTGGTTCTTTCAAGTAAAGATGAAATCCTTCTAGTCAATCACAGTAATTTGGAAGTGTTAATTGGATCAATAAGAAGAACCATATAATTAGGGTTGTCAATCTATCTCAAGTAGAGTTTTTCAACTATTTACCTGCATGTTTATACAAGTTATAAACCCATATTAGTGTGCCAAATAGTTTGAGTTATTGCCATTACAAGTCACATTTTCTATATCTTCATTGGACTCCATATACCCAACAAGGCACTGGTCTCATACATTTCATCATTTAGTTTCATCCATTTTATTTTTTACATCTATTAACTGAACATATTAGATTTTACCTTGATATTTCTTATACAATTCATGCCAAATTAGGATTTCATTTATCCACTCCCAATTGCCATTGTGGATAGATTGCCTAGGGAAGAAACACATAGTTCAAATATGTTCCATTCACATAGGTATACCCACCTAGGTCTCATAGAACCTAAAGAGTAGAAGGTTCAAATTCATCATTTGGCCTTGTACGTTAGCCAAAAATGTATCAAGAGCTTGACAACCTCTTGTGGTTTCAAACCAACATTTTGGAGACCTAACAGTTTGGTGACTCTGCTGGGGACATTGTAGAATATCCGGTTGAAGACCATCATATAGAGTCATTGAAGAAAGATTCATAATTGGAGAGTTTGAGGAAAAGTGATTTCGTTGGGGATAAAATAAAAATTAATTTCAAAAGAATCATTTTCCTACTTTTGAAAAAGTAGGTGGCGACTTTGTTTAAAATTGATAGATAATGCATAGACATTGTGGAACAACACTATTTCCATTCAAAAATAAAAGATAAAAAGATGCTGCAAATCTCTTGTCAAGATGTCAGAAGAAGTGAGAAGTCAGCAGTTAATAAGAGTGTAAAGAATTGAAAAGACAACGACTACAATGGGACAAAAAACTACTACAATTGAACCAACAACTGCTACAATTGGGAGTCAAATATGTTCCAAATACATCACAAAATATATCATTCTACAACAGGAATGAATACATAAAGGCAAGCAGGCATTGGACCCCACAAGTGCCTTATAATACAATTGGGAATTTTCACAATGGAGGTAATGCACTTTATTCACATCAGAACATTTATTCACCATAGCCATCAAAACAAATAAATGCTTATCCTGTCCCTCCTGGACAAAGACTAGTCAGCTATCAAGATCATCAATATAATCAATGTCAAGTGCAACACAATCCCAACCCACTTAGAAATATCAGTCAAAATCTGTAGCAAGGTATGTATCACAATCAACAATCTGTGAAGAAAAATGATGAATGTATACATATTCAAGAAAGAAGCAAAAATATTTTGGATGTCTTTCTTGACATAAGGAGATATAAACGAGAATCTGGGTGCTCTTTGTTTAGAAGAATGGTAGAAATTTGTAGGAAAATACCTATTAATTTCCCACCTAGTAGGTCTGAGATCATTTATTAGTTTATGAAAGTATATGAGCCTGATACAATTTATTGGCCTAAATCATGGATACCAGTTGCTTTTGATCAAATAGATGAATGGACTGACATTGTAGATAAGAAAAGGTATGAGGAAACTACCAATGTTGAATCCAATTATGATATCACTGATGAGTATGGAGAAATTGATCAGGCAATACAGCTAGAAGATGAGACATGTGCAGGTGAAAACAATTCTTAGGACAACCTACATGAGGAGGATGAAGATATAGAGGGTCTCTCTTGCATAACAGATTCTGACATTGCATGTTATGAGGGATCTATTGAATATTCAGATTTTGATCTACAAAAAAGTGATTCTTGCAGTTCTTATGGAGATCAGGATGAAGAAGCAACAAAAAATGCAGGTTCATTTGATAGTGAACAAATAATACTTCCAACTGCAGATAAGAACCATGGAAATACATTTGATGATAAAGAGGTTTGTACACTTGAAAATGGTTTCCAATTTTTTTCAAATACAATGTATAATGTAAAGATAGGTGAAGATTAGATGAAATTTTTCCAAGGTGTACCAGAGCATGAATTTCATGTGTTTTCAAATCCACTTTATAATGAGGATGAGATATTTCTAGAAAACCAAGATGACATATCAAGTTGTGGAACAAATGACTATATTGATAATTCATTTAGTTTTTTCTATGATGATCTTCAGCTTCATTATGATGATGAAAAAGGTGAAAAGTACAACAACAATGATATGGATATAGAGGCATGTTCACTCAATAGTGAACAAATTTTAGATTTGTTGGCAATAGAGTACCAAAAGTACACACATAAGAATTATTCAGGAAATTCATCCCCAACATTAGTTGGAGTGAATGTGAAAAATGATGATTGTATGAATCATGAGTTCGTATCATTGCCAATCAATGATATTGAAGAATTAGAAAATACTTCAAATTAGGTTATTCCAAAAGATGTTGATATGGAAGAATTTTTAGACTTTCAAGAATTGCATTTTGGTGGTGAATTTTCAATACAGCTGGGAGATCATTTTACAATACATGATAGTGAACAAAACAATGGAAAATTTTGCATTGAATGTGAATACACTTTGTGTGGTAAGGATGACAGGGATTTATCCCATGATGATGGAAAATATGAACTGTAGAGTGGTGAAAAGAACATGAGTCAAGCTAAACATAATGATCTTCTGAAGGTTTTCAATGATAGTGGCAGGGCTGATTGCATGAGTGTTCTTAAAAATAATTTGATGAAAAAAAAAAAGAGCAAGGTGTTTGACAGGGGAAAATAGGGGAAATTCTTTTTGGTGGCCTTGTGCCATCAGCCATGGTGTGGTTTTTCAAAAAACCATATCAGTTCATGACAAGAAAGGGTTTAAGTTTGTTGTTCAATGGATAAAATGTTGGGTTTTCTCTCCCAGAGACCTAGATTCTTGCTATGCCCATAGGGGGCATACATCCCCAGATGGATCCACTGTTGGAACCTTCAAATTTTGGAAAAATTTGAAGGTGCCATGTCAAAAATTTTAATATAGTACTCAGAAACTCAGTTGAAAAAGCAGCCCAAAGAGCACATTTTGAAAAATCATAACTTTGAATCTGGTCATTTTAATACAATTCCATCTTGCAGGTGTGTTCGTTTAACATATGTGAGTGTGCATGCTAGTTTTCAGCTTCATACGATCTAATTTGACAAAGTTTCAAAGCGACAACTTGAAGGATTTCTAGAAAATCTGTTGTCAGTATAGTGAAAATTTTGTTAAAATGGTCAACTTTGAGGGTAAATATTGAGCAAATGGATGATGATCTTAACAAACTGATTGGTTCCTTCAAAATTCTCTACGCCAAAATCTTCCTCCGTGCAAAATTTTTAGGGTGTTTGGATGTCATTTGGTATTTTTTCAAAATCAAAATTAAATGAGTTTTACATAGTTTGACAGGTGCGATTTAAAAAAAAAAATGCTGAGTGGGTAACTTTGAGCGTTAACAGTTTTTAGTTTGGATCATTTCATGCCAAATCATACGGAAAACATGTTCTCCTACCATAGCTCAACATACTGGTGCATTTTCGGGGCTTTTGGAGAACATTTGATTAGTTTTATAAGGTAGTTTTGGAGGCTACTTGGCTTGTTTCAAGTCACAGTAAAGTGTCAGAAAATTAAATTCTTCCTACTTATGTTTCATTCTGGATGTGTACAAAGAAAGTATTCAAGAAAGATACATAATCCATAATAGGTTTACAAAGTAGCATTGCATATGAAAAGACTTCTCATAAATTGAAAGATGCAAGCAGAGAATTGTAAGAAAATCACAAGAAACACCATAATGTTATGCTTAATCTAGTCAAGTATCATGATAGGTTCAAGAATTTGATGTTGAGAGTCTACAATTCTTGCATAAAATACAATATGGCCTTAGCACTAGATACAGTGAACTTTTGAAAGTGCATATTATGAAGAGTTTGCACATGGAGAACAAGTTCAACAACATTGTGGACTTTTAATATAGAAACAAATTCATTGCAATTAGAGGTGCTTTGGAAAGAATAGGTAGATATTTCGGGATGAACCCTTATCCTATTGAGACTTGTGGAAAAGGAATAAGAATAAATAATTGGAAAGACAATCAAACTAGAGATGGAGATACTTGTAGGAACTCAAAGACATTGGTATTGCTACCAATAGCTAGGTGATGATCACAATGTTTCTTGTATACAAAATGGAAAATTCTAGTCAATTGTAGGATACCTTGAATAATAACAAGATTTAGACCACTGAACTTTGAAAGAGTTCAGAGATGAAGAAACGTGGTCACAACATTACAAATCTTCTAAATACGTCATGCATTTAACAGGGGATAATCTCTGATAAAGTTATAAACAAGATTAGATATCAAAATTATATACTTTGAAAGAGTGACATGATTCAAAGGAGCCTCATCTATGGACTATAGTTCTTTGAATTGTAAGATACAAGTTTATTGAAAATATAAAGAAGAATAGATACAACTGTACAGATGCGATTCAATGAGCCAATTGCTATACAAGCTCAGGGATGGCCGATGGCTCTGAAGGGTAAGGATTTAATTAATATAGATGAAATTGGATCCAACAACACACTTGCTTATCTTGTGCCAGGAATAGTTCATGCGCAACCCTATTTAGCTCCCAGCGATGGTTTGATTGTCTTGGTGTTTAGCTCACAAAATTTTCATGAAAGGCCCAAATAATTAAGCAACAATACAACTTACATGGGTATAATGGACCATTATATTCTCTCACAACCGAGCAGTGTTTTTCTAGCTACATCAAGTTGCTTTGATAGGAATATAAATTATTGTATGATTCACGGGCACGATATAAGGATTGTTGGAAAAATAAAAAAGAAGTGGTGTCATTGTTATTAAGTCAAACTGTTGCACGAGCAGATTTGGAGTGTCTTCATACACATGGGAATACACACTCACTTCACTACATTGATGACAATGGTAAAAAGAGGAGCTCAATAAATGGATACATATTTTACAGTTTAAAACAGAGCATGACAACGATATGTTGCCAGAGGAGGAAGGAAAAATAGTGTCGTTGAAATTGCAAAAGTAGCAGGGGGCGAGCGTGCTCTCTGAGGGACGATAAAATTGATCATATCTCCATTCAATCGTAGTTAAAGTATATTTCAAAATGATATTCAGAGGAATGATCGTAAGCATAGTGCGATCATAAGAAGTGAACAATGGATGAAAAGTGAAGAATCCGATATGCAGAAATTACAAATGTGAAAACCCTAAAATGAATATTGCATCAGTGAGAGAATGGTGATCAGAGCAAGTTTTTTAAGTCATACCGACTGTGCTAGTCATGCTGATGAAAACATGTCGGTGAAAGATATGAAATCAGTGGGAAAAAATAAAGTTTTACGGTGAAGCATGTCACACCGAAAAAAATTAGGGCAGATAAAATATTAAAATAAATACTATCGGTAATAATAAAAAAGAACTTAAAAATATTAAATTGTGCGAGTATTAAGGTGAATAAAGGTGAAAGTGGAGACCTGTAAAATATTTTAACCAAGATAGGAAATTTTTCACCAAAGGGAGTTATAAGGTGAATGTTTATTTTACCCATAGAAAGCATAAAGGGTGAAACATATAGAGTATTTGCACGGGAAGTGGAAAATTGTGATCAATGGGATTAAAAGAATGGATAGTTATTTTACCCAAAGAAATACTTTATTTGGTGAAATATTTCAATCAAGCAAGATATAAACGGGAGATTTTCCAGTGAAGGGATAAAAGATAGTGAAGATTAAAATATTTTAATCAGTTGAAGACAATTAATTTAAATGAAGAGCTGTGGCGAATGAACGTGCAAAGGGTCATAACCTTAAAAAGAGAAATGTATATATGCGAAATAAAATTGTATAGTAAAAGATTTAGATTTAGGGGTTAGGTAGGAAATATACAGAAAATACTTTTAAAATGTTTTATATAGTGAAGACCATGATGCATGTATGAATTTTGAAGAAGTCAATGAAGATATCTTATTTTGTGGCCTAATCTTGGTATCAACTGTTTGTTGGAATTATTCAATTATTTGATTGTCTCCATTTTAATGCTTCTCTATTATTTAAATTGATATATCAAGTATATATTCAGTTTATCAATGCACATTTGCTGTACTTGTGTGATATGATTAATTGGTTCTTTCAAGTAAAGATTAAATCCTTCTAGTCAATCACAGTAATTTGGAAGTGTTAATTGGATCAATAAGAAGAACCATATAATTAGGGTTATCAATCTGTCTCAAGTAGAGTTTGTCAACTATTTACCTGCATGTTTATACAAGTTATAAACCCATATTAGTGTGCCAAATAGTTTGAGTTATTGCCATTACAAGTCACATTTTCTAGGTCTTCATTGGACTCCATATACCCAACAAGGCACTGGTATCATACATTTCATCATTTAGTTTCATCCATTTTATTTTTTACATCTATTAACTAAACATATTAGATTTTACCTTTATATTGCTTATACAATTCATGCCAAATTAGGATTTCATTTATCCACTCCCAATTGCCATTGTGGATAGATTGCTTAGGGAAGAAACACATAGTTCAAATCTGTTCCATTCACATAGGTATACTTGCCTAGGTCTGGCAGAACCTAAAGAGTAGAAGGTTAAAATTCATCATTTGGCCTTGTACATTGGCCAAAAACATATCAAGAGGTTGGAAACCTCTTGTGGTTTCAAACTAGCATTTTTGAGACCTAACAAGTTCAACATTAGGGTTATCCATGCGGTTGTTCCTCCAACAGATAAGTTCAAGGATGAGGTTAGGTCCTCTGATTACAAGGTGCAAACAATCAACCTAGGGCCCACAACCAGGGAACAAGAAAAGGAAGAGTTCCAAGAATCTTCCCAAGAAATTCTAAGGAGGTTGGATAAAGAGACAGAGGAAAAGGAAAGATTGCAAAAGCAATTAAATGATGTGTATAAGTATGTGCAACATTTGATGAATCCCCTACAGACTATGGGAAGTGAGGGGATTGTGTCAAGAGGATTATTGTCCAAGGAGGAAGTTACTGAGATTGAGAGATTAAAGTATTATGTGCATTGTACTCATAGTTGGCTTCAAGATGTAAGCAACAGGGGAGATGAAGCAATTGAGCAAATTTTGAAGGTATATACTAATGCCTTTGATTTTCTTGAGCACACTTCACAATTTTCTATAGATTGTAATAAAATTGATGAGTCAACTACTGATGAATTGAACAAGATTCTATAGGTGTCAAAAGAGGAGATGGATAAGCTGGACATCCTCTCTCGAGATGAGATTGGAAAGGTGATGGAGTGGATTGAAATTTGGAATTACAAGAAAGAACTCCTCACAAAATCCTTAAAGAAGATAATGAAATTGCAAGGAAGGATCAAAGAAATATACAATAGTTGTATAAGTTTCCTACAAATCATGACTGGAAGGAGGAAATTTGGGTAGAAGAACATGAACATTGGTAGACTGCAGGGTTGGTGGCATGAAATCTATGCCCCTTCTGATGGTGCTCCAATCACTTAGGAAAACTTGGAAGATGCAGCAATTTATATTTCAAAGTTGGATAAATACCATGGGCTGCAAATGTAATGGAATAAGGTGACTCCACAATATCTAGAGGAATTTAAAAATCATAAAACTAGAATTAACTTTATTCTAGTTCCAGACCCGGAGGACGTGAAGGAAATATTAGAAAAAGAAAAAGAATTATTTAGTAAATTGGGAGCCAATCAAGAGGGAGAAAAGGAGAATAATCAACGACCATCCACCTAGTTTTTTGTCCCAAACATGTGATATCTAGCTAGCCAGATGGGCGACCTCAAATTTAGTGCCATAAAAAGGAATGCTATTGGAAGATCCAGGCTGACTAGGAAGGAGCCTCAAATATTAAATGAAAAATTGCTATTTTATTAAATAATTTTCTAGGTCGACTTGCTTTGGCCGACCTTTGATGTAACCCAAGGCTGGGCCAACCTAGTGGGAAATTTCTATAAATTGGGCATCATGCCTCATTTGTAAGGGTTAGAAGTTAGAGAAAAGCTAAGTGATAGTTGCAGGAGCTAGAACTGAGTTAAGAGTTAGGATTTTCTGAGAGCAAGTGCTACTACATTGGATACTTGAATTGTTGCAATATTGGGTGATTCAATATAAGTAAAGACAATGTGCTTTGGTGCTCTTTCTTGTGTTGTCTCATTTTGCATGGTTCTTGTTATTCCATATCTTTGAGATTGCTTTGATATTGCTAGTTATATGTTAGTTTTAGATTTATATGTGATGCAATGGTGTTTATGGTTTAATGTTTGAAGTGTCTGAGTAATCCTTGGTCCATACTTTTAGCAGCTTGCTGATTGTAAGTTGCTATGTAAAGTTAGCCTGAGCCTTAAATCTGTGCTAAAGTTCAATTGTGGGTATTTATTCATTTCAATTGTTAAATAAGGTTGTATTGGGTGAATGCTTCATGATCTAAAAATCTTTTATTCCTTAGAATATTGCACTGTTTATGTGAAATTGTAGATTAGATCCAGGTTAAGCAGAAATTAGTTTTGAAGGATTGGTCCACTTTGAGTGTTTGATCATTTGCATTGTTTGTCTTAGGAGTTAGTTTAGTTTTAAGATCTCTTTGAACCCTTATATTTTTTTATTTCTTTAAAATCTGAGTTAGATTTACGATCCAAAGTATCACCATATTGCAAGATTTGATAAGTTTGAAGTTTCCAACATTTGTTTTGTAAGGTCCCTTTATGATTACCAACATTTTTACATATTATTTGAGCTATTTATGCATTGTCAAGACCTGACATTAGAGACCTTGGGGTTATCTCTTGAGGCTTGTTGATAGAGATTTACCTTTCAAGAGAGATAGAGTATCATATTATGTCTGAGTTGTTGATGTGTAGAAAAGAATGTAGAAATGTCTTACAACACTTCACAACACCTTCACAATGTGGGAGTAAATGGTGACTCCCCAACACCCCCAGGAACAATTGCGACCAAAACCACTTCCACAAGAGAGAGAATGGAAAGAAAGCTTGCTTCACAATGCAAGATTGAATAATGGTTGAATATTGATTGATATGCAAATGTACATGAGATGCCTTGCTTATATAGGAAAGGTTGAAATGTAGTAATGAACATGATGTTGACAAATGTCATAATCCTATGATATGAGACAACCAACAACCTAATCACCTAGGAAATGATGCATTACTAGCTAGATAAGATAAGTTCTAGAAAAGCCAACTAAGACTTCTAGAAAGAATCTTTTCCTAAGTAAACTTAACCATGTGAATATGTCCCCTAATTACCTAGTGAATGAATTAGCTAGGTACAAGACATTTATTCACACCAACACCCCCCCTTAAGTGCAACTTAGGGAGAAGATTATTATGCACACTATGCAAAGACTATGACCATGGGTCCTAGCTACGAGGCCATGTTAGGTACCCATTTACAATGCAAATGCAAACAATCTCTCACAAGCGAAGAAAATGAGAAAACCCAGTGGGACAAAACTCCTCTCCAAAAGAGAGAAAAATAAAACAATAAAAACATTATGTATGGAGGACTCAATGATACCCCTCAAGGACTACATCCATCATGTATATACAATCAATTCCCCCTCATAAGAGGGAAGTAGAGAGATAAGATATCCCCCCCATGATGAAGAAGCTCCAACGTTGATGAAGAATGCTTGAAAACAAAAGATGACCCAATGTATGCAAGCAACACATCTCCCCTTTGGGAGAAACAAATCCATAAGCTGATGAAGAAGCCACTCCATATCCAATTGAAAGGAGGAAGAATGAACACTCAACATGTATGCCTCTAAAAACTGATGAGGAATCTCCAAGCTTGAATGAGTCCCAACATAATCATGGTCAAACTCAACCAAGAAACATGACAAATCAAGTGAATGAGGAGACTCATGAATTTCAATCTCCAAAGACAAAGTAGATGGTGTAACAGTTGTGCTGAAACTGTCATCAAAGAGGAGAGAAATCCCCTCAAGTATGTCCTCCAAATCTGCAGTATGAGACTCCATGAACAAGTTAGAAATCCTTGTCAAATATTCATCCCATAAAGCAAGATCTGAAAAACTATGATCATCCTGCTGAATAGAAGCATCAATGGTTGAAGGAGCAGGAGGTGGAGGAGTAGGAAGCTCAACACTGGTCTCTAGATTACCAAGGTGTAGATGACCAAACTTCTCCTCACTAACATGGTTCACACTCAATGGAGTGTGTGATGCAGTCAAAGGAACATTATCACCTTCTGAAGAAAAATGTGAAAAGGAATATACACGAGATGAATGATCAACCATCTTGATAGCAACAATATTCCTAGTCTCCAAGTCCCTTATGTACACTTTATCTGGAGTGAACTCAACTGTTTTACCTTGACCCCCATGAGTAATTTGATAAATAGAAAGGAGATTACTGGACAAGGAAGGAACACAAAGCACATCATTGAATGTACCATCCCCCATGTCAATAGAACCCTTCCCAATTACCTTCATATATGTATTGTTACCCATCAATATATGAGGTGAATTACAAGGCTCGAAATAAGAGAAAATATCCATAGAAGATGCCATATGATGAGATGCCCCTGAATCAAGAAGCCATCTATTAGATTCAGGACTTGCAGAGGCCAATAGTGATTGTCCTTTCATTTTGTCTAGCCTAGATATAGATCCTATATCCTGTGACTGAGATGATGATGAGGGGGATACCGATTGTGATGCTGAAGAAGTAGAAGAAACTGATGAGGGCAACTGAATGTTATTCTTTTGAAGAAGGTGTGTGAGTTCATCAATCTTCTTATTATAACATCTATGCTCATCATGTCCTAACCTTTTGCAATATGTACATTTAAACTTCTTCTTTTTAGATGATTCCTCTTTTGAAGAGGATGTGGACTCAGGAGTGCTACGTGAAGGAGAATATTTTCCTTGCTCATTAGACTTGGGTTCCTTTTTATGCTTCTTACCTTTGCCACTTGAAGCCTTGGTATCCTTTGCAAAAAGAGCATGAGGTGTAGTAGACTTCAATGTGCCCATGTTAACCAACTTTGCTTGTTCCCTTGTGAGTTGAGCTACAAATTCATCAAGAGAAGGCATTTTGTATGCATTTCCAAGGGCATTCATTGTAGCATAGAATGTAGAAACAAAAACTGAATAATCAGGAACAAGCTTAGCAAGAATAGAAAGAATCAATTGTTCATCCTCTTTAGTGACCCCACAATTAGATAACTGCAATCTGAGAGAATTGAGCTTAGAGAAGAAGTCTTGAATATTGTCAAAATATGAAGGATTAAGACCCATTAGTTCATTCTCCAACTTAAATTTCCTCATCTTATCTGGCTTACCAAAGAGACTCTCTAAAGTAGTCCAAGCTTCATTAGGATGAGTGCAAGATGCAACATGATATCTAAGATCTAGAGAAATGGACAACTTTAGAGTACCAAGAGATTCATCCCTTCTATCAAGCCATTTTATTTTCTCTTTTGCTCCTGTGGGTTCTGGATCCTGACTAAATGTTATTCTTTGCAACTTCAATTTTAATAGTAACAACTCCATTTGAGATCGCCACTCATGATAGTTATATGGAGTTAGAAGTACAACTTTTGGAAAATCCATGATACAATCATATAGAACAAAAATTCCCTCACAATACAAGAGATCAACCCCTTTGTCTCAAACAAATTTACACTTTTGTTTAAAAATTTACAACAATGTATCCCAAACTATCAAATCAGCTACAAACTAAAATTATGAAAATTTGGAAACAAATCTACAAAAAATGCATGAATACAATTGAAGTGCTCTTGAATACCTTCCCAATGCCGCAAATTTGAAGAAAATTGGAGATTGGAGCACAAAGATATGAGAACGAAGGTGAAAAATGATGATCTGGCTTCAACCTAGAAAAAATGGCACAAAACTGCAAAATTTCTGCAAAATATCTACACCACTGAAAAATTCAGACTTCCAGCTTTTCGTCGATATTTCGTTTCAAAAATTTCGCCTACGTTAGCCAAAGTTATGAGAAAAAGAAAAAAAGGCCTATAAAAAGCACTTAGGGGCAAACACAAAACCTCAAAGGCTAATCTGGTGCAAAATTTCAGCACCTGGGCGCAGGTCACCCATATGACCTCACCGCCTTACTATTGCAGAATAAAATACCTCCTATAGAGCCGCTCACTATACAATATGGTTGGAAAAGCTTATAAAAGTTTTAATATATGTAAAAATCTGGCTTTGAAAATGATTTTTGATATTTATAAAAACTTTTTATGTTAAAAGCTTGCTAATAAAGTATCTTTGTACCTGACTGTGTACAATGAAGAGACTAACTGGATTTGTAGATAAGTACTGTGACAACGAGGGTACTATGATGATAGGCAGAGGTGTGTATGGATGCCGACGTAGTGGAGATCCTAGTAAACGACAATGGTACAGACAATGTGATTGTGATGAAAATGCCTCCCGTACTAGACAAAATCCACAAATATGATAAGGCAACCCGAGCAGAGATGATAAAGCTGATGTGGTCAATGTACAACTAATTAAAGCACTGACTATTACAATTCCCACTTCGCCAAATATATCAATGTGACTAGTGCTGATTATGCAAGATACCCGGTGGAAGGTACTATGTGACTGCCAATGTGCCGGATTTGACAGGCGATTGGTGGATAAATTCACTATCGAGACCACAAGGATTGTCGATAAGAGAATATACTAGATGCCACTGTACGTCTGCACAAGGATTACATAGAGAATATGCCACCCAAGAATACACAACGAAACTTTACAAAGCCCAATAAATATCTTGAAATTTTTTTCCCAATTATAAAAATTTTGCCCCAAATTTTAAATACAATACTACAGAAAATATTTTACAAAATATTTTTTTGCGAAAATGAGAAAATTGTACCACTTGGGACGCTGTTCCAACAATTTTTTTTGCCTCAAAAACAACTTTACCCAAAATAGATGAATTTATAGTCAAAATTCATTTGTGGAACCTTTTGATCTCAACTGTGAGGTCCTTGAAACCCCAATCTGCACCCAACAAAAGACTTCAAGCCAACACAATACCCTCAGATTTGGGAAGGAATTTGCAACACCCAGAGAGCTCTGATACCATGTGGGAGTAAATGGTGACTCCCCAACACCCCCAAGAACAGTTGCGACCAAAAGCACTTCCACAAGAGAGAGAATGGAAAGAAAGCTTGCTTCACAATGCAAGATTGAATAATGGTTGAATATTGATTGATATGCAAATGTACATGAGATGCCTTGCTTATATAGGCAAGGTTGAAATGTAGTAATGAAAATGATGTTGACAAATGCCATAATCCTATGACATGAGACAACCAACAACCTAATCACCTAGGAAATGATGCATTACTAGCTAGATAAGATAAGTTCTAGAAAAGCCAACTAAGACTTCTAGAAAGAATCTTTTCCTAAGTAAACTTAACCATGTGAATATGTCCCCTAATTACCTAGTGAATGAATTACCTAGGTACAAGACATTTATTCACACCAACACACAAGATGTCATTATTTGAATTTTAGTACCTAAATATGCATGTTCAAGCCATGTTACAACATAAAATCAGAGCAAAATATATCAAATACCATTAAACAAAACCTAAAAGGCCATGAAAATGACAAAGGGCCATTTTTCTACGACACATTTAGTCCCCACTTCAGTGAGAGGATGAACTCGCTTCAAACTCGCACTAAAGTAGCCATGAACATTGAGAGGGTTCAAATGTACTTACATTAGCAAGATGGAATGACAATGATCAAGAGGGATGATCAAGCCCCTAGGATGAAGATCCCATGGTAAACTAGACGTAAGAACAAAGGAACAAAAAAGTGTTGAAATGAATCAGATGAAGCTTCAATCGTCAGTCCAACTAGTTGTGGATTAGATCTAGGCTGAAAGAGAATATATACTCACTATGGGGTGATAGAACACATAACATTCTGCCAGGTGAGAAGGCCCAAATGTACTCACTCTAGGGCCATAAAACTTTTGGCTGTTCGCTGGATGAGAAAGCCCAAAAGGTAAGATACATACACTAGTTGTTATGCACTCACAAACAAAAAGGTGGTTATGGGGAAAATTCATGCCACTAGGTGGGCTTCCCACTCAACCATATTAAAGTTACACCTGTTGATAACTTTAACAAAGTGCCACAAAGAAAAATGTCATGAACAAAAAAAAGGTACCGCAATCATGCAAGTTGCATTATGCAAGGTGGCAAAAAATGCAAAGTGTAAAATACAAAAATGTAAAGTACAAAAGTATGAAATGAAAAATATGTTCAAAGGAGTCTTGTTTAGTTCATGCAAGGTCAGTCACTTAGGGGACATTGTGTCTAATGTTTGCAAGAGAGGACCAATCACATAATAGTATATTCACAACTTAGGGGATGCAGTGCATCGCATCAGGCTACCAAGAGAAATGTAATATGATGAGATAGATTACAATTATGAAAGACATCACACCCAATGTCATCCATAACATGATGAACACATCACATAAATGACAAGGCTACACTAGGAACCAAGAATGCAAATGAAATAATGGTAATGTATGCCCCCTACTTTAATGGGATTGCTACACATTGTTCTGTGAGCAATTACTTTAAAGTAACGAAGGAAATAAAAAGAAAAAAGAAAACAAGACATGAGAGCCAACTTGGAAAGCCCTATTCCAAGTCATATGTTTCAAAGTTAGGCTGCATCATGTCAAGGAAAATGAAAGAAAAAATAAAAGGGAGTTTCCCCTAGAAAAGAAAGCACACCAAACACATAAGTGATCTATGGATTTGGGGTCAGTATGTTCATTGCTGAAATGTGTTTATGAAAGAGCTCAGAACTGTCATCATTCCCCAAAGCACATAGAACTGGAAGAATGACACAAAGAGAGTGAAAACAAAAGAAAAGAGAAGTCCATTTTGGGTCAACATGGAAGAGACATTGCATTCCAACGCCCTGCATCATCCCAAAAAGGAAAACACAAGCAAAACAAAAGAAAATGGAAAGGAAAAGGGAAAATATTTTGGGTCAACATGAAGGAGACATTTTGGTGTCGATGCCTTGCATCATCCCCAAAAGGAAAAACACAAAAAAAAAAGAAAAAGTAAAAAGAAAAAGGACCAATTGGGTCAACATGGAAGAGACATAGGGCATCTCTACACTTTGCATCATCCCCAAAGGAGAACACAAAACAAAAGAGAAAAAGACAAGGACCTTTTGGGTCAACATGGAAGAGACATAGGGCGTCTCTACACTTTGTGTTATCCCCAAAAGGAGAACAAAAAACAAAAGAAAAAAAGACAATGCATGATGAATAGAAGAATAGAGATACAAATAGAAGAAGTGTACACAGAGAGGGAACATCAAACACACGATAAGGGGGAACATGATACACACATGTAAAGGAAAACAAAATAAAAAGAGAAGCAAAAAGGCTAGTTAGGCGAATGTAATTCAACCATCTAACAAGTCATCAGCCTCCCAATCATGTTCAGTATAATGCGAGGTCAGTTGACTATCCAAAGGAATGATTTCAAGCACTGAACTAGGAGACGTACCAGGTTATTCACTTGGTGGAGAAATTTTATCATTTAAGCTCATTGTAGATGAAAATAAAGAGGTTAAATCATTATGCACTTCTTCATCTATTTTTGCATCATCATCATCATCATCATCATCATCAAGATTAATGACAACAGGAGGAGGAAGGGTAATTTATAAGGAGGGATGTATCAAAAGATGAGGTTGTTGGATTGGTTCATTTTTTTGTGATTGTTGCACTGGATTGTCTTGTGGTAGGTCAGGAGAAGGACGGTGGTCATCTATTACTTCTGTCAAAGGTAGAGGTTTGTTTTCTTTATTTTCTTCCATGCGAGATTGATGAGCAAGGAGACAACGACGACGCCTATGTTCCCTAGCACCATGGTTTTGTTTAATTCTATTTTGGAGTTGTTGAGGTGTAAGAGTGGATTGAGGAATCATAGGGTCTTCTACTTCTGAAGAGGGAAGAACAGAAGAAGTCGAAGAGGATGGATCAACCACTTTCTCTTTTTCTTTATACACTTGTTTAATACAAGGAGGCATGACATGAGTTGTTTCATTTTCCCTTGGTCATTTAAACAATGGCTGGGAAGTATTGAGGGGTGGTTGTTCATGAGGTTGTATGGTTTTCTCAATGTTGGACTCAAGTTGAAGCATGGTTTCATCTATGATAGGAGGTGTGGAAGTAGATGGGGATGCATTATGAAGAGACAATTTGACTATCTTTTTGGCTTTGAATTTTTGGTAGATTATGAAAAAGAAGTCCTTTCGAGGAGTGATGGGTTCCATGGGTTCAAGCCAAAAGGATTCTAATGAAAAATTACCTTTAGTGGATAAGGGATTAAAGCCACTATGGTGTATGGTAAATATTTCATTGTCATGTGGAAACTTTAAACACTTGTGAACCATTGATGGGATCGCTTTCATTGAGTGAAGCCAAGGGTGGCCTAGCTGAAAACGAAATTGGTCAGATTGTGGAATAATGGAAAATGTTACATATGAAGTTTTAGACCTCCTATCTGTAAGGGGAGTACGATCGATTTGATCGTAGGGCATGAAAAACTAGTATGTGTCTTAATCCATGCAGTTGGTTTATTATAAGCATCTTGATATAGCTCATGTAATACCAGAAACTCCTCTGTGATCACATTCTCACCGCAAGTGGGATCTATTAATATCTTGTTAGTGGGCTTATCATAGATTCTACCAGCTATGTAGAGAGAACCATCAGGAAGCTTTTGTAGTATGTCTTTAGTAGAAAAAGTGATATCAAGATATTTAGTGGTTTGGCCCTTACGAGGGATAATGTCTATCGTAGCCACAATTTGATCCATAGGACTATCTTCAGTAACAGGTGGAGGTATATTATGTTGTTCATTGTGTGTATCAGCAGTCATTACATCAGTGTTTGAAGGTTCACTAGCCTTGACAAATGAAGTAGTGTGTTTAGGCATAGGATTGGTGAAAATTTGTAAATTATGGTTAGGGGGTGCAACAGACTTATTGCCTTGATCATTAACACCCATAATGGACAAATGGCCTAAATCAATGAGGTCTTTAACTAAATGTTTTAGATGCTTGTAGTGTTCAGTGTCATGTCCATTTTGGAAATGAAAATGACAATAAGCATTAGGTTTGAAGGTGGGTGGTAAGGGATAGTTTGGATCAAGTGGTTTAATAGGTGGGAAAGTGAGCATGCGTTGTTGAATTAATTGGTTCATTGTGTTATGGAGGGTATCGAGAAGGGAGTAAATTGTCTCTTCGGGTCCCCATAGGTATAAGGAACTGCTGTTTTAATAGCTGCCACTTGAGTTTGAGCTGGTTGGGTTGGGTGCGGTTGTGAAGGCGGAGGCAGATTGAACTATAAAAATCCTCTATTTTGTTTGTAAACGTTTTGTGTGTTATTTGGGTTTTTATTGTTGTGTTTGGGTTTTTCAGCTCAGTTAGAAGTGGATTTTGAATCATGACTTGAAACTGAGTTATGGTATTCACACAAGGTTGTGCATAAATGCATAAACAAAGGGAATTTCATCATTGTTAGCTTATCTTGAAGGCGTGTCTGCAAGTTTTTGATAAACTTCTTTTGCAGATGTGCATCAGGAATCTTGACATCAATTTGAGCATACAAGGATTGGTATCGTGAGATAAAATCCATTAATTTTTTATCTGTGTTTTATCTACATCTCATGAGGTTAGCCATTGTCTTTTTAGGGGTCATGTGCACTTGAAATTGACTTATGAAAGCATCCACCAATTCATTAAATGAACGAATGGAATGATTGGGAAAGTTGGAAAACCATTCTAATGTAGTACTTTCAAGGTCCTTGGAAACAATTTGGCTAACAGTTTATCATGAAGGACAAAATCACTACACAAAGCGGTGTAAGCATTAACATGGTTGATAGGGTCTCCTTTACCTCCGTATTTCTCAAACCAAGGCATCTCAATCCCTTGTGGAATTGGGGTATGTAATATTTCTAAGGATAAGGGGCTGCTACGAACATGATATGTGGTTGGAGCAGTTTGACCTTGGCTAATGGTGGAAAGTTGATGTTGCATGGATGAAACAGTGTTAAGGAGCTATGTAAGAATAGGGTCAGGGCATGTAGGTTGAGGCAGAAGAGAAAAGGGTGATGGAGTGTAGACCCGATGTTAGGGGAAGTGAAAGGAATACTATGGGGTGTGAAGGTGGTGGAGGGTACTTGCGATGCCACAAGAGAAGTAGTAATGCTAGGTGGAATCATGAAAGAAGTAGCCACATAATTAACCTAATGCATAGTTGTGTGGACTTGCGAATTGGAATAAGTTGGGATGGATGCTATGGTTGAAGGGGGAGGAACTAGAGGTCCTCCTTTGCTTACAGGAATGGTTGTGAATTGGGAATTAGAAGAGGCATGTTTATTGTAAATCTCAACAATTCTCTTCATCACTTGCAAGCCATCATCACTTTCAATCAAATGATGAAGATTGTCAATGGCAGGTATGGCAGTGGTGGAAATGCTTTCAAGTGACAAATCTTGTTGTAAATGTGCAAAATACTCATGAATATTAATGACCTTTTCTTGCGGGAGGGAATTGTTTTAGGTGTCAACATTCATTGGATGGAAATGTGAAGGCATAGAAGTGGTATTGTTAGTGCCTAATGCACCATTGTCCATACTAGGAGTAGGAACTCGTGAGATCCCAAGGTCCATAATGAAAGTGCTATCGTGGGAAGCCATAAGTCTAGAACTTCTTCTCACTAAAGTATTATCAACGGGGACCAAACACTCATACAAGTACCACAAAGGAAGGGTGAATGCAAATGCAAGGTAATCTAAGATGTCTAATATGCAAATAATAGAAATGCTGCTAACTGTAACAAAAATGTAACCACATAAAACAAAAATGGAGGAAAATGCCAAAAAAATGCTAGAAATGTTGTTTAAAAAGTGTAGGGGGACCGATTTGCCCAGGGTGGCAAATGAGTCCCAATATGATGCTTTTTTGTGTTTTTCAAAAATTTTAAGATGAATTTAATGCTCTACAAAATGCAATCAAGGATGCAAAATGCAGATTTTCAGTTGTTTCAATGAGATGCAATGCAAAAATGAAATCTAAATGAAGTTTTGACTAATGCAATATGAAAAGTCCTATAATGCAAAAACAAAATAGTTTCCTAATTGAATGTTAATGAAAATGTAATCTAGGATGCAATATGCAAATGAAATAAGAAATGCAAAGTGTTCAAAATGCAGGTTCACCAAAATGAACCGTAGATTTTTGGGTTACCTATGGACTTCTCTAACTCTTCTAGGGTTTTCCACCTAAAAGGAGAGAGATATGGCCCAAAAATGCTAAGGGTTCATTCAAATTTATGTTATGTACATGATGTTTTCTAAGCTAAATGAAGTAAACCAAATGCAATTGAGTGATTTGAATGGATGAATATGAATGCAAAACTAAGATTTAAACTATGCTGGAAAACACACTGTGATATGCAAACAATGAACTAAATGAAGAAATAATGCAAAAAAGAAAGAAATGAGATGAAACAAAGTGCACTTGGGAAATGTTTGATGAATCTAGAATGTTGTGGATGCTGACTGAAATCACCAAAATTTCACAGTGGGACTCATTCACCCAGGGTGGCGAATTAGTCCTCCTACTGGTGAAAAAGTGTCTGGAACTAGTTTCTGACTGTCAAGATTTGGAATCTGACAAAATCTAGATTTTCAGTCCTAAGGTGGGACTCATTCACCATTTGTGGTGAATTAGTCCTCTCCCAAAATTCTAAAAAAATAGGAGACAACTCTGCAACACCAGATCTGTAAATCTTTGATTGTCAAGTTGCCAAAGTCAATTATGCAGGAAATAGACATAAAACCTTCTCCAAGCTTGAAATATGAATGAGTTGACTTGAAGCACTTAGTTGACTTGTTGACCAATCTTCAACACCAAAAAGCTTGTTAAATTTGCATACCTAGGTCTGTAAACACACATGCAATAGGGGAAAAATGGTTGAGGGTTAGAAAATAGGGGTTTGCCTTGGTCAAACCCCACATTTGGTAATCAAACCCTTAATGAAACAATGAAATGAAAGATAACGATAAAATAATAACATGCAATAGCTATCAACTTACCAAACCCTTGATAATACAAATATGAAGTAATGTCAATGGATGTTCCAAAGTCCTTGAATATTGCTTGAATTGATGTTGTAGAATGCTTGAATGCTTGAATATGATGTGTGAATGTTGGAGAATTGTAGGAGATGTAAAATGAGGTGAAAATCACATATTTATACACACTTGTGCCTTAGTTAACAATTCATACCTCATCATAGGCTGACATCAAGTGTTTTTGAATAAAAAACCGAAAGGAAAATTTAAAAATTTAGAATTTGGAGCCAAGGGGGACTCATTCACCACCCATGGCGAATGGGTCCTACCTAGGACCTAAAAATAGGTGTTAGGAATTAAGTTAAATTTAATGTTGTTTGTCGGGCTTACATTCAAAAATACACTTAATTAAGACATATGAAGGCATAAAGTGGCCAAATAAAGCATGCGGAAGGGATAAATAGTGAAGTTATGCCTAGAAAAGCATGAAATCTTGTTACAAGACTTTACAACAATTCAAAATAGGACTTGTTTAGTGATAAAAAGGTGATTTTTAGGTGAATTTCAATAAATAGAGTCTAGAAGAATGTAGAAATTTCTTACAACACTTCACAACACCTTCATAAGACGTCATTATTTGAATTTTAGTACCTAAATATACATGTTCAAGCCATGTTACAACATAAAATTAGAGACAAATATATCAAATACCATGAAACAAGACCTAAAAGGCCATGAAAATGACAAGGGGCCATTTTTCTATGACACACCAACCTATTCAATTCTTGATTAGAATTTGGGTTGTATGAGCCAAAGACCGACACTAGGTATTAATGAACACAAAACCCAAATATTTTATTATTGTCACTAGTAGTGTTTTTCTACCAAAGATCAATTGGAATTGGTGCAGTGCAAGCACATATGGTTGCTCCAATAACGCCTAAGAACTTTGTGGCATGAAGTAGCGACAACCCACTAGTTCCCACAACTCCTTTAGATGTTGTGGATCTTATTCTTGCCAACATACTCAAAGCTCTCCCAAGTTCATGGGAGAGGATTTTAAAACTCCCATGGAACACCTATAGGATGTAGTAGATTTTTACATGATACACCATGTCACTAAGCAAAATGTGTCTTTAAGGTTATATACTACATCTTTAAAAGAAAAATCCCTTGAATGGTATTGATACTTGCCTCCCAACTTAATTACTGCTTAAGATCAGCTTAGTGATAGATTATTTTATAGGTTTAGTGAAAAGGGTGACTACTCCTCCATCATCCAACAATGAATTACTATCAAAAGGGCCTCATAAGAGGTCATTATTGATTTAAATAACATGTTTCACAAAACCTAGCAAAGAATTCCAATGCAGGCTCGACCTCTGGTAGGTATGGCTATCATCTTTTATCTAAAAGCATCCAATTCAGATATATCTATGATGATTCAATATATTGAGGGTCAAATTATTTTAGATGCATATGACCTAGCCATGAGGGTAGAGAACAATTTAATAAACATCAGGAAAGTTCCCCCACAACTGCCTATGCCTATGTTTCCAGAAATATCAATGCCACCAAGAAAAATCCCCAAGAACTTCACAGGCGACTCCTTCCATGTATACACATCCTTTTTCTCAGACAAATATGTTTGACCCATCGCCACTAGAGTTAGAGATGAATGATATAAATAGAATCTTGAAAAACTTCTCAAATGAGATCTTTAATCTCAAAATGAAATAAGCTATGCCTCTAAAGCCCCTCAACAAAACTATCAAGGTGGGAAGAATTCATACTAGCATAATCAGTACCGAGGAGGGTAAAGGTAAAATCATTAGGTGTAACCTACAAATAATCTATAATTGTCTCATGTTCTTCCATTGAAAGTGTCCACAACTCTTTATTTGTAGGCCTCCCTTGACATATCACTAGTTGTATATTTTTTTGCAACAACTAAATCTGAGTAGTGTATGATATTCTTCTATCTTTCATAGTTTTGAAATGTAGTAAAATAATTCTTTATTATTAGATATTTCCATATACAAGTGCCAACAAAAACCATAGAACTTGTTGGATATTCATAGTTCTTATCATCTATTGTATGATGTAGCATCTTATGTTTCATATCGACACTTTGCACCAACCAATACTATGATTGCTCTTTATTTCCCTTAGGTGAAACAAAAAAAATACATGTCCTAAAGAATTTTTTTAAATTAAATAAAGTGTGACATAAAATTAATATAAATACATGCATACATTGCAATTATATATTAAAAATAATTTAATGAGACCAAATATTGAATTAATGTACCTTCTTGTACAATTTTTGAAACATGATCATAGTTATTTGACACAAATAATTTATTATCCTCTTCAAATTTTGTTTCCTTTTTATCATGTGTTTGTTTGGTGTGGAGCCTGATTAGTCTCAAAGTGGGAGATTGTTGGTATGTGGCGACTGATCATGCAAATACTATAGTCTTTACTTATCCTTGTCGGGGTTCGGGGTCGAGCCGGGCTAGGCCTCGAGCGAGGGTTCCGGGGCACAACCCCCAATTTTTTTTCCCTTTTTTCTCTTCAAAGGGTCGATATTTAATTTTTATTAACCAAAAAAATGAAAAATGACTTTGTAAAACCCTAATTCTAGAAGCTTCCAAAAAGCTTGTTATAAGCAGCTAGGATGTAAGTTGTGATATGGTATTCATGAGATTGTAATCTATTTTGCACTGGATAATAAAATCATTGGATGGTTGAGTTTCTATGGATGTAGCCCATATTGGGTGAACCATGTTAAAATTCTGTGTTGATCTTTTTTGTGTTATTCTTCTTTTTTATTTCTAAGTTATTTAATCTGCATATAATTGTTAATGTTTATTGCTCCGATCTGATTGAACCCTAATGGTGTTTGTGTAGTTTTTAAGGATCTTTTTCTCTATTCTTCAACCCATTTTATAATTTTACATGCTTCTCACTCACATCCAATGTAAATATGACAAAAAATCCTTAGCTCCCTAGTCCATATAGTCCATGTTCTTGCATTAAAATTCTTAAATTAATGTCAATTTGTTGATCCAGTAATCATCTCACAATCTTATTAAGGAATACTACCTTCTTCTTCAACTAACATATATAATCATCAAATTTTAGAGTTCTCACTTGATCCTGTAGATAATTTTGTATTACATAATCCATAATTGCATGTATGCATCTTTAAACTTTGTTGCATCCTCAAATTGTATTTTCTCCCTAGTAAGAGCTCTTTTCTCACATGCTCCAACTCCATCATGCTCTCCTTTACCATGTCCAACTTCCAAAAATTCCACATATATTGGATATTATTTTCTTTATGAGCCCTACATAGTCAATAAAACATTTAAGAATTTTTGAACTGTCCTTTATAGTTATTTGACCATATGAGATTTTATACCTTTTATATTTCTATTTCTCTTGAATTTTCATAAAATATTTTGAAACAATGTTGCATAAACTCTGATTAGTGCAACTAGTTATCACTCAAATAGAAGTGGTACTCAAAAAATTTATATTATCTTTTGTATTATCATCTACATTTTTATATATAATATGAACAAATATGGCCACGTATATTGAATTATAATACTGAGACTGAATTTCTTCTTGTGGAGAAAGAGTATAGATTTCTACAAAGTCAACCACTGATAGTATAGTTCCAATTAGAGATTTGTTTTTTACACGTAAAAAATTGTTGATTTATCAATTAAGAATATTGGGACTGTTTCACATATTTAGATACAATATTATTATTAAGTTCTTTGATGAATTCATACACACTAATTTTTTTAGTGACTAAATCACAACACTTTCCAAATTTTCCATCCCTTAAAGAATATTCAAGATTATCAAATGTTTCCACATCCACTAATTGTTGTCCAAAATTATGTGAAATAATTTTATGCATACATTCCCCTAACAATGAAAGGTTACCACATTTATTGTACTATCCATAAATGCATACATTTGAATAAATAACTATTCATTAGTTTTTTAACAAAATAAACTTGCTATAAACTTGATTGTTTTAGGTGGTATATTAACACCACATTCTTTCATAATTTGGTTAGTAAGAAAATTACAACACATAAAAAAATATCATAATAATAATAGAATTGCACATGAGTTTTAAATAATAAGAGATTCATTATTTATTAAATTTCACATAACAAGGTATACATTTCTCAAGTGATTTCTAACAGATGGTAATATTTTGTAACAATGAATCATCTAATTTTTTTTATAAAATTATTTTTTGAGTCATGTCTAATAGAATTTTTGGATGACAACTATGAAATTTTTTATCTCACTCTTAATTTTAAAATATCTCTAATATTAGATGATACCCTTGTATTATCATGCCAATTATTTTCAATAAAAAAATTAATTTCAATATTTAATTTCATGTCAGACCTTGGGATTCTACCACTAAATGTCCAAGATTGGTTAATTGTATCATTTTCAATACTTTATCTTCCCTTTACTGCTCTTCTCAAAGTTTTACTATTTACATTTATAAATTCAGTTGTCTTATCATTGTTTTACTCAAAACAAATTTATCAACTAAAATAATTATTATATCTCATAATGTTACTATAGTGTACAAAAAACTATCCCTTTTTCACACTTAATTTGGGAAATAATATGAAATAAAATGGACTTAATTATGCCTTAATTTAGTGTTGTAATATGTATTTTACATATTCACATTAAGTTTAGGACGTTATTTATTAAAATGGACTTAATTGTGCCTTATTTATAGTGTTGTAAGGTGCACCTTTACACTTTCACACTCATTTAGGGCTTTATTAATTAATTGAGGTTAATTATGCCTTAATTGTCCCCTTTAATTGAAATCCAAGCCTAATTAAATTGTAATTTATGAAGGGTAAAACCCGACTTTCATTAATGCCATGACTTAATACTCATCCTTGAAGAATGTGTGTTCTAAGTAAGTGACCTAGGACCCATTCGCCATAGGGTGAATGGGTCCTCACTTAGGCCTATGAACTAAATTTAAACTATATTTTTGGTGGTATTTTAATGATTTCAAATCAATATTCAGAGGCTAGCTTGTGATATTTGAATTTCAGGAATTAATGTTTACATATATAAATAAGAGGTCATTTCACTATGTTTCATCCTAAGTCTTTCAAGCTATCCTAGAATTTTTATGTGACTTCATGAGATGAAGCTAGAGAATTTCAAGAGAAATTCAAGAGCATTTTCAAGGAATTCAAGCGAAAAATTATTGAAGATTATTGCAACAATCAAGTTCTTATTATCATGTCAAAGTCTTCTTGCATCGTACATGTTGTTTGAGCTAATATGGTGATGTAGAGTTAATGATCCATTCAAGCATATCAAAGGAATTATTTCAAATCAATTTTCAAGATCAAGATTCACATCCATTGAGGCCACTTCATGCTAGTTGTAGATTTGCATTCCAAGGTTTAATCAAGGGTTTGGTGAGTGGTGACATTGCATTGTTCATTCATCATTCCTTCATGCTATTTGATTTCATCTCAAAGTTTAAATACTCAAACAGGGTTTGACCAAGGATAAACCCACATCATCAAAAAAAACATTTTTCTCCTCTTGTGTTTGTGTTTGCAGGTTATAGGTGGAAGATCCTTTGAAGAGAAAAATTGAAGAAAGTTGCAAAGTTGTCAAATTTGCAAGGAAAGTTGTCATCTCATGGAAACTCTTCTACATGTTTTATTTTCGGCTCTTTGACTATGAAAATCAGGAATATGGGAGTGCAAAAATAGGAGCAAAGAACCCAGAAAACATTTTTATAGAGCCCTATCCAAGACCCATTCACCATAGGGCGAATGAGTCCTAAGTGAGCTTCAAAAATCAACTTTTGGTGACTGGTACATAATATTTTCCCTTTCTCAAATCCTCCTTTTGATTGTTGGTTCCATTAGTTTTGAGTACATTCCTTCATTTGCACTTTATAGCTTGCGTTTTGGAGTTTATTTGATAATTTTAATCTTTCTCCCCAAAGTGTTGTTTGACTCATACCAACATCCTTGCATAGATGAGAAATTTGCTAATTCATACCTTGATTTGACTCACCTTTTGGTTGATAGTCACTTCATTTTTTTAATCTCATTTTTTGAATGAAATAGTGGAGAATTGGGTTATTTGTTATCATTTTGGTGATCCCCCTTTTATCATAACCCATTATATATTTTTCCACGTTTCAGTTACATTCCTATCTTTAGACTAGGACTATGTTTTTAAATATAATCAACAACATTAGCAACACTATGTTGCAAGAATGGAAAGAGGAATCAAGTGTTGTCATTGATGTCAATTGGTCAGCTGGTTATCTACTAGTTGATGTGGATTGTATATGTTGAGGATATTGAGAAAATTGTAGTAAAAGAAAGTTGCAAGTATTCAACTATTAAGGATGTTGTTCTGGTGCTTGTGAACTATGTTTCTCTATGTTTTGATTAAGGTCTAAGAGAATTGTTGCTGGTCCAGATTTATTTTTGTTGAAATCTTATGGCTTGTGGTTCTAGAATTGTGTTGCCTTGGTTCTATTGAAGATGGTTTCAAAATTTGGAAGCATTGAGCTTAATTGATCTATGTGTTTTACACTGGTTTGGCCGACTGTGTGTCAAGCACTATTTTCGAAGTTGATGAAGCATTTTGTATCTATTATGGGTACCAGTGAAGTGTGTGTTTGGGTCACTCTCATTCTAATTCTACTTTAGGATGTTTGGTGTTGACCTAATTTGAATTTGAAGTTGGATGGCCGACTTTATATCTTTTCAAGATTGGAGATAGTATAAATACAGAATGTGCTAGCTATGAAAATTGTACATAAGAAAATAAGGAAGATAAGCGAAAGAGAAGATGCGACTTTGATGCTATTCTTAAAGTGTGTGAGCTAGGTGTGTGGTTGTTCAATGTGAAGCTTAACACTAAGTTTCCGGATGCAGTGAGTAGAAGGAAAACTCTATCATTCATGCAAGTTGATCAATGATTGCGGTGGAATCTTTGTTGCATTGGGATTTGTAACAAGTCTTCTTTATCTTCTTTGTATCTCTATGGTATTGAGCCCTTCGGGTTGTAGCCCTATGGATATTGAGTCTAGACAATGAATCCTTATTTCAGGCAATGAGCCTCATCTCAGGAAGTGAGCCTTTTTGTAATCGGTTTTGATATTCTCTATATTGTGAGTTAATCCTTATCATGGTTTTTCCCTCATTGGGTTTTCCACATTAATCTGGTGTTATTGTGTTTGTGCATTTGCATTTGATGGTTAATCACTTAATTAGTTTATGTGTTAGTTCTGGTAATTGAATTTAAGGTTGTAATCTATGAAAAATGTTTCACCCCCCTCTTGTTAGGGTTAGAGATGGCAGATCTAACAATTAAATGCAGATTCTATATAATAAACAGAGAAACTAAAGCATGCACAGAATAAATCATAACACAGAATTTAACGTGGTTCACCCAATCTGGGCTACATCCACCAAACCGCAGCCATCCAATACTTTTATTATCTAGTGAAAAACCTATTACAATCTTGCGAATAATCGCGTTTTTCATCATACAGTAATACCCATCCGAATCCCTTTTTACCAAGCTTAGAAGATTCTAGATTTTTGGGTTCTACAAAATCGGATATTTCTTTTTTCATTGATTTTTCCCTTTTTCGGTGATCACGCGAAAAAGTAGGAAGAAAATTTTTCTTGGGGGCTGCTGCCCCCGAACCCCCGCTTT
>VDFB02271358.1:360283696-360315869 GCA_007258455.2 Sequoia sempervirens | reverse complement strand
TTAGAAGCTTCCAGATTTTTGGGTTCTACAAAATCGAATATTTCTTTTTTCATTGATTTTTCCCTTTTTCGGTGATCACGCGAAAAAGTAGGAAGAAAATTTTTCTCGGGGGCTGCCGCCCCCGAACCCTTGCCCCGGGGCCCGACTCGGCCCCAGACCCCGGCAAGGTCAGGGGGCCGGGATGTACAGTATACCATGGGCTATACATTATAGCATGATCAGTCGCCACATACCAACAATCTCCCACTTGGAGACTGATTAGACTCCATACCAACACACCTCTTAGTTGTCCTATCCAACAATTGGTATCAGATCTTGGTTCCTTGGTGAAGAGCTTAACCACTTGAGGAAGGTTTAGAATGGCTAGCAAAATGGTCTTTTATTATCCGAGTTTTGATGGAACTAATTATGGTATTTGGAAAGTATTGATGGAAGAATATTTGGAGTATTGTGGATACAATGTGGAGAGAGCTTATAAGAATCCCTGCACTCCTCTTGCTAATGGTCTGAGTATACCTAAAGAAACTAGAGAACATGAAGTGAATAACAAGGAAAAGTTCAGCTTGAAGCATAGTTTAGTGCATTATGAGTTGATTAAGGTTTAGAACTTGAAGACAACTAAGGAAGTCTTAGATGATTTAGAAAGAATGCATGATGGTGATGAAAGGGTAAAAGAGGTAAAATTACAGAATTTGGAAACACAATTTGATCTTATACATATGTCTGAAGATGAGAATGTTAAAGACTATGTATAGAGATTGGATGAGGTAGTGGCTAGAATGCAACCTCTTAGTGCTACTATAGATGAAACCAAAATTGTAAAGAAGATTCTTAGAAATCTTCTTGATGCTTATAGTGAAAAGGTGAGTGCTATTAAACAAACCATAGATTATAAGACTTGTACTAAGGATTTGTTGCTAGAATTTTTGACATCTTATGAGATGAGGAAGCCAAATCTAAGAAGTGGAGGCAAAATAGAGACTGCATTTAAAGCTACAAAAAATGAAGATCCTAATGAAGAGAACTTTGATGAAATCAATGCTAACTTTGTAAGAAGAATGAGAAAAGGCTCCGGTAAGCATGAAGGTAAATTTCTCTTTAAGTGTTTTAGTTGTGGAGAAACTGGTCACTATGCTGCAAAGTGTCTGAAAAGAGCTAAAAAGAATAAACAAAGACATGAGAAAGAAAAGAAAGGAAAGAAGATTAACAGAGCTTACTATGTTAATGAGAATGCTAGTATTTCAGATGAAGATTTAGAATATGAAGATCTAGATGACAATGAATGCTTGTTCTTGGCGATTAAAGATGAACCTACTTCTACTAATTCAGAAAAATAGTCAAAGGAAAGTCCTCTAGAGAAGAAGGAGAAGGAGAAGGAGAAAAATGAAGGTACAATTATATTTTCCCTACATGCTAAACAGGAAAAGAATTTTTGGGTAGTTGATAGTGGTTGCTCACATCACATGACTGGTGACTAGAGTAAGTTTGTGAAACTTAAAAAATATGATAGAGGTCTGGTTATGTTTGGACATGGTACTGGTGCTAAAATATGTGGGATAGGTTTAGTAAGTTTTGATGGAAAACATCATACTTGTATATACCTAAAAATGGTCTGGATAATCTAATTAATTAAATATGATTTATTTGATTAATTAACCTTTATTTATTCTACTATTAAATAAATAGAAATATTTATTTATATAGTTCATCTTTTAAATTCTTCAATCTTTATTCTATTATTTCGTCTTCATTAAATAAAAGAATTTCATTTTGTTTTATTTAATTATTATAATCAAATTCATCTACTATTGAATAAATAAAAATATTTATTTATATAGTTCACATTTATATTCTTTCGATTATTCTCTCTTAATTAAATAATCAAAACTTCAATAGTTTTTATTTAATTATCATTATCTCTCTTTTATTAAATAAACAATATCAAAAACATTCGTTTATTTTAATAATTGTTATTTCTTCCTAAATTTGAATAAATCCAAAATATTCAAATTTATTCACATATTCTACAACTAATCAATATTTCACCTACCAAATTAGATATTTTATGTCTAATTTAATTCATCTCAACCTTCATTGGAAAATTTGGAGACAAATTTGAGCAAGTTTGGAGGCTAACTTCTTCATCTTCTTCCATTGATTCTTCCTATCATCTGGCTGAATGTTTTTGTGGGGAGGAAAAATCTCCATGATCTTCTCAAATTTCTTCATCCTTCACCATTGAATCCTTCAGATCAAATCTAGACCTTTGCTTTGCTGCCCCTTCACAAATGTGTTGTCATGAAACTATAAATACAACCTCCTTCTACAGGGAATGGATCCAACTTTGTGCAAAATTACTCTGTAGAAACACCAATTGAGCAATCAAGCATCTTAGCAATAGCATTATCATTTAGCAATAGCAATCATAGCATTTTAGAATCAATATCATGGCTGCATCATAGTTCACTATAGCTTCTTTTATCAAGTTTCATGTCCATTTAGATTACAATAGCTTCATCATATCATTTAGACATCATCATATAGGATTAGATTATTGCATTTAGCAACATCTCATTCTCTATATTGTCATTTTAACAGTCATAATGCTTACAAAATCTGAGAGCCCTGTGACTTAATAAATATTTAGAGATAGAGAACAATATGATGCTTTCAGTAGATTCTTGCTTTAAATTAGTTTAAATATTGTTGAATCTTTGATATAATGTCTTATTAAGAAGTGTTGTTTGTTATTTTACTCATTACTTATTCCACGCTTACAATACTGATGATGTCTACTTTGTTAAGGGTTTAAGGCATAATCTGTTGAGTGTTGGTCAAATGTGCAAAAAGGGATATGATCTTGTGTTTAAGGATGAGAAGTGTGAGATCCCGAAAGGATCCAAAGCACTGATTGCTACAAGAAAGAAATCTAAAGGGAATATTTATCAGCTTAAAGGTGCTGATGGATGATGTTTTATGACTCAGATAAATGACATATGGTTATGGCACAAGAGAATGTGCCACATGAATTTTGATAACTTGGCAAGGATTAGTACTGTTCATGTCATGAGAGATCTACTGAGAATTACAAATCATGTAAATGCTATCTGCAGAAATTACTAGTTCGGGAAGCAGACAAGAAATCATTATAGATCAAGAGAACAATCTACTACTAGATTATTGGATTTGGTTCATACAGATCTTTGTGGTCCCATGAGAGTGAAAAGTATACTTGGTGAAAGATACTTTATGCTTTTTGTTTATGATTATTCTAGATATACATGGGTTACATTTTTAAGAGAAAAATTAGAAGCGTTAGATAGATTCAAGGCTTTCAAGGCTATGATTGAAAATGAAGTGAATTTGAAGATAGAATGATTGAGATCTGACAGAGGTGGTGAATTCACCTCCCATGAGTTCAATATGTTTTGTGAAGTGTATGGAATAAAGAGACATTTATTTGCTTTGAGAACCCCTTAGCAAAATGGAGTTGTTGAAAGAAAAATAGGATAGTTCAAGAAGTTGTTAGGTCAATGATCACTGAAGCCAAATTACTGGAATTTTACTGGAAAGAAGATATTCACACTTTTGTATATGTATTAAATTGAGTTCAAGAAATATAAAATAGTAGAAATACTCCCTATGAGTTATGACACGAAAGAATTCCTACAGTTAAATATTTCAAGGTATTTAGAAGCACATGCTATATCAGAAGAGATGAGGAAACATTGGGAAAGTTTGATGCAAGAAGTGATGAAGGAATATTTCTTGGATATTCTACTAAAATCAAGGAATACAAATGTTTCAACAAAACATTGAGGAATACTGTAGAAATCTCGAATGCGAAGGTTGATGAAACTGTGAAGAATTCTATTGATATTGATGGATATGTGTCTAATGAACATGACTGTGTAATAATAGAAGAAATTATGGAAGAACATGATAGAGATGAGTAGAAAAAACATAATGAATAGAATGCAAAAGAATATGTTATGGTGATGTCCCCTAGAACATCAAAATATGTATTGAGGTGAACCGCATATTTTTGGCATCATGCACTTCTCTAGGCTCTTTCAGGGTTTTTCACCTAAAAGGAGAAAGTAGGGCCAAAAATGCTAAGGGGTTCATTCAAATTATGTTGTGTGATGTTGTTTAAGCTAAATGAAATGAACTAAGTGCAATTAAGTGATCTATATGACTGAATTTGAATGAAAAACTAAAGATTTATGCTATGTTGGAAAACACAATGTGATATGCAAATAATGACCTATGAATGAATAAATACATGAAAAAAAGAAATAAACTAAAATAGTGTGCACCTGGAGGTCTGATGGAGAATATGAAATCTTTGGAATGTTGTCTAGAATCACAAAAAATCAACAGTGGGACTCATTCGCCTAGGGTGGCGAATTAGTCCTAATTCTGGTGAAAACTTTCGGGAACCAGTTTTTGACTTTTGGGATCCAGAATCTAACAAAACCTAGATTTATAGCCTTAAGGTGGGACTCATTTTCCATTGGTGGTGAATCATTCCTCTCCCAAAATTCTGAGAAATCAGGAGACAACTCTGCAACACCAGATCTGGAAATGTCTGCTTGTCGGGTTGTTGAAGTCAATTATGTAGGAAACAGACATAATACCTTCTCCAAGCTTGAAATATCGTTGACTTGACTTGAAGCACCTAGTTGACTTGTTGACCACTCTTCAACACCTAAATACTTGTCAAAGCTGCACACAAAATTCTGCAAACACACAAGCAAGAGGGGAAAAATGGTTGAGGGTTAGCAAATAGGGGTTTGCCTTGGTCAAACCTCACTTTAGTAATCAAACCCTTAATGAAATAAAAGAGAATGATATACAAATAACATGCAAATTCTATCAACTTACCAAACCCTTTCTGATGAAAATCTGAAGATATGTCAATGGATTCTCTTGAGTGCTTGATTTATGCTTGATTTGATGTTGTAAAGTGCTTGAATGCTTGAATGAATGGGGGTTTAAATGGATGTAAAAACACTTATTTATACATTCTTGTGCCTTAGTAACTCTTTAATACCTCATCATAGGCCGACATTAAGTGATTTTGAATAAAAACCCGAAAGGAAATTTAATTTTTTTTGAATTTTGAGCCAAGGGGGACTCATTTGCCACCCATGGTGAATGGGTCCCACCTAGGACCTGAAAATGGGTGTCGGGAATTAAGTCACATTTAATGTTATTTGTTGGGTTTATATTAAAAAATGCACTTAATTAAAGCTTATAAGGGCATAAAGGGGTCAAATAAAGTATAAGAAAGGTGTAAATAGTGAAGTTATTCCTAGAGAAGCGTGAAATCTTATTACAATACCTTACAACACTTCAAAATAGGACTTGTTTAGTGATGAAAAGGTGATTTTTAGGTGAATTGTAGTAAATAGAGTCTAGAAGAGTGTAGAAATGTTTTACAACACTTCATGACACCTTCACAAGACGTTAATATTTGAATTTCAGTACATAAATATGCATGTTCAAGCCATATTACAATATAAAATTAGAGAAAAATGGACCAAACATCATGAAACAAGACCTAAAAGGCCATGTAAATGACAAGGGGCCATTTTTCTACAACAAATTTAGCCCCCACTTTAGTAAGAGGATGAACTTGTTTCAAAATCACACAAAAGTAGCCATGAACATTGAGAGGAGGGTTCAAATACACTTACGTTAGCAAGATCGAATGAAAACGATCAAGAGAGATGATCAAGCCCCCAGGATGAAGATCCCATGGAAAGCTAAGCATAAGAACAAAGGAACATGCAAGTGTTGAAATGATAGAATCAAATGAAGCTTCGATCGTCTGTCCAAGTAGTTGTGGATTAGATCTAGGCTAATTGTTTGAAAAAGAGAATCCATACTCACTCTGGGGTGACATAACTCATGGCGGTCCACTGGGTGAGAAGGCCCATAAGGTAAGATACATATGCTAGTTGGTATGCACTCACAAACACAACGGTGGCTATGGGGAAAGTCGTTCCATTGTGTGGGCTTCCTACTCAACCATATCAAAGTTATACCTCCTAATAACTTTAACAAGGCGGCACAAAGAAAGATGTTAGTTCATGCTTCATGAGACAAGGAAATATTTGTATGCTTAGAACTCATGAACAAAGATCAAGGTACCACAGGCATGCAAGTCATGTTATGCAAGGTGGAAAAAATGTAAAATGCAAAATGAAAAATGTAAAAGATGTTCAAAGGAGTCTTGTTAAGTTCATGTGAGGTCAGTCACTTAGGGAACACTGTGTCTAATGTCTCCAAGAGAGGACCAATCAAATAATAGTATATTCACAACTTAGGGGATGCAGTGCGTTGCATCAAGCCACCAAGAGGAATGTAATATGCTAAGATAGATCACACTTATGGACATCACACCAATTTCATCCATAAAGTGACAAACACATCATATAAATGACAAGGCTACACTAGGAACCAAGAATGCAAATGAATTATGGTAATGTATGCCCCTCACTTTAAAGGAATTGCTACACATCATTCTATGAGCAATTACTTTAAAGTAGCGAAGGAAATAAGATACAAGAGGAAAAAAAGACATGAGAGCCAACTTGAAAAGCCCTATGCCAAGTCATATGTTTCAAAGTTATGCTACATCATGTACATGAAAACAAAAACAAAAGAAAAAGGAGGTTTCCCTCCAGAGAAGAACACACCAAACACATAAGGGATCTATGGATTTGGGGTCAATATGTTCATTGCTACAATGTTTTGTAAGGAGCTAAAAACTATCATCATTCCCCAAAGCACATAGAACTAGAAGAATGACACAAAGAGAGCGAAAACAAAAGGAAAAACAACTCTATTTTGGGTCAACATGGAAGAGACATTGCTGTCTCAATGCTTTGCATCATCCCCAAAAGGAAAATACAAAACAAAAAGAGAAAAAGACAAGGACCTTTTGGGTCAACATGGAAGAGACATAGGGCATCTCTATGCTTTCTTCATCCCCAAAAGGAAAACACAAAAGAAAAAGTGAAAAATACAAGGACCTTTTGGGTCGACATGGAAGAGACATAGGGTGTCTCTACTTTGTCATCCCCAAAAGGAAAACAAAAATAAAATGAAAAAGACAAGGACCTTTTGGGTGAACATGGAAGAGACATAGGGCGTCTATGCTTTGTGTCATCCCCAAAAGGAAAACACAAAACAAAAAGAGAAAAAGACAAGAACCTTTTGGGTCAACATGGAAGAGACATAGGGATTCTCTACGCTTTGCGTCATCCCCAAAAGGAAAACACAAAAGAAAAAGTGAAAAAGACAATGCATGAGATATAGAAGAAGAGAGGTACAAATAGAAGAAGTGTATGATGAGAGAGAAAACATTGAACACACGATACGGGAGAACACAATATGCACATATAGGAAGAATGAAAGGGAGATAGTAATGCAAATGTTAGTCAACCATTAACTAAGTTATTGGTTTCTCTGTCTTAAATAGTTAAGCGGAAAATGAATAACATAGTTAAGAGACAAAGACAATTGCATTACAAGGGAAAAGCTAACAACTTCATGTACCAAAAAAAGTGTAGGAAAAGAATGAGCTGATGTGGGTGATGCGAAAGAATCATGCAATAGTGAGAATAATAAATTCTACAACTAGGGCAAGATAAAGGGAGTGAGTTTTTATGGTATAATAGGAAAGCAATCGGTATCAGTGAAATGATACTTATCGAGTATGTTTTCAATGTCTGAAATTCTTCAGTTCAATGTCCAAAAATACGATGATAATTGCAAAATGGTATATTAGAATCTTTAGGATGAATGACCAACCCATTCATAGGTGGTAAAAGTATAAGACCTTTGTTTAAAAGTAGTTGAAGTCTCCTTTCACATTTAGGTGGAGGATGTGTAGGGCTTGAGTTTCTTTAATTTATATGGTCGTTTTCATTTGCTAGATTCTCCTTTTTCATGAATGAAAGGAGGAAGAGGACCCATGGGGATCCTAACATCTGTGTCATTAGAATCATGTACTGGTTATTCACGTGGAAGGATAATGTTTAAGTTAGGAGGAGAATCAAAGATCAATTTACCATCATCTCTAAGTTTCCAATATTCAAAAGGAAGTTTATTAGGATGAGACAGATCTTGATATCCTAATCCTGTGGTGTTTTCTTCTATTGGTTTTTGTTCAAGAAGTTGGTTGAATTTCATGTTCATGTTTTGTGTCACAACCTTGTTTTCTTAGGATAGTAAAGCCTTTACCGTATGTTTCTTCAAGGTTTATGGGAGTGTTTGTGACTTTGTGATCATAAAATGGGTGAGGGTGTGTTTGTTTAGAGGGACTAGGCCCACTGAATGAAGGAACTTTAGATCCTTCATTGACTTCGGGATGTAAGTATGCAAAGTGATTAGGGGGTGTAACAGTAGGAAGATCTTGTGTCCTCATGGATGGATAAGAGGCTAAATTGGATTCTAGGTTATCAAGGCATTCATTAGAGAACTTGTTCATGCTATCATCATCTTCTCCAATGATGTATACATCATGAGGAGGACAATCATGAGGAGTTGAAGGAGCATGTGGAAGTTCAAGGTCATTAGGGTCATAGCCAAAGCCATAATTGGACATGTCTACCAAGGATTTTAATGAATTCCAAAACTTAGTAAAAGAAAATTCCATGATGAAAGTAAACTAAGATGTAATAAATGACTGAAAATAGAGATTCTAGAAATGAAAAAAGAAAGAAAGTATAGAAAACTATAATGCAGAAAAATGCCAGAAAGTGTCTAAAAATACTGTGTAAAATGTGTAGAGGGACTGATTCACCCAGGGTAGCGAATGAGTCCCAGTACGAGATTTTTTTGTTTTTTTCCAGAAATTTTAATGTGATTCTAATGCTTTTCAAAATGCAATAAAGGATGCATATGCAGATTTTTAGTTTTTTCAATGATATGCAATGCAAAAATGAAATCTAAATGAATGTTTCACTAATGCAAAAACAAAACAATACACTAATTGAATGTTGATGCAAGTGAAGTTTGAGATGCAAGATGCAATTGAAATAAAAAATTCAAAGTGTTCAAAATGCAAGTTCACGAAAATGAACCATAGATTTTTCGCACCATGCATTTCTCTAGGCTCTTCTAGAGTTTTTTACCTAAAAGGAGAAAGTAGGGCCAAAAATGCTAAGGGGTTCATTCTAATTATGTTATGTGTGATGTTGTTTAAGCTAAATGAAATGAACTAAGTGAAATTAAGTGATCTATATGACTGAATTTGAATGAAAAACTAAAGATTTATGCTATGTTGGAAAACACAATGTGATATGCAAACAATGACCTATGAATGAATACATATAGGATAGAAAGAAATAGACTAAAATAGTGTGCACTTGGAGGTCTGATGGAGAATTTGGAATCTTTGGAATGCTGTATGGAATCATAGAAAATCAATAGTGGGACTCATTCACCCAGGGTGGCAAATTAGTCTTGCTTTTGGTGAAAACTGTCGAGAACCAATTTTTGACTGTTGGGATCCAAAATATGACAAAACCTAGATTTCCAACCTTAAGGTGGGACTCATTCACCACTGGTGGTGACTCAATCCTCTCCCAAAATTTTGAGAAATCAAGAGACAACTCTGCAACACCAGATTTGGAAATGTTTGCTTGTCGGGTTACCAAAGTCAATTCTGTAGGAAACAGACAGAATACCTTCTCCAAGCTTGAGATATGGTTGACTTGACTTGAAGCACCTAGTTGACTTGTTGAACACTCTTCAACACCTAAATACTTATCAAATTTGCACACAAAATTCTACAAACACACAAGCAAGATGGGAAAAATGGTTGAGAGTTAGCAAATAGGGGTTTTCCTTGGTCAAACCCCACTTTTGTAATCAAAACCCTAATGAAATAATGAAATAAAAGAGAATGATAAACAAATAACATGCAAATTCTATCAACTTACCAAACCCTTGTTGATGAAAATTTGAAGATATGTCAATGGATGCTCTTGAGTGCTTGATTTATGCTTGATTTGATGTTGTAAAGTGCTTGAATGTGATGTGTGATTGTAGAAGATTGAATGGTTGAATTAATAGGTTAAAATGGATGTAAAAACACTTATTTATACATTCTTGTGCCTTAGTAACCTATTAATACCTTATCACAGGCCGACATCAAGTGATTTTGAATAAAAACCTGAAAGGAAATTTAAAATATTTTGAATTTGGAGCCAAGGGGGACTCATTTGTCAACCATGGCGAATGGGTTCCACCTAGGACCTGAAAATGGGTGTCGGGAATTAAGTCACATTTAATGTTATTTGTCAGGTTTACATTAAAAAATGCACTTAATTAAAGCTTATAAGGGCATAAAGGGGTCAAATAAAGCATAACAAAGGTGTAAATAGTGAAGTTATGCCTAGAGAAGCGTGAAATCTTGTTACAAGACCTTACAACACTTCAAAATAGGACTTGTTTAGTGATGAGAAGGTGATTTTTAGGTGAATTGTAATAAATAGAGTCTAGAAGAGTGTAGAAATTTTTTACAACACTTCACAACACCTTTACAAGACGTTAATATTTGAATTTTAGTACATAAATATGCATGTTCAATCCATATTACAATATAAAATTATAGAAAAATGGAACAAACATCATGAAACAAGACCTAAAAGGCCATGAAAATGACAAGGGGCCATTTTTCTATGGCACATGAGGAATCATTCAGAAAGTCATATTATTGGAGACAAGACAAAGGTGTGTTAACTAGAAGCAAAGCTCCTGTTGAAGTAAAGTTCTGCTTATTTTTTGAAATTGAGCCGAAGTCAGTAAGTGAAGCCTGTAAGGATGAACATTGGAAGGAAGCAATGAAAGAACAACTATTGTAGATTGAGAAGAATCAAACTTGGGAATTGGCTACAAGACCGACATACAAAAATATCATTGGATCAAAATGGGTATTCAGAAACAAGCTGAATGAGAACGAGAAAGCTGTTGTCAGAAACAAAGCAAGGCTTGTGTGTAAAGGCTACTCACAAGTGGAAGGTATAGATTTTCAGGAAATTTTTTCCCCAGTAGCAAGAATGGAAGCTATAGGGATGTTCTTGGTATTAGCTACTTATAAATATTTTAAAGTCTATCAAATGGATGTCAAGTCAACATTTTTGAATGGTGAACTAGATGAAGAGGTCTACATGGAACAATCAAAAGGATTTCACTTAACAGATCAATTAGATATGGTGTGTAGGTTGAAGAAAGCTTTGTATGGACTGAAGCAAGCTCCTATAGCCTAGTATGCAAGGCTAGATAAGTATTTGAATCAACAAGGATTTAACAAAGGTATGACAAACAATAATTTGTATTTCAAGAGTAAGAATGACAAAATATTGATTGTAGTTGTATATGTTGATGACATTATCTTTGGAGGAAATGAAAATATGTTCAAGATATTTGTGGAAGAGATGTAGAAATAATTTGAAATGTTTATGTTTGGTGAGATGAATTTCTTTCTTAGGCTACAGATTAATCAAACAAAGAAAAGAATTTTCATTTCACAATCTATTATGTGAGAGAAATGTTGATAAAATTTGGGATGGACGGTTCTAAACCTGTAAGTACTCCTATGGTGACTGGTTGCAAGTTGGGTAAATATGATGATTCACCTAAGACTGATCAAAGCAAGTATAGATCTATGATTGGTGGACAACTGTATTTGATTGCTACTAGATTGAATATTATGCATGTGGTTTGTCTTGTAGCTAGATTTCAAGAGAATTCGAAGGAAACACATGTTACTTCAGTTAAAAAAATATTTAGATATTTGAAAGGTACTCTAGATTATGGATTATGATATCCTAAAGATACTGATTTTACACTTAGTGCTTATACAGATGCAGATTGGGCCAAAAATATAGATGATAGAAAGAGTAAAAGTGGTAGTGCATTCTTTCTTGGATGTAGATTGGTGGCATGGTTGAGTAAGAAGCAAGATTCAGTCTCTTTGTCTATTGCTAAAGCTAAGTATATTGCTGTTGCATCTTGTTGTACACAAGTTTTATGGATGAAACAGACATTGAAAGATATCACAGTGCTACATGATGATCCTATTTCTATCTTTTGTGATAACACAAGTGGGTAAACCCACAATAGTGGGTTACAATTTTTTGAATGAAGAATAATTAGAAATTCTTATCAAAAAAATTGAAATGGTTTACCCCTTCTAATGAAGGGGGTTCGAATGAACCACCACCCTTCTAATGAACCCCCCTCCCTTCTAATGAACCCCCTTTTGCACCATATAAGGGGGGTTTGAATGAACCCCCTTCTAATGAACCCCCTTTTTTTACCTTCCCCTCCACCATTTCAAAATTTATGCATTTTTTTGACTATCGAAGCTTGGGAAGGAGGTGCAAATGGAGTCAACTTGATAAGCCAAATTGGATGATTGTAATGATCGAAACGTACTTTCCAGCAACTATAAATTTAATATATTTTGTTTTTATTTTATATTTTATTTTTTAGTTTTACTATACATAGGTTTTTCACCGAATGTCAAGTTCGATGAAAAATCATTGTGGAAAAATAGTAAATTTGAGGAAAAAAATTTTGAAAAATATATATCCACTAGGTATTGATGTTCTCATTCTAACAAAAAAAGAAAAATTGAATTTCAATACATACCAAAAAAGTTATGCGTGTCGAAGTGCACCTACGTCTAAATTATAAATGTTTTGACTTCAAAACTTAATTAAAAGAAAATTATTGAACAAAATGCTATGAAACAAAATGAAAGCCCTAGATACTTGTGTTACCAACCTAAATTCAAAAGAATTATAGTTTTATCCTTTGTAGAAAAAAAATTATACTTGCCGAAGTACACACCACTTTTTAAAAATGTTGTTTACTATTAAAAACTAGTTATCAAGGGAGACACAAAAAAATTACAATTTAATTTCAATTTTTTTCAAAAAAAATACATTTAAAATCTATAGAAAAAATCTCACAAATCACTAGTTTACATAATTTTCAAATTCCTAATAGTTTACCTACTATAAGTGTTAGAAAGTGAAGTTTTCTCTAAAAATGTTGATTTCAATGTCAAGTTTGGCCAAAAAGTGTAACCCATTATTGTGGGATGACCCAAGTGCAATTAACATTTCAAAGAATCCCGTGATGCACTTGAGAATGAAACATATATCTATCATGTATCATTTATTAAGAGAGAAGGTCATGGAGAATGAAGTCAAGCTTGAGTATGTTTTGACAAAGGATTAGATTGAAGATATATTTACAAAGGCTCTATTGGAGTAAAAATTCCTCTTTAGTATCCACCAACCTTCATTTTTCATCCACATTCCATCTACATCAAAGTACCCATTGCCTTTAGTTTTACATTGTATTTGACATGAAATGTGACAATTTGTGTGAAAATATCCATAAAAGAACATCAATATTTCCCCTTGTATATATCCATTCATTCTTCTAGATAGTCAATAAAACAATTTGTGGAACTAGAAAATTCCCCTTGGTCTTGATTTCATCTCCATCATGATCCCCACTACCCCTCAAAGTTTCACTATATTTGGCATAATATACAAAATTTTCCCTAATGCATATAACTCTCAAGCCATATCATCATAAATAAAATAAAGTCTCCAAAGCAGTTTTTAAGTAATTCCCAATACAAGACATATTGACATGACAACGCCACATCGGGGGAACTCTCATCATAGTCTCCCCGATGAATCAATGGAGACAAACAATGGAACATACTATCAACAAGACAACCTTCTATCGTGTGGAATTATAGCATTTTCTCCCTGATAGAATGAAAAAAATAACTATGGTGAAATCATCGGGGCAAGTATCACATATTGGCAGAACATGCACACTATCTCCTCGATAGCTCGAGCAAGACATATCAGAGACACTAAAGTGTATTAGGGAAAGATAACATTGTGTCCCACTGATGAGTCGATATAAGACATAACATAGATATTTTTGCAAGTGTGTAGAAGTTAGTAGTACCGGGGAGACACAATTCTATTAGGATGATAGAAAATCTAGTTCCCCCGACACAACGACAGAATAATGGAAAGAAAAGGAGTATCAGAATGAACAAGGACTATTGGCCAGAAATAAACAGAGGTTTCCTTGATAAGCCAATGATATGTGAAAGGAAATATGATTTTGTAAAAGATTAAATATGAACTAAGATTTGGGATCGGTGGAACTAAAATGTATTAGTGAGAAATTATCTGGCATCCCACTGATACCTCGAAAGAAAACTAAAGACACAAAGTTCATCAAGGGGAAAGGTGGATATCAACAAAAGTAAAATTATAGTCCCACCGATGCAGTGATGATGATTGTTTTTTACTGATGTGACAACCCAAGATATCGTAGAGATATTCAAAATTAAATGATCCCTCGATGACACAAAAGAAAGCAAGTGTGCCATTAATGAGCTAGAGCTGAGTAGTGTATACCTCAAACTGATTTCATTTTGTCATCAAAAAATTTGAGAAGCTACAGAAAGGAGTGGAGCAGAAGAGTTTGAAGTATCCCATTATTGTACAATTGAAATTCAAGGAAGCAAGTGTGACACAAGTAAGTATATGAAACCCAATTGAAAAGTTTATTTGAATAATTGTAAAGAAAAGTTAGGCTTTCTTAAACGATGGAAGGGAGTTCAGGGACACCAAAAGCCAAAAAACAAAAGACAAAAGTTAGGCTTTTAAACTAGGATTTGATAGACCAATGTCTAGGGTTGGGACCGAGACCCAAGAGGAGTGCACTGTTGAATCCTTCTATAGATAAGTTATGGTATAAACACAAAGATTTAGGGGATGTATGGAAACCACAAAGAGGATATGAGCTATTCATGTATCATTATAGAAAATAGTATAGGTTCCAGCCTGTATGGAATCCATGGAAGATGAAATTGGGGAAGGTCATTATGCCTAATGTGTTCATTAACGTAGAATTGGTCAAGGCATTAGCTAATAGATATGACCCCAAGCGATGTGTAGTTCAGCTACATGATGGGTCTGAGCTTATTATCATTTCCAAAGACTTTATTTCCACTATCTTCAATTTAGATTGCAGCTTGAATGTGCCATTCACAGTGAAAGACCTCATAAAAGAATACCATCACATGGATACTAGCTATAAATGATGGAAGTTTCCCTTGCATAGGCCCCGAAAGGAAGGAAATCAACTTAAGAAATTCTCTCACAATGAACACCCTCCCTTTCATGAAGAGTTATTTGAGCAATATTTTCAATATACATATCAAACTATAGGGAAAGTGTTGGGAGTGGAAGCCCCGACTGTCATGTCAACAACCCCAATTGTCCTGGTAGCATATGTGTAGAGCCAAGATGCACTATCATTTGATTATGCTGGCTATTTAACTATTAATTTAAACTAAGGATTGGAAATGATTAAGAATAACAATGAATGTATCAATTTCAAACACTATTCTCTACTCATGCACTTACTCTTGTATGAAGGGCAAGCTAGAGGGTTTTGGGGAGAAGAATTGAGGATAAGAGATATGGACAAGGATATAAAATTTAAACCAATCTAGATGTGGACATCAATATGGGACAACATATATGGGTGTTCCCATTATCTATACTTTGAGGAATATTTGGTCAAACCCTTACTAAAACTATTGGGTCATTCATGTGACTATAATTTGTCTCCTAAAGTATAAAGGTTTCTTAGACCTAAGGAGAAAGATCCCAGAAAGAAGGTGAATCATAGTTGGGGGGATTGGTATACATATTCTAACTGTACTATGATTAGAGCATATGGTTTTGAAGGAACCCTACACTTGTTACCAAAGATAGTTCCAAATAGAGTGGCCTATTTAGAAATTGTAAGAAAATTGGCCAAGTCAAATGCCAAGCACCTCAAGGAGTATAGTAAGCAGTCAATTATGCCAAGTACTCTATGCTTTGGAGATTTCACAATTGTTTCTACTAAAGGATATGTGGAAATTGGCTCATTATAACTTACCATTGGGAGATGAAAGAAAAAAAATTGATTCAAAGAACTTTATGAATAAAGCAAAACTGTCACAAGCATTTTCTGGGTATGAACATCAATTCTCTATGGACGATTTAGTAAGGAATTGTGATGAAACTGTAACATCACAAAGGATGGCCAAATACAACATGGTTATGTTAGCCAAGGCTTGGAAGAGGGAAAATAACCCTTCATATGCAAAAGCATTCGATCATGTACATGATCCTTTGAAAGGGTTGAACAATTAATCAAGCATGAGGATGAACTAACCAGAGATGTGCCTCCTATGGTCTTTGAGATAAATGTGGCAAATTTTTCTAGAATGCAAGCTAAAGATATGGAACCTCTCAGCTACATACCCTCACAACCCACTCCAGAGGTTAGTTTGTCTGTTGATACTACCATTAGTGAAGAAAGGGATGAAGAAGAAAATGAAGTTGAATAGATATGTGCACCGATTGTTACACCATATGAGCCACTTAATGAAAAAAGAATTGTCAAATTTGAAGCATCGAATTAAATCTCAGATGATGTGAGAGTAAGGGCTAGACAAGAGTTTTTTTTCTTTTCTGATAGTGACTTTGTAAAAACTTCAAAGTTCAAATCATTTGTCTATGAACACAAGGGTAGAGCACTTAGAAAAATAATGAAAGATATCACTCCTGAGCAAGAAGCAGCTGCCCTGGAAGAATTGAGAAAGGAAGTAAACCAGGAGTTAGAATCCATCACCCCTGAAAGAGGAAGAGAACTACTTCAAAAAGTTGGGGTCTTGCTCTTACCTAGATGGACCATTAGCTCTGCCATAGTATTTGATAACTTCAGGAAAAGAGGAGATAAGACACTACACCTAACAAAAGAAGCGAGTGATAAAATATATTCAGGGTCAGGTTACAACCCAGATGAAAGCACATTGTTGATATGGGTATTGTACCCTCAAGACAAGAGGCCTACCATTATCAACAATCCAAGTCAGGTATTTGGGAATCTCATGGTGCATAGAGTTGGGGATACTAACCCCATTGAAACTATAGAGTTGAACATAAATGTGGCAAAATTTAATAATGCTCAAGTTGAAAAGATGATAAGAGATAATGAAAAACTAAAGAAAGAAGTAGCCAATTACAAGGATAAAATATCCTCTTTTTCTTCATCAAAATTTTATTCTCCATGGATAAATTACAAAAAGAAAGTATTGGATGCAATGGAAGATGTTATATATTGGAAACGTTGCCATGAGACAATTCAGAAGAAGTGCAATGAGCTAGAGAAAAAGATCAAAACCATTAAGTTCGAGATGGTCTCTGAGATGATTAAGAAAAGGTTCGAGAAGGTAATGAACCAAGCTGATAAGTATTGGGAGCTCTTCCAAAAGGTACACTCAATATTTCAAAAGAATAAGAAAATACAAGAGAAGGTGGAAGAAAAGAAGTAAGAATTGATAAAAAATGGAGTCATGAATGAATAGAACCTCTGCAGATATAATGAGTTAATCAAATGACATGAGGAATTTTGTGCCAAGATCAAGGCTAAGCTTGATGATTTCAACCAACTAGTAGATATCCCATTTCCTATGTTCTTTGATGATGATTGAAGACTTAAGAATTTGGAACATTGGAAAGGTTAATTAGTTCAAATATTACCATAAGAACTGGAGATGGTCAATGATGAAGAGAGGGTACTATATAACACTCATAGGAAACTCGAAGGGATAATGTACATGGAGTATAACATGATGGATTCCTTGTCGAATATTGATACTCACGTAAGTGAGGATTACATTCGACACTTGTGAGAGATGCAACTATTCATCACTAAAATTGAAGAGGCCCTAAATGTGGAGAAATGAATTTCATTAGAGAATTGCAGGCAAATCGAGCACTTCACTATGGAGAGGAGAAATTTTCTAGATCCTGAGAGGTCATGGGTTCTCTACGATGAATAACAAAGTTTGTGTTTTATTTGTTGCAATTTCTTAAGTTAATTTCTTTATGTTTAAAAATTACAATGAGTTAGAGTTATGAAAAGACATATCTTTTTGTGAATGAGCCTGAAGCTTGTCGCTTCTTGTATAAAAAGGGAAACCAAGGCCCAGTTTTGATCATCACATCATTATCATCACTAGTAGTAGTAGGTTACAATCATATAACATATTCCATCCATCCATCTCATGTAAAAGACTTTTGTTATTCATGCTTATTATTTGAAGCGATATAATAGAGAAGACTGCTTATAATTGGTGATCTATCTTCAGTGTTCAAATGTTGTATTAATTGTCATGATTATATGTTGTTGTGTTGTCTCCAAAGTGGTTTCTTCAAGTTATTTAAATTTATAAAATTTAGCAGGACACATTTGTTGTTGCTGTGTGATTGTTTTGATTGGGTTATGGCGAGAGAGAAATAAAAATCCTTTCAATTAATTCATTTTAATTGGTTCCCCCAGGGATTAAAAATCCTTTTAAGGTAATCAATTTGATTGGTTTCCCTTAAAATAAGAAATAAAAATCCTTTCATAGCATCATGGTAATTTGAGGAAATAACACTGGGATCTTTAAAGAAGAGTATAGTAACCAAAAAACCTACACATTTGTACAAGGTGCAAACATTTAAAAGTGCCCAATAGTTAGAATTAAGCTAAATAAAAGATTTTCCTATCATACAAATCTATCTCCATAATCATCATCCACCCATTAACTCCACTCACCCAATAGATTAGGCACTGGTCAGTTTTAGAACATTTTATATAAATTCAATTCACACTCTTGATTATTCAAACACTCTCAATAGGAATTAGTCATCAAATCTTGCATCTACTTCACCCCCATGTGCCATTGTGAGTAGATTACCTAACTTAGAGATCATTCTCAAGCCTTCAAATATACCTTATCACTCAGGTACACCTACCTAGGTCTAGCAGAGCCTAAAGAGTAGGAGGTGATCAATCTTGTTTGCCTTGTTCATTGGCTAAAAATGTATTAAGAGACTGGCACCCTCTTATGGTCTAAAAACCTACGTTTTTGAGACCTAACAAGATCTTCCGAAAGATAATTTTGAGTATCTCCGGTTTAAGCTAGGGGTTATTATCCCTCCTTTTATAAACTAAGATGCATTTGGATAGGCATCAGTCTAGTAGATTCATGATTCCATCTTTTTGGACTGATGTTTTTGGTCGTTACCCCTCAGGGGGAGCAGGCAATTTTAAAAAAAAAAGCGTTGTCATGTCAAAGGAAGTTTCAATGGAAATATCTTTTTCCTTTTCCATTGATGTCAAAGGGGGAGAGAGAATGCATGTGAAAAATAAAGAAAGAGAGAAATCATGTGAAAAATAAAGAAAAAGAGAGAGAGAGAGCTTGTGAAAAGGAAAAGGAAGTTTTTTAGAAATGGTATGGTGTCTTTGATGGTTTTTCACATCATGTGTTTCCATCAATGAAAAAGGGGGAGATTGTTGCAAGAATGGAAGGAGGAATGAAGTGTTTTCATTGATGACAACCGATCAGCTAGTTATCTACTAGTTTTTGTTGATTGTATATGTTGAGGATATTAAGAAAATTGTATGGAAAGAAGGTTGTAGGTATTCAGCTATTGAGGATGTTGTTCTGGTACTTTTGACCTATGTTTCTCTATGTTCTGATCGAGTTCCAAGAGAATTTTTGTTGGTCCAAATTTCTCTTTTTTGAAGTATTATGGGTTGTGGTTCTAGAATTGTGTTTCCTTGGTTCTATTGAAGATGGTTTAAGCATTTGGAAGCATCGAGCTTAATTGATTTATGTGTTTTACACTGGTTTGGCCGATCGTGTGTCAAGCACTATTTTTGAAGTTGATGAAGCATATTGGATCTATTATGGGTTCTAGTGAAGTGTGTGTTTGGGTTGCCCTCATTCTAATTCCACCCTAGGATGTTTGGTGCTGAAATAATTTGAATTTGAAGTTGGATGGCCGACTTTGTATCTTTTCAAGGTTGGAGATAGTATAAATAAAAAATGTGCTAGTGATTAAAATTGTACATAAGTGGTGTAGCCACGGTAGGAGGGTCCTCAAAGAGAACAGACTGAACCGTGCAAAAAGAGTCACACAATAGAAGCAATACAAAAATTGGAGGCAACTACAGATTCAAACATTCTTATTAATAGAAATTTTGATTACAATTAGCTGACAACATTCGGGCTTACAAATGTGGCTCACAGGCCTTATACAACATGCTGAAATGCAATATTCATATTTGCTCCTTAACACGAGCAAAAATATTACACATACATTCTATATTGATCTACTTAATCCACTTATCCTATTCTAATGATCTATTTCAAGCTTTTTATCATATCCACAAATCTAGAATCTTCCACATCGGCCAAAGATCATTACAATCTCTAATGAAAGAAAATGTAACATGCACATGAAATAGGTCGGCCTCAAATTTGAATTTCTCCTCAACAAGTGCATAGGATGAAGTGTGGACCTATAATTAAGGTCATGGACACTCCACGAAACAATTTTTTTCACACAAGTTACGAGAAAGATCCACAAGTGATCAAGCTAGCCGTTAGGCTTGAAAATTATTTAGGTGCTGGTTCAAGAAACTGCCACTAAATCCAGAAGCAATAAATTGCCAGAAAAAGATCCAATCGCGCTAAAATCTTGGAATAAGGAAAATGAATATGTCCATGATGAAAACATAGATCCACAAGGTCTGGTGAGAAACTATGATGAATCCACCAACTTAAACTAAACAGTAACTGGACAAGAATAAAACTGAAAGATTTTTGTTTTTTTTGGTTGATGCAAGATTGTTAAGAACCAAGTATACTCTTCAATTAGACATTTAGGGTTATTTGAAAATTGAGTCCCTCACTTTGTTGGGGCTAAAGGGAAACCAATACGGTCTACCTCAACTTGAGAAATCTAAGAAGAATCCTCCACTAGTCTGCCTTTCTACTTCACAAGATATTCTTTGTATTGTCTTCCATGAGTTTTCCTCCCATCTATGATATCCAAAATCTCTTCAATCTAATCTGATTGTTATTTAGGAAATTGATTCTCCAATTTTTCTTTACTACCTTCATTTAATTCTGCTTCATGGTACTGATGTAGATTTGTAATGTTGAATATAGGTGATATACCCATGTCATTCAGTAACTCCACTTCGTATGCATTTCCTAAATCAAATTTCTTCAAAATATTACAGGGTCCAAACTTCCTCATCTTGAGCTTATTGTATTTTCCAAATGGAAATCTTTCCTTCCTCAAGTACACCATCACTTCATCTCCAACTTTGAACTCCTTATGCCTCCTCTTTTCATTTGCTTTCTCCTTATACTTCTGGTTCATATCTTCCAATTGCTCCTTCACTTGAGTATACACTTTCTTCCTATGTTCTACAAATTCCTCTACTTCTGCACTCCTTTTATCTTCCATAGTGATGTCTCTCAACTTTGATATACCTCTAGGATGAACTCCAATAACAATCTCAAAAGGTGTCTTTCTAGTACTCCTATTCACTAAATTATTGTAAGAAAACTTTGCTTGTGCAAGAACTAAATCCCAACTTCTGATCTTTTCTCCAACCAAGCATCTAAGCAAATTTCCCAAACTCATGTTTACTACCTCTATCTATCCATTAGTATGTGGCTGAAAAGTAGAACTAAACTTCAAATCTATCTTTGAATTCTTCCAAAGTTTCCTCCAAAAGTAATCAACAAAATTTGTATCTCTATCTGAAACAATACTTCTAGGTAATCCATGCAATCTGACGACTTCCTTGAAAAACAAGTCTGCTACATGTAATCCATCTGTTGTCTTCTTACAAGGTATGAAATGTGCCATTTTATAAAATCTATCCACCACCACAAATATAGTATCATTACCTCTTTGTGTCTTCGACAAACCAAGTATGAAATCCATACTGATATCCTCCCAAGGCCTCTCTAGAACTATCAAAGGCTTATAAAATCCAACATTCTGACTACTCCCTTTTGCAACTTGACAAACTCTGCAACTCTACAAAAATTTCCTAACATCCTTATGAATCTGTGGCCAAAAGTAGTTATCACTTACCAATGCTACTATCTTATCAATTCCAAAGTGTTCTGACAATCCTCCACTATGCTTTTCTTTCACCATGTTATCCCTCATTGAATTCTGGGGTATACACAACTGATTTCCTCTGAAGAACTTATCCTCCTGAATGAAATAATCTAGCTACTAACTTCTATCCTCCAAAACTAGTCCTTTACAAGCTTTCCAAGGTTCTGCAAAATCTGGGTCTTCCTCATTTGAGTTCTTCAATTCATCAAAGCCTAATACCTCCACTCTCATCTCTTTCAGTAAATTCCTTCTCCTACTCAAGGCATCAAGAACTCTATTTGAATTTCCACTCCTATGCTTCAAAACAAAATTATAAATCTACAAGAATTCTACCCATCTCATGTGTCTCTGATTCAACTTACCTTGACTATTCAAATATTTCAAATCCTAATGATCCGTATACAACAAAAACTCCTTAGGCAACAAGTAATGTCTCCACTTCTTCAAGGCTTGAACTATGGCATAAAACTTCTGATCATACACTGAATATCTTCTCCTAGCATCATTCAATTTCTCACTGAAATAAGCTATTGGTCTCCCTTCTTGACTGAGTACTGCTCCAATTGCATTTCCACTTGCATCACAATCTACCTAAAATACCTTATTAAAGTCTGGTAAAGCCAACACAAGTTGCTCAGTGACCTTCTATTTCAACAACTCAAAACTCTGATATGCTCTAGATGTCCACCTAAAATCCTTCTTATCTCCTCTCATTGTTTCTATCATAGGACTACAAATAGAACTGAAATTCCTAATGAACTTCCGGTAGAAACTAGCCAATCCATGAAATGATCTTACCCCTCCAATGATTTCTTGTGTAGGCCACTCAACAATTGATCTTAACTTCTTAGGATCCATCTTCAATCCATCCAAAAATATCACAAATCCTAGATATACCAATTCTTCCTTCATGAAACTACACTTCTTAATGTTTATCAGCAACTACTCTTCTCTCAACCTATGCAAAACATGTCTTATATGCAACAAATGATCTTCTCTATTCTTACTGAAAAATCAATATGTCATCCAAATAAACAATCACAAACTTACCCAAGAATTTCTTCAATACCTCATTCATCAGCCTCATGAAAATACTCGGTGCATTTGTTAGTCCAAAAGGCATTACCAACCATTGATACAATCCTTCATTTGTCTTGAATGTTGTCTTCCACTCATACCTTTCTCTGATTATGATTTGATGATATCCACTCTTCAAATCTATCTTTGTAAAGTATTTAGCTCCAGTTAAACAATTCATACTGTCATCCATCTAGGGCAAAGGAAATCTATAATTCACTGTGATTTTGTTAATGGCTCTAGAGTCTGTACACATTCTCCATTCTCCATCCTTCTTAGGTGCTAACACAATAGGTACTGCACAAGGGCTTAATATTTCTATGATCAAACCCTTCCTCAACAACTCTTGCACTTGTCTATTCAACTCTTCATTCTCTATAGGTGTCATCTAGTGTGCTACTTTATTAGGAAAAGTAGCTCTAGAAATCAGATCCATGCAAGAATAATACTCCTCACAGGTGGCAATCCATCAGGTATATTATCTAAAATGATCTCCTCATACTCTATCAGCAACTCCCTTATCTCCTCCGGTTGTTCTTCTACATGCTTCAAGTCTTCAACTTTCTTAGGAACCAAAGCATAGCACATGTTCTCATGTCTCAATCCACCCAGAAATCTCCTTCCATCAATCAAACAAATTCTAGCACTCATACAAACCTCAACTCTAGGAACATCCTCCAATGGAAACAAAGTTTGCTTCATCCCATTAGCAACAATGGTATATGTATTCTTCTTTCCATCATGAATAGCTTTTCTATCATACTGCCAAGGCCTTCGCAACAAAACATGGCATACATCCATAGGAATGATATCACACAAAACTTCATCATGGTAATTTCCTATCTTCAATCTCACCAAACATTGTTCACTTACCAGTATCTTATGCTCATCTTGAATCCATGCTATCTGATAGTTTTTCAGGTGTTTCAATCTTTCCAGCTTCAATTTGGTCACCATTTCTTTTAAAAATAGGTTCTTTGAGCTTCCACTGTCAACAATCACTTTGCAACATTTACTAGCTACCTTGCATTTGGTCTAAAACATATTCTTTCTCTGCAACGGTTCTTGCTCGAAATAACTTTGACACAATACTCTTCTATTCACCAACACTTCTCCATCTTCCAATTTATTAGATGATCCAGCATGATCCTCCTTAGCAAAAGCTATTCTTCTATTGTTTTCTGTCTTTCTACTTGTCTCTCCTTGATTGCATTCAAATGCTCTATGTCCTTCTCCACCACACTTAAAACAAGTTCCCCTGAATACTCTTTTCTCCTTATAATCTTTTCTATAACCTTCATTCCAGTAACCACCATATCCTCCTCTTTGGTAAGAGTTTCCATCATCTCTACGGTATGAATTATCATTCTTACTGACTTCATTATCTTTATTCTGATCTGCAAAAGTTCCTCTTCCTCCTCTAGTAAAAATTCTTCCTCTCTGAAATCTTCCACCTCTTCCTCTCTAGCTATGCTCATGTCTATTATTCAACTTTTCTTCTACTTTTAGGGCACATTGGTATGCCTCTTCCACACTCGACAACTTGATCAAACCAATCTCATCCTGTATAGATGGTTTCAAGCCATTCACATATCTAGCTACTTGATCGACCTCATCCTCCACATGTTCGGATTTGATATTCAACCTGTAGAATTCCTCAGTGTACTCTGTAACACTTGATTCCTTTTGCTTCAAATTCTTTAACTTCCTGAACAAATTGATCTGATAGTCTGTAGGCATAAATTTTGTTTTGAACTTATTCACCATCCGATCCCATGATTTTAGCTTCTCCTTTCCTCTTCTTTTCTATCTGTTTGCAAATGTTCCAACTAAAGGGATGCATGTCCTTTCAGATTTGTACAAGAAAATTTCACCTTCTTATCTTTAGTGGTACCTTCAAAATCAAAATAATTCTCCATCTATGTTATCCAATCAAGCAATTCATCTGAATCCAACTTACCTTTATAATCTGGTGGATTGAAATGTGCTTTGGTATTTGCTCTAGTTAGGGCTCTTATGAACCTGTGTTCCCCCTGATCCAGGCTAGGTTGATATTCTCTTCCCCTTTCTTCCTATACTTCTACCTCTCCATCACTCACATCATCAACTGGTCGACCTCTCCTCTGGGCCATTTCAACTGCATCTAATCTGGCAACAATTCCTCTCAACATATCCATCATAGCTGGGTCTGCATTTCCACGTGCTCCATTTCCTCTACCATTTCTTCTTCCTGCCATATTTACACAAGTCCTCTGTAGATGCAGGTTGGATCCTCAATCTTCCACCTCACAAAAAATATTCAACAAGACTCTACAAACTCTGGCGATGTCTCACGGATTGAATCTCACTCTTATACCAATCTGGCGCAACCACGGTAGGAGGGTCCTCAAAGAGAATAGTTCATACCATGCAACAAGAGTCACACAATAGAAGAAACATGGAAATTGGAGGAAAATGTAGATTCAAACATTCTTATTAACATAAATTTTGATTACAATCGGTTGACAACATCTGGTCTTACAAATTTGGCTCACAAGCTTGATACAACATGCTCAAATACAATATTCCTATTTTCTCCTTAACACGAGTGAAAATAATACACATCCATTCTATATTGATCTACTTAATCCACTTCTCCTATTCTAATGATCTATTACAAGATTTATATCATATCCACAGATCTAGAATCTTCCGTGTCAGCTAAAGATCATTACAATCTCTAATGAAAGAAAATGTAAGGTGCGCATGAAATAGGTTAGCCTCAAATTTGAATTTATCCTCAACAGGTGCAGAGGATGAAGTGTGGACCTATAATTAAGGTCATGGACACTCCATGGAACAATTTGAATCACACTATCAAGATCCACAAGCGATCAAGCTAGCCGTTAGGCTTGAAAACTATTCAGGTCTCGATTCAAGAAATTGCCACTAAATCCAGAAGTGATAACTTTCTGGAAAAAGATCCAATCATGCTCAAATATTAGAATAAGGAAAATGAACATGTCCACAATGAAAAAATAAATCCACAAGGTCTGGTGAGCAACTATGATGAATCCACCAACTTGAACTAAACAAGAACTGGACAAGAACAAAACTGAAAGAACATATATTTTTTTGTTTGATGCAAGATTGCCAAGAACCAAGGATGCTCCTGCATCAATAAGAAAAGAAGGAAGATAAGTAAAAAAGAAGACACAACTTTGATGCTATTCTTAAAGTGTTTGAGTTAGGTGTGTGGTTGTTCAATGAGAAGCTTAACGTCAAGTTTCTAGATGTAGTGAGTAAAAGGAAAACTCTATCATTCATGCAAGTTGATTAGTGATTGCGGTGGAATCTTTGATGCATTGGGATTTTTGCCTCTCTATAACAAGTCTTCTTTGTATCTCTGTGGCAGTGATCCCTCTAGGTTTTAGCCTTGTGGACATTGAGTCCTTATTTCAAGCAGTGAGCGTTTTTGTAATCAATTTTGATATTCTCTATAGTGTGAGTTAATCCTCACTGTGGTTTTTCCCTCATTGGGTTTTCCATGTAAATATGGTGTTATTGTGTTTGTGCTTTTGTGATGTAGGAGCATCCAGGGTGTAAGAGAAATCTTGCATCACCCAAAAAAAATGTTGTTTCTTTTCAACAAGGGCCAAATTTGGAAGGGCTACTATTTTAGTAAGTTTGCATTTATGCACAATTGGATACAAAATCTTACAAAGACCTCTAGAATGGTAAATTGAAGTCAATGGCAAAGAAATCACTTTAACACCATTTTTCATTTGACCGATATTAAAATTTTAATTTTTGAAAATCCTAGTAAAAAATCTTCGGAGTCAATTTTGAGGCACTTAGAGGCTCCGGATGGGCCTAAAAATTGGTTGTTATGACCCCACGAAGTTGTAATAATAAAATTAATAAAATTTCAAAATATCTTCTTGAGGAAGTTACACTTTCCATAAGATTCTTGGGCGGTTACACTTTCTAGAAGATTCTAGAGTGGTTACACTTTCTAGAAGATTCTAGGGTGGTTACACCTTCCAAATAAAGGATGTAAAGGGGGACTAAGGAGAGGAGGCCAGAGCATAGTAGATGGTGGCTCCGATTTGCAGATTTGCATATTTATGTAATTAGAAAGCCCATGTGATGGAAAATATAATGTTGTAATTTCATTCTCATTTCAGTGATAATAGAAATTTTTGCTTTCCTTCTTGCATTTATTTTGTGACATTATTTATTGTTTTTGTGAGTTTTAGATTGTAAGGGGGAGTACCCTTCATCAATTTGCATTTGATGGTTAATCACTTAATCATTTTATGTGTTAGTTTCAGTAATTGAATTTAAGGTTGTAATATGTGACAACTGATTCACCCCCCTCTTAGTTGTCCCATCCAACACACTAGACATAACGTGTTTCATTAATTCATATTTCTTTTTAATTTTTATAAAAATACCTATGTTTTCATTAATTTTTACATCTTTAACATTTTGATTAATTGCATTATGATTTCACATTGAGATCCTAGATTTCTTCTATAAAAAATAATTTATATAATCTATTTTCATTGGTTCTAATTTGTCTCTAAGAAATTTATTATCCAAGACATTTATTTCAATTAAAAAATATTTTATTTTCATTCTTACAAGGGATTTCACTGTTGGTTTTTGTTTCCATGCTCTAAGTAGTAAAAATGAGTGCTTCATTGCTATATCCAGCTTAATGCAAGTAACTAATATAAATATTAATAAAATGTGGATTTGAAGACATACTTGGATTTATTTTTATAATCACATTTTCCTTATTGTTGAACGCCTCCACATTCACTATTTCCACATTTTCATAATCTACATTAATTCTATTCATGTTGGTATCTTGAATATTCTTCATTTCAATATTTTTCAAACTAGATGCTTAAATATTCTTCATTTCTTGAATCTTTGATATTCTATCTCTTTTTCATTTTGCCTCATTCTCTCTATGTGCTTCAATTTCTTTAGGTGTCATGAGCTTCCATTTTTTGATCTCATAAGTATTAAACCCTATTGAAAAAATAATAAATGATATTTAATCTATTTTTAAAGTGATACCTCCTTGAAATTTTTGAAATACACATAGATGTAGATCCTTTTTTTAATATATTGTGAATTACAAGTAGATGTGAATGTTTTACCAATTTTTTTTTAATTGATTCCTATGGAAAATAGCTCATGTACTTGATTCTACTTGAAAATTCTTCCTATGATTAAATTTGTTTAAAAATTGAATAAAATATGGTTGGTCAACAACTTGTAAAAGACACTTGTTAAAAAATGAAGAAATTGTCACTGTCGAACCATACATATATACATAGAAATTTGGAAAGATATAGTGATAGTAAATTTTACTAAAAATAAATAAATAATGGATAGACATGATTACCCATTCTATTTTGATAATGAGTATTCACTTTAAATGGGTACTCATTTGTTTTTGAAATGCACACCCTTCCATTTTAGAATGGGTACCCGTTTCAAAGTGGTTGTGCATTCTGAAAAGTTTGAAATTCACAACTTGTGTTTCTAATTTGGTTTTAGGCTTGGTAAATGAATGGAAACCTAACCCTTAGCCTTGGACTTGAAAGTACAAGGCCATGTTAACAAAAATAGAAAAACATAGTTTAGCAATATGGTTGATGACCTTTTTTCAATTTTTTTGGTGAGATTAAAACCCATTATAGATGACGATGTCTAGAGTTCTAAAATATGTAATTTTTATGATTGTATATTTTTTCTATTTATTAATTAATTTATGAGGAAAGAGGTTCATAAACTTGAAATGTCAAGTGTTAGGATTTATTAATAATTATTTTTTACTTTTAAAAAGAAATTATATGTGACTAATCTAGACATCATTCTTTACATAATGATAAAAAATATGATTACTTTAGCTCAAATTTTGTTGGTTGTACACAAGGGGTTTTCAAAAATTGAAATTATGAGCAATACAAATTTAATTAGTTTTTTTGGAAAAATTATAAAAAATAATATCTTGACCAAACTTCACCATAATACACATATTTTCCAAAAAAGAATTAAAAAAATAATTTTATTTAGGTCAAGTTATGCTGGACCCATACATGCACATTTTTGACTCAAAATATGACTTTAAAATATGCTTTTTGTACATCCTATAAAATAACTTTGATCATTTGGGTATTAGAATAAAAGCTACATATTTAGAAACTATACATAAAATTCTGCATTTCATTTGTTAAGATTTTATGTGTGGGTGCTTCAAATTTTTACTCCAAGTATGAAAAACAATGATTTTTTAGGAAAAACACTTCCACTTTTTGATCAGAAAGTGGACCCATTATCTTGCACTTACCCCCTTCGATAGCTAAACTTTCCTACCAACTTGATATTATAGTTATCATGTGTTTATGAGTGACAATAGAGAAGATGTGATAAAGACTATAGTTGAGCATCTTTATGAAGCTCTTTCTGCAACAATATTGAACATATATAAACCTAATGATAATTTGTAATAAGGGGAGATATTTGGTTCAACTTGGAAAGAGTAATCAAAATTAGTGTAATAAGAAACCCCATATATATCAATACTCTACTAGAACCTTAGATAATTTTTTTTATATTTAAATCTTGAATTACATGGAAAATGATAAAAAATGTATAAAATTTATTATAATTAAATCCCTAGCCGTTTATTATAACTAAAATTTGTCTTGTTTGAAACATGGTACCATAGTTGTTATCAACATGAATGTACCTTAGGGGTGTGTTGGAACTAAAATAAATGAAAAAATGCTTAAATTAGATTAAAATTTTCTCTTGTACATGATGGTGTACATCCACTCCAAGTTCTTGGGAATGAATCTACACCTTACACTATTCAAAAATTTGAGCTCCTTTAGTGAAAGTTAGGTGATAGTTTAGAGTTCTATGTCACACTTTCAGCTAGTAAAGTAGATTTAGTCAAAACCTTTTGACCTAAAAATATTTTAGATGAAAAGGTTTTGGTTGAAATTGTAGAAACTAAATTATTATATTCTATTGAGGGATATTTAGTTTTTGATGTCGCTTGGCTGGTAGAGATGCATGCGAGCTAGGGTGTATGTGCCCTAGCTCGACCTTTTGCTGGTTGTGGCATTTGTAACTATGTGCTGAGTTCTTCAAGGTTTCCAGGGTTGTGACCAAGGGTGGATTTAATTATTTTTGATGATTTCTGCTCCTTTTTTCTGTGTTCTCTTCCCTTAGTTTTGTTCTCTTTGTTTTTTGCTAAGAGGTGGTTTTTCACCACGAAGGGTGATGTTGGGGTTTCAGGTGGAGTGCCTCAGAGGGGCTGTACATGTGTTAGAAAAGGGAAGTTTCATAAATTTGGTTCTTGATTTTTCCTCTATTGCTTTGATTGGGGTTTTTTCATTTTTTTCGTTGTGGTTTGGGCTGTGATTAGAATGCACTAAGATCGGGTCCTGAATGGTGGTGCATGTGGCTTGTGATAAGCTAGATTGGGCCTCCCTTGTTTCTAGTGATGGTCCAAGGTTTTCAAACTTGAATTTACCTGGTACGAGCTCGACAAAAATGGAGCTTTTAGGTTGTAGAAGGTAAATGGTTGTTTAGAGAAATCCCAAGAATGACCAGTTTTAGTGATCCAACCAAAATTGGTGGTCGATGATGTGGAATACTATAGAAATCATGTGCTTATTTATAAGTTCATGGGGATGATTGTTTCACTTGCTTTTCTTGATACCTGGGTTTGCAAGACATGGAACCTGAAAGGGGACTTTGATATTATGTTGGCAGCTAATAAATTTTTTATGGTAGACTTTTCTTGTGTTGTTGATTTGAATAGGGCCTTTGAAGGTGGGCCTTATTTTTATAATCAAGTTGGGATCTTTATAAAACCATGGCATGTTGGTTTTAACTTGATGAAGGAGCTTCCTTCTAGAGTCCCAGTTTGGGTTCATCTTCCTTGTCTACCTCTAGAGTAGTGGAGAACTGATATATTGTAGATGATTACCCTATTGTTGGGAAAGCCTATTGGTCTGTCTCAACAAACATTGAATAACAGGGTTCTTTCTTTTTCTTAGGTGTGTGTAGAAATTGATTTGAATAATCTACTATTGGATTCTATAGATATGACTATTGGTTCATCATCTTGGACCCAGTAGCTAGATTATGAGGCAGTACCTTTTAGATGTCAATTGTGTCATGAATATGGTCATGCTCAATGAAACTGTCCCCAGGCTATCCATTATTTTAGTTTGTGTAATGCTCCTTCTCTCTCTACCCCAAAGATGGACAAGGGTGAGGCTCCCATGTAGGGGGAAGTAGTTGATAAGGAGGGTTTTTTTCTAGTTAAGCCTTGTAATAGAGGTAGGGGTCAGAGGAGAACCCATAAAGATAGACAAGAGGAGGAAACCTTTAACAAGTTTGATGCTTTAGAGGATCTAGTTTAGGAGGAAGGGATTCATTTGAACTTGTAGGTGAAAAAATTCTCTTTAGTAGAGAACATTCCTAGTGTCCAACCTATTATGTATTCTATTCCAATGCAGTTCAGAGAGCAAGAGGTTCAAATGGACACAAATCTCCCACCCCCTGCTTCTATTCAGGGTGAGTCTGGTTCGGTGCTAGAGGCTACAAGTGGTCCTACTATTAATGGTTTTAGTCTCCCTGGTGAGAGGAGTGTTTCTGACCTAGGTAAAAATAAGTCTTCTTCTCCTGCTTTGGGCTTGCAACAAAAGACCCCCAAAAAAGGGGCTCTTGAAAAATATCTTAAGGTTAGAAAAAAGAAGGATCAAGAAAAGGTTAAGTTAATTGGTGAGACATTGGTGGAATTTGGATCAATAAAGACTATTGATGTGCAATTCTCCCAACCTCAATGATGATTGTGCTCTCTTGGAATGTGAGGGGTATGATTAACATCCTTATACAAAAGGCTATTCAGGATTTGGTTCATGTGCATTCTCTAGATTTTGTTTTCCTTTAGGAAACTAAGTTATCTA
>VDFB02271358.1:360169476-360283596 GCA_007258455.2 Sequoia sempervirens | reverse complement strand
TACAAAATCAGATATTTCTTTTGTTAGTTTCCCTTTTTTCGGTGATCACGCGAAAAAGTAGGAAGAAAATTTTTCTCGGGGGCTGCCGCCCCCGAACCCTTGCCCCGGGGCCCGACTCGGCCCCAGACCCCGGCAAGGTCAGGGGGCCGGGATGTACAGTATACCATGGGCTATACATTATAGCATGATCAGTCGCCACATACCAACAATCTCCCACTTGGAGACTGATTAGACTCCATACCAACACACCTCTTAGTTGTCCTATCCAACAATTGGTATCAGATCTTGGTTCCTTGGTGAAGAGCTTAACCACTTGAGGAAGGTTTAGAATGGCTAGCAAAATGGTCTTTTATTATCCGAGTTTTGATGGAACTAATTATGGTATTTGGAAAGTATTGATGGAAGAATATTTGGAGTATTGTGGATACAATGTGGAGAGAGCTTATAAGAATCCCTGCACTCCTCTTGCTAATGGTCTGAGTATACCTAAAGAAACTAGAGAACATGAAGTGAATAACAAGGAAAAGTTCAGCTTGAAGCATAGTTTAGTGCATTATGAGTTGATTAAGGTTTAGAACTTGAAGACAACTAAGGAAGTCTTAGATGATTTAGAAAGAATGCATGATGGTGATGAAAGGGTAAAAGAGGTAAAATTACAGAATTTGGAAACACAATTTGATCTTATACATATGTCTGAAGATGAGAATGTTAAAGACTATGTATAGAGATTGGATGAGGTAGTGGCTAGAATGCAACCTCTTAGTGCTACTATAGATGAAACCAAAATTGTAAAGAAGATTCTTAGAAATCTTCTTGATGCTTATAGTGAAAAGGTGAGTGCTATTAAACAAACCATAGATTATAAGACTTGTACTAAGGATTTGTTGCTAGAATTTTTGACATCTTATGAGATGAGGAAGCCAAATCTAAGAAGTGGAGGCAAAATAGAGACTGCATTTAAAGCTACAAAAAATGAAGATCCTAATGAAGAGAACTTTGATGAAATCAATGCTAACTTTGTAAGAAGAATGAGAAAAGGCTCCGGTAAGCATGAAGGTAAATTTCTCTTTAAGTGTTTTAGTTGTGGAGAAACTGGTCACTATGCTGCAAAGTGTCTGAAAAGAGCTAAAAAGAATAAACAAAGACATGAGAAAGAAAAGAAAGGAAAGAAGATTAACAGAGCTTACTATGTTAATGAGAATGCTAGTATTTCAGATGAAGATTTAGAATATGAAGATCTAGATGACAATGAATGCTTGTTCTTGGCGATTAAAGATGAACCTACTTCTACTAATTCAGAAAAATAGTCAAAGGAAAGTCCTCTAGAGAAGAAGGAGAAGGAGAAGGAGAAAAATGAAGGTACAATTATATTTTCCCTACATGCTAAACAGGAAAAGAATTTTTGGGTAGTTGATAGTGGTTGCTCACATCACATGACTGGTGACTAGAGTAAGTTTGTGAAACTTAAAAAATATGATAGAGGTCTGGTTATGTTTGGACATGGTACTGGTGCTAAAATATGTGGGATAGGTTTAGTAAGTTTTGATGGAAAACATCATACTTGTATATACCTAAAAATGGTCTGGATAATCTAATTAATTAAATATGATTTATTTGATTAATTAACCTTTATTTATTCTACTATTAAATAAATAGAAATATTTATTTATATAGTTCATCTTTTAAATTCTTCAATCTTTATTCTATTATTTCGTCTTCATTAAATAAAAGAATTTCATTTTGTTTTATTTAATTATTATAATCAAATTCATCTACTATTGAATAAATAAAAATATTTATTTATATAGTTCACATTTATATTCTTTCGATTATTCTCTCTTAATTAAATAATCAAAACTTCAATAGTTTTTATTTAATTATCATTATCTCTCTTTTATTAAATAAACAATATCAAAAACATTCGTTTATTTTAATAATTGTTATTTCTTCCTAAATTTGAATAAATCCAAAATATTCAAATTTATTCACATATTCTACAACTAATCAATATTTCACCTACCAAATTAGATATTTTATGTCTAATTTAATTCATCTCAACCTTCATTGGAAAATTTGGAGACAAATTTGAGCAAGTTTGGAGGCTAACTTCTTCATCTTCTTCCATTGATTCTTCCTATCATCTGGCTGAATGTTTTTGTGGGGAGGAAAAATCTCCATGATCTTCTCAAATTTCTTCATCCTTCACCATTGAATCCTTCAGATCAAATCTAGACCTTTGCTTTGCTGCCCCTTCACAAATGTGTTGTCATGAAACTATAAATACAACCTCCTTCTACAGGGAATGGATCCAACTTTGTGCAAAATTACTCTGTAGAAACACCAATTGAGCAATCAAGCATCTTAGCAATAGCATTATCATTTAGCAATAGCAATCATAGCATTTTAGAATCAATATCATGGCTGCATCATAGTTCACTATAGCTTCTTTTATCAAGTTTCATGTCCATTTAGATTACAATAGCTTCATCATATCATTTAGACATCATCATATAGGATTAGATTATTGCATTTAGCAACATCTCATTCTCTATATTGTCATTTTAACAGTCATAATGCTTACAAAATCTGAGAGCCCTGTGACTTAATAAATATTTAGAGATAGAGAACAATATGATGCTTTCAGTAGATTCTTGCTTTAAATTAGTTTAAATATTGTTGAATCTTTGATATAATGTCTTATTAAGAAGTGTTGTTTGTTATTTTACTCATTACTTATTCCACGCTTACAATACTGATGATGTCTACTTTGTTAAGGGTTTAAGGCATAATCTGTTGAGTGTTGGTCAAATGTGCAAAAAGGGATATGATCTTGTGTTTAAGGATGAGAAGTGTGAGATCCCGAAAGGATCCAAAGCACTGATTGCTACAAGAAAGAAATCTAAAGGGAATATTTATCAGCTTAAAGGTGCTGATGGATGATGTTTTATGACTCAGATAAATGACATATGGTTATGGCACAAGAGAATGTGCCACATGAATTTTGATAACTTGGCAAGGATTAGTACTGTTCATGTCATGAGAGATCTACTGAGAATTACAAATCATGTAAATGCTATCTGCAGAAATTACTAGTTCGGGAAGCAGACAAGAAATCATTATAGATCAAGAGAACAATCTACTACTAGATTATTGGATTTGGTTCATACAGATCTTTGTGGTCCCATGAGAGTGAAAAGTATACTTGGTGAAAGATACTTTATGCTTTTTGTTTATGATTATTCTAGATATACATGGGTTACATTTTTAAGAGAAAAATTAGAAGCGTTAGATAGATTCAAGGCTTTCAAGGCTATGATTGAAAATGAAGTGAATTTGAAGATAGAATGATTGAGATCTGACAGAGGTGGTGAATTCACCTCCCATGAGTTCAATATGTTTTGTGAAGTGTATGGAATAAAGAGACATTTATTTGCTTTGAGAACCCCTTAGCAAAATGGAGTTGTTGAAAGAAAAATAGGATAGTTCAAGAAGTTGTTAGGTCAATGATCACTGAAGCCAAATTACTGGAATTTTACTGGAAAGAAGATATTCACACTTTTGTATATGTATTAAATTGAGTTCAAGAAATATAAAATAGTAGAAATACTCCCTATGAGTTATGACACGAAAGAATTCCTACAGTTAAATATTTCAAGGTATTTAGAAGCACATGCTATATCAGAAGAGATGAGGAAACATTGGGAAAGTTTGATGCAAGAAGTGATGAAGGAATATTTCTTGGATATTCTACTAAAATCAAGGAATACAAATGTTTCAACAAAACATTGAGGAATACTGTAGAAATCTCGAATGCGAAGGTTGATGAAACTGTGAAGAATTCTATTGATATTGATGGATATGTGTCTAATGAACATGACTGTGTAATAATAGAAGAAATTATGGAAGAACATGATAGAGATGAGTAGAAAAAACATAATGAATAGAATGCAAAAGAATATGTTATGGTGATGTCCCCTAGAACATCAAAATATGTATTGAGGTGAACCGCATATTTTTGGCATCATGCACTTCTCTAGGCTCTTTCAGGGTTTTTCACCTAAAAGGAGAAAGTAGGGCCAAAAATGCTAAGGGGTTCATTCAAATTATGTTGTGTGATGTTGTTTAAGCTAAATGAAATGAACTAAGTGCAATTAAGTGATCTATATGACTGAATTTGAATGAAAAACTAAAGATTTATGCTATGTTGGAAAACACAATGTGATATGCAAATAATGACCTATGAATGAATAAATACATGAAAAAAAGAAATAAACTAAAATAGTGTGCACCTGGAGGTCTGATGGAGAATATGAAATCTTTGGAATGTTGTCTAGAATCACAAAAAATCAACAGTGGGACTCATTCGCCTAGGGTGGCGAATTAGTCCTAATTCTGGTGAAAACTTTCGGGAACCAGTTTTTGACTTTTGGGATCCAGAATCTAACAAAACCTAGATTTATAGCCTTAAGGTGGGACTCATTTTCCATTGGTGGTGAATCATTCCTCTCCCAAAATTCTGAGAAATCAGGAGACAACTCTGCAACACCAGATCTGGAAATGTCTGCTTGTCGGGTTGTTGAAGTCAATTATGTAGGAAACAGACATAATACCTTCTCCAAGCTTGAAATATCGTTGACTTGACTTGAAGCACCTAGTTGACTTGTTGACCACTCTTCAACACCTAAATACTTGTCAAAGCTGCACACAAAATTCTGCAAACACACAAGCAAGAGGGGAAAAATGGTTGAGGGTTAGCAAATAGGGGTTTGCCTTGGTCAAACCTCACTTTAGTAATCAAACCCTTAATGAAATAAAAGAGAATGATATACAAATAACATGCAAATTCTATCAACTTACCAAACCCTTTCTGATGAAAATCTGAAGATATGTCAATGGATTCTCTTGAGTGCTTGATTTATGCTTGATTTGATGTTGTAAAGTGCTTGAATGCTTGAATGAATGGGGGTTTAAATGGATGTAAAAACACTTATTTATACATTCTTGTGCCTTAGTAACTCTTTAATACCTCATCATAGGCCGACATTAAGTGATTTTGAATAAAAACCCGAAAGGAAATTTAATTTTTTTTGAATTTTGAGCCAAGGGGGACTCATTTGCCACCCATGGTGAATGGGTCCCACCTAGGACCTGAAAATGGGTGTCGGGAATTAAGTCACATTTAATGTTATTTGTTGGGTTTATATTAAAAAATGCACTTAATTAAAGCTTATAAGGGCATAAAGGGGTCAAATAAAGTATAAGAAAGGTGTAAATAGTGAAGTTATTCCTAGAGAAGCGTGAAATCTTATTACAATACCTTACAACACTTCAAAATAGGACTTGTTTAGTGATGAAAAGGTGATTTTTAGGTGAATTGTAGTAAATAGAGTCTAGAAGAGTGTAGAAATGTTTTACAACACTTCATGACACCTTCACAAGACGTTAATATTTGAATTTCAGTACATAAATATGCATGTTCAAGCCATATTACAATATAAAATTAGAGAAAAATGGACCAAACATCATGAAACAAGACCTAAAAGGCCATGTAAATGACAAGGGGCCATTTTTCTACAACAAATTTAGCCCCCACTTTAGTAAGAGGATGAACTTGTTTCAAAATCACACAAAAGTAGCCATGAACATTGAGAGGAGGGTTCAAATACACTTACGTTAGCAAGATCGAATGAAAACGATCAAGAGAGATGATCAAGCCCCCAGGATGAAGATCCCATGGAAAGCTAAGCATAAGAACAAAGGAACATGCAAGTGTTGAAATGATAGAATCAAATGAAGCTTCGATCGTCTGTCCAAGTAGTTGTGGATTAGATCTAGGCTAATTGTTTGAAAAAGAGAATCCATACTCACTCTGGGGTGACATAACTCATGGCGGTCCACTGGGTGAGAAGGCCCATAAGGTAAGATACATATGCTAGTTGGTATGCACTCACAAACACAACGGTGGCTATGGGGAAAGTCGTTCCATTGTGTGGGCTTCCTACTCAACCATATCAAAGTTATACCTCCTAATAACTTTAACAAGGCGGCACAAAGAAAGATGTTAGTTCATGCTTCATGAGACAAGGAAATATTTGTATGCTTAGAACTCATGAACAAAGATCAAGGTACCACAGGCATGCAAGTCATGTTATGCAAGGTGGAAAAAATGTAAAATGCAAAATGAAAAATGTAAAAGATGTTCAAAGGAGTCTTGTTAAGTTCATGTGAGGTCAGTCACTTAGGGAACACTGTGTCTAATGTCTCCAAGAGAGGACCAATCAAATAATAGTATATTCACAACTTAGGGGATGCAGTGCGTTGCATCAAGCCACCAAGAGGAATGTAATATGCTAAGATAGATCACACTTATGGACATCACACCAATTTCATCCATAAAGTGACAAACACATCATATAAATGACAAGGCTACACTAGGAACCAAGAATGCAAATGAATTATGGTAATGTATGCCCCTCACTTTAAAGGAATTGCTACACATCATTCTATGAGCAATTACTTTAAAGTAGCGAAGGAAATAAGATACAAGAGGAAAAAAAGACATGAGAGCCAACTTGAAAAGCCCTATGCCAAGTCATATGTTTCAAAGTTATGCTACATCATGTACATGAAAACAAAAACAAAAGAAAAAGGAGGTTTCCCTCCAGAGAAGAACACACCAAACACATAAGGGATCTATGGATTTGGGGTCAATATGTTCATTGCTACAATGTTTTGTAAGGAGCTAAAAACTATCATCATTCCCCAAAGCACATAGAACTAGAAGAATGACACAAAGAGAGCGAAAACAAAAGGAAAAACAACTCTATTTTGGGTCAACATGGAAGAGACATTGCTGTCTCAATGCTTTGCATCATCCCCAAAAGGAAAATACAAAACAAAAAGAGAAAAAGACAAGGACCTTTTGGGTCAACATGGAAGAGACATAGGGCATCTCTATGCTTTCTTCATCCCCAAAAGGAAAACACAAAAGAAAAAGTGAAAAATACAAGGACCTTTTGGGTCGACATGGAAGAGACATAGGGTGTCTCTACGCTTTGTCATCCCCAAAAGGAAAACAAAAATAAAATGAAAAGACAAGGACCTTTTGGTGAACATGGAAGAGACATAGCGTCTATGCTTTGTATCATCCCAAAAGGAAAACACAAAACAAAAGAGAAAAAGACAAGAACCTTTTGGGTCAACATGGAAGAGACATAGGGATTCTCTACGCTTTGCGTCATCCCCAAAAGGAAAACACAAAAGAAAAAGTGAAAAAGACAATGCATGAGATATAGAAGAAGAGAGGTACAAATAGAAGAAGTGTATGATGAGAGAGAAAACATTGAACACACGATACGGGAGAACACAATATGCACATATAGGAAGAATGAAAGGGAGATAGTAATGCAAATGTTAGTCAACCATTAACTAAGTTATTGGTTTCTCTGTCTTAAATAGTTAAGCGGAAAATGAATAACATAGTTAAGAGACAAAGACAATTGCATTACAAGGGAAAAGCTAACAACTTCATGTACCAAAAAAAGTGTAGGAAAAGAATGAGCTGATGTGGGTGATGCGAAAGAATCATGCAATAGTGAGAATAATAAATTCTACAACTAGGGCAAGATAAAGGGAGTGAGTTTTTATGGTATAATAGGAAAGCAATCGGTATCAGTGAAATGATACTTATCGAGTATGTTTTCAATGTCTGAAATTCTTCAGTTCAATGTCCAAAAATACGATGATAATTGCAAAATGGTATATTAGAATCTTTAGGATGAATGACCAACCCATTCATAGGTGGTAAAAGTATAAGACCTTTGTTTAAAAGTAGTTGAAGTCTCCTTTCACATTTAGGTGGAGGATGTGTAGGGCTTGAGTTTCTTTAATTTATATGGTCGTTTTCATTTGCTAGATTCTCCTTTTTCATGAATGAAAGGAGGAAGAGGACCCATGGGGATCCTAACATCTGTGTCATTAGAATCATGTACTGGTTATTCACGTGGAAGGATAATGTTTAAGTTAGGAGGAGAATCAAAGATCAATTTACCATCATCTCTAAGTTTCCAATATTCAAAAGGAAGTTTATTAGGATGAGACAGATCTTGATATCCTAATCCTGTGGTGTTTTCTTCTATTGGTTTTTGTTCAAGAAGTTGGTTGAATTTCATGTTCATGTTTTGTGTCACAACCTTGTTTTCTTAGGATAGTAAAGCCTTTACCGTATGTTTCTTCAAGGTTTATGGGAGTGTTTGTGACTTTGTGATCATAAAATGGGTGAGGGTGTGTTTGTTTAGAGGGACTAGGCCCACTGAATGAAGGAACTTTAGATCCTTCATTGACTTCGGGATGTAAGTATGCAAAGTGATTAGGGGGTGTAACAGTAGGAAGATCTTGTGTCCTCATGGATGGATAAGAGGCTAAATTGGATTCTAGGTTATCAAGGCATTCATTAGAGAACTTGTTCATGCTATCATCATCTTCTCCAATGATGTATACATCATGAGGAGGACAATCATGAGGAGTTGAAGGAGCATGTGGAAGTTCAAGGTCATTAGGGTCATAGCCAAAGCCATAATTGGACATGTCTACCAAGGATTTTAATGAATTCCAAAACTTAGTAAAAGAAAATTCCATGATGAAAGTAAACTAAGATGTAATAAATGACTGAAAATAGAGATTCTAGAAATGAAAAAAGAAAGAAAGTATAGAAAACTATAATGCAGAAAAATGCCAGAAAGTGTCTAAAAATACTGTGTAAAATGTGTAGAGGGACTGATTCACCCAGGGTAGCGAATGAGTCCCAGTACGAGATTTTTTTGTTTTTTTCCAGAAATTTTAATGTGATTCTAATGCTTTTCAAAATGCAATAAAGGATGCATATGCAGATTTTTAGTTTTTTCAATGATATGCAATGCAAAAATGAAATCTAAATGAATGTTTCACTAATGCAAAAACAAAACAATACACTAATTGAATGTTGATGCAAGTGAAGTTTGAGATGCAAGATGCAATTGAAATAAAAAATTCAAAGTGTTCAAAATGCAAGTTCACGAAAATGAACCATAGATTTTTCGCACCATGCATTTCTCTAGGCTCTTCTAGAGTTTTTTACCTAAAAGGAGAAAGTAGGGCCAAAAATGCTAAGGGGTTCATTCTAATTATGTTATGTGTGATGTTGTTTAAGCTAAATGAAATGAACTAAGTGAAATTAAGTGATCTATATGACTGAATTTGAATGAAAAACTAAAGATTTATGCTATGTTGGAAAACACAATGTGATATGCAAACAATGACCTATGAATGAATACATATAGGATAGAAAGAAATAGACTAAAATAGTGTGCACTTGGAGGTCTGATGGAGAATTTGGAATCTTTGGAATGCTGTATGGAATCATAGAAAATCAATAGTGGGACTCATTCACCCAGGGTGGCAAATTAGTCTTGCTTTTGGTGAAAACTGTCGAGAACCAATTTTTGACTGTTGGGATCCAAAATATGACAAAACCTAGATTTCCAACCTTAAGGTGGGACTCATTCACCACTGGTGGTGACTCAATCCTCTCCCAAAATTTTGAGAAATCAAGAGACAACTCTGCAACACCAGATTTGGAAATGTTTGCTTGTCGGGTTACCAAAGTCAATTCTGTAGGAAACAGACAGAATACCTTCTCCAAGCTTGAGATATGGTTGACTTGACTTGAAGCACCTAGTTGACTTGTTGAACACTCTTCAACACCTAAATACTTATCAAATTTGCACACAAAATTCTACAAACACACAAGCAAGATGGGAAAAATGGTTGAGAGTTAGCAAATAGGGGTTTTCCTTGGTCAAACCCCACTTTTGTAATCAAAACCCTAATGAAATAATGAAATAAAAGAGAATGATAAACAAATAACATGCAAATTCTATCAACTTACCAAACCCTTGTTGATGAAAATTTGAAGATATGTCAATGGATGCTCTTGAGTGCTTGATTTATGCTTGATTTGATGTTGTAAAGTGCTTGAATGTGATGTGTGATTGTAGAAGATTGAATGGTTGAATTAATAGGTTAAAATGGATGTAAAAACACTTATTTATACATTCTTGTGCCTTAGTAACCTATTAATACCTTATCACAGGCCGACATCAAGTGATTTTGAATAAAAACCTGAAAGGAAATTTAAAATATTTTGAATTTGGAGCCAAGGGGGACTCATTTGTCAACCATGGCGAATGGGTTCCACCTAGGACCTGAAAATGGGTGTCGGGAATTAAGTCACATTTAATGTTATTTGTCAGGTTTACATTAAAAAATGCACTTAATTAAAGCTTATAAGGGCATAAAGGGGTCAAATAAAGCATAACAAAGGTGTAAATAGTGAAGTTATGCCTAGAGAAGCGTGAAATCTTGTTACAAGACCTTACAACACTTCAAAATAGGACTTGTTTAGTGATGAGAAGGTGATTTTTAGGTGAATTGTAATAAATAGAGTCTAGAAGAGTGTAGAAATTTTTTACAACACTTCACAACACCTTTACAAGACGTTAATATTTGAATTTTAGTACATAAATATGCATGTTCAATCCATATTACAATATAAAATTATAGAAAAATGGAACAAACATCATGAAACAAGACCTAAAAGGCCATGAAAATGACAAGGGGCCATTTTTCTATGGCACATGAGGAATCATTCAGAAAGTCATATTATTGGAGACAAGACAAAGGTGTGTTAACTAGAAGCAAAGCTCCTGTTGAAGTAAAGTTCTGCTTATTTTTTGAAATTGAGCCGAAGTCAGTAAGTGAAGCCTGTAAGGATGAACATTGGAAGGAAGCAATGAAAGAACAACTATTGTAGATTGAGAAGAATCAAACTTGGGAATTGGCTACAAGACCGACATACAAAAATATCATTGGATCAAAATGGGTATTCAGAAACAAGCTGAATGAGAACGAGAAAGCTGTTGTCAGAAACAAAGCAAGGCTTGTGTGTAAAGGCTACTCACAAGTGGAAGGTATAGATTTTCAGGAAATTTTTTCCCCAGTAGCAAGAATGGAAGCTATAGGGATGTTCTTGGTATTAGCTACTTATAAATATTTTAAAGTCTATCAAATGGATGTCAAGTCAACATTTTTGAATGGTGAACTAGATGAAGAGGTCTACATGGAACAATCAAAAGGATTTCACTTAACAGATCAATTAGATATGGTGTGTAGGTTGAAGAAAGCTTTGTATGGACTGAAGCAAGCTCCTATAGCCTAGTATGCAAGGCTAGATAAGTATTTGAATCAACAAGGATTTAACAAAGGTATGACAAACAATAATTTGTATTTCAAGAGTAAGAATGACAAAATATTGATTGTAGTTGTATATGTTGATGACATTATCTTTGGAGGAAATGAAAATATGTTCAAGATATTTGTGGAAGAGATGTAGAAATAATTTGAAATGTTTATGTTTGGTGAGATGAATTTCTTTCTTAGGCTACAGATTAATCAAACAAAGAAAAGAATTTTCATTTCACAATCTATTATGTGAGAGAAATGTTGATAAAATTTGGGATGGACGGTTCTAAACCTGTAAGTACTCCTATGGTGACTGGTTGCAAGTTGGGTAAATATGATGATTCACCTAAGACTGATCAAAGCAAGTATAGATCTATGATTGGTGGACAACTGTATTTGATTGCTACTAGATTGAATATTATGCATGTGGTTTGTCTTGTAGCTAGATTTCAAGAGAATTCGAAGGAAACACATGTTACTTCAGTTAAAAAAATATTTAGATATTTGAAAGGTACTCTAGATTATGGATTATGATATCCTAAAGATACTGATTTTACACTTAGTGCTTATACAGATGCAGATTGGGCCAAAAATATAGATGATAGAAAGAGTAAAAGTGGTAGTGCATTCTTTCTTGGATGTAGATTGGTGGCATGGTTGAGTAAGAAGCAAGATTCAGTCTCTTTGTCTATTGCTAAAGCTAAGTATATTGCTGTTGCATCTTGTTGTACACAAGTTTTATGGATGAAACAGACATTGAAAGATATCACAGTGCTACATGATGATCCTATTTCTATCTTTTGTGATAACACAAGTGGGTAAACCCACAATAGTGGGTTACAATTTTTTGAATGAAGAATAATTAGAAATTCTTATCAAAAAAATTGAAATGGTTTACCCCTTCTAATGAAGGGGGTTCGAATGAACCACCACCCTTCTAATGAACCCCCTTTTGCACCATATAAGGGGGGTTTGAATGAACCCCCTTCTAATGAACCCCCTTTTTTTACCTTCCCCTCCACCATTTCAAAATTTATGCATTTTTTTGACTATCGAAGCTTGGGAAGGAGGTGCAAATGGAGTCAACTTGATAAGCCAAATTGGATGATTGTAATGATCGAAACGTACTTTCCAGCAACTATAAATTTAATATATTTTGTTTTTATTTTATATTTTATTTTTTAGTTTTACTATACATAGGTTTTTCACCGAATGTCAAGTTCGATGAAAAATCATTGTGGAAAAATAGTAAATTTGAGGAAAAAAATTTTGAAAAATATATATCCACTAGGTATTGATGTTCTCATTCTAACAAAAAAAGAAAAATTGAATTTCAATACATACCAAAAAAGTTATGCGTGTCGAAGTGCACCTACGTCTAAATTATAAATGTTTTGACTTCAAAACTTAATTAAAAGAAAATTATTGAACAAAATGCTATGAAACAAAATGAAAGCCCTAGATACTTGTGTTACCAACCTAAATTCAAAAGAATTATAGTTTTATCCTTTGTAGAAAAAAAATTATGCTTGCCGAAGTACACACCACTTTTTAAAAATGTTGTTTACTATTAAAAACTAGTTATCAAGGGAGACACAAAAAAATTACAATTTAATTTCAATTTTTTTCAAAAAAAATACATTTAAAATCTATAGAAAAAATCTCACAAATCACTAGTTTACATAATTTTCAAATTCCTAATAGTTTACCTACTATAAGTGTTAGAAAGTGAAGTTTTCTCTAAAAATGTTGATTTCAATGTCAAGTTTGGCCAAAAAGTGTAACCCATTATTGTGGGATGACCCAAGTGCAATTAACATTTCAAAGAATCCCGTGATGCACTTGAGAATGAAACATATATCTATCATGTATCATTTATTAAGAGAGAAGGTCATGGAGAATGAAGTCAAGCTTGAGTATGTTTTGACAAAGGATTAGATTGAAGATATATTTACAAAGGCTCTATTGGAGTAAAAATTCCTCTTTAGTATCCACCAACCTTCATTTTTCATCCACATTCCATCTACATCAAAGTACCCATTGCCTTTAGTTTTACATTGTATTTGACATGAAATGTGACAATTTGTGTGAAAATATCCATAAAAGAACATCAATATTTCCCCTTGTATATATCCATTCATTCTTCTAGATAGTCAATAAAACAATTTGTGGAACTAGAAAATTCCCCTTGGTCTTGATTTCATCTCCATCATGATCCCCACTACCCCTCAAAGTTTCACTATATTTGGCATAATATACAAAATTTTCCCTAATGCATATAACTCTCAAGCCATATCATCATAAATAAAATAAAGTCTCCAAAGCAGTTTTTAAGTAATTCCCAATACAAGACATATTGACATGACAACGCCACATCGGGGGAACTCTCATCATAGTCTCCCCGATGAATCAATGGAGACAAACAATGGAACATACTATCAACAAGACAACCTTCTATCGTGTGGAATTATAGCATTTTCTCCCTGATAGAATGAAAAAAATAACTATGGTGAAATCATCGGGGCAAGTATCACATATTGGCAGAACATGCACACTATCTCCTCGATAGCTCGAGCAAGACATATCAGAGACACTAAAGTGTATTAGGGAAAGATAACATTGTGTCCCACTGATGAGTCGATATAAGACATAACATAGATATTTTTGCAAGTGTGTAGAAGTTAGTAGTACCGGGGAGACACAATTCTATTAGGATGATAGAAAATCTAGTTCCCCCGACACAACGACAGAATAATGGAAAGAAAAGGAGTATCAGAATGAACAAGGACTATTGGCCAGAAATAAACAGAGGTTTCCTTGATAAGCCAATGATATGTGAAAGGAAATATGATTTTGTAAAAGATTAAATATGAACTAAGATTTGGGATCGGTGGAACTAAAATGTATTAGTGAGAAATTATCTGGCATCCCACTGATACCTCGAAAGAAAACTAAAGACACAAAGTTCATCAAGGGGAAAGGTGGATATCAACAAAAGTAAAATTATAGTCCCACCGATGCAGTGATGATGATTGTTTTTTACTGATGTGACAACCCAAGATATCGTAGAGATATTCAAAATTAAATGATCCCTCGATGACACAAAAGAAAGCAAGTGTGCCATTAATGAGCTAGAGCTGAGTAGTGTATACCTCAAACTGATTTCATTTTGTCATCAAAAAATTTGAGAAGCTACAGAAAGGAGTGGAGCAGAAGAGTTTGAAGTATCCCATTATTGTACAATTGAAATTCAAGGAAGCAAGTGTGACACAAGTAAGTATATGAAACCCAATTGAAAAGTTTATTTGAATAATTGTAAAGAAAAGTTAGGCTTTCTTAAACGATGGAAGGGAGTTCAGGGACACCAAAAGCCAAAAAACAAAAGACAAAAGTTAGGCTTTTAAACTAGGATTTGATAGACCAATGTCTAGGGTTGGGACCGAGACCCAAGAGGAGTGCACTGTTGAATCCTTCTATAGATAAGTTATGGTATAAACACAAAGATTTAGGGGATGTATGGAAACCACAAAGAGGATATGAGCTATTCATGTATCATTATAGAAAATAGTATAGGTTCCAGCCTGTATGGAATCCATGGAAGATGAAATTGGGGAAGGTCATTATGCCTAATGTGTTCATTAACGTAGAATTGGTCAAGGCATTAGCTAATAGATATGACCCCAAGCGATGTGTAGTTCAGCTACATGATGGGTCTGAGCTTATTATCATTTCCAAAGACTTTATTTCCACTATCTTCAATTTAGATTGCAGCTTGAATGTGCCATTCACAGTGAAAGACCTCATAAAAGAATACCATCACATGGATACTAGCTATAAATGATGGAAGTTTCCCTTGCATAGGCCCCGAAAGGAAGGAAATCAACTTAAGAAATTCTCTCACAATGAACACCCTCCCTTTCATGAAGAGTTATTTGAGCAATATTTTCAATATACATATCAAACTATAGGGAAAGTGTTGGGAGTGGAAGCCCCGACTGTCATGTCAACAACCCCAATTGTCCTGGTAGCATATGTGTAGAGCCAAGATGCACTATCATTTGATTATGCTGGCTATTTAACTATTAATTTAAACTAAGGATTGGAAATGATTAAGAATAACAATGAATGTATCAATTTCAAACACTATTCTCTACTCATGCACTTACTCTTGTATGAAGGGCAAGCTAGAGGGTTTTGGGGAGAAGAATTGAGGATAAGAGATATGGACAAGGATATAAAATTTAAACCAATCTAGATGTGGACATCAATATGGGACAACATATATGGGTGTTCCCATTATCTATACTTTGAGGAATATTTGGTCAAACCCTTACTAAAACTATTGGGTCATTCATGTGACTATAATTTGTCTCCTAAAGTATAAAGGTTTCTTAGACCTAAGGAGAAAGATCCCAGAAAGAAGGTGAATCATAGTTGGGGGGATTGGTATACATATTCTAACTGTACTATGATTAGAGCATATGGTTTTGAAGGAACCCTACACTTGTTACCAAAGATAGTTCCAAATAGAGTGGCCTATTTAGAAATTGTAAGAAAATTGGCCAAGTCAAATGCCAAGCACCTCAAGGAGTATAGTAAGCAGTCAATTATGCCAAGTACTCTATGCTTTGGAGATTTCACAATTGTTTCTACTAAAGGATATGTGGAAATTGGCTCATTATAACTTACCATTGGGAGATGAAAGAAAAAAAATTGATTCAAAGAACTTTATGAATAAAGCAAAACTGTCACAAGCATTTTCTGGGTATGAACATCAATTCTCTATGGACGATTTAGTAAGGAATTGTGATGAAACTGTAACATCACAAAGGATGGCCAAATACAACATGGTTATGTTAGCCAAGGCTTGGAAGAGGGAAAATAACCCTTCATATGCAAAAGCATTCGATCATGTACATGATCCTTTGAAAGGGTTGAACAATTAATCAAGCATGAGGATGAACTAACCAGAGATGTGCCTCCTATGGTCTTTGAGATAAATGTGGCAAATTTTTCTAGAATGCAAGCTAAAGATATGGAACCTCTCAGCTACATACCCTCACAACCCACTCCAGAGGTTAGTTTGTCTGTTGATACTACCATTAGTGAAGAAAGGGATGAAGAAGAAAATGAAGTTGAATAGATATGTGCACCGATTGTTACACCATATGAGCCACTTAATGAAAAAAGAATTGTCAAATTTGAAGCATCGAATTAAATCTCAGATGATGTGAGAGTAAGGGCTAGACAAGAGTTTTTTTTCTTTTCTGATAGTGACTTTGTAAAAACTTCAAAGTTCAAATCATTTGTCTATGAACACAAGGGTAGAGCACTTAGAAAAATAATGAAAGATATCACTCCTGAGCAAGAAGCAGCTGCCCTGGAAGAATTGAGAAAGGAAGTAAACCAGGAGTTAGAATCCATCACCCCTGAAAGAGGAAGAGAACTACTTCAAAAAGTTGGGGTCTTGCTCTTACCTAGATGGACCATTAGCTCTGCCATAGTATTTGATAACTTCAGGAAAAGAGGAGATAAGACACTACACCTAACAAAAGAAGCGAGTGATAAAATATATTCAGGGTCAGGTTACAACCCAGATGAAAGCACATTGTTGATATGGGTATTGTACCCTCAAGACAAGAGGCCTACCATTATCAACAATCCAAGTCAGGTATTTGGGAATCTCATGGTGCATAGAGTTGGGGATACTAACCCCATTGAAACTATAGAGTTGAACATAAATGTGGCAAAATTTAATAATGCTCAAGTTGAAAAGATGATAAGAGATAATGAAAAACTAAAGAAAGAAGTAGCCAATTACAAGGATAAAATATCCTCTTTTTCTTCATCAAAATTTTATTCTCCATGGATAAATTACAAAAAGAAAGTATTGGATGCAATGGAAGATGTTATATATTGGAAACGTTGCCATGAGACAATTCAGAAGAAGTGCAATGAGCTAGAGAAAAAGATCAAAACCATTAAGTTCGAGATGGTCTCTGAGATGATTAAGAAAAGGTTCGAGAAGGTAATGAACCAAGCTGATAAGTATTGGGAGCTCTTCCAAAAGGTACACTCAATATTTCAAAAGAATAAGAAAATACAAGAGAAGGTGGAAGAAAAGAAGTAAGAATTGATAAAAAATGGAGTCATGAATGAATAGAACCTCTGCAGATATAATGAGTTAATCAAATGACATGAGGAATTTTGTGCCAAGATCAAGGCTAAGCTTGATGATTTCAACCAACTAGTAGATATCCCATTTCCTATGTTCTTTGATGATGATTGAAGACTTAAGAATTTGGAACATTGGAAAGGTTAATTAGTTCAAATATTACCATAAGAACTGGAGATGGTCAATGATGAAGAGAGGGTACTATATAACACTCATAGGAAACTCGAAGGGATAATGTACATGGAGTATAACATGATGGATTCCTTGTCGAATATTGATACTCACGTAAGTGAGGATTACATTCGACACTTGTGAGAGATGCAACTATTCATCACTAAAATTGAAGAGGCCCTAAATGTGGAGAAATGAATTTCATTAGAGAATTGCAGGCAAATCGAGCACTTCACTATGGAGAGGAGAAATTTTCTAGATCCTGAGAGGTCATGGGTTCTCTACGATGAATAACAAAGTTTGTGTTTTATTTGTTGCAATTTCTTAAGTTAATTTCTTTATGTTTAAAAATTACAATGAGTTAGAGTTATGAAAAGACATATCTTTTTGTGAATGAGCCTGAAGCTTGTCGCTTCTTGTATAAAAAGGGAAACCAAGGCCCAGTTTTGATCATCACATCATTATCATCACTAGTAGTAGTAGGTTACAATCATATAACATATTCCATCCATCCATCTCATGTAAAAGACTTTTGTTATTCATGCTTATTATTTGAAGCGATATAATAGAGAAGACTGCTTATAATTGGTGATCTATCTTCAGTGTTCAAATGTTGTATTAATTGTCATGATTATATGTTGTTGTGTTGTCTCCAAAGTGGTTTCTTCAAGTTATTTAAATTTATAAAATTTAGCAGGACACATTTGTTGTTGCTGTGTGATTGTTTTGATTGGGTTATGGCGAGAGAGAAATAAAAATCCTTTCAATTAATTCATTTTAATTGGTTCCCCCAGGGATTAAAAATCCTTTTAAGGTAATCAATTTGATTGGTTTCCCTTAAAATAAGAAATAAAAATCCTTTCATAGCATCATGGTAATTTGAGGAAATAACACTGGGATCTTTAAAGAAGAGTATAGTAACCAAAAAACCTACACATTTGTACAAGGTGCAAACATTTAAAAGTGCCCAATAGTTAGAATTAAGCTAAATAAAAGATTTTCCTATCATACAAATCTATCTCCATAATCATCATCCACCCATTAACTCCACTCACCCAATAGATTAGGCACTGGTCAGTTTTAGAACATTTTATATAAATTCAATTCACACTCTTGATTATTCAAACACTCTCAATAGGAATTAGTCATCAAATCTTGCATCTACTTCACCCCCATGTGCCATTGTGAGTAGATTACCTAACTTAGAGATCATTCTCAAGCCTTCAAATATACCTTATCACTCAGGTACACCTACCTAGGTCTAGCAGAGCCTAAAGAGTAGGAGGTGATCAATCTTGTTTGCCTTGTTCATTGGCTAAAAATGTATTAAGAGACTGGCACCCTCTTATGGTCTAAAAACCTACGTTTTTGAGACCTAACAAGATCTTCCGAAAGATAATTTTGAGTATCTCCGGTTTAAGCTAGGGGTTATTATCCCTCCTTTTATAAACTAAGATGCATTTGGATAGGCATCAGTCTAGTAGATTCATGATTCCATCTTTTTGGACTGATGTTTTTGGTCGTTACCCCTCAGGGGGAGCAGGCAATTTTAAAAAAAAAAGCGTTGTCATGTCAAAGGAAGTTTCAATGGAAATATCTTTTTCCTTTTCCATTGATGTCAAAGGGGGAGAGAGAATGCATGTGAAAAATAAAGAAAGAGAGAAATCATGTGAAAAATAAAGAAAAAGAGAGAGAGAGAGCTTGTGAAAAGGAAAAGGAAGTTTTTTAGAAATGGTATGGTGTCTTTGATGGTTTTTCACATCATGTGTTTCCATCAATGAAAAAGGGGGAGATTGTTGCAAGAATGGAAGGAGGAATGAAGTGTTTTCATTGATGACAACCGATCAGCTAGTTATCTACTAGTTTTTGTTGATTGTATATGTTGAGGATATTAAGAAAATTGTATGGAAAGAAGGTTGTAGGTATTCAGCTATTGAGGATGTTGTTCTGGTACTTTTGACCTATGTTTCTCTATGTTCTGATCGAGTTCCAAGAGAATTTTTGTTGGTCCAAATTTCTCTTTTTTGAAGTATTATGGGTTGTGGTTCTAGAATTGTGTTTCCTTGGTTCTATTGAAGATGGTTTAAGCATTTGGAAGCATCGAGCTTAATTGATTTATGTGTTTTACACTGGTTTGGCCGATCGTGTGTCAAGCACTATTTTTGAAGTTGATGAAGCATATTGGATCTATTATGGGTTCTAGTGAAGTGTGTGTTTGGGTTGCCCTCATTCTAATTCCACCCTAGGATGTTTGGTGCTGAAATAATTTGAATTTGAAGTTGGATGGCCGACTTTGTATCTTTTCAAGGTTGGAGATAGTATAAATAAAAAATGTGCTAGTGATTAAAATTGTACATAAGTGGTGTAGCCACGGTAGGAGGGTCCTCAAAGAGAACAGACTGAACCGTGCAAAAAGAGTCACACAATAGAAGCAATACAAAAATTGGAGGCAACTACAGATTCAAACATTCTTATTAATAGAAATTTTGATTACAATTAGCTGACAACATTCGGGCTTACAAATGTGGCTCACAGGCCTTATACAACATGCTGAAATGCAATATTCATATTTGCTCCTTAACACGAGCAAAAATATTACACATACATTCTATATTGATCTACTTAATCCACTTATCCTATTCTAATGATCTATTTCAAGCTTTTTATCATATCCACAAATCTAGAATCTTCCACATCGGCCAAAGATCATTACAATCTCTAATGAAAGAAAATGTAACATGCACATGAAATAGGTCGGCCTCAAATTTGAATTTCTCCTCAACAAGTGCATAGGATGAAGTGTGGACCTATAATTAAGGTCATGGACACTCCACGAAACAATTTTTTTCACACAAGTTACGAGAAAGATCCACAAGTGATCAAGCTAGCCGTTAGGCTTGAAAATTATTTAGGTGCTGGTTCAAGAAACTGCCACTAAATCCAGAAGCAATAAATTGCCAGAAAAAGATCCAATCGCGCTAAAATCTTGGAATAAGGAAAATGAATATGTCCATGATGAAAACATAGATCCACAAGGTCTGGTGAGAAACTATGATGAATCCACCAACTTAAACTAAACAGTAACTGGACAAGAATAAAACTGAAAGATTTTTGTTTTTTTTGGTTGATGCAAGATTGTTAAGAACCAAGTATACTCTTCAATTAGACATTTAGGGTTATTTGAAAATTGAGTCCCTCACTTTGTTGGGGCTAAAGGGAAACCAATACGGTCTACCTCAACTTGAGAAATCTAAGAAGAATCCTCCACTAGTCTGCCTTTCTACTTCACAAGATATTCTTTGTATTGTCTTCCATGAGTTTTCCTCCCATCTATGATATCCAAAATCTCTTCAATCTAATCTGATTGTTATTTAGGAAATTGATTCTCCAATTTTTCTTTACTACCTTCATTTAATTCTGCTTCATGGTACTGATGTAGATTTGTAATGTTGAATATAGGTGATATACCCATGTCATTCAGTAACTCCACTTCGTATGCATTTCCTAAATCAAATTTCTTCAAAATATTACAGGGTCCAAACTTCCTCATCTTGAGCTTATTGTATTTTCCAAATGGAAATCTTTCCTTCCTCAAGTACACCATCACTTCATCTCCAACTTTGAACTCCTTATGCCTCCTCTTTTCATTTGCTTTCTCCTTATACTTCTGGTTCATATCTTCCAATTGCTCCTTCACTTGAGTATACACTTTCTTCCTATGTTCTACAAATTCCTCTACTTCTGCACTCCTTTTATCTTCCATAGTGATGTCTCTCAACTTTGATATACCTCTAGGATGAACTCCAATAACAATCTCAAAAGGTGTCTTTCTAGTACTCCTATTCACTAAATTATTGTAAGAAAACTTTGCTTGTGCAAGAACTAAATCCCAACTTCTGATCTTTTCTCCAACCAAGCATCTAAGCAAATTTCCCAAACTCATGTTTACTACCTCTATCTATCCATTAGTATGTGGCTGAAAAGTAGAACTAAACTTCAAATCTATCTTTGAATTCTTCCAAAGTTTCCTCCAAAAGTAATCAACAAAATTTGTATCTCTATCTGAAACAATACTTCTAGGTAATCCATGCAATCTGACGACTTCCTTGAAAAACAAGTCTGCTACATGTAATCCATCTGTTGTCTTCTTACAAGGTATGAAATGTGCCATTTTATAAAATCTATCCACCACCACAAATATAGTATCATTACCTCTTTGTGTCTTCGACAAACCAAGTATGAAATCCATACTGATATCCTCCCAAGGCCTCTCTAGAACTATCAAAGGCTTATAAAATCCAACATTCTGACTACTCCCTTTTGCAACTTGACAAACTCTGCAACTCTACAAAAATTTCCTAACATCCTTATGAATCTGTGGCCAAAAGTAGTTATCACTTACCAATGCTACTATCTTATCAATTCCAAAGTGTTCTGACAATCCTCCACTATGCTTTTCTTTCACCATGTTATCCCTCATTGAATTCTGGGGTATACACAACTGATTTCCTCTGAAGAACTTATCCTCCTGAATGAAATAATCTAGCTACTAACTTCTATCCTCCAAAACTAGTCCTTTACAAGCTTTCCAAGGTTCTGCAAAATCTGGGTCTTCCTCATTTGAGTTCTTCAATTCATCAAAGCCTAATACCTCCACTCTCATCTCTTTCAGTAAATTCCTTCTCCTACTCAAGGCATCAAGAACTCTATTTGAATTTCCACTCCTATGCTTCAAAACAAAATTATAAATCTACAAGAATTCTACCCATCTCATGTGTCTCTGATTCAACTTACCTTGACTATTCAAATATTTCAAATCCTAATGATCCGTATACAACAAAAACTCCTTAGGCAACAAGTAATGTCTCCACTTCTTCAAGGCTTGAACTATGGCATAAAACTTCTGATCATACACTGAATATCTTCTCCTAGCATCATTCAATTTCTCACTGAAATAAGCTATTGGTCTCCCTTCTTGACTGAGTACTGCTCCAATTGCATTTCCACTTGCATCACAATCTACCTAAAATACCTTATTAAAGTCTGGTAAAGCCAACACAAGTTGCTCAGTGACCTTCTATTTCAACAACTCAAAACTCTGATATGCTCTAGATGTCCACCTAAAATCCTTCTTATCTCCTCTCATTGTTTCTATCATAGGACTACAAATAGAACTGAAATTCCTAATGAACTTCCGGTAGAAACTAGCCAATCCATGAAATGATCTTACCCCTCCAATGATTTCTTGTGTAGGCCACTCAACAATTGATCTTAACTTCTTAGGATCCATCTTCAATCCATCCAAAAATATCACAAATCCTAGATATACCAATTCTTCCTTCATGAAACTACACTTCTTAATGTTTATCAGCAACTACTCTTCTCTCAACCTATGCAAAACATGTCTTATATGCAACAAATGATCTTCTCTATTCTTACTGAAAAATCAATATGTCATCCAAATAAACAATCACAAACTTACCCAAGAATTTCTTCAATACCTCATTCATCAGCCTCATGAAAATACTCGGTGCATTTGTTAGTCCAAAAGGCATTACCAACCATTGATACAATCCTTCATTTGTCTTGAATGTTGTCTTCCACTCATACCTTTCTCTGATTATGATTTGATGATATCCACTCTTCAAATCTATCTTTGTAAAGTATTTAGCTCCAGTTAAACAATTCATACTGTCATCCATCTAGGGCAAAGGAAATCTATAATTCACTGTGATTTTGTTAATGGCTCTAGAGTCTGTACACATTCTCCATTCTCCATCCTTCTTAGGTGCTAACACAATAGGTACTGCACAAGGGCTTAATATTTCTATGATCAAACCCTTCCTCAACAACTCTTGCACTTGTCTATTCAACTCTTCATTCTCTATAGGTGTCATCTAGTGTGCTACTTTATTAGGAAAAGTAGCTCTAGAAATCAGATCCATGCAAGAATAATACTCCTCACAGGTGGCAATCCATCAGGTATATTATCTAAAATGATCTCCTCATACTCTATCAGCAACTCCCTTATCTCCTCCGGTTGTTCTTCTACATGCTTCAAGTCTTCAACTTTCTTAGGAACCAAAGCATAGCACATGTTCTCATGTCTCAATCCACCCAGAAATCTCCTTCCATCAATCAAACAAATTCTAGCACTCATACAAACCTCAACTCTAGGAACATCCTCCAATGGAAACAAAGTTTGCTTCATCCCATTAGCAACAATGGTATATGTATTCTTCTTTCCATCATGAATAGCTTTTCTATCATACTGCCAAGGCCTTCGCAACAAAACATGGCATACATCCATAGGAATGATATCACACAAAACTTCATCATGGTAATTTCCTATCTTCAATCTCACCAAACATTGTTCACTTACCAGTATCTTATGCTCATCTTGAATCCATGCTATCTGATAGTTTTTCAGGTGTTTCAATCTTTCCAGCTTCAATTTGGTCACCATTTCTTTTAAAAATAGGTTCTTTGAGCTTCCACTGTCAACAATCACTTTGCAACATTTACTAGCTACCTTGCATTTGGTCTAAAACATATTCTTTCTCTGCAACGGTTCTTGCTCGAAATAACTTTGACACAATACTCTTCTATTCACCAACACTTCTCCATCTTCCAATTTATTAGATGATCCAGCATGATCCTCCTTAGCAAAAGCTATTCTTCTATTGTTTTCTGTCTTTCTACTTGTCTCTCCTTGATTGCATTCAAATGCTCTATGTCCTTCTCCACCACACTTAAAACAAGTTCCCCTGAATACTCTTTTCTCCTTATAATCTTTTCTATAACCTTCATTCCAGTAACCACCATATCCTCCTCTTTGGTAAGAGTTTCCATCATCTCTACGGTATGAATTATCATTCTTACTGACTTCATTATCTTTATTCTGATCTGCAAAAGTTCCTCTTCCTCCTCTAGTAAAAATTCTTCCTCTCTGAAATCTTCCACCTCTTCCTCTCTAGCTATGCTCATGTCTATTATTCAACTTTTCTTCTACTTTTAGGGCACATTGGTATGCCTCTTCCACACTCGACAACTTGATCAAACCAATCTCATCCTGTATAGATGGTTTCAAGCCATTCACATATCTAGCTACTTGATCGACCTCATCCTCCACATGTTCGGATTTGATATTCAACCTGTAGAATTCCTCAGTGTACTCTGTAACACTTGATTCCTTTTGCTTCAAATTCTTTAACTTCCTGAACAAATTGATCTGATAGTCTGTAGGCATAAATTTTGTTTTGAACTTATTCACCATCCGATCCCATGATTTTAGCTTCTCCTTTCCTCTTCTTTTCTATCTGTTTGCAAATGTTCCAACTAAAGGGATGCATGTCCTTTCAGATTTGTACAAGAAAATTTCACCTTCTTATCTTTAGTGGTACCTTCAAAATCAAAATAATTCTCCATCTATGTTATCCAATCAAGCAATTCATCTGAATCCAACTTACCTTTATAATCTGGTGGATTGAAATGTGCTTTGGTATTTGCTCTAGTTAGGGCTCTTATGAACCTGTGTTCCCCCTGATCCAGGCTAGGTTGATATTCTCTTCCCCTTTCTTCCTATACTTCTACCTCTCCATCACTCACATCATCAACTGGTCGACCTCTCCTCTGGGCCATTTCAACTGCATCTAATCTGGCAACAATTCCTCTCAACATATCCATCATAGCTGGGTCTGCATTTCCACGTGCTCCATTTCCTCTACCATTTCTTCTTCCTGCCATATTTACACAAGTCCTCTGTAGATGCAGGTTGGATCCTCAATCTTCCACCTCACAAAAAATATTCAACAAGACTCTACAAACTCTGGCGATGTCTCACGGATTGAATCTCACTCTTATACCAATCTGGCGCAACCACGGTAGGAGGGTCCTCAAAGAGAATAGTTCATACCATGCAACAAGAGTCACACAATAGAAGAAACATGGAAATTGGAGGAAAATGTAGATTCAAACATTCTTATTAACATAAATTTTGATTACAATCGGTTGACAACATCTGGTCTTACAAATTTGGCTCACAAGCTTGATACAACATGCTCAAATACAATATTCCTATTTTCTCCTTAACACGAGTGAAAATAATACACATCCATTCTATATTGATCTACTTAATCCACTTCTCCTATTCTAATGATCTATTACAAGATTTATATCATATCCACAGATCTAGAATCTTCCGTGTCAGCTAAAGATCATTACAATCTCTAATGAAAGAAAATGTAAGGTGCGCATGAAATAGGTTAGCCTCAAATTTGAATTTATCCTCAACAGGTGCAGAGGATGAAGTGTGGACCTATAATTAAGGTCATGGACACTCCATGGAACAATTTGAATCACACTATCAAGATCCACAAGCGATCAAGCTAGCCGTTAGGCTTGAAAACTATTCAGGTCTCGATTCAAGAAATTGCCACTAAATCCAGAAGTGATAACTTTCTGGAAAAAGATCCAATCATGCTCAAATATTAGAATAAGGAAAATGAACATGTCCACAATGAAAAAATAAATCCACAAGGTCTGGTGAGCAACTATGATGAATCCACCAACTTGAACTAAACAAGAACTGGACAAGAACAAAACTGAAAGAACATATATTTTTTTGTTTGATGCAAGATTGCCAAGAACCAAGGATGCTCCTGCATCAATAAGAAAAGAAGGAAGATAAGTAAAAAAGAAGACACAACTTTGATGCTATTCTTAAAGTGTTTGAGTTAGGTGTGTGGTTGTTCAATGAGAAGCTTAACGTCAAGTTTCTAGATGTAGTGAGTAAAAGGAAAACTCTATCATTCATGCAAGTTGATTAGTGATTGCGGTGGAATCTTTGATGCATTGGGATTTTTGCCTCTCTATAACAAGTCTTCTTTGTATCTCTGTGGCAGTGATCCCTCTAGGTTTTAGCCTTGTGGACATTGAGTCCTTATTTCAAGCAGTGAGCGTTTTTGTAATCAATTTTGATATTCTCTATAGTGTGAGTTAATCCTCACTGTGGTTTTTCCCTCATTGGGTTTTCCATGTAAATATGGTGTTATTGTGTTTGTGCTTTTGTGATGTAGGAGCATCCAGGGTGTAAGAGAAATCTTGCATCACCCAAAAAAAATGTTGTTTCTTTTCAACAAGGGCCAAATTTGGAAGGGCTACTATTTTAGTAAGTTTGCATTTATGCACAATTGGATACAAAATCTTACAAAGACCTCTAGAATGGTAAATTGAAGTCAATGGCAAAGAAATCACTTTAACACCATTTTTCATTTGACCGATATTAAAATTTTAATTTTTGAAAATCCTAGTAAAAAATCTTCGGAGTCAATTTTGAGGCACTTAGAGGCTCCGGATGGGCCTAAAAATTGGTTGTTATGACCCCACGAAGTTGTAATAATAAAATTAATAAAATTTCAAAATATCTTCTTGAGGAAGTTACACTTTCCATAAGATTCTTGGGCGGTTACACTTTCTAGAAGATTCTAGAGTGGTTACACTTTCTAGAAGATTCTAGGGTGGTTACACCTTCCAAATAAAGGATGTAAAGGGGGACTAAGGAGAGGAGGCCAGAGCATAGTAGATGGTGGCTCCGATTTGCAGATTTGCATATTTATGTAATTAGAAAGCCCATGTGATGGAAAATATAATGTTGTAATTTCATTCTCATTTCAGTGATAATAGAAATTTTTGCTTTCCTTCTTGCATTTATTTTGTGACATTATTTATTGTTTTTGTGAGTTTTAGATTGTAAGGGGGAGTACCCTTCATCAATTTGCATTTGATGGTTAATCACTTAATCATTTTATGTGTTAGTTTCAGTAATTGAATTTAAGGTTGTAATATGTGACAACTGATTCACCCCCCTCTTAGTTGTCCCATCCAACACACTAGACATAACGTGTTTCATTAATTCATATTTCTTTTTAATTTTTATAAAAATACCTATGTTTTCATTAATTTTTACATCTTTAACATTTTGATTAATTGCATTATGATTTCACATTGAGATCCTAGATTTCTTCTATAAAAAATAATTTATATAATCTATTTTCATTGGTTCTAATTTGTCTCTAAGAAATTTATTATCCAAGACATTTATTTCAATTAAAAAATATTTTATTTTCATTCTTACAAGGGATTTCACTGTTGGTTTTTGTTTCCATGCTCTAAGTAGTAAAAATGAGTGCATCATTGCTATATCTAGCTTAATGCAAGTAACTAATATAAATATTAATAAAATGTGGATTTGAAGACATACTTGGATTTATTTTTATAATCACATTTTCCATATTGTTGAACTCCTCCACATTCACTATTTCCACATTTGCATAATCTACATTAATTCTATTCATGTTGGTATCTTGAATATTCTTCATTTCAATATTTTTCAAACTAGATGCTTAAATATTCTTCATTTCTTGAATCTTTGATATTCTATCTCTTTTTCATTTTGCCTCATTCTCTCTATGTGCTTCAATTTCCTTAGGTGTCATGAGCTTCCATTTTTTGATCTCATAAGTATTAAACCCTATTGAAAAAATAATAAATGATATTTAATCTATTTTAAAATTGATACCTCCTTGAAATTTTTTAAATACACATAGATGTAGATCTTTTTTTTAATATATTGTGAATTACAAGTAGATGTGAATGCTTTACCAATTTTCTTTTAATTGATTCCTATGGAAAATAGCTCATGTACTTGATTCTACTTGAAAATGCTTCCTATGATTAAATTTGTTTAAAAATTGAGTAAAATATGGGTTGTCAACAACTTGTAAAAGACACTTGTTAAAAAATGCAGAAATTGTCACTGTCGAACCATACATATATACATAGAAATTTGGAAAGTATAGTGATAGTAAATTTTACTAAAAATAAATAAATAATGGATATACATGATTACCCATTCTATTTTGATAATGAGTATTCACTTTAAATGGGTACTCATTTGTTTTCGAAATGCACACCCTTCCATTTTAGAATGGGTACCCGTTTCAAAGTGGCCGTGCATTCTGAAAAGTTTGAAATTCACAACTTGTGTTTCTAATTTGGTTTTAGGCTTGGTAAATGAATGGAAACCTAACCCTTAGCCTTGGACTTGAAAGTACAAGGCCATGTTAACAAAAATAGAAAAAAATAGTTTAGCAATATGGTTGATGACCTTTTTTCAATTTTTTTGGTGAGATTAAAACCCACTATAGATGACGATGTCTAGAGTTCTAAAATATGTAATTTTTATGATTGTATATTTTTTCTATTTATTAATTAATTTATGAGGAAAGAGGTTCATAAACTTGAAATGTCAAGTGTTAGGATTTATTAATAATTATTTTTTACTTTTAAAAATAAATTATATGTGACTAATCTAGACATCATTCTTTACATAATGATAAAAAAATATGATTACTTTAGCTCAAATTGTGTTGGTTGTACACAAGGGGTTTTCAAAAATTGAAATTATGAGCAATAAAAATTTAATTAGTTTTTTTGGAAAAATTATTAAAAATAATATCTTGACCAAACTTCACCATAATACACATATTTTCCAAAAAAGAATTAAAAAAATAATTTTATTTAGGTCAAGTTATGCTGGTCCCATACATGCACATTTTTGACTCAAAATATGACTTTAAAATATGGTTTTTGTACATCCTATAAAATAACTTTGATCATTTGGGTATTAGAATAAAAGCTACATATTTAGAAACTATACATAAAATTCTACATTTCATTTGTTAATATTTTATGTGTGGGTGCTTCAAATTTTTACTCCAAGTATGAAAAACAATGATTTTTTAGGAAAAACACTTCCACTTTTTGATCAGAAAGTGGACCCATTATCTTGCACTTACCCCCTTCGATAGCTAAACTTTCCTACCAACTTGATATTATAGTTATCATGTGTTTATGAGTGACAAGAGAGAAGATGTGATAAAGACTATAGTTGAGCATCTTTATGAAGCTCTTTCTGCAACATTATTGAACATATATAAACATAATGATAATTTGTAATAAGGGGAGATATTTGGTTCAACTTGGAAAGAGTAATTAAAATTAGTGTACTAAGAATCCCCATATATATCAATACTCTACTAGAACCTTAGATAAATTGTTTTATATTTAAATCTTGAATTACATGGAAAATGATAAAAAATGTATAAATTTTTTTATAATTAAATCCCTAACCCTTTATTATCACTAAAATTTGTCTTGTTTGAAACATGGTACCATAGTTGTTATCAACATGAATGTACCTTAGGGGTGTGTTGGAACTAAAATCAATGAAAAAATGCTTAAATTGGATTATAATTTTCTCTTGTACATGATGGTGTACATCCACTCCAAGTTTTTGGGAATGAATCTACACCTTACACTATTCAAAAATTTGAGCTCCTTTAGTGAAAGCTAGGTGATAGTTTAGAGTTCTATGTCACACTTTCAGCTAGTAAAGTAGATTTAGTCAAAACCTTTTGACCTAAATATATTTTAGATGAAAAGGTTTTGGTTGAAATTGTAGAAACTAAATTATTGTATTCTATTGAGGGATATTTAATTTTTGATGTCACTCGGCTGGTAGAGATGCGTGCGAGCTAGGGTGTATGTGCCCTAGCTCAGCCTTTTGCTGGTCGTGGCATTTGTAACTATGTGCGGGGGGGTCTTCAAGGTTTCCAGGGTTGTGACCAAGGGTGGATTTAATTATTTTTGATGATTTCTGCTCCTTTTTTTTGTGTTCTCTTTGTTGTTTGCTAAGAGGTGGTTTTTCACCATGAAGGGTGATGTTGGGGTTTTAGGTGGAGTGCCTCGGAGGGGCTGTACATGTGTTAGAAAAGGGAAGTTTCATAAATTTGGTTGTTGATTTTTCCTCTATTGCTTTGATTAGGGTTTTTTCATTTTTTTCGTTGTGGTTGGGGCTGTGATTAGAGTGCACTCAGATCGAGTCTTGAATGGTGGTGCATGTGGCTTGTGATAAGGTAGATCATGCCTCCCTTGTTTCTAGTGATGGTCCAAGGTTTTCAAACTTGACTTTACCTGGTATGAGCTCGACAAGAAATGGATCTTTTAGGTTGTAGAAGGTAAATGGTTGTTTAGAGAAATCCCAAGAACGACCAATTTTAGTGATCCAACCAAAATTGGTGGTCGATGATGTGGAATACTATATAAATCATGTGCTTATTTATAAGTTCATGGGGATGATGGTTTCACTTCCTTTTCTAGATACCTGGGTTTGCAAGACATGGAACCTGAAAGAGGACTTTGATAGTATGTTAGCAGCTAATAAATTTTTTATGGTAGACTTTTCTTGTGTTGTTGATCTGAATAGGGCCTTTGAAGGTGGGCCTTATTTTTATAATCAAGTTGGGATCTTTATAAAACCATGGCATGTTGGTTTTAACTTGACGAAGGAGCTTCCTTCTAGAGTCCCAGTTTGGGTTCATCTTCCTTGTCTACCTCTAGAGTGGTGGAGAACTGATATATTGTAGATGATTACCCTATTGCTGAGAAAGCCTATTGGTCTATCTCAACAAACATTGAATAACAGGGTTCTTTCTTTTTCTTAGGTGTGTGTAGAAATTGATTTGAATAATCTACTATTGGATTCTATAGATATGACTATTGGTTCATCATCTTGGACCCAGTAGCTAGATTATGAGGCAGTACCTTTTAGATGTCAATTGTGTCATGAATATGGTCATGCTCAATGAAACTGTCCCCAGGCTATCCATTATTTTAGTTTGTGTAATGCTCCTTCTCTCTCTACCCCAAAGATGGACAAGGGTGAGGCTCCCATGTAGGGGGAAGTAGTTGATAAGGAGGGTTTTTTTCTAGTTAAGCCTTGTAATAGAGGTAGGGGTCAGAGGAGAACCCATAAAGATAGACAAGAGGAGGAAACCTTTAACAAGTTTGATGCTTTAGAGGATCTAGTTTAGGAGGAAGGGATTCATTTGAACTTGTAGGTGAAAAAATTCTCTTTAGTAGAGAACATTCCTAGTGTCCAACCTATTATGTATTCTATTCCAATGCAGTTCAGAGAGCAAGAGGTTCAAATGGACACAAATCTCCCACCCCCTGCTTCTATTCAGGGTGAGTCTGGTTCGGTGCTAGAGGCTACAAGTGGTCCTACTATTAATGGTTTTAGTCTCCCTGGTGAGAGGAGTGTTTCTGACCTAGGTAAAAATAAGTCTTCTTCTCCTGCTTTGGGCTTGCAACAAAAGACCCCCAAAAAAGGGGCTCTTGAAAAATATCTTAAGGTTAGAAAAAAGAAGGATCAAGAAAAGGTTAAGTTAATTGGTGAGACATTGGTGGAATTTGGATCAATAAAGACTATTGATGTGCAATTCTCCCAACCTCAATGATGATTGTGCTCTCTTGGAATGTGAGGGGTATGATTAACATCCTTATACAAAAGGCTATTCAGGATTTGGTTCATGTGCATTCTCTAGATTTTGTTTTCCTTTAGGAAACTAAGTTATCTATTGAAAGTATGTTGAACGTGGCTTTGAATATTTGGAATAGAGTTCAGTGTTAGTGTGTGAGAGTGCAATGTAGCTTTGGCAGGGTGGCCTATTTATGGGATCAACACAAAGTTAGTCTAATTTGGTGGCTCTCCTGTAGGTATTCTATTTATTTTCTTGCTTCCAATTTGGGGTTAGGTGAGAGAATTCTTCTCTCCAACATTTATGCTCCTATTGAATTTTAGGGAAAGGCTCATCTATGTGCTCATGTAAGATATGTGCACTCTTTGGATCCTCTTCTCCCTTGGATTCTGGTGGGAGACTTCAATGTTGTCTCGTCATTGAAGGAGAAGAGGGGTGGTAGTGCTTTCCTAGATCCTTCTTTAGATCTCCTACGAGATAATGTGGCTCTTTTGAACCTAGTTGATATCATGCTCACCAATGGGGTTTTCACTTGGAATAATAGAAGTGGGGAAGCAACTATTTATAAAAGATTGAATAGATTTTTAGTGTCTAGATTTTGGGTTGGTGATAGGTGGTCAAATAGCTCTAAGATTTTGGATTAGTGTGGGTCTGATCATTGGCCGATAAAGCTCGCTACAGACCTGTCTCAACATTTTGAAAAGTAGTTGTTTAGATTTAAGCTCATGTGGCTTAGAGATGTGTCTCTTCATGATCTGGTTCCTGGATGGTGGCATCTTGGGAAGCCAACCCATGGTACTGCAATGTACTCCTCCAAGAGGCTCCAATATGTTAAATATATGTTAAAGTTCTAGAATATGCATCATTGTGGTAATTTATTTCAAGCTAAGTTAAATGCCCAAGCTCATTTGGATGCTATTACTTGGAGGATTCATACCAGGGCCTAACTGAAGAGAATGGAAAGCTAGAAGCCAATGCGGTAAAGGATGTTGAGGAACATGAATTGAAGGAGGAAATTTTCTAGAAGAAAAAGTCTTGGATTGAATAGCTCCAGGTGAGAGATTGGAACACATCCATTTTTCATAATTCTGTTAAGGATAAAATGAATGGTAATATCATCTCTTCCCTTTTTCCTTTAGATGGGGAGCTCCTCTCTACCTATGTTGTGATTTCAAAAGAATCTAACCACTTCTATTCTACTTTGTTCCTTGATGATTCCCCTCCTACAAATGAGGACGAAGTTGTGATCTTGGCTAGTATACATCCCCTAGTTATGAATGAAATGAATGAATCTCTACTCAAACTAATTTCCTTGTAGGAGCTTGAGGATATAGTGTTTGGCACAGCCATGGTAGGAGAGTCCTCAAAGAGAACAATCTAGACCATGCAACAAGAGTAACACAATGAAAGCAACAAAAAATATGGAGCAAATGTAGGTGCAAATATTCTCATTAACAAAATCTCAATTACATTCAGCCGACAACATCCGAACTTATAGATTCGGCTCACAGTCCTGATAAAACATGCTAAAAAATACAACATTCCAATATGCGAGAAAAATCTTACAGATCCGGTTTATCTTAACCTACTTAATTGACTATTTCCCTTCTAATGATCTATTATAAGATTTATAACATATCCACAATTCTGGAATCATCCACGTCAACCAAAGGTCATCACATTATCCAAGGAGAGAAAATGTAACGTGCGCATGAATGGGTCAGCCTCAAATTTGAATTAATCTTCAACAAGTGCATAAGATGAAGTGTGGACCTATAATGAAGGCCAGGGACACTCCACAGAATAATTAAAATCACAGCGTTTAGATCTACAATTCATGGGAATGATCCACAATGATCTAATTGGCCAAAAAGTTTAATATTATTCTAGTGCTAGTTCAAGAAACTACCATGAAATCTAGAAGCGATAACTTGCCGGAAGAAGATCCAATTGCACTCAAATCTTGAAACAAGGAAAATGAACATGTCAACGATGTACAAAAAGATCCATAGGGTCTAGTGAGCAAAGATGATGAATCCACCAACATGAACTGAGCAAGAGCAAAATAAGAACAAAAAATGGAAAGAAACTATTTTTGGTTGATGCAAGATTGCCAAGAACCAAGGATGCTCTTGCATCAAACATCTGAGGTTATTGAAAAGTGATTCTATCACTTTGTTGGGGCTAAAGGTAAACCAAGATGGTCTACCTCAACCTAAGAAATCCAAGAAGAATCCTCCAATGGTCTACCTTTCCACTTCACAAGATATTCCTTGTACTGTCCTCCACGAGTCTTCCTCCCATCTGTAACATCCAAAATCTCTTCAATCTCATCAGACTGCTATTTAGGAAATTGATTGTTCATTTTTTCTTCACTGTCTTCACTGAATTCTGCTTCATGATATTGATGTAGATCTGCAATGTTGAATATAGGTGATATACCCATACCTTCAGGTAACTCCACTTCATATGCATTTTCCTGAATCAAATTTCTTCAAGATCTTACAAGGTCCAAACTTCCTCATCTTCAGCTTGTTGTATGTGCCAACTAGAAATATTTCCTTCCTCAAATATACCATCACTTCATGTCCAACTTTATACTCCTTATGTCTCCTCTTTTCATCTACTTTCTCCTTATGCTCCCTATTCATGCCTTCCAATTGTTGTTTCACTTGAGTATGCACTTTCTTCATGTGTTCTACAAATTGCTCTGCTTCTGCACTCCTCTTATCTTCCATACTGATGTCTCTCAACTTTGATATACCTCTAGGATGAACCCCTGCAACAATATCAAAAGGTGTCTTTCTTGTACTCCTTTTTACTGAATTATTTTAAGCAAAATTTGCTTGTTCAAGGACTAAATCCCAACTTCCAATCTTCTCTCCAACCAAACATCTCAGCAAATTCCCTAAACTCCTATTTACTACCTTTGTCTGTCCAGCACTGTGTGGGTAAAAAGTAGAACTGAACTTCAAATTTATCTTCAACTCCTTCCAAAGTGTCCTCCAAAAGTAACCAACAAATATTGTATCCCTGTCTGAAACAATACTCCTAGGTAATCCATGCAATCTGACTACCTCTTTTAAAAACAAATCTGCTACATGTACTGCATCTGTTGTCTTCTTACAAGGTATCAAATGTGCCATTTTATAAAATCTATCTACCACCACAAATACATAATCATTCCCTCTTTGTGTCTTCAAAAAACCAAGTATAAAATCCATATTGATATCCTCCCAAGGTCTCTCCGAAACTGTCAAAGGCTTATACAATCCAACATTCTGACTACTCCCCTTCGCAACTTGAAAAACTTTGCAACTTTGCACAAATTTCCTAACATCCTTATGAATATGAGGCCAAAAATAATTCTCACTTACTAATGCCACTATCTTATCAACTCCAAAGTGTCCTAACAATCCTCCATTATTCTTTTCTTTCACCAAGTTATCCCTCATGTAAGTTCGGGGTATACACAACTAATTACCTCTAAACAACATATCCTCTTGAATGAAATAATCCAGCTACTGACTTCTATCCTCTAAAATTGGTTCTTTACAAGCTCTCCAAGACTTTGCAAAATCCGGGTCTTCCTCATACAAGTTCTTCAACTCATTAAAGCCTAATACCTCCACTCTCATCTTTGTCAGTAAATTCCTTCTCCTACTCAAAGCATCATCAACTCAATTTGAATTTCCACTCCTATGCTTGAAAAAAAAAGTATAGCTCTGTAAGAATTCTACCCATCTCATGTGTCTCTGATTCAACTTACCCTGACTGTTCAAATGTTGCAATGCTTGATGATATGTATACAACAAAAACTCCTTAGGCAACAAGTAATGTATCCACTTCTTCAAGGCTTGAACTATAACATAGAACTCCTAGTCATACACTGAATATCTTCTCCTAGCATCATTCAATTTCTCACTGAAATAAGCTACTGGTCTCCCTTCTTGACTTAGTACCACTCCAATTGCATTTCCACTTGCATCACAGTCTACTTGAAATACCTTATGTAAATATGGTAAAGCGAACACAGGCTGCTCAATCACCTTCTATTTCAACAATTCAAAACTATGGTTTGCTCAATATGTCCACCTAAAATCCTTCCTGTCTCCCCTCATTTTTTCTGTCATAGTCCACTACAAATAGAACTAAAATTCCTAATGAAGTTTCAGTAGAAACTAGCCAATCCATGAAATGATCTTACCTATCCAATACTATCTGGTGTAGGCCACTCAACAATTGCTCTTACCTTCTTAGGATCCATCCTCAATCCATCCACAAATATCACAAATCCTAGATATTCGAACTCCTCCTTCATGAAACCACACTTCCTAATGTTTATTAGCAACTTCTCTTGTCTCAACCTCTGCAAAACTTGTCTTATATGAAACAAATGTTCTTCCCTATTCTTACTGAAAATTAAGATGTCATCCAAATACACAATCACAAACTTACCCAATAATTTCTTCAATACCTCATTCATCAACCTCATGAAAGTACTTGGTGCATTTGTCAGTCCAAAAGGCATCACCAACCACTCATACAATCCTTCAATTGTCTTGAATGCTATTTTCCACTCATCCCCTTCTCTAATTCTGACATGATGATATCCACTCTTCTAATCTATCTTCTTAAAGTACTTAGCTCCACTCAAGTGATCCATAATGTCATCCATCTAGGGCAAAGGAAATATATACTTCACCATGATCTTGTTTATGGATCTAGAATTTGTACACATCCTCCATTCTCCATCCTTCTTAGGTGCCAACACAACATGCACTGCATATGGACTCAAGCTTTCTTTGATCAAACCCTTCCTCAACAACTCTTGCACTTGCCTATTCAACTCCTCATTCTTTGTCAGTGTCATTTGGTGTGCTGCTTTATTAGGAAAAATAGCTCCAAGAATCAGATCCATACATTGACTAATACTCCTTATAGGTGGCAATCCTTCGGGTACATTATCTGAAATGATCTCCTCATACTCTATTAGCAACTCCTTTATCTTTTCCAGGTGTTCTTCTACATGGTTCGAGTCTTCAACCTTCTTAGGAACCAAGGTGTAACACACATTCTCATGTCTCAACCCATCAAGGTACCTCCTTCCATCAACTAGACAAACCTTGACATTCATAAAAACCTCAACTTTTGGAACATCTTCCAATGGAAACAAAGTCTACTTCATCCCATTAGCAACAATGGTGTATATATTCTTCTTTCCATCATGAATAGCCTGTCTATCATACTGCCAAGGCCTTCCCAAAGAAACATGGTATATATCCATAGGCATGATATCACACAAAACTTCATGATGGTAATTTCCTATCTTTAATTTCACCAAACACTGTTCACTTACTAGTATCTTATGCTCATCTTGAATCCAAGCAATCTGATAGGGCTTTGGGTGTTTCAACCTTTCCAACTCCAGTTTGGTCATGATCTCTTCAAAAACCAAGTTCTCAGAACTTCCACTATCAACAGTCACTTTACAACATTTACCAGCTACCTTGCATCTGGTCCAAAACAAATTCTTTCTCTGCAATGGCTCCTACTCCATCTCACTTTGACATAACACTCTCATATTCACCAAAACCTCTCCCTCTTCCGGTTTTTTAGATGATCCAGTATTTTCTTCCTCAACAAAGGCTGTCCTATTGTTCTTTGTCTTCCTACTTGTCTCTCCTTGACTACATTCAAATGCTCTATGTCCTTCTCCACCATATTTATAACAAGTTCCCTTGAATATTCTTTTCTCCTGTCCTCTATCATGTCTCCTATAACCTTCATTTTGGTAACCACCATAACCTCCTCTTTGGTAAGAGTTTCCATCACCTCTCTGATATGAACTTTCATTCTTACTAACCTCCTTATCCTTATTCTGATCTGGAAAAAATCCTCTTCCTCCTCCAGTAAAAGTTGTTGCTCTTTGAAATCTTCCACCTCTTCCTCTTTGTCTCTGCTCATGTCTTTTATTCAAATTCTCTTCTACCTTTAGGGCACACTGATATGCCTCTTCCACACTCACCAACTTGATCAAACTGATTTCATCCTATATAGATGACCTCAAACCATTCAAACATCTGGCTACTTGCTTAATCTCATCCTTCGAATGTCCAGATCTGATATTCAACTTATATAACTCTTCGCTGTACTCTATCACACTTGATTCTTTCTGCTTCAAATTTTGCAACTTCTTGAAAAAACTAATCTGATAATATGTAGGCATAAACGGTCTTCAACTTATTCACCATCTAATTCCATGATTTTATCTTTTCCTATCTGTCTGCAAATGTTCCCACCAAAGGGATGCATGTCCTCTCAACTTTGTACAAGCATATTTCACCTTCTTATGTTTAGTGGTACCTTCAAATTCAAAATATTTTTCCATCTCTATAATCCAATCAAGTAATTATTTTGAATCCAACTTACCATTATAATCCGGTGGATTGAAATGTGGTTTTGTATTCACTTTAGTTAGGGCTCTTATGAACCTCTCTTCTCCTTGATCCAGGCGAGGTTGATCTTCTCTTCCTCTTTCCTCTTGTACTTCTACCTCTTCATCATTCACATTATCAACTAGTCGACCTCTCCTCTGTGCCATTTCATTTGCATCTAATCTAGCAACATTTCCTCTCAAAATCTCCATCATAGCTTGGTCTTCATTTCCAAGTGGTCCATTTCCTCTAAAATTTCTTCTTTCCACCATCTTTACACATATCCTCTGCAACTGTAGGTCGGATCCTCAATCTACCAGCCCACAACAAATATTTAACAGGACTCCATGAATTTTGACAACCTCACACGGATCGAACCTTGCTTTGATACCAATCTAGCACAGCCACGGTAGGAGGGTCCTCAAAGAGAACAATCTAGACCTCGCAGCAAGAGTAACAGAATGAAAGCAACACAAAATATGGAGGAAAATGTAGGTGCAAATATTCTCATGAACAAAATATCAATTACATTTAGCCGACAACATCTAGACTTACAGATTTGGCTCACATGCTTGATAAAACATGCTAAAAAATACAACATTCCAATATGCAAGCAAAATATTACAGATCAGGTCTATCTTAACCTACTTAATCGACTACTTCCCTTCTAATGATCAATTACAAGCTTTATATCATATCTGCAATTCTGGAATCATCCACGTTGGCCAAAGGTCATCACATTATGCAAGGAAAGAAAATGTAATGTGTGCATGAATGGGTCGACCTCAAATTTGAAGTACTCTTCAACAGGTGCATAAGATGAGGTGTGGACCTATAACGAAGGTCGGGGACACTCCACAGAACAATTAAAATCACACCGTTCAGATCCGCAAGTCACCGGAATGATCCACAATGATCGAACTGGCTAAAAAGTTTGAAATTATTTCGGTGCTAGTTCAAGAAACTACCACGAAATCCGGAAGCGATAACTTGCCGGAAGAAGATCCAATTGCACTCAAATCTTGGAACAAGGAAAATGAGCATGTTGACGATGTACACAAAGATCCATAGGGTTTGGTGAGCAACGATGATGAATCCACCAACATGAACTGAGCAAGAAGAAAACAAGAACATAAAATTGAAAGAAACTATATTTGGTTGATGCAAGATTTCCAAGAATGAAGGATGCTCCTGCATCAGTGTTTAAGATGAAAAAATGGAAAGGCTCCAAGACTTGATGGTTCTCGATGGAATTCTTCTAGGAATTTTGGGAGGTGATCAAGATGGATCTATTGGAGGTGGTCTAGGAATCTCATAGAAATAAGCAAAAGCTGAAGAACATGAATGCTACTTTTTTGGCTCTCATCCTAAAAAGGGAGGGGGCTAATTCTTTGGATCTTTCTTGGCCAATTTCCTTATGCAATGTGGTGTACAAGAATTACAAAGTTGATTGCAGAGTGCCTTAAGCCTTGGTTAAGGAGATTAATTTCTAAAGAGGAAGGGGGTTTTGTTGTTTGCAAGCAAATTCTTAATGGGGTTATTATTATAGCTGAAACTATTCACTCTATGGCCACTTCTAGGGAGAAGGATAGGTTCATAAAACCAGACATGGCCAAATGGGAATTCTCATTCAAGTTCCAAAGGGATTTTGATTTTGATAGTGCCTAGATTGAGTGGGTCAGGAGTTGTCATGTCTTCCTCTTTCTCTGTGTTGGTCAACGATGAGCCAACTGAGCTATTTAGAGCTTCTAGGGGACTCGGACAAGGGGATCCTTTATCCCCTTACCTATTCATTTTATTGGCTAAAGGCTTGGGGAGATATATTAGATCTCGAGTGTAGCTAGGTCTCATTCAAGGTTGGTGTTGGGGAAATACTATTCCCCTCCAATCCCATCTTTAGTTTGTTGATGATACTACTCTAATGGGTGGGGCCAGAGTTGAAGAAGTTGTCACTTGGAAAAAATTCCTTGATTGTTATTTGGTTGCTTCAAGATAGAGTATTAATGAAGGGAATTCCTTTATTTATATTTTTAATACTCCAAAGCTTATTCAAAGGAAAATTTTTGGTATTCTTCAAGTTCAAATTTGATCTCTTCCTTTTGTTTACTAGTGCAAAGTAAGGGTACAGTTTCAAACAACCAATCCTTCAAACCCTTAGTCATGAATTGATGGGCTTTCCTTCATAAACCTCCATTCTTGCTTATAACCTTTCAAAAAGGACTTTTTGGGTGTAAATTCTGGAGCAAACTTGATCTATAGAAAAGGTGACCCATTTCAAATACTCATTTCTCTCTTGATACTCATATCTCAAAAAGAGATAGGGTTCCTTTGTGCTTAAGAATTGACTATCCTCCTTTTTTCTAGGCCTAATTGGGCAAGTAGGCATGCTATAGTTGGGTTCAGGGATTCAATGAGTCTCAACTCCAGCTCCAAAACTTCAAACACATCACATATGGCCTAAATCAACAACTCCTACCACAAGGATCATTCTCCAATGGCATACAACAAATTTCTACAAATCACTAGGGCTTCTAGGTCTGATACATAGAGATACCTGACCTTCAAACATCTCCACACATGCCAAACTCACTCCTCTATCTCCACAACCTTGGGGTATTAGAAAACATGTTAGCACAGGCCATTCCATTGAGTTTTAGAGTTTCCTACCAGTGGAATGGGAAATTACACATTTTTTCTCACTCATTGGTTACCCTACCTAGGGTTTAGACCAGTTTGAAGAAAATTCAACACAACTTTGAAACTCAATGAAATTACATGCAACTAGTGGTAATAGAAATTAGATTCAATGCACACTAATCAAAACCTAGTTTTAGATAATTACAGGATCATATAGATCTGTACTACACCAAAGAACAACAAGAAAATGTTAGAATTTATAGAAAAATAGAATTGTTTATTGCCTTAACTTCTAAAACTCCAACAACCAACCTTCTCTTCTACCATACAATATTTTTTAGCATTTACAATCATTTCCTAATGGTCACTAACCAGATTTCAAATTATAGGCTAACTAAACATCATTATGTCCATTTTGACAAGAAATTGCTTCACAACATTATGCAACATTGATAATTCTTTCATTTAGACCCTAACTTGCACCTAATGACAACCTAGATTCCAAGAAATATGAAATGGTCTAAGAAAACCTTATTACATGAAAACAACACAAAACAAAGCAAAATGCCACTTCTTGACCCTTGGAGGCATGTAACCCTGCAGGTGCCCCTACACCATACTCCCAAGGGAAAGAAAGCTCAAGTCCCACTTGAGGACAAACCAAAAACTATATAACCATGTTTCACAATGTCATGCTCAGTCATCCAAGATGCATCCTTCATAAGAAGACCTCGCCATTTGACCAAATATTGGAAGTAGACCTTCCTCCTTGTCTTCTTGATTTCCTTCTTGTCCAAAATCCATTCTAACTCCAAAGGATGGCTTGGTGGGAGATCTCTAACCCATTCCTCATCAGGGAGAATTGATGAATCCTCATTATCACTTGCAACAACATTCCCTTTATAAGGGTAAAAATCATAAACATTAAAAATAGGAGAAATGGCAACACCAGGAGGAAGTTTTATTTCATATGCATTCTCTCCAAACTTGTGCACCACTTTACATGGCCCTATGTTCCTCATTTTTAGTTTAGAATAATTCCCCTTAGGAAACCTTTTCTTTCTCAAATGAGCCAAAACCAAGTCTCCAACCTTGTAGTGAACCTCTCTCCTCTTTAGATCAACATTGTTCTTATACTTGACTACGTTCTTTTGGAGGTTTTCCTTGGCTTGTTGGTGGATCTCTTGCATAGCCACTACAAATTTTTCACCTTCAATACTCCTCCTTTCCATCCCACTGACGTCCCTTAACTCAAACACACCCCTGGGCTGCAAACTATAAACAATTTCAAAAGGACTTTTTCCAACACTCATGTTCACCAAGTTATTGTATGCAAACTCTGCTTGAGGTAAAACCAAATCCCACTGTGTTAAATGCTCCTTTGTTAGACATCTTAGGAGGTTTCCAAGGCTCCTATTCACCACTTCAGTCTCCCCATTAGTTTGAGGGTGATAGGAAAAATTGAAACTCAAATTAGTGCCAAGTTTCTTCCACAAGGTTCACAATAAATTACCAAAAAACTTGTTATCCCTATTTGATACAATGCTAAGAGACAAACCATGAATTCTTACCACCTCTTTGAAGAAGAGACCTGATATGTAGGAAGCATCATTAGTTCTCTTACAAGGTATAAAGCAAGCCATCTTAGAAAACTTGTCCACAACAACATACATCGAGTCAAAACCTCTTTGTGTTCTAGGCAACTCCATCACAAAATCCATACTGATTGATTCCCAAGGCCTATTGGGAATGGGAAGAGGTTGATATAATCTTGCATTAGTGCTAGATCCTTTAGCCCTTTGACAAATAGTGCACTTTTCGACGAAGTTCCTCACATCCTGTTGCATTTTTGGCCAATAGTAGTGCCTCTTCAACTGGTCCAATGTCTTATCTAGCCCAAAATGATCTACAAGGCTGCCACTATGCTTTTATTTGATTAAGTTATCCATCATTGAACATTTAGAAAAACATAATTGTTTTCCATTGAATAACAAATCATCTTGGATCAAAAAATTGAGCCATTTCTCATTATTGCTGCTACAAGGTTGCCTACAACTTGCATAAATTTCTTTAAAATATGCATCTTCAAGATACATACCTTTTAAAGAGTCAACTCCCATGCTTTGCAACTGAATTTCCTACACCATCAAATCCCTTCTACTCAATGCATCTACCACTTTGTTAGATTTCCCCTTTTTATGCTTAATGGTGAAAATAAAACCTTGCAAATATTCAACCCATTTCACATGCCTATTACTGAGTTTATCTTGACTATTCAAAAATTGGAGGGCATGATTGTCACTATACACTGTAAAATCCTTAGGAAGTAGATAATGTCTCCATTTATTTAATTCTTACATCATTGCATACATTTCAAGGTCATAGGAAGAATACCTTTTCTTGGATTCATTCAATTTCTCACTGAAAAAGGACAACATCTTGACTTAGGACAACATCTATGGCATCGCCACTTGCAACACATTCAATGGTAAATACCTTATCAAAAATAGGAAAAGTTAAAATAGTCTGCTTAACTACCTTCCTTTTCAAATATTCAAAACTCCTATCAGTCTCACTAGACCAAACAAACTTCTTCCTTTTATCACCCTTAATAGCATCAATCATAGGAGCACAAACATGACTGAAACCTTTTATGAATTTTCTATTAAAACTAGCCAAACCGTGGAAACTCCTTACCTCAACCATTGATTTGGGTGTAGGCCAACTTAGGATAGCCTCACATTTCTTCAAGTTTATCATTAGTTTCTCTTCATGCAATCTTCTCAAAACCAAATCTAAATGCTAAAAATGTTCTTCTTTAGTCCTACCAAACACAAGAATGTCATCAAGATATACCACAACAAACTTACCAATGAAAGGTTTGAGTGCTTCATTCATCAACCGCATGAAATTACTAAGTGTATTTGACAAACCAAAGGGAATTACAAAGCATTCATACAACCCTTCATTTGTCTTGAAGGTTGTTTTCCATTCATCACCAAGTCTGATTATGATTCAGTGGTAACCACTCTTGAGATCAATCTTGGAAAAGTAGCATGCACCACCCAAACAATCCATTAGATATTCAATTCTTGGAATGGGAAATCTATACCTTATTGTGATCTTGTTGATGGCCTTGGAATTAGTGCACATCCTCCACTCACCTACTTTCTTTGGTACTAGAACTTTGGGAACTCCACAAGGACTCAAAATCTCCCTAATCAACCCCTTATCAAGTAATTCTTGTGCTTGAATTTTAATCTCCTCATTTTTCTATGGAGTCATCTTATAAGAAACTTTGTTAGGAAAACTAGCCCATGAAATGAAATCAATGTGGTGGCTAATGTCCCTCATAGGTGGCAAGGTATTGGGAATCTCATCAACCACTATTTCATCATATTTCTTCAATAATGTTTTTACCTGTAAAGGAAACTCCTCCTTTTCTGCTGCCATGATAGATCTAGGCTTTACTATGATGGAAAAACCCACATTCTCCTCTTCCAGGGTCTTTAGGAACTCCTACTCATTGACCAACATCACTCTAGACCCTACTTGGGAATCTTGGCTTTCATCCTTCAATGGTGTGAGGGTGTAAGAAACCACATCCTTTTCTATGGAATATGTATTTTTCCTACCATCATGGATTTCCTTTCTATGATACTACCAAGGCCTACCCAAAAGCAAATGACAAACATCCATTGGTATTATGTCACACAAGACCTTATTCTTATATCCCCATATGTGAAAATCTACCCAACTTTGTTCATTCACAACTACTTGCTGCCTTTTTTTAAGCCAAGAGACTATGTATGGAGTGGTATGAGGGATTCTTTACAAATTAAGATTTTCTACCATTTCAACTGAAACCAAATTTTCTGTACTACTAGAATCAACCACTACTTTACAACATTTACCTAGGAACTTACATGTAGTTATAAAAAGTGAATTCCTCTATGGTGGTTCATTCTTCATTGGTAATTTTATCAAATTCCTTCTCACCATGAGAGACTCACCAACTTCTAGATCAACATTATGTGATGGAGAATTCACACTATCATTATCCCCTCCTTGTACAAACTGATTTCTTCTTTCTCCTCTAAATGAAGTGGTGGACTGATTTTTCAGTGCATTTCCATGCTTGATGGCCTACAAATTTATTGCACATATAACATTTCCATGTGAATCCACTTGATCCTCCTCTTTGCATCCAAATCTTCCCCTATTGTTGGGTCTTCTTCCTCTAAAGTTTCTCCTTGTGTCTAAATTTTGTTCTTGATTGTTACTTGCTTCACCTTGTGATCTTTAGGATTGCCCCCTACTAGTAAACGTCCCTCTTCCTCTATAATTCCTTCCTCTATGCCTACTTTCCTTTTCTTGCCTTCTCCTTAACTTATCTTCAGCCTTTATGGCTAATTGATAACACTCTTCCACCATTCTTGGGTTTGTAAGGCTTAGTTCATCCTGAAGGTTGTATCTCAACCCATTGATATATCTTGCCACTTTTTCCACATCATCTTCTACATGGTCTACCCTTATACTCAATTTGTAGAACTCCTTAGTATAGGCCTTCACATCCATATCTTTTTGCTTAAGGTTTGAAGCCTTATGAATAACTGAATGGAATAGTCACCAGATAGGAATTTTCCTTTGAGTTTAGCAACCATTCTATCCCAAGAGGTGATTTTATATTTTCCCTTCTTTCTCCTCTCATCTTGTACATAGTCCCATCAAAGTAAGGCATGTCCCTTCAATTTTTTCTTGGCCAATTTCACCCTTTGTTCTTTTGGTACATCTTCATATTCAAAGTAGTTGTCTAGTGCTCCTATCCAATCTAGGAGTTCTTCGTTGTCCAATTTTCCTCCATACACTGGTAAATCCATCTTTATATTAGGACCTTCTCCCTTGACTTCCTTAAAAAAAAATTCTATTCCCAAGTCATCAGGATCCATCTCTTCCTCGAACCTTTCTTGGGAGTTTTGCTCCTCCCCTTCTTCTTCTCCTTCTTAGTCACTCAAGTCTTTTGTGACCATTCCTCCTTTATGACTTATTTCAATGGTAGTAAGCCTCGCTACAAGGGATTCTACAAAATCCTTCACTTGTCTCAACTCTTGTAAGTTTCTCCTTCAATTCATTCACCGCTCTAGCGACTACATTCTCTTTTGGAGGCATTGTTGCTTCTCTTCACTTCCAATTTTCCTCTTTAGACCAATCTACACCCTGACACAAGTTTGATGAAGAGTAGGGGTATGGAATGTTCCAACAATCTGAAACAACCACTCCTTCAAATCCTTAGTCATGAATTGATGGGATTTCCTTCATAAACCTCCATTCTTGCTTGTAGCCTTTCAAAAAGGTCTTTTTGGATGTAAAATATGGAGTAGATCTGATCTATAGAAAAGGTGACCAATTTGTCTCTTCATACACATATCTCAAAATGAGATAGAGTTCCTTTGTGCAGAAAGGATAAAAAATTGGCTGTCATCTTTTTATCTAAGCCTAATTAGGCAAGTAGGCATGATACAGTTGGGTTCATGTCTTCAATGGATCTCAACTCCTACTACAACACTTCAAAAACATCACATATGGCCTAAATAAACAAATCCTACCACAAGGATCATTCTCCAATGGCATATAACAAATTTCTCCAAATCACTAGGGCTTTTAGGTCTGATACATAGAGATATCAGACCTTCAAACATCTCCACACATGCCAAACTCACTCCTATGTCTCTACAACCTTGGGGTATTAGAAAAGATGTTAGCATAGGACATTCCACCATGTTTTAGAGTATTCTATTGGTGGAATGGAAAATTACACATTTTTCACACTCATTGGTTACCCTACCTAGGGTTTAGACTAGTCTGAAGAAAATTCAACACAACTCCTTTGAAACTAAATGAAATTACATGCAACCAGTGCTAATAGAAAGTAGATTCAATACACACTCATCCACACCTAATTTTAGATCATTATAGGATCGTATAGATCGGCACTACACCAAAGAACAACAGGAAAACACTAGAATTTGTAGAAAAATAGAATTGTTTATTGCTTCAACTTCAAAAAATCCAACAACCAACCTTCTCTTCAACCATAAAAGGATTTTTAAGAATTTACAATCATTTCCCAATGGTCACTAACCACATTTAAAATTATAGACTAACTAAACATCATTATGTCCATTTTGACAAAAAGTTGCTTGACAACATTATGCAACATTGATAATTCTTGCATTTAGACCCTAACTTGCACCTAATGAATCAACCTAGATTTGAACAAACATGAAATGGTCTAAGAAGACCTTATTACATTAAAACAACACAAAACAAAGAAAAATCCCACTTCTAAATCCTTGGAGGCATGTAACCCAATGGGTGCCCCTGTACCATTTACCTTGGCATTCCTCTTGCTATTCATTTACTTCCTAGGCTATTTTAGTAGGAGGTTATTGATAAGTTTTACAAAATGGTCAGCTATTGGACCTATAGGTGGCTCTCTTCAGTGGGAAGAGTGATACTTTTGAAGTTTGTGGTGCAGGCTCTTCCTCTGTACAAGTGCTTTGTGTTATCCTCCCCTTCTAGTTTCATCAAGGAATTTGAGAGTCTTTCTCATCAGTTTCTTTGGTCTGGCAATCTCTTTTCTAGAAATTGGAGCTCGGTGAGGTGGGAGGCCACTTGTAGGCTGAAGCAGGAAGGAGGGTTAGGTTTGTGTTGGAATAATTTGAATGGGGAGATTTAGCGGCTAAGATGTATTGGAGATGGTGTTCTCAACAACATCAAATTTGGACTAAAATCCTTAATTTCAAATATCTTGGGGATGTTGGGAGTGTTGATGTGCCCTGTTTTAGCCTAGTGAGAAAGGGATCTATGATTTTGGGCACCCTTAAAAGAGGTTTCAAGCTAGTCAAACAAGGGTTGTTTTGTATTTGTAATAGTGGACAATATGCTCTTTTCTGGTTTGATTCTTGGGATGGACATTCTCCCATTATGAAAACTCACCCTCATCTATAGACCTTATGTAGTCATTTTCTTGATGCTGGATGGAGTCAGATGATAGATTTCAAAACACTCCAGATTCTTGATCAGGTTAATGTGTACAGGTGGAAGGACTTGTAGGAGTGGCCTCTTGGGGGATCAGTGGAGGATGATCAAGAGTTGGCTATTATTTTAGATGGAAGAATTTGTAACTCTTATGGAGATGGATGTTTTGGCTTGGGGACCTGATCTGAAAGGTAAATTTTTTGTTGCCTCTGGTTATCAAGTGTTGGATAAAAAAGTTTTTGGGTGTTCAGAGGTTGTGTGGTGGAAGTAGGTTTGGAATAACTTTGCTTGGCCTAAGTGCAATTTATTTTCTTGGCTTGTGGTTGAAGATTCCTTACCTGGGAGAATCTTTGGAAGCAAGGGTTTCAAGGCCCTTCGATGTGCATCAAGTGCACTTTTCATGAAGAGTGGACTTCCCACCTCTTTTTTTAGTGCCCCTTTTCAAGAATGATTTGGCATTGTTGGTGGAGTATCTAGAGTCAGTCGTGTAGACATGCCTATTATTTGGATGAACTTTGGAAGGGATAGGGGAATTCTCTAGCTAAAACTTCTTTTCTTCAAATAGCTTGGGTTATTCGTCCTAGCTTGATTATCTGACATATCTGGTTGGAACACAACCACATAATTTTTTTGGATAAGAAGCTTTTGTTTGGTCAACTTTGGTTGAGAATATTGGGGTTTCTATAGGAGACTCTAACAACTAAGTGTGATTTGTTTGTTCTTGTGGACCTTGGTGATTTGGGTGTGGTTAGAACTTTGGGACTTTCTGTTGGTTGTAGGAGGGACTTGTTTCCTGGATAGCGATGGATTGGTAGGGGGAGGACTCAATGAAGGGGTTATTGGTGCTCCACTCCTTTACGGGAGATGAAAAATTAACACTGATGGGTTATATAGAGGGAATCCTAAGGATGTTGGGATTGGGGGTATTGGAAGGGATAGCTCAGGGGTGGTGGTTTTCTTCTTCTGTATATAAAAGGTCTACAAACTAATAATTTTATGGAGGCCTTAGCTATTCTTCTTTCATTGGAATAGGGATGTGCCTTTGGTTGGAGGAGGATTTTTTGTGAATCAGATTCTTAGGTTATTGTTGATATGTTGAATAAGAGGCATATTGATGATGTGAATTTGCAGCAGGAAGTTGTGGTCAAGCAAATCTTTGGTACAAGTAAGGTTTTGGACTCTATTACCTTTTGTCACATTCCTCAGGAATGGAATAAGGTGGCAGATGGTTTGGCTAGATGGGCATCAAAGTAGATGGGTACTTTGAATGTGGATGATTGAGGAAATCTTCTTGGGGGTCTTTCCCAGGTTCTCGAAGGTTGGATCATGGAGGATATGAGATATTTCTTGGGTGTGTCTTGATTTCTTGGGTTTGGTTTCTTCATCCCTAGCGTGTTTATTCTTTTCCCCAACATTGTATGGATTTTCTGGATCAATAAATTTTTTACCCCCTTTTTATTAAAAAAAATTGTAGACACTAAAAAATTCCTCTTATCATTGACATTAATTAATTGTGATATCATTCTCACTTCTTTAATCACATTAATTTACAATAACATTTTTTTAAATAATCAATAATTTATCATTTATCATTAATCATTTATCCATTTATCACATAATTATTAATAATCATATCCATTTAATTAAATATATATTTTTAATTAAATGAGAACTAGTTTCCATATTTTAAATTAAAATTTTCATTTTCATCCATCAATCAAATCCATCTCATTTTACCATCTCAATCTTCACTCCATTAGTCAAGTCAATCTTCATTTAGAAACTTCTTCTTCATTCATCATTCAACTTTATCTTCAAATGGAAACTTCTTCACAATTATCCATTGATTGAATTATAATATTTCATTATTATCTCCTCATGAATTTGAACTCAAAATTTTCCCTTTTTAGTGGAGTTGACTTTATAGTCAAGTCAGTTAAATGAAGTCTTCATTCTAATTCTCATCTTCCAATTTATTTTCGCTAGAAAATCTATTAATAAGATCATTCCTTCATCATTTTCATATCTCACATTTTAGGAAAATCAACTCTATCAAAATCTATTATTATTAAAATCAAGGTGATATGCTGCTAAGTCACATCCACATCTAAATAAGCAAAAGTCAACATCTATTGTGAGGTTTGTAGTAGGATCTTTGTTTTTCTTATTTTTTGATTTCATTTTAAATTTTTTGGTGAATCTATTGAATGTGCTAACCCTGGATCTAATCTCTTATTTGTGTTCCTAGTGATTTCTTGTCTCATAGGTTGTAGGTGATTTGAAGAGGTTTTGGATATCAAAATTTTATAGGAGGCTCTTGGGATAAAACAAACACAACGGTTGCATTCGAGAAGGAAAAGAAATGAAAATTACATATACAACTTAATATTTGTTGATCTATTTTTTTAATATTTTTGTAGTGGTCCTAAGAGTTTGTTGGCACATAATTTTATATGAATATTCAAAATCTGAATGATAGTGTATTCATACTGTATAGATTATACCACACATTTTTATGATTGTATCATTTTTTGATTATATATTCACTATATATGTTTTAAATAATTTTTTGGTACCTGGTATACACATTAAATATACACCAAATTTGTGGGTTTATACTCACTATTAAAAATTATCCATCTTCCTTAAAGTATACTTAGTCCAATCTATTATATACTCACTAAGTATATACATCCTCTCACCTCTAGCATATACAAATTCTCTGTATACTTTTGATCCTTCACACAATTATTTATTCACAACCCTGAGATATACATAATAGCATGCACATATATATTCTTGTGAGCATATACACATACATCCATACACATCTTTCCTATTACATATCCGCCATACCCCATTGTTATTTATATAGAAAGTACTATATATAGTCACAAAATCTACACATGTATACTCATGAAAACAAATATACATGTTTTTCTTCATGATATATACAAATATTCATTATCATATATAAGTTTCATTCCCAAACCATTGCACAACCTAGATAAGGTCTAATGTTTTAATTTTTAATTCTTATTTTTTAATATTCTACTCCTTTGGCTATTGGTCACATGAGTGACCAAGAGCTTAACTCTTAAGCCATGGTCATGCCCTTCTAAGCCCTTGGTTGTGGGGGATTAAGCTTAACCCCATGATACACTTTTTCTTAACTAGTTGGATAGCCCTTGGTCATATTGACAACCAAGACCTAGTGCCTAAGGGGCTAAGGTCTAATCCTCTCCTTTATATGTATTTTTCTAGAATCCCACCCTCACAAAAACATCAATAGTTTTAAATTCTTGTAGGTTTTGGAAAGATGGCTCCAAGCAAGAAAAGTGGAATGAGTATTTTCTTTGAATTATGCACCAAAAATTAGGTAAAATTTCCCAAACTAGATGTTTCTTTTCAAACTTTAAACAAGCATAACTTTAACATATGCGGTTCATTTTTATTATATTTTAAAGAAAATTTATTAAAATTTTGTAAGGAATCTAATGGTTTGTTTATTTTTTTAGTTTGAAGTATTTTTTCCTATTTACAACTAATCATTAAATGCATCACCTTTTCATTTAAAAAAAAACAAAACACTTAAGAAAATCCTTGTTGCAAGTCAAAGGGTGAAAACATAAACCATAAAAATTATAACAATTTGGTTTTGGAGGATGACTATAAGAATTCAAGATTATAGATAGTTTTTATTTTTTTGTGCTTTGTTTGTGTTGTGTCTTTTGAAACCTTTTATATGAAGCATTAAAATAATTAATACACATTTCAACTTGGTCAACCAAATAACAACTACATTTTAATCCTGAAGGAGTGTGTGTATGCTCTTCTCTCACATGCTTGTATGAACTTTAGAATTAGAAACACCACTTTCCCTTTTACTTTTAGGGGGATTGTCTAGGGATTTTATAACCCTAGAGGATATCCTAAAATCTATTATTTTGGTTGAGTATAAATAGCACTTGGGGGTGAATCAAAAGACACATCTCTTAGAAGTTGTAAATTTGTCATTCAAGCTAAGCCCCCAAAGAGATTTTTTTTTGGGAAGTGAAGGAGAAGGATAGGTTACCCTCTTCTCCAAACTTTTTGACATATTTTTACTTTAAAATTCATGGATTAAGCCTCATGTGTCCTTTTGGAATATCAAGAATTCCCCTAGAACACTTTCATAGACTAGATAAGACCCTATAGCTATCTTTTAGTGTGGTTCAAAGGATGTAGATCACCCCTTGAAGTTACTCACAATTTACTTACATGTGGTGAGATAGAGATAACTAAGTTAAAAATATTTTTTCCACCTTTTGTAAGGTATTTCACATCTATGCAACTATCCATCCCTATTCATTCATGGGTAGAGAGTATTCATGGATTAATTTCCATTGTAGGTCCAGACTAGGAGTTAATATTGCTTGAAAAAATCTAAGATTATTGGTGTTTCTTTTGTGCTTTTCATGTTAGATTTTAGACTCCCCCCTCAAACCTCCAAAAAATAAAAATAAAAAACAAAAACCAAAAACCAAAAGTCTTTGGTTTCTTATCTTTACCTTGCACTAAGGTATAGAATTCAACCACTATCCACTAGTTCAACCATCCTTTGCATCCAAACCAAAAAACAACTAACTTATTCATCCAAATAATCCCATTTTCCATCCTAATTTGAATTCACAACCATTCCTTCATTTTACCTTGATTATCTACTTAGAAAAACTGAAAACCCCTTCTTTGATGATGATGAGTGTCTTTTAGATCAACTAAAATATGACTGCTATGATGATGATGAGATTCTTATGGATCAACTAGAGTTTGATCCCTATGATGATCAAATATTAGAGTATATTTCCCTAAGAAAGTGTCATCCATACATGTACCAATAATCCACAATACTTATTCATCTATTTTTCTAGCATCAATACCGACAACCCACAATACTTAGTCACCCATCCATCTATCATCCATACCAACAACCTCCAACTCTCCAACCTACTTACAAAATATCACCTTTTCAACGAAAATATCCACCTTTCCAAAAATGTAGGAGCTTTGGTTATCCCTCCATATACCATTAATATCAAGAACAAAATAACACAAGGTATACCTATAATCCCCAACTAACATTCATTGGTTATCCTTATTCTACCTTTGACAAAGGAAACCCATATTTCATTCGATGATTCCTTCAAAACCAATCCATCTCCTTCATTAATATCTCCCATCAATATGAAAAATACTTAGCCCAATAAAAAACTAGGAAATCCTTGCAACCTTCATCTCCTATCCTAATCCTCCATCCATTAAACTATTGCATTTCAATCTATCCCAATCAAAAAATACATCCAATAATGACACCTATATGGATTTCTCCAAGGACTAATAGGAAATGATCTTAAACTCCAATACACAAACAAGGTTATGTCATCACATCACATGACTAGTCCTATCCCTTACAAATATTTTGTTGACTATGTAAATTTAAAACCCCTCATATATGGAGAAATCTAGGTTGAGGAGATGCAACTAGCCATCAAATCAATACTAAAGACTTGTTTTCAAAGTGATTCCATCTTCCATTTTCTCTCTATCTTCAGTCTAAGGAATATTTTCATGTCATTTGGATTCATTTCTAATGTGATTTAATGTCTCTTAGAATGAGTCTTGCATTGTTCTAAATTCATTTATGCATCTTATTCTTGCATATTAGAATAGGGTTGCATTTCATTTTCAGACTTCCTAGTCTTAGACACATTTAGGGCTAGGGTTTTATGTAGATTTTATCTCTTTTAAGGTTTAAATACCAACTAGGTGTTTGACCAAGGAAAACCCCCCATTAAAAACCAATTTATACTATGTTTTGTAGGTATATTTTGTAGATCCAGATCTAGGTTTTCGTCAAAAAATAGAGTGCAAATGTGGCCTTTCGTTTCCACTTTTGGATTTGTAGAAAATATGAAGTGGACTAAGTCACCAACAATGGTGACTTAGTCCCACTGCACTATTTTTTCAGAAGTTTTTGTAGTTTCAAATACCCATTTGGCAGAAACAGGTTTCTGGGCAGTTTCCTTGATCTGGGACTAAGTCACCCAGCTTGGTATAAGTATCCCAATTGGTTAGAAAATAAAAATTTCTAGAATTTTAGAAGCATCTGCAATCTCCATTCTACCATTCATCAGTTTCCAAGTGCACATTTTCTATTTATTATCTTTATTTTGCTCTTTATTACATTTAATCAATCATCTTGCATATCATAATGTGTTTTCAAACAACTTGCATAGCTTAGGTTTTACATTAATAATCATCTTTCTTTTTCAGTTTATTTCATTTAGACATTGTATTTAGGCATATTGCATCCATCCTTGCATTGATTTTGAGTGTAGAGATTATGCATTTTGGGTCCATTTCTCTCCTTCTAGGTGAAAAACCCTAGGAGAGTTAGAGAACCCTTAGATACCAAAATCGGTGTCCATAGATCAAATAACATAATTCAATCCATCCTAAATATTTGATGTCCAAGTTAATTCAACATTTGATCAAGCTCCCATCTTTGATCATGACATCCAAGATAAGCCTATGTTTGATTAAGGTCCTAATCTTGATCAATAAATCCAAGATGGTCCCCTCATCCAACTCAATGCCATCCATGATTAAAAAAATTGATCCTGATCCTATCCATCTTCCAACCACCTCTATTCCCCAAGATGAGACACTTGCATCCCTTGGACACATAGATAATCAAACAAAAGATATGGATTACACCATAAAGGTTAATAAAGAATATACCACAAATCACATCAACAATCCAAATGATCAAGAGACAATAAGCATGACCAAGTAGAAAGATCTAGTGTCCTATTATCTAGGATCACATACTTCTATCAAAAAATCTATCATAGATGAGAAAATAGAAAATATTTATGATTTTCAACTATAAAAATATGGTTTAGCATCTTGTTTCAAAAATATCACATGCCCCATCGCAAACAAAATCTGTTAAATAATGCAGTATGAAGGAAGATGATTAGGGTTACATGAGCAAGGGATTTTATAACCAATATATATTTTTGAGAATCCTAGAAATAAAGGTCTCATATGTTCTTCAATCAACATATCAAATGATGTGATAGATACCTCTACAACATTGGGGGCAACTTCATCCAATTCAAGAATCAAAATAGGGTTCATGTGTAGTCCTTACCATAAGGTTTTTTAACACTCCTCCCATCCACACCATAAGCTATCAATATAAAATCCTTTAAACTACCAGTTGGAACCTAAAAAAACAAAAAATTACAATATAAAAGATCAAAATCAAATGTTGAAAGTCATTGAATCCATAATTCCAATTGGAAAGGTTAATTTAAATTTGATATTGAATTGAAAATTGGATCAAGAAAATCCAAGTATTCAAATCCAATATTTAATAAAAAAATGAGGAACCACAAGAAATTTTTTTCTCACAATTAAAAAGTGTCCACCTCTTTTAAAAGGGTAATCAATCCCATCATGCAAGGAATATATAGTGTTGATTCCAAAAAAAGAAATCCCAATCCAAATTCCAAACTACACCATTGACCATCCAAAGTTTGGAAAATAAAAAATCCTACATCTAAAATGCCAAATAATCCATCCACTTCTACTACACTTTTGACAATCCAACATATCGCTTAAAGTCTTACAAATATACTTCAATAATCTACCACATACTAGAAAAAGCCCTTTATCATAAGGATTCTCATGGTACTCTTTCACAGTATGCATATTAAGATAAGGTCAACCCTATTATCAACAAGGATCATAATAACATCCATGGGTTATATACAAGTGCCATGATCTTGACAAGAGAACTCCTCTATATAGGTCAGTATTGGAATATCATAACACCAAAATCTACATCAACACCATCAAATGGATAATAATAGTTAGTGATCATATGAAGTTCAATTCCATTCCAAAAAATACTATTTTTATAGTGCCTTGGGGTAGTCATTATTGGCATAACCGAGATCTCTGCATAGAATATTGGTATCAAGCTAAGTCACACAAGATGAAGCTTAAAGAATTAAATTCAAGAGGGTGAAATTATTAATTATTGTGTGTACATATAGGATGATGAGTTTCAGCTAGTCTAGGAGTGTTCAACTCAAGGTGGCAACAAGGTTCTACCAAGTGGCAAATGAGGAATGCCACACAACCTTGAAGAGTTCAACTACCTCTTCAAGTGACATATCACCACATAAGGTGGATTAATACATAAGAGTAATAAATAGTTAGATAATTATTATTTTACTATAACTCCCCCCTTTAAGCTCAAATTAGGTGGTTAAATAGATGGATGGGTCTTGATAAATAGGCCTGATGAGGTACCCATGTACAATGAAACTCTCCCAAAAGTTGGAGAAAGGTAGAAAACCCTATGGGAAAAAACTACCCTCTAAAATGGAGATTATAACTGTTAGAGTAAAGGTTTTAACTTAATTATATTAATTAAGTTACCTTTATTCCTCTCTTAAGATTTCACTTTAGTTGCATATTGTGACATTTAATAATTATATTAATTATTAAATGTCTACTTTTTAGGGTTTCTTTAGGGTTGCACAATCTCCTTTTATAAGGATTGATCATTGTATTTTATCCCTCGCTCTGATACCATGTTGAAGTTGTGAAAGCCAACCTCACAGACCCCGAAGATAACCTGCATGCAAGTAACCTGTCACAGAAAGAAGACATTCGAGACAAAAAAGCAAGGGTGCTCTGAAAGCTAAAAATGTATGATCATCTTCTGTAAGCAATCTTTTATGTAAACGCACTGAGATAAAGTGTCACACTATTGTACATGTTTTTTGGGGATTTTGCACATAAGGTTGTGCCATATTTTGTACTCGCACTGTATTATAAAGTGCCATGGGGGGGTTGTGTAGTGCCTTTGTTTTTTCTATCACACCTTTGTCTGGTGAGTGTCCCTCCATGACGACAGTGGATCCATATGATTCCAGCCTCATGCATGTTTGCTTTGTTTTGCACACCACTTTTTTCAGTTGTCGGTGCTTTCTTGTGCACTTTCAGATGTTGTTTTTTCTCCTTCATGCAATACAGGGTGTTACACAACATTTCAGTGGATCTATCAGGCTCTCCCAGTTAACATTATGGGGGGTATTATATTGTTCGTGCTAATGCTTCCTTGGTTTTTCCTTGGAAGGAATCTTCCATTCTCAGTTGATCAGTGTTTTTTAGACTATTGGTACTTGTTCCATCTATATCTTCATTCCAGGTGTTTGCCTTTGTTTGCCATCCAATTTGAGTAGTGTCATTTGGGGCACTCATGTAGATTGTTGTCTTCTTGATCCTGATCATCCTATCTTCAGAGGAGGTTCTTCAGCACCATAGCAGTCATGTCTTGACAGTTGTTTGCAGCTTCTTCCTGCTTTAGTGATGTTCTTCATGTCTTTCATATCTTTTTGGAGTAGAGTTTTTCCCATGAGGTTTTCTCTATTTCTCCACTTTACAGAGATTTGGTTGTATTCGGGTACCTGATCAGGCCTAGTTGTCAGGACCCTTGTTTGCTTTCATGCATTGTAGTTACCTTTGCTTTCTTGCACATGTTTGTAGCTGCACTCTTGATCATCTTAAGGGGGGGTGTTAGAGTAAAGGTTTTAACTTAATTATATTAATTAAGTTACCTTTATTCCTCTCTTAAGATTTCACTTTAGTTGCATATTGTGACATTTAATAACTATATTAATTATTAAATGTCTACTTTTTAGGGTTTCTTTAGGGTTGCACAATCTCCTTTTATAAGGATTGATCATTGTATTTTATCCCTCTCTGATTAATAAATTTTCAGCTTTCAGAGCACCCTTGCTTTTTTGTCTCGAATGTCTTCTTTTTGTGACAGGTTATTTGCATGCAGGTGATCTTCGGGGTCTGTGAGGTTGGCTTTCACAACTTCAACAATAACAAGTACAATGAAGAGAGACTAAGAAGCCTCCCAAAAGATGGTGAGATGAAACTTGTGACCTTATTTTATAAAGAACCTTTGGATGCTCTCGATCAAGCACCTCTAAATTTTGATGCAATAGAAGATAGTGGAGGAGATGAATTGTCCATACTGAAAGTGGAAGAATGAATTTTTGAGTATGAATTCAGTGGAGAAAAGTGTAAAAATGTATAAACATGAGAGAGTTGATCAATCCCATCCACTACAACAATCTATCTACTATGAGAGTCTCGGTCACTAATGTTGATGTAAACTCAACTATCTTCCTAGATTTTGTGAGTTGATAAATGAAAAGAATGTTGTTTTCCAATTTAGGAACAAACAAGAGATTAGGAATAATTTGATTATATGCCTGAACTTTACCTTGGCCACAAACACATATGAAAGTTCTATTAGCTACTTGTACTTTTTTAAATTAGAAGGATAAAAGGAGATGTACACTTTTGGATAAGGAGACATGTGATGTGATGATCCTAAATCAAGAACCCATTTATCAATCTTTGAACATGTAGTACCCATTTATAATTTTCCTTTAGATGCTGAACTAGATGAAAATTCTTTGTTGGAGATAGGAATCCCTTGTTGCTCGAGTAGATGCTCAAGGTGATATATCCTTTTCTTTGTACATTTATCTTTAGTGTGCCCACTTTTCTTGCAAAAATCATACTTTACTTTTTGTGTTTTCCTACTTTTTATTTCTTTTTCCTTTTGTTTTATTGAAACAATTACTTGTGGCTTTGAATGTTGCATTGTGTCCATCTAAATCATTTTTTCTTGCTCCTTTGTGAGAGAAACAAAAAAATATGAGAATGATGGCATATTATAGTGTGCACCAAAGGTATTCTTCATTGCATGAAAAGTAATAAAAAATAATGAATATTGAGGGCCCAATTTTAACAAGATACTTAGGACCAATTGTTCATCCTATTTTTCAATTCCACTTTGTTTGAGTTGAAACCTTAGAAGATTTAATTTACTGAAGAAATCTTGTATTGTGTTGAAGTCTTGTGGATTAAGACTTATCAATTCATTTTCCAATTGATTTCCTCTCATGACATATTTCTTACCAAAAAAGATTCTAATGTTATATATGCATCATTAGGTGTTGTGGTAGAATTAATGTGAAGATAAGATCAGTAGAAATTAATGTACACAATGTACCATAAGCTTTATCATTTCAATTACATGTCACTTTCATTTCTCAACTACTCCTATAGGTTCAGGTTCCAAACCCATAGTGACACAATGCAATCATAGTTTCTTAAGTTTTATCTCCATTGATTTCTTCCATTCATAGAAGTTAAATAGAGTTAGGATTATGTCCATATTGCAAAATAATAAAAAATACAACCCCCTTGATTATGATTTTGATCCCCACTAAATTTTGACACTTTATAAGTTTTAGTGCAAATAACAATTTTAAAGTCATGAATAATAGAACTTTATAATTGAGTGTGATATCATTGTCAATGAAATGGGAAAGTGATATTCAATTTTACAAAATAATTACTCAATGTGAGTAGCTAATCAAAAGAAAAAATAATTATTTATACCTAATTTTTCACTTAGAAACTAAAAGTTTCCCTTTTACAAGAGGAGACAAAAAATTGTGTTTAACAACACAATTTACACATAATCTCGATGCTAGGTTTTCTAGTTTGGAAAGAGATTTATGACTACTATTCATAATTGAAAATTTGACTTACAGTTTGAAAGTTACACCAAAAAGAAAATGAACCCCCCTTTGCCCCCCCTTGCCCCGCTCTAATGGCCTCCTTTACAAACACTTGTAGGTAACCAGATGACTAGCATAAGATAATACAATACCCTAATAATTAATGTTGACAACTAGGGGTTAGATTTGCAATTAAATGATAAAATTAGTGTCTTATATTAAACCACTAATAGAGACATTAAATTCTAGCTACAAACATTTTTTGATGATACATAAAATGCTAACAATTAGCAACAAATACTAAAAAATAGTTGTTAACATAAAAAGAAACTATTTGTGACTCTGTGGAGGAGCTCAAGATGCTCGATACCATGTGTAGGTTGACGAGGAAGCCTTGTGTAGTAGAGTCACGGAGTCAACAAATGCTTATAAAAAGTATTGATTGTAGGCACTTTAAATGAAAAATTCCTTATTTCTTCCAGAATTTGCATGGCCTCACTACCTTCCTTGCTACATATCAATAAAGTCTACCAAGAGTTGCTATTTGAAAGGTGATATGGTGGTTGCTAAATAATTATTTTCATTTCCTAAGGGTGCTTCTATACAAATTGAATATCTTAAAGATTAATTTGCAAACAATGAATTATAGAAGCCAATGGATCACTAATAAGGTGCATGGTGGTGAAGCATGCCAAAAAATGCTCATAATTGTTAGATGTAATTATTTAATCCACCAATAATTATCACTCAAGTCTTAGTTTAGTTAAGTACATGCATGCGTAGTTAAGGAGTTAGTTGTAGTATTTATTGAGAATATTGAAGAGCTCGTATGATCCATCCTTTTCAATCTTTATTTTTTCTAGATCTGTTTTATGTGTATGTAATTTTTTTTCAACAACTTTCTACCTCTGTTAAAAATACTATCATGGTATCAAAGCACACGATTGTGTTCCTAGGTAGAGAGATTTTATCCAGATGTCTAGCTTGCAACATAGTTGAGAGTTGTGGCGAACCAGTCGAGTTTTACCCCTGTAGAGACAGTACCCACCACAATGAAAACATGCAAGTGCATGCAAGTGTCAGTTAGTAGAAGAGTGGGCTAAGGTTATCAAACATCTTTGTATTTTTGAAGCAATGTCTTGCTAATTAGCTCAAGAAAAGGACAAATAGATTGAAGGATTAGTCATGGAACCCACTAGTAACCCTAGCACATAGGAACCAATACTAAATGACAAGAATTATGCAATGTGAGCCATCAAAATGAAAATTTACCTAAAAAACCTAGAATGTTGGGAGGCCGTAGTCATCAAATATAAAGAGCCTAGTGCAAATATCCTAGCTGCAATGACCAATGCATAGAGGAATACAAATGCAAAGAAAAAAAAGAAAGATTCTAGAGCCCTATGGAACCTACACAATGGAGTTGAGGATTCCATCTTTCCCAAAATAGTGGTAGCAACCAGTGCACATCAAGCTTGGGAGATACTTGTGACTGCATATCAAGGAATTGATAAGGTAAAAAATGCTAAGTTTCAGATACTAAGGAAAATTTTTGAAACCTAGCAAATGAAAGACACATAAATCATAGATTGGTTCATGTATCAAGCCATGGATGTAGTAAATCAACTAAGAGCCTATGGTGAAGATATCGCTGACAAGAAAGTTGTGGAGAAGATTCTTAGAAGTCCTCCACACTCATATGATATGTTGGTGAAAACAATCAAAGAATGTAAGGATCTTGCTCAGTACTCCATAGAAGATTTGACTGGTTCAGTGTTGAACCATGAGTCCAAAATGTAGAATAAAAATGAATCTCTCAAAAATTCCCTACAAACATAAGCCAAAATTAGTAGAGGAAGAGGCAGAGGTGGTAGAGGTAGAAGAGGAAGAGGTTGAAGTTCTTCCCAATATGATAATAGAGACAATGTTGAGAATTAGTCAGAGCAACCTCTATGATAGCCTCAAAACCAAAGAGGAAGAGGCAGGAGCAACAGAGGAAGAGGTAGATTTGATAAGTCAAATATACAATGTTATTACTGCAAGCAATATGGATTCTATGAGAGTGAGTGCAGAAAGAAGCAAGAAAATCAAAATAGGGGCAGAGCTTATGTGTTCAACATAGAAGAAGGAATGCCATCAATGTTTCTATCATGGTCAGTAATAGAAGACAACAAAAAAGAAGACATGTGGCTATTGGACAGTGCTTGCAACAATCACATGAAAGGTAATAAAAATGTTTTCACTAGTTTTGATGAACAGTTAGGTCCAAGATCAAGTTAGGAGATGACCATTTGGTTCATGCTCTAGGAAGAGGTACTGTTATAGTAGTAAACAAGTAGAATGAAAAGAAGGATATCCATAATTTCTATTATGTTCATAACCTAAAACACAATCTATTGAGTGTAGGCCTAATGAGTGATAATGGGTTTGAAGTTAAATTTAAAGGTTCCACATGTACTATCTTAGATAAACCCCCAAGTGAAATGGTCATAGTAAGAGTCCAAATGACTAGAAACAAATTTTATCCCCTAAACCTAAGAAGTGTCAAACAGTCCATATCTTATGCTCATTATGTTACCAATTCCAATGAAACTTGGTTATGACACCTCAGATATGGCCACCTAGCCTTTACCAGTCTAGATTAGTTGCAAAAAAGTCAATGGTCCTAGGTTTACTAGAAAATGATGTCCACCATAATCCTTGTGAAAACTGCATAATAGCCAAACACCAAAGAAAAAGTGCCTTTCCAAATGCAACAACCGATAGAGCCAAATATCTATTAGAGCTAGTGCATATTGATCTCTGTGGTTCCATGCAAATAGATTCTATAGGAGGGAGTTATTATTTTTTAACCTTTATTGATGACTATAGTAGGATGACTTGGGTGTACTTCATTAAGAAAAAAATAGACACCTTTGACAGATTCAAACAGTTGAAAGCAATGACAGAGAAACAAAGTGGTAGAAAGATTAAGGTTTTAAGGTTTGATGGAGGAGGTGAAAATGACTTCAAATCTTTTGCAACATATTGTAGTGAATAGAGAATTCAGAGATGATTCACCACCGGGTACACTTCATAGTAGAATGGAGTGGAAAAGAGGAAGAATCAAACAATCATGACACATGGCAAGGAGTATGTTAAAATCTAAAAACCTATCAAATGATTATTAGGAAGAGGTAGTTGCATGTTTAGTGTACATCCTGAATAGATCACCTAAAAAAAGTGTAAAGGACAAGAAACCTCTAGAAGCCTAGAGTGGAGTGAAACCAAATGTAACAAACTTGAGAATTTTTAAAAGTGTAGCTTATGCTCATGTGCCTTAGGAGTTAAGGAGAAAATTGGTTGATAGAAGTGAGAAGTGTATACTTGTAGGTTATAGCGATGCGTCAAATTCATACAAGTTGTATAATCCAATTACCAAGAAGACAATAGTGTCTAGAGATGTGAAGATTCTTGAAGATAAGGCATGGTATGAACAAGATGATGGAACATTTGATAGTTAGATTGTTCCACACACATTTACACTAGTAGGTATAGTAGACATTGAGAAGCCAAGACAAAGTCTACCTAGATTGCAGGTTCTAGCAGTAGTAGAAGAACATCAAGGACAAGTGCATAGTCCTTCTTCTAGTAGTGGTTCAGACCCTATAATAGAAAAACTCAAGAACCAAAAAACCAGGACTATCAGAGAGATATATGAAAAATAGGACAATAATGAACAGGTAATGTTTTCCTTGGTGTCTAGTAAACCTATACATTTTTAAGAAGCAGTTAAAAAGAAAAATTGGGTAGAAGAGATGAACAATGAAATAGCAGCCACAGATAAAAATGACATATGGGACTTAGTACACTTGCCACAATATAAAACAAGCATAGGAGTTAAGTGGGTCTACAAGATAAAAATTAATGAGAAAGGCCAAGTTGAGAAGCACAAGGAAAGACTAGTAGCCAAAGGTTTTGCACAACATCCTAGTATAGACTATGAAGAGACATTTGCACTAGTGGCAAGATTGGACATAGTTAGAATAGTGTTAGTAGTAGCAACAAAACACCATTGGCCAGTTTACTAGCTAGATGTCAAGTCTACATTTCTAAATGGAATTTTGAATGAAGAGGTATATGTTGAATAGCCACCTAGGTTTGAGATTGAAGGACAAGAATAAAAGGTTTATAAATTGAAAAAGGCCTTATATGGATTGAAACAGGCACCAAGGGCATGGTACAACAAAATAGATTCTTATCTACTTAACAGAGGGTTCAATCACAAGAACAATGAACCTACATTGTACACAAAGAAAAAATTGCAAGGTAAAATTCTAATTGTATGTATCTACATGTTGATGACTTGTTATACATTGGTAGTTTTCATCTTGAGGAATTCAGGCTTGCTATGGAGAGCGACTTTGAAATGACAAATCTCTGTCACATGAAATATTTTCTAGGTCTAGAAATTGAGCAATCAAAACAAGGTATTTTCATTAGCCAAAATAATTATGCACGGGATGTGTTGACCAAATTTAGAATGAATAATTATAAAATAGTTAATACTCTTATTGTTCCAGGTACCAAATTGAGAAAAAGTGATCAAAGTGTAGTAGTAAACTCTCCATCATACAAGTAGTTTGTAGGGGGCCTAATGTATTTGACAAAAACAAGTCCAAACATTATGTTTGTAGTCAAACTTCTTTCTAGGTTCATGGAGTCACTGAAGGAATCCCATTGGAAGGCAGGGAAGAGAATTTTAAGATATATTGTAGGAATAGTACAATATGGTATTTTGTATATAGGTTCTGAAGATAACTAGATCATTGGATTTATAGATAGTAACTTTTGTAGGAAGTGTTGACGACAGAAAGAGCACCTCAGGTTATGCATTTTGTTTGCGTACGTGGATAATTTCATGGGTGTCCAAGAAGCAACCCATAGTCACTATTTCATCTATAGAGGAAGAGTACATAGCAACTACATCAACAGCTTGTCAATCACTATGGATGAAGAGTTTAATAAGTGATATCGAACTAGATTCAAAGAAGGAGCCAATTACTATCTTTTGTGATAACAGCTCAGTGATAGCACTTTCCAAAAATCATGTTTTCCATTAAAAGAGAAAACACATCAACACCTGTTACCACTTCATCAGAGATCTGGTCGACAATGGAGAAGTTAGTGTATAGTTTTTCAATTCTAAAGATCAATTGGCAGACATATTTACTAAGCCATTGGAAAAAGAAAACTTTGAATTTCAGAAACAACAATTAGGAAATGTCAGTGCTGAAAACATAGTAATGAACATGGAGTCAAAATTAAGGGGGAGTGTTAGATGTAATTATTGATTCCACCAATAATTGTCACTCAAGTATTAGTTTAGTTAAGTACATGCATGCGTAGTCAGGGAGTTAGTACTAGTATTTATTGAGAATATTGAAGAGCTTGTATGATCCATCCTTTTCACTCTGTATTTTTTCTAGACCTGTTTTATGTGTATGCAATCTTTTTTGGACAACATTCTACCTCTGTTAAAAACACTATCAATAATTTTAATGATATGCAACAACAGATAGGTTTCATATTGCTACATGAGAGCAGAGATAGAAAAAAAGAGGCCACATGTCAGTATGGAAGGCGGTGAGAATTTTAGAAGGAATCATGCAATGATAACAATATGGAACCCAAAACCAAGGGCGTTGTGGGGGAATGAAATTCTTCCACATAATTCTTGAAATAGTGGCTAGAAAGTCAAGCCTTATGCAAAAATAATGTAGATATTTTGATTAAGCATATATACTTAGGTCGTGATTCCTTACTATTGAAAAACTTACACTCTAGGGAACTCTTATGTACTCCACATGCACACAAGGACCCTCCCTACTGCCTGTCAATTTGGCCAACATAGTGTTGACCAATCTGGATAACTGAGAGGGGAGGTGAATCAGTTATCATAAAATAATTTTTTTACTTGAATTACTCAGGAGCAAGCTTATATCAATCAGATAATAATCAAACATATATGAACATGAAAGCACATAACAACACTATGCATAATGAACACCAAAATTTATGTGGAAACCCAAGAAGGGAAAAACCACAAAGAATGCTAATTATCAATTATAAAACAATGGTTAAGGTGACACTGGTTAAGGTGATTTTTACAAAGGGCTCACTACCGAATTTCTCACTGTAGGTAAGACTCACTATCGATAGGATCATTACTTGACTATTACAACCAAAGATAAAAAAGTCTCACTGCCAATAGAGAAAGGCTCACTACCTACACAAAAGGGTTCATTGCCAAATTAATACATATGATTACAAGATAGTCTCACTTACAAAAGTGAACTGATGAAGTTGCATCTACATATGCATTAATTCAATTCTGGTTAAGATCACAATATCTATCTGTAGCAGATCTGATAAAGAATCTTCTGCACACCTTCCTCACACAACCTCTGCAAAGAAAATTACCTCTTCTTAACACTTTCCTTTATCTTTCTTATTGCATAATCCTTTGCACCCTTTTATATGCTCGCACACTCCATACACCACACTTCTTGTTTCATAAAAAAAAAATAACATTTACTTATACCATTCCATTCCTTCATAAACATCAAAGTCGGCCAAACATAATGTCTTCACAATCTCCTAATTCATCCTAGCAAAAACATGTCGGGTTGAAGAACATCCTTGAAATATTCAATAGGGCTTGGAACACAAGCACTGAACCCAAAAGATAGGTCACACACAAATATCTTCTTACCATGTTACCGAGGGAACCATAAATAGGTCATACATAAGATAGAAAACTTTGAATTACATGAAATATATTCCGGATTTGATGGGAATGCCACAACCAAGTCCAAAACTTGATTATGATCAATTTCAGTACCAACTGGAGAAACATAATTAGACATACCAAACCTTGTAATATGCTACATGAATGTTCGCATAGCAAGGATACCCGAAATAAGCTTTGAGCACATCAGCCAACATCAAAAGATTAGTCTTCATTATTCTGCATTAACTAACTTCCATAGATGTACCAAAAAGAAGTACTGCCATATCTGGATCAAGAATAATATCCACACTACGCAACATCATAGCAATTGATAGGATAGATCATTTTTGTATATCATCCAGGGCACAACCTTCTAGATCCCAGGTTTTGACATCAATGACAAAAAAATATAAATCACCTCATTAACTTCTCAACAATCTCCCCCTTTGGCATTGATGGAAAAACAACAAAAAACTCAAAAACACAAAAGTCTGAAACTCCAAGCGCTCCCCCTTTGTCAAGCAATCCAATTCCTTTTTTTTGTTTTTGTTTTTCTCTTCATTTTCTCCCCCTTTTTCCATCAAAGGAAAAGGGCCAAATAAGAAAATTCAGGAGATCAAGTAAAAATAACACTTTTGACATGAAGAACTTTCTTGTACCTTTCTCTCACAGTTGGAAGAATCCTCTTCCAAGCATGCACAACATAAACCATTCTAGCACACATATTGTCTAGTAGAGTCAACAACATAAATGAAGATGACCAATCCAGATATAGGCACTATTGTTCACAATCCTCTACATCAAAAAGTATCTCAGAGAGATGATCCAACTAGACCTCAACGATTTCTTTGACCAACCAGAAAGTTCTAACCAATTCTTCCCTCTGTCACTGAGTAGACAATAACTTAGCTTGCAACTCACCAACTCTTATTCTTTGTTTTCCACCTTTATCTTTGAAGAAGTCAAAACACTTTCCAATATCATTCATTTAAGATTCAATAGCTTTGAATCTACTTCTAAAGTTGTCAATAGCAGCAGGCTGCCGGAGACAATACCTATAGATGTCAGACATCTCCTTAATGCATTCTCTTGTCTCACAAATGTGTTTGGATAATTTCTATTTGCTTTGACACACCTTCTCTCAATCATAGCTTGGATCTTATGACCTTCAGATCTTTCCCACAACAACCTTTCTTCAACTACTTCTACCAATAACAACTATTTCAACCTCGTTCATTCTTAATAAATGTTTAGGGCTTCACTTTGAAAAGGTATATTTAATTAATGCTGAAATTTGAATTCTCAAACATTTTTTATCTAGTTTTGGGTATATATGAGGAATTTTATATTTGAATAATTTTAGTGGTATGTAGGGCAGAGGGTCAGGTAGTGAGTTAGAAACATCTAAAATAGTAATACCCTTTTTGAACAGATAATCAACTAAGGCATCTTCAATTCTAGGCCTATTGATTGGAGAGCAGGCATACCACATTTCACCAATATTTTTCATGTCACCTTCATCCAACACCGAACGAACTTCATCTAGATTGAAAGAGTCAAATCTAGGAAAAGAAACTTCTTCCTTCTCCTTCTCTTCTGAGATAGTGATGACATCCTTTGTGTTTATTTTCCTCCTTTTAGGTTCCAGAGGGGAACCACCAATGATGAGAAATAAACTTTGCATACACTTGCTTTATCTTCGATACATTCTGAATATATGTTAACTTGCTTTCTAATAGGGATGTCAAACTTCCACTTAACATTCTCCTTTGACAGTAGCAAACTCAGAAAGTAAAATACTAAACATATGAGCAGAGACTCAAACCGAAAGGGATAAATCTCAACCAAAGACATTCTGACATTCTGACATTATCAATTAGGTTTTCCATTATGAGGCTACACAAGTCAAACTACTTATTTTCCTTCACCATCTTATGTGCAAGATACACAACAATAATTGAAGTAGAACCTTCATGATTTTTGAAATAAATTTTGTAAGTGCTACTGTAAGCAACATACCTTACTGCAGGATCGATAATGGTATTTACCAGTAGAGCTCGGGGGTCTTTTTCAATACCACTAAGTTCCTCCACGTCTCTATATTTCACTATTTTCTTCCCAGGGAGGTCACCAACACTACACAATCTAGTTATATCTTCAATGGCTTCCTTGGATAGGGTTTTTCCAAAACAGTGCTGCCATCCTTGAATCAACTCAATAGGAACAAGATAAACTCTTTATCGAAAATCTAGGGAAATTCTCCCCATAAATCCATACCCAGGGCAGTTACATTCTACAATTAATTAGTCTTCAAACCTAGTCCCATTTCCTTCATCTTTCGATGATCAAATTCATCCAACTCTTCTCCCTTCAGCCTTAGAAGAATACCACCATTGGATTCTATATTAGCCAACACGGATTCCATCGTCACACTTATCTTCTTCAATCCTTTATCGCTCAGCGAAAATTCTTCTTCTTTGCAAGTTGTGTGAAATGATTTGAAATTCCATCTTTTATCCTTAATTGCTCATTGTAGTGTAGGAAAATGCATACCCTTGCATTTTCACACTTGTTTGGGCCCACCTTGCTTAATTTATGCCTTTTTATGGCTTAATTGGTCCTATTTTATGTCCACAAGCCCTATGAATGAAATATTTTTTTGGTTAATCCTGATGTTCTCCAATGCATATTTGATAATTTAATGTCTCCATTGGTGTGTCCTTGATTTTTGGGTCAGGACTAAATGCCACCTAGGGAATCTTAGTCCCCCAAGGCTCTCAGGACCCTGATTTTGGCATCTTCAGACTGGACCCCTTTTTGGTCTCAGTGCCCCAAGTTTTTAGAACTTGGGACTAAGATGCCACCTAGGGCGTCTTAGTCCTCCTTGAGTCATTTTGAGATTTAATTTCAAATTTTGGCAGGATTTAGCCTCCTTTATTTAATGAATTCATATGTCGGCTTGGTGTTATATAATTTTGGGATATTAAACACATATAAGTATAAATACAAGGTTCCTTCATTCATCTCAACCCAAGTCTTTTGTGAGATCTTTTATCATAGCATAATTGAGTTCACAAGAGCATTGATGAACAAATTATTCAAGAATTTGAAGCCATTTCCATATTCAAGCATCATATCAAAGAGTTTTCTTGCATCATATGTGTTGTTGTGCTAACATTTGTGATGTAGGGTTTTGATTCAAGAAAACAATTCAAGTCCTATCTTTCAAGCATTCAAGATCCATATCCATTGCAACCATTACATACAAGTTTGCAGACTTTATAAGGGTTTGGTGAGTTGTAGCATTGCATGTTGTTCACTCATCATTTCCTTCGTTATTTCTATTTAATTTAAAGGTTTAATTACCAACAAGGGGTTTGACCAAGGCAAACCCCCATTCACTAACAAACAAGTTTTTCCCATTTTGCATATTTTTTTATTGTAGATCTAGGTTAAAGACTTGAAAGTCACTTGGAGTGAAAAGTTGCATTACAAGATTGTCATCTTCACAGAAACTCACCTATAGGCCATATTCAGAAGTTTCAGAACTTGAGATCAGAAGGGAAGCTAGTGCAGACCTTGGAGCTCAAGATCCTATTCAAAGTTTTTAGAAATTCAGAATGTGACTAATACACTATCTTGGGCATCTTAGTCCTCCCAAGCTCATTTTTCAGAGATTTTTAGAGATCTAGTTCTGAGATCCAAATACTTTGTATTTTCCCTAGAAAAAAACATCAGGACTAATACGCCATCATGGGCGTCTTAGTCCTACACAACATATTTTGGCAGCTTCATTCCATTTCCAGAATCCTCACAACATCTCTAGATTTCCTAGGTGCACACATACTATCCCCCTATTTCATAATTTCATCATTTACATCTTTCATTTAGCTTGCATTTTTAGTTATAAGTCATTTTGCATTGTAACATAGATTTTTGGCATCCTAATCCTTTCTAGCACTTCTAGGGTTTTTCACCTAAAAGGAGAAAGGAGGGCCAAAATACTTATGTCTACACTCAAAATCAATGCAATATGGATAGACTATGGATGTAATATACCTAGATGCAATGTTTGAATGCAAGAAACTGATAAGATTAATTGCTTAATGAATGAAAATTAAGGAAATGAAGATTGTTTGAAAACACATTATGTAATGCAAAAACACCTAGAAGTGAATGTAAATTGCAACAAAACTTGACGAAACTGAAAGTGTGCACCTGGAATATGGATACAGACTAGAAATGGCTTTTGGAATGCTGGTGATGCTAATTTTCAAGACTGGTGGGACTCATTCACCATTTGGGTGAATTAGTCCCAGTTCTGCAAAACTGTGCCAGGACCTGTTTTAGACAAAAGGGTATCTAAAAATGCAGAAAACCAAAAAATGAACTTGGAGTGGGACTCATTCACCACCCATGGAAAATGCATCCACTTTGGAATTTTTGATTATTCAAAGGTGGAATCCAGAGCTCTTGGTCCGCACTTTGATTCTCTACAGGTGTCTGCTTCTGAAACTCTGATTTTTGAACCTGAAAGTGAGTTCTTGTTGATATTTTGACTTTTTGAATGAAGAGAAGACTTAAGAAACTTTTCAAATTGATTCTTAATTATTTACAAGCTTCCAAGAGATCTAAATCTGCAAACACACAAGACAAGAAGGAGAAATGTTGAGTGTTAGGGCATGGGGGTTTGCCTTGGTGAAACCCCTTTTAGGTAATTAAACCAAAATGATGAAAGAATGTAAGGAAACATGCAAAAATGAAGTTGATTACCTTTCCATGATGATTGAACTTGAATGTCTGCAACAAAACATGAAGAATCTTCCCTTGAATGTCTGAAAATTACTATCTTAGTGACTTGCAATGATGAAACCCTAAGTTGCTTGACTTGAGATGGAAGAATGAATGCGAATGAGTTGGGAGATTATGAATTAGGGCTTAGAAGGTTAAATAATTAGTAAATTATCCTAATTTACCCATTAATTGGATCCCTAAGGCCAACATGAAGTAAAATTGAACTTTAATTCCAAAAGTTCCCACTCAATGGTAAAAAATGAGCCAAATGGGACTCATTCACCACCCATGGTGAATGGTTTTGACCTGGACGGGACTGATTCACCATGGATGGTGAATGGGTCCCATAGGGGCCATTTTGACAGCTAGGATGCTAAGAGATAAGGAAATAAGATTTAAATTGCAACTTTGTTGGGTATTTTATCAAATATTGTCTCGGGATGCACAATATGGGTTAATAGGGGCCTATTAGTGATGATGCAAAGGTAAATTAGGGCTTGGGACACAAAATTCAATGTGAAAGTGTGATTAAATACACTTTACAACACTAAAATGAGGTCCACATAGCCTAGGAAGGCACAAGAACCAATGTGAATGTGCAAGACACATTACAAAACTAGTTTAACATTAAGTTTAATTCAAAAAAATTCTAAATTTGTATGAAGATGTAGTTAAACACATTTTATAATGTTGAATTAGAAATAAATGGGATCATTAAGTCTAGAAAAGCATGAAAGTTCTTTACAACACTTTACAACACCTTTACCAGACATCGCTAAATGCATATAAAAGGGTCCAAGACCTAGTGTGGATGCATAAAATTCCTCACAACACTTGAATCAAGGCCTCATTAAGTCCAATATATCATGAATTATTCCCATGTCAAGCAAGAGGTCCTTTTTTCTACAATACATGCACATATCACAACGTGTTTTCAAACATTTTCTTTTCCAAGCATTTGCTTGGTGGTGAACCCCTTAGAACTTAAAGAACCCCTTCCTAGGACCCTCCTAATTGAGAATTGGCTCGCCTTGTGAGGTTTTTATTCAATCCAATTAGGACTCTTAGAAAATTAGTGAATGATTGAATGAGAAAAAGTTTGATAGCCCAAAAAGATACCCACATTTTTCCTATTCATCATTTTGGTGAACCTGACTCTTTTAAGCATTGATTTATGATTTGGAGTCCATTAAAGTCCTTAGATCTAGATTGCATTCATTCTTGCATTGCATTTTGCATTAGTGAAAGTGCATATAGGTTGCATCTTTACTTGATTGTATCATTTCATTTCATTGAAAAAATGAAAAGTGCATTGTTCTTCATCTTCATTGCATTCTTATTGTATTCAAATATTGCATTAAATTTATTGTTTCTAGCTCCTTTTTCTTGCACTCATTTGCACATTTTTCTATTTCTGAGCATCAGTATATTGCATAGGCAATTTGTAAACACTATTGAAATTCCAAAATTCCTTGTTTTCTACAAAAAACCTTTGCTAGGACTAAAAATTCCCTTCTTGGCATCTTAGTCCCTCTCATGATTTTGCTTAAGAAATCTCTCTCTGCTATTTGGTTTCTATTTCAGCCTCTAGAACTTCATAATCTCACTAGGAGGACCAAGACACCCTTCCTGGTGTCTTAGTCCCTATTGAATTTTATTCTCTAGTTTTTAGGATTTGAAATTGCTTTTTTGTGTTTCTATTAGCTTCCTTCAATTTTTTGTTTCATTTTCCAGACTTGTTGTTATTCCATTTTCTTTCATTTCAAGTGCATTTTTTTGATCTTGCATCATGGATATGTGCTTTGGAAAATTGTAGATGTCCTTGAAATCTTTGGTAGATGTGTCAAATTGTGCCTTTGGTAATGACCCTAATGAAATTGAACTCACTCATGCTCACTCAACTCCTAACACATGTCCTCCTCATGATGTTGACATCATTGGAGAAGATGATGACAACATGAATAAGTTCCTAAATGATTGTATTGATAACCTTGAAGCTAATGCATCCATCTATCCCTCCATGAAACAACCAGATCCTCCCACAATAACACCCCTTGAGATTTTTGGTTACTTACATAGATTGAAACTGAAGTGAAAGTTGAACCTAAGTTCCCTACAATAGGTGAATCTAGTTCCTCTAAACAAGAAAACACTCAACCCTTTTATGATAAAAATGTAACAAACACTCCAATCAACCTAGAAGAAACATATGGAAAAGGCTTCACCATCTTGAGAAAACAAGGATGTAACACAAATAGTGAACATGGAATTCATCAAATCTTAGAGAAAAAACCAACCGATGAAAACACAAAAGGATTCTAGGGTACCAAGAACCCTCTTATAATGAAAAGCCTCTTAGAGAATATCTAAGGCTCTGAAGTGATGGTATGGTGATCTTGGATTCTCCCCCTAACTTGAATATCCTTCTTCCTAAAAAAAAAACAATAGATCATAACAGTGACAAGGATGATAGGATCACCTTAGGTCCTCCTCCTCCTTATTCAATTACATAAGTTGGAGAATCTAGCCGGAGCAAAACATCTCATAAAATAAAGAAACCTCAATACCCTTGTCTTCCATCTTCGACCGAGAAAACTTTACATATCCTTTTAAGTGAAGGACTTATTACATTACCATCCATGCCTAAAAACTGATTTCCAAATTCTAAAAACAAAAACACATCTTATTGCAAATATCATAGAATTTTTGGACACAATATCGATGCATGTCACACCTTAAAGCAAGAATTTAAAAGGCTTGGAATTTTAGAAATAATCCCTTATTTAAGTGGGACCTTTTGTCATGTAATAGTTGTAGAATACTCTATTCTCACTATTACATGACCCTTCCCATCACCTACCTTGGTCCATTCTTGTCTTGCACTCAGTGGGGACAAGAAGTCGTTGGCCTTGTCCTATTAAGGTATTTGTGGTTGTCCCTTTGGTTCATTATCTACCTTTCACTTATACAGACTAAGATTGGGAAGGTGGATAACTTTCTTTAGATTGACTCTCCTATGCCATACTCATCCTTTTCATTTTCTTTTTTTTCTTGCATGTGCGTAACATGATCCCCCATGATGTTATGTTTAATGTTTCTCTCTCTATATGCATTCCTCTATTTGTACCTTCATTCTTCTATATGTCGTATACTTTTTCCTTTGATTAATCTTTTCTCTTTTCCTTTCATTTTTTGTTTCTTGTGTTTTCCTTTTGGGGATGATGCAAGGCATTGAGACATTCAAGTATCCTTCATGTTGACCCAAAATCTTTTTCATTATCTTTTCTTTACCTTTCATTTTCCTTTTCATTTTTCTTATTTTTTCCTTTTGGTGATGATGCAAGGCGTTGAGACACCCTATGTCTCTTCCATGTTGACCCAAAAGGCTCTTTCTTTTTCTTTGTTTTCACTCTCTTTGTTTTATTCTTCTAGTTCTGTGTATTTAGGGAATGATGATAGTTCCAATCTCTCTAATATCATTGTAGCAAACAAAATACTGACCCCAAATCCATTGATCCCTTATGTGTTTGGTGTTTTCATTTTGGGGGAAACCCCTTTTCCTTTTCTCTTGCATGGCATAGGTTTACTTGGAAACATATGACTTAGCATAGGGATTTCCAAGTTCACTCTCATGTCTTCCTTCTTGTTTTCATTTTCATTTGCTACTTTAAAGTAATTGCTCACAGCATGGTGTTAGTAATTTCTTTAAATTGGGGGCATACATTGGCATTATTTTGGCATGATTTTTCTTGCATTATTTTTCCTTTTCATGGTCTTTGATGCCATTTTCTTATTTCACGTGATGCATTTTCCTCTTTGTGGTGACATTGGGAGTAATTTCCTTCAAGAGTGTGACTTATCTTAGCATATTATATTCCCCTTAGTGGTTATGAGACACACTACATCCCTTAAGTAGCAAATCTTTTATCCTTTGACCGGTCCTCTCTTAGAGACATTAGGAATGATGTACCCTAAGAGTAAAACCTTGCATGAACTAAGCAAAGTCCCTTTGAGCATCCCTCTTTCTCGTTAATTTTTTGTACCTTATTAAAGTCATGGAGGTATGGCTTTAATATGGTCCCTATGGGCTCACCTAGTGAACACCTAGCTTCACTAGTTGTGTGAGCATGCATTTTTGTACCTTATTAAAATCATGGAGGTATGGATTTAATATGGTCCCTTGGGGCTCACCTAGTGAACATCTAGCTTCACTAGCTTGTGTGAGGATGCATTTTTGTACCTTATTAAAGTCATGGAGGTATGAATTTAATATGGTCCCCTATGGCTCACCTAGTGAACACCTAGCTTCACTAGCCCATGTGAGCATGCATTTTTGTACCTTATTAAAGTCATGGAGGTATAGATTTAATATGGTCCCTTGGGGCTCACCTAGTGGACACCTAGCTCCCACTAGCCCTTGTGAGCATGTGTTTTGTTTTCATAATGGATAATGCATTCCACTTGTAAACTTATTTTTGGACAAACAACCTAGACCAGGTCCACCATGTTGGATAGCTAGTCGAAGCTTGATGCATTGTAGTTTTTCCTTTTTCCTTTTTCTTGTCTTTGATGGTGTATTTTTGTAATCTAGTCATGGCTTCTTATATCATCCACAAACATGTTCCTTTGTGCCTATGTTGGTTTTGACATAGGATCTTGATCTCGGGGGCTTGGCCACCCTCTTGATTATTGTCATCCTATCTCACTAGCAATTGTACATTTGAACCCCTCTTGATTGCGTGGTTGGCTACTTTAGTGTGATTTTGAAGCAAGTTCATCATCTCACTAAAGTGAGGGCTAAATGTATTGTAGGAAAATGCACACCCTTGCATTTTCACACTTCTTTGGGCCTGCCTTGCTTTATTTATGCTTTTTTATGGCTTAATTGGTCCTATTTTGTGTCCACAAGCCCTATGAATGACATATTTTTCTGGTTAATCTCAACATTCTCTAATGCATAAATGATAATTTAATGACTCCATCAGTCTGTCCTTGATTTTTTGGTTAGGACTAAAATGCCACCTAGGAAATCTTAGTCCCCCAAGGCTCTCGGGACCCTGATTTTGGCATCTCTGGATTGGGCCCCTTTTTGGTGTCAATGGCCCAAGTTTTTAGGACTTGGGACTAAGACACCACCTAGGGCATCTTAGTCCTCCTTGAGTCATTTTGAGATTTAATTTCAAATTTTGGCAAGATTTAGCCTCCTTTATTTAATAAATTCATATTTCGGCTTGGTGTGATATAATTTTGAGATATTAAGCATAGATAAGTATAAATACAAGGTTCCTTCATTCATTTCAACCCAAGTCTTTTGTGAGATCTTTTATCATAGCATAATTGAGTTCACAAGATCATTCAAGAGCAGATTATTCAAGCATCATATCAAAGAGTTTTCTTGCATCATTTGTGTTGTTGTGCTAACATTTGTGATGTAGGGTTTTGATTCAAGCAAGCAATTGAAGTCCCATCTTTCAAGCATTCAAGATCCATATCCATTGCAACCATTACATATAAGTTTGTAGACTTTACAAGGTTTTGGTGAGTTATAGCATTGCATGTTGTTCACTCATCATTTCTTCATTATTTCTATTTCATTTCAAGGTTTACTTACCAACAAGGGGTTTGACCAAGGAAAACCCCCATTCACTAACAAACAAGTTTTTCCCATTTTGCATAGTTGTGATTGTAGATCTAGATTAAAGAATTGAAGATCACTTGGAGTGCAAAGTTGCAAAAGTTGCATAGTTGCATTACAAGGTTGCCATCTTCACAAAAACTCACCTACAAGCCATATTCAAAAGTTTCAGAACTTGAGATTAGGAGGGAAGATAGTGCAAACCTTGGAGCTCAGGATCTTGTTCAGAGTTTTTAGAAATTCAAAATGGGACTAATATGCCATCTTGGGTGTCTTAGTCCTCCTAGGCTCATTTTCAGAGATTTTCAGAGATCCAGTTATGAGATCCAAAGACTCTGTATTTGCCTTGAAAAACAGTAGCGAGATTGATACAGCATCTTGTGCGTCTTAGTCCTACACAACATATTTTGGTAGCTTCTTTGCATTTCCAGAATCCTCACAACATCTCCATATTTCCTAGGTGCACACATACTATCCCCCTATTGCATAATTTCATCATTTACATCTTTCATTTAGCTTTCATTTTTAGTTATAGGTGATTTTGCATATCACAACGTGTTTTCAAACATTTTCTTTTCCAAGCATTTGCTTGGTGGTGAACCCCTTAGAACTTAAAGAACCCCTTCCTAGGACCCTCCTAATTGAGAATTGGCTTACCTTGTGAGGTTTTTAGTCAATCCAATTAGGACTCTTAGGACATTAGTGAATGATTGAATGAGAAAACTGTGATATCCCAAGAAGATACCCACATTAGTGAATGATTGAATGAGAAAAGTGTGATATCCCAAAAAGATACTCATGATGATTTTTCCACCAAAAACTTACATCAATGATTCCATCACTAGTACTCCGCTTTTCAATCAGCTGGATTAAGCTTCATCATACATCATCAACCGGATCAAACTTAGTCATGTCAAAAACACATCAATATTACTTCAGAGAGGGGGAACCAACAATATATGCATTCCAAAACTCCCCCTGAGCCAAGGAAGTTGGCTCAAATTCTGGTAGGGATTGTACCAAGATCCAGTACCACAGAAGAGCTTTCCACACCTGTTTCCTTTTTCTTCCACACCATGACGATCTTCTTCTTAGATTGATCTGATTCTGCAACCTTCCTTTTGTTTTTAGGCTTTTCTAGAGCAACATATCTGCATGTGTTAGCATAATCTATGGGTTGACTGCACTTGTAACATCTTTGTCTTGACTTAACTGAGTGAACCCTAGATCTGCACTTATTAGCTTTGTGACCATAAACATGACATAAATAGAAATTACCATGAAAGAGATTATTTATTCCATTCCTTCTAGCCAAATTAGATAACTAACTTCTACAATGACTTGCGTTGTGACTAAACTTGTGATAGTTAAAGCATTGAATACTCGGTTCCTTCTTGCTTCTACACTCTACAACCTTATGTCCAAAAGTTTTACCTAGAAAATAGTATTCATTAAATGATAAGTACCTTTGAGCATTAGGTTTCCTGACCAAAGGTCTTTTTGTAGGTGTTCTAGAGTTCCAAGCCATGCTTGTTATACCGGATCTTGCTTCAACTTCAACTGCTTTGTCTTCACCCTTATTGTTTTGATTTGATATTTCACTAGAGAAGCTAAGTCCTCCCTTATCCTTGTGATATTTCTGTAGGGATAAGAGTTGATCTAGAATTATGCCACTTTCACATACTCTTTCTTTTGTTTTCAACCTTCTTAACTCTTGATCTAACTTCTCATTTTCTTCTGATTTTTGTTTGATGGTATCCTTTAGATTTTATTCAACCTTCTTGCATTCATCCAACCATAGCTTTAGATCCACAACACTTTCCTTTGATTCATTTAATTCCTAGCTGACCTCTCTATGTCTTGCTTTGAATTTTTAGATTTTCTCCCTTAGCTTTGAGATACAAACATTTGACTCCTTGATGTTTTCTTGCAATTCTTCATTTTTAGATTTTGTGCTTTCCATATCATCTAACATTATCTTTAGTTCTTCCTCAAAGTAATAATCTCTTGCCATCTATTCAAAACTCCCAAAATCACCCTCAAGCGGCTAAGCTCTATCTCCAAGGGACCAAGATCTAATACCAATTGTTGAATAGTTTGGATAATTGAGAGGGGGATTAAATCAGTTATCATAAAACAATTTCCTTTCTTTAATTAATCTAGATAAGGCTTATATCAATAAGATAATAATCAAATAGATATGAACATGAAAGCAAATAACAACACCATGCACAATGAACACCAAAATTTACGTGGAAACCCAAGAAGGGTAAAACCACAGAGAATGCTAATTCTCAATTATAAAACACCAGTTAAGGTGATTTTTACAAAGGGATCACTGTTGGTGGGCTCACTACCCGACTATTATAGCCAAAGATAAAAAAGTCTCATTGCCAAAAGAAAGAGGCTCACTACCAATAGAGAAAGGTTCACTGCCTACACAAAAGTGCTCACTGCTAGATTAATACATTTGTTTACAAAATAGTCTCATTGAAAAAAATGAACTGATGAAGTTGCATATACATATGCATGAATTCAGTTCTAGTTAAGAGAAAAATATTTGTCTATAGCAAACCCAACCAAGAATCTTGTGCACACCTTCCTCACACAACCTCTGCAAAGATATTACTTCTTCCTGACACTTGCCTTTAGCTTTCTTATCACATAATACTTCACACCCTTTTATCTGCTCGCACACTCCATACACCACACTTCTTGCTACATCAAATATTTTTTTTTTTTTACTTATACCATTCCATGCCTTCATAAACTTCTAAGTTAGCCAAACACAATGTCTTCATAATGATCTCCTAAGTTGGACTAGAAAAAATATGTTGACTTGAATAACATCCTTCAAATATTCAATAAGGCTTTGCACGCAAGCACGAGACCCAAAATATAGGTCATACACAAAGATCTTCTTACCACACTGCCAAGGGACCCATAAATAGGTCATACATAAGATAGAAAACTTTGAATTACATGAAATATATTCCAAATTTGATGGGAATGCCACAACCAATACCAAAACTTGATTATCATCAATTTCAGTACCAACCGAAGAAACATAATTAGACATACTAAAACTTGTAACATGCTACATGAATGTTCGGATAGCAAGGATACTTAGAATAAGCTTTAAGCACAACAACCAACATCAAAAGATTAGTCTTAATTATTTTGCATTACCTTACTTCCACAAATATCCCAAAAAGAAGTACTGACATATCTAGATCAATAATAATATCCACACTACGCAACATCATAGCACTCGATAGGATAGATCATTTTAATATATCATCTAGAGCACAACCTTCTAGATCCCATGTTTTGACATCAATGACAACAATGCTAAATCATCTCAACAACTTCTCAACAAATAGATCAGTGAACTCAATACAAATGACAACACAAGAAAATCTCAAGGAAAGAGATCCACACCATCCATGTCAATTGCGTTGCTTAGATCTAACTTTTTTCCTACACACCAAGACTAATTAGTGATTTAGTAACAACAAATCAAACTACATACACATAAAAAAATTGAACCATCACTCAAATGTAGATTGGCTTTGATATCATGTTATCATAATCAAGATCCTTGCATAGAATATTGGTATCAAGTTGAACCACACAAGGTGAAATTGAAAGAATGCAATGCATGAGGGTGAAATGCTTGATTAAGAGTGTATGTACATATAGGATGATGATTTTGAGTCATTGGAGGAGTGCTAAACTCAAGGTGGCAACAAGGTTCCATCAAGAATCAAGTGAGGAATGTCACACAACCTTTAAGAGCTCAACTACCTCTTCAAGTGACACATCACCACATAAGGTGGCTTAATACATAAAGAGTAATATATAGTTAAATAATAATTATTTTACTCTAACAGTCACAATGATAAAAAAACTAGTAAATAGGTGTCATATCTAACAATCAAAAATTAAAAAAAAAGTAAAGAGAAATTATTCATCTAATAGTGAAAACCATTCTTATGGCACTTTGTGTAATGCCTTGCTGCGCGAACCCAAAAGGACAACAAGAACTCACAATAAAAGCACAATAATTTTTTTTTTTGAAAGTGAAACATGACATATAATGAACATTGAGAACCAACACGTATAATGCAGTTAGACATATACATCATATACCACATCCTCTGGGGTACACATGACAGCATTACTAAACATAAACCCATACTATGACAATGATTAACTAACTACGAGTATTCCACTTAACCATTACATAGAATTACTAATCGACAATCAAACATCCACAACATAATATAAATAAAACCATCTATCACATCTATGAACATAATTATAAACATTTCCACAGATACAACAACATTAAGGATTGCATACTGTGAAATGATAACACATAAAAGTACCAAGTATCTATATACATTTCATGAATGACAATCATCCATCAGAGATCATAAATTAAAGCCAAAGGTTACATTCATTACAATGATAATAAAAGTTACATCGTACAAGAGTTATAGTAATATAGAAGTGTTCCCTAACAGGAACGGGAACAATACAATAAGGTAGAATAATACAACTGAAAAAGTGAATACAAGTAACAAGACTGGCTCCAACTCGGGTACAATTCTGGAGTCGCCGCAAGAGGCACATCTCGATCCTCGGCTGAGCACCCAATGGGGTGCATAGCATGTTCCACCCAACCACATGGACCCGAAAGTCCACCCCCCATGCTAGGAGTTGCGAAGAAAGATCCTCATTCCTCAACCAAAACAGTCAAATGAACCAATAGTAAATTAGACTCCACAACAAGGATAACAAAAACATAAGATAACAACCCATAACATTTCCATCACATAGCAACAAAAAAATAATGAAAATTTGAACAAAACCAATTGCCAATATTATAGATCAACACTAAATAACCATAAGAGGTGCCAACAACAATAGGATCCATAGCCTTCAAATGATATTGAAGCCTTTATTAACATCCATAAAGTTGCCATGAGGCATGTATGCAACACTAAAAGATAGAAAGGAGATTTGAATAACAAACACCAAGAACCAATTGCCTCAACAACATAAGATACAATCACTTCTAGAGGTACAAGAACACGAAGGGGGGCCAATATGGAAAGCTAAGTTGCTAAAGGATGGAGTGTCATCGCATAGGTGCTATGGGTTACCTTGGCATAACCTTCCTAGGCTACCAGATCACCCTGGCCACCTCTACCGGCTTCCAAACCCCCATGCTGCTATGCAGGATCAACTTACCTTGCAAAATTACTATGCAGAGGCAAGGCAATTGATCTTGCCATTCTAGGCCTTCCCACTCATCCCAAGCCTAAAAGAGTACTTGGGCCCACGAGTGAGATTGTATTATCTGAATTAATGTGAGATACTACCCAACCCCCTAATCAATTAATTAAGTTATCACTTGATTAAACTCCCAATGAGTTACCATGGACCAACCACTTTGGGTGCTAGACCCTCATTAAGAGCCACTCCCTCTTACCAACAACACAATCTCAAAATCACAAATGGGAAAGCCCACTTGCACAAGATACCAAAACCAAATGAAATATCAATCACCATGTGAGACGTGCACCATCCCATGCTAGAACTTCATAGTAAAGGAAGCCACTTTTCAAGTGCAAGGCTTAACCCACCAAAATCAAATGAGCATAAGAGCACCCATTCAATAAACCAAAATGAAAACCAATTAAGAGGTAACATATTCTTTCCCCTCCTTTGGAAGCTCAAGAAGAACGACTAACCAAAATACCACAAACGAGGGTAAAATGAAGCAACATGGTTCCAAAGATAAAACTTCAACATATAAAATCCCCCCCCTTCAAGCCCAAATCAACTCAAGAGGAAAACCCATCAATTTGGAACCTTCAAAACATACTTAAATCCATTAACATAATCCCCTCAAAACCAATACAAGATCAAATCCTCATAATGACCATTAGGCACAAACGAGCTCCCACTTACAACCATAACTAAAATCAACATATATTCCAAAAAATTATACAATTCCCAATAAACAATATAGCATTCAATCAAGCAACCCTTACATCACGAACATGATTACTCCATAGAACAAAATCATTTCCACATTGAACAATAATAAAATCAATTCATTCATAGGAGAACATTATAGCACCATTTCTAAAGCTCATTACATAAACCCTAACTTTTCTTACTAAACCATTCACATAATAATACTCAAATGTCCATTATAACTATTAATCTAATTTTCCAATTCTTTTACCTACTCAATCGATTAACTGACCTAAACACCAATACTCTAATATAATAACTTTAATATATATAAATATATATACATATATAATATTTTAAAATATAAAATAGCAACACAAGGATTGCAAGTATATAAATATTCTATTTACATAATCAATGCAACCATGAGAAGCCAACATTCATAAAAGAACATTATATCATTTATTCGACCAACTTACATTTATTACAAAATCAATATTATTCACTTGCCTCAAACAACAGTTCTAAAACAAGGACTGAATATGAAGTTCAAGGAGAATAATCGAAGTGTTCATTCAAGTTTGCTAAATAATCATCCAAAATAATATCCTCTTCGAAATATGCTAACCTTCATTTATCTTAAATTAAATTATATATTTATGCATTTATATTATCCGATATTTTATTTATTTAAGCCATATTTTAGAGAATACAAAATTCAGAACTATTATACAGCTGTAGATAAAAGCAAACTTTTATATTTTATATATATATATAAAATTATATTTATATTTTCACCTGAAAAAGCATATTAATATTCTGTCACATGCAAATTGAGAGTTTTTCTGTGTACAAATAAAACAGCGACATCTAGTTCCATTCAAACTTCTATATACATAGGCGAAAGGCTTTGGACTTAAACGAAGTACAAGACACATTATAACAAAAACAACAATTCAAGGCTACGACGGTATTGATGTTAAGGGAATTTCTTCCAGGTCAAAGGATTCAAAGCACATCAACTATGTGGTACAAATGATTAATTTCGCCAATCGGTCTGAAGCAATGAGAAAGTCTACAAAGGCAGAGAGAACTACGCTGTGATTCAAGAGAAACTTCGGCCAGGGCTAAGAACTAGCATAGTCGCACGCATTGCAGCTAAAGCTCATCAAAATAGATGAATCTAGTACCAGCACAATTAGATAACAAGTCAATCCTATGACAATGCTTCAAGTAAAAGTACACATTCATTGAACACATAATTTCTTAAGCAAATACATACATATATACCGAGATGTATATATTAGAGCACGAAATATCAATAGAAACGCTTAAAACCAGTGAAGAATACATACAGCCAGCTAGTTTTTCCTCCACACCAAACAGGGAGAAACAGGGGACGGGAAACCAGGGAACAAGTTTATGCATTTAATAATGGTGATTGCCTATAATACTGGATCGATATTGGACGCCCCTCAGTATGCAGATTGACATGATTGCAAAGATGTGGAAGCTTAGTCAAGGCGTATGAACTATTTGACAGAAGGCCTCAGTCTACAGATGGAAAGAAAATGTAGATCCGTGAGTGAAGATGATGGTGGATAAGACTTGCATTTTCCTTGGACCTGATGAGTTTACTATATTCAATCTCGAGCAATGTATCCATTACCATCAACAGTTCAACATTAAACTGCTTGTGTCAGTTCTATGGCGAGTAATTAGAGTATACCATCAAGAAAATACAGAATTACGCCATGGTCGCCTCTTCACCAGCCGAATCTCACAATTAAGTACAGATTTAAAAGAGTAGCAATTAAAATGCTCTATCTGCTGTCATCAAACAATGAATTCCAAGATCTATTGACTGGGAGATATGTAATAAGGACTGCCAGGAGAAAACGACACTCTTGCAAGCAAATGCACTATCCAAAGACAAGACTGGGGATTAGGGTGAAGGCACACTTCAAGGAGTAGTAAAGACTTTAGAAACTTTCAAGCCAATGCAATATGGCATATTTTCCCAAATCGTGCACTCAAAGATTTAAGCAAAGGACTCAGTGGATATCGAAACATTTGAATCCATACAAAGTGTGGGGGCATAAACAAGGCGTGCGAACTTTTTAACAAAATGACTCATAGAGATGTTAACTCATGGAATGAAATGATTGCAGTTTGTGCACAAATCGGAGTTGTTGAAAAGGCTTAAGAAACTTCAAGCAAATGCAATTTAACAGGTGTAAAGCCCGATTACACAACCTTAGCCAGCATCCTAGCTGCCTGTGCCAAAATGAAAGCTTTGTGACAGGTTAAGGGCGTCGAGCAAAGCAAGAAGGATAGAAGAATTTGTCAGATGTTGTAGTTGCAATAGCCCTGGCAGACATGTATGCAAAGTGCAGTGCATAAACAAGGCGTGTGAACTATTATCAGAATGCCTTAAGGAAAAGTGATTCTCATGGAGTGTGATGATCGAAAGATACACCCAGAATGGATTTGTTGCCACGGCTTAAGAAACTTTCAAGCAAATGCAATCGGTAGGTAACTTACCTCCAGACTTTGCACATTTCTCCCTGCAAGCCCCTAATGCATCTCCACTTCCCCTGCCTCCTCCAAAAACCAAGTTTTTAGGATGAAGTACCACGTAGAGGAGCATGCAAAAAGTGGATGCAAAGACAAGGCACGTGGAAAGCTCGAAAGAATGCATGAAGCAAGGTGGAGGTAAAAGCAAGTGGCAGGTGTAATTGTATTAGATGTTTTTAAAAAGTTTTATTTATTATATATTTTAAATTGCTTTTCATCACAATATTACTCATGGGATACCCTCTTACTAGAAATAAAAAATCACTTTACCATCTTCCTTGAAAGTATCATCAAAATCAAATAAACATGTTAATATTTAACTATAGTTTATAAAAGAAATCATTAACATTTTAATCCTTTTTATTTTTTCTTGACATCAAAATTGAATAATAAAAATCCTTATTAATAAATAAACAAAAATAAATATTATTTATTAAAATTGATTAATGATACAATTAATAATCTAAAAACAATTATTATAATCATTAATTCATTTACATCTTACTAACTAATTTAAGCAATAAATATTAGTACCTTACTATTCTACTATTCTTTGCTAATAATTTATTAACTTTAATAATGCAATTATTAATAGTTTGGTGGGCTCACTTAAATATTTAATTATGGAATCTATAGTGTAATCCATAAACCTAGGTATGCAAATATCTCTATATTAATAAATATATACCTTACTATGAATTTGTAAGAACCATAATATGACTAAGACTTCTAGAGATGATTCTTCAAGAATGCACTCTAATAGTGATATAGCGCCTAAGTGCATAATTAAGAGAACTATGACAGGATAACCGACTTTCTTAGAAAAATCTAATTCATATAGTATTTACTTCATTCCGATTTGATTCTTACTAACTATAACAATATCACATTTATTATTGACGATAATAAATTCTAGGTTGGTAATTTCCCTTGGCATTATCACCAATACCTCTTAGACAAAATTTTTAAAGTCAAGTGCCAACCTTACACAAGCAATGTAATTAGCTCCGTTGACCAAACAATTAATACTAGATCTTTTCTTGATATGGTACAATGACCCATATAGTTCATTTGAACTAAGTTTAGGTAATTAATGAGTCTAACATTTAACCATTAGAGTATTAATCATAAGATATAATACAATAGCTAGAAGCATCTTCCTTACACCACTTGACTTATGCGCATGTCACTAAGAATTGTGAGTAAGGTACTTCAAATGGACCCAAGGTTTGAACTCACATAAAAATAAAATAAAATAAATACTTGCACTAAGGTTCAGATTGAATACCTAGCAAAATATTATTTCCAATTTAATTTAAGTTACCATATAAATTTAATTTAATTTAATTAAGTAGATTAATCGAGGCTAGGCTAGATATTAACTTAATCACATCATTCAAAATCCATTAATAAATGTAAACTAACAAACCCATTGTGACACACAAATCAACCAAACGACTTACCCAATTGTCATGAAGGACAAATGCGGAGAGGCACTACATCTTGGATAAGTGCCATGATTAATACCTAGAAAACAAGATTCATTCATAAGATCAATTATCTCTATGTATAATTAAACTTGGGGGAAAGTTATATTATCCTTCATACCTTTTATAATTACATGACCATCCATCTAATCCACATCATTTTCATCCAACTTCCCTGCCTACCTTGATCTTGATAAGGACTGGGGCACAATTAAAACATGCTATGGAAAACTCTTGATATTTGCATCCTTTTTCTAGATATTTGCATCCTTTTTCTATGCACCATCAAACATCACACAAATGACTAAAAAGTACTATCCAACCCATATCTTGGAGAATACATATTATTCATAGTGACATATTCCTTAGAGATTACATCCCAATCATCCTCCCATCCTCTACCTAATAAGTTCCTTATCCTTTTATCATTCTCACATGTCTTGGCTTTCCCTTATCATTCGTTCCAAACATCCAATCTATTCCACCTATCCAAACATCCCTTTGTAATCTATCTAATCCCAAAATTAATCCATCCAAATACAACAATCTTAATCTAGATAATCTTGCTACGTATTCTAGTGCATCATCCAAAACATCCCTTCAATTTATTCCTAGCCTTGTTGCAAACCCTAATCCATTTTAGTCCCATAATCATCATCAAGTTATGTCTTTCCCCATTCTTGTGTTATTTCTTGGATGTATCCTTCATATATCAACAATATCGTCATCATAATCGTCAATCAATCAATTGGTTTCCATCTTAACTAGGGGAATATCAAGTTTGTATTTGTAATGTCGTACATGCATGGTTGGTTTTTTGTGTGTATCTTTCATTAATTTTAATTTTCATGGTCCTTATAGTATATATCACCCCATCATTAAACATAAATATAGGCACCAAACATCAAACATGTTCTTTAAAACCTTCAAAAAATACACTTGAAATGTGCACTTTCAATGTAAAACAATAAAAACCTACATCAAGCTTGATAGTTCATAGATTCATTTCCATCCTTTTCAATCATGAAAATATCCTTTTAGTCCATCACTTATCTTATATGGGATGTTTCCATCTCAAAATGAAACATGATCCAAATCCATTCTTTAGCCTTTCTAAACCTTGGCATAAGATATTACTACTATGTGTTAGTTAATAGTTGCTTGTATTTTTCTTTGGTTTATATTTTCAATATTTTGATCTTTCTTTTTGTTTATATTTTGACCTATATTATACCTACTCAAGGTTGCCAATATAATTTCATATCATGGTGTGCTTTGATTGGTATACATTGGGGCAAGGTCTTTTATTTCTATGTGTTGTGTTTGATGATAATCTCATCATGGACCCATCAAGAGTATCAAATTACTTGTGAGTGTTCAGGCATCCTCTTGTTTGTTGTTTTCTTGAGATTCACTCCATGAATTAGATACATTGTTAGCTTGGTCTCATTGTGATATGGTTAAATGTGATCTAAGGCTAATGACTAACCTAAATCACTCATTCCACCATGGGACATTAGGGGACACAAAAATGATGAAGAGAAAATATTTGGCTATTGTCCTCAAGGAAGAACTAGAACAACTGGTTAGGGTTTTGATCCCCTTTTATGTGGTGGTTTGATGATGAGAGGATTGGTATTTATATTTATAATTAGGTAAATTAATAATAAAGAGAGGTATTGTCACAAATTCTAAAAATATAGAACAAAAATAGAGGAACTGAAAGTAGATATGGGTAGTGCTGACAAAAGTGCACCTATGATGTAAATTTAAGGCTAATTTGACTGGAATGGGGTAGTAGGAACCCTAGTCAAAGGATGTTGAATTTCCAGCTTTGAAAGTAGGTGTAGGTACAACAGGATTTGTAGGCCTTTGACTATGGAAATTTAGATCCAAAGTCTGACAATTCATGAATTATCAACCCTTCCCTAATTCAATTAGAGAAGGTGCTTGAATTATTGTCGTATGGTTTGATGCTTTGAGATATTCAACCCACTTTAATCCACTTCAAACCTATAACCTGTAAGAAGGAAGGGAAGAAGGGTTGTGTTGTATAGAGGTTTGTCTCAGTCAAACCCCATTTTGGTGTTTCCACCTCCACAAATGGAAAGGATGATAATGGTATAAATTACATACCCTAGATCAGGCAGAGGCAAATGGATAAAAATGAATGATAAATGACAATGTTGTAACTTACCACTGTGATATGCATTCCTTGTTGGACTGAAGTCAATTGTATCATCTCATATAAGGATGAATTGAAGGTTGATTGAAAATCCTGCAAGTGTTAGTACTCACTCTAATAAAAAAATAAAACATGAAACATATTACTATGCATAAACATGAATTTTATGATGTGTTGTAAACATGGATTTGGTTGATAAAGTGTTGTAGATATTCTGCTTATTTTTCTGTTAAAATTTCTTTAGTCTTTTCAAATGCTCAAAAGATATTCAAATTTCTTAGGTCTTAGATATACAAATGGAGATACAAGTTTCAACATATTTCACATTAATCATTATGATAAGCTGATAATTTATTTTGGATTTATGAACATTGAGACCAATAATAATATTTGAATATAGGGCCTGAATAGTTGGGATAGGGGAGTTAGGCCCCCTATTCTATCCCTATTTTGAGTTTTAGATATTCATTAAATAAACATTTAATTTAATTTCTTAGATTTTATGCAATTTCCCAAAAATGACAATTAAACAAGTAAAAAATAAGCATAATTAAGCACAAGCACTTAGGAGGGAACCAAAGATAATGTGAAATTTTCAAGGGTGAAAATTTACAATGCTGCATTTAGGCCCCACTTTAGTGAGGGTATGAAATTATGCTCATACTCATACTAAAGTATGGAGAAGCCAAAAATGGTCCTTTCGTCATGACACTGAAGTGGTAAGATGACACTAAGATAGGGGATGTGCTAGCCACCAGACTCAAGATCCAACCAAACAACAATGTCAAGATAAAAGAATACACACACACATAAGACACGATGCAACAAAAAAGACTCAAAACATACAAAAGGAAGACACAAAGCAAACAAACAAAATAAATGAAGCAAACATAAAGAAAACATAGAGAAAACATGATGCAAACATGAGGAAAACATGAGGCATGCAAAGGACACAAAAAGGGTATGACATCATAGACTAGAAAGACCTATAGATTCTTACTAGGATCTATAGCAAAATACATCCACAAGTCATGGGATAGAAAAGTCTAGTATTTTCTAGGTGGCTCATGAATAAGAAAAATCACCACAAGCTAGTGAAGTCCAATATTCACTAGGTGAGCTCCACAAGAAACACCATAGGCTAGTGAAGTCTAGTATTCACTAGGTGAGTTTTTAAAGGTTAGCAAATGAAAACATGCAGGATAGTGATTTTCATGTCAACTATATCAAGAATTATAGGCAAAACGTGTTGTTCTCTAAATAACTCTAATAAGATGCTACAAATATTATCAATATGTCATGACATCATCACTAGGTTCATGATGTGTGAGCAAATTGAAGCACATAGTGGAATGTATGCCTCCACCTTAAAGTAATTGCTAACACCTACTAGGAGCAATTTCCTTTAAGGTAGAAACAACAATATTTGCAAAATGATATATAAGATCCATATGCCACAAAGACAAATCATAAAAATGAGATCACATAAGGGAGTCAAAGATCTAGGGTTAGTATGAATGATAAATGATAAATATCACAATGATCATTTCTCAAATTGACATCATTCCTCAAATACTTGTGGATCTATCAATACTTGCGAGGAATAGCGAGGAATATCACATAAAAACCTACTTTTGGGTCAATAGAGAAGAGACATAAATGTCCCAACTCTTTGCATCATTCCCAAAAGGAATAAAAAAGGAATTTATAACAAGAATGAGAATGGATAGTACTCATAGAAGAATTCCACAATAGATTCATTCTCTTTGTATCCTTGTGCAAAGGATAACATTAAGAGTCATCCAAAAAAAATAACAAACATAAATACACACCAAGCAACACATTAAGGGGTGCCACATTATGTGCAAGAAGAACACAAAGAAACAAGGTGTACCACACATGCAAGATGATCTAAGAAAATTTTCTGCATCCAAATATTTCTCATTATAAATGCAAGGTAAATAATATGTTAAAGGGACTACAATGAGTGTAGTACAAGGAGAAATACTAGGCTCAACATGTGTTGGATCACTTGTTGAAGAAGGATCATCACATTTTCCCCCAATTAAATTCATTTATTGTACAAACATAAGGGAAATTTCATTATAATATTATTTTTGTTCATTCATGTTATCATCTGAATTAGTGTTAGAACATACCACAGTGAGTTTTATGCTAGTGTTATCGACGTGATCTTGAGCACTGTCAACCATGTGAGTATCTTTTGGACTCTATGGCGAGGAAGGTGGAGATATTTTTAGTCCATGGCTTGGTTGAATTTCATGGCTTGGTTCAATTTCATGGTCTGGAGATGAAGGTGGAGTGGAGTCAAGTGATTTCAAAGATGGATGGGTGTGATGAATCTCACTAGAATTTTTGTTGTGTGGACAAGGGAATGTTAGGTGAAGATTTATTGCCTTCAATAAGTTGATGAGATATAGCATGAAATATTCTCTTGTGTTCCTTTACATTTTGATTTATTTGTGCATGAACATGAGCTTATGGAGGGGGAATTGGGGTGTTTTCCAACATTAGTTCCTTGTATTCCCTTGTAGGGGGAACAAAAGGAGCCACCAAAGGTTGGGAAACAATAGGAGACAAAGAGATTCAAAAAATATATTGTTTCCTTTTAGGAGGTACTCTCACTAACATTTTAGGATGTTCATATATAATTCATGTATATAAAGAAATTATTGTATGATCACATTCACTAAGCATACTAGATCAATGATTATTCCATGTGTGGGTTTATCATTAATTCTACTAGTAATGTAGAGAGGACCATTAGGTGCATGTATAGAAGCATCAATATGAGTGGAGGTGATATCAAGTAGGAGTTTAGGTTGGTCTTGGAGAAGATAGACATCTATCATGTTGACTAAATTAGGTTTTGGTATATTCTCAGTCACAACATTAGATTGTTCTACAAGGTTAGCAGAGTGGCTAGGTAATTGGTTGGTAAAAAAAAGTAATTTTTTTTTAGGAGGTGCAACTAATTTATTTCCTTTATCATTCATACCTGATAATTAGATGACATTAGATTCAATGAGGTCTTAAACTTGGTGCTTAAGACACATACATCACTCAGTATCATGTCTAGGTGTATGGTGATATTGAAAAAATGTTTTTGCATTATAATGAGGAGGTAAAGGTTTGGTGGTGTCTATAGGATGAATAAGAGGAAGTTGGATAACATTCTTATTAATAAATTGAATCATAATGGAATGAAGAGAGTTTGGTAGTTGTGAAATTTTTTGATCTCTTGGTTTGAACTGATATGCAGTTGTTGGTGAGGGTGCCACAACAAAAAAATTGTGTTTGAATGTTATTGGAAGGAGGTGAATTTATTTTGATGAAATTTTTATTTTCTATTTGAGAGTGCTAATTTTTTTTTTACGCCGAATGGTTGAAAATATTGGAGAGACCTTGCAAGGGGGTTAAACATATCTCAGTTGTTCATCATTTTTTGCCACTTTTACTACCAACGCACGTGACGCCTCCATTTTTCGTGGTTGTTTTTCATTGTTTTTCCATCTATTTTTCACTGTTTTTTCCTACTTTCCCTACCACTATCAATTCCCGCTCTTCCAAACTCTTCCTCGCTGGCATTTTTGGCGAGCTGCAGCCTGAAAATAAGGTTTCAAAAAGGGTTTTACAATATGTTTATTATATTATTTTGAAGGTCAATGTGAGAGTCTTTAGAAAAAGAGAAGGCATAGTGCCAAATGTAATAATACATTGAGGAATAAAGTTTAATTAGATGGGTCCACATCATGGGGTTGACTATCAACAGTATACAAAATAAAATAATTGCTTATATTAGCCATAATTATACATCATTTGAATGAGGTAATTGTATAACAAAGTTTATCCATGTAAGTAAATGTCTTTTTTTCATCAATATCCACACCAATTCAAAAATAAAATATAACTTTTTAACAATAAAAAAAAGGGTATATGTGACCTAATAGTTTTAGATGGTTAAGAATATTGTTACTAGTAACAATATATAATAAATAGTTAATATGTTTTAACATTACGCCATCCTTTCCCTTAGGTTTTAATTATTATGTTTTTTTTTTATATATATAGAGTTTAGTTGTAACGCTCTGCCATGTGAACCCCAAAGGATAACAAACACATCACAAATTTTTTTTTTTGAAAGGACAACATTGCATAAGATAAATTTGTACATTCCTAATATGAAAATAAATTATACATTTTCAAAGTCATCTACGTCCTCTAGGGTACACGAGACGGTCATTACAAACCCTAAACTTTTATCAAAATGAAAGAAAGTAAATCCAAGATTACATTATGATATCATACAATCATCCATAATTAATAGGGAGGAGAAATGATACACCATTTTATTACAATTTAAATCATAGTTCAAATAATACAATTGTGGAGCATATTTCCATAGATACAACATGTTAGCTCTATAAAACGCAGGTTTGAACCACGAGAGGTTGCCAAGCTCTCACAACGTTTCAGGGTAATAGACAAGGCCAAATGATTTGAACCTTCTTCTCTTTAGGTGCTGCTAGACCTAGGCGGGTATACCTATTTGAATAAAGAAAACTTGACCTTTGTTCATTTCCTAAAGCAATTTACCCACACTGGCAAATGGGAGTTTATAAATGAGTTTTATTTTGGTATAAATTGTATAAGCAATATTAAGGCTAAATATAATGTGTTCATATGTAAAAATGAATGAAATTAAACAATGAAATAGTAGAGACTAGTGCCTTATTGGGTGTATGGAGTCAAATGAAAATATGAAATGAATAACTTCTTTTTGGCAGATACTCAAATTGTTTGGCATACAATTTTAAGTTTATAACTGGTATAAACATGCAAGGATGTGACTACTGAGTTCTTCTTAATGATCCAAATGAGATTTCCTAATTACTATGACTGAATAAAATGACTTAATCTTTCCTTGAAAGAACCAATTAATCCAATCATACAGATACAACAAATGTGCACTGATAAACTAAAAAATATCCTTGATATATCAGTTTAAACAATTAGAAAACATCAACCTTGGAGACAACTTCAACAATACTTTCAATTAACACAACAAACAATTGATACCAAAAAAATGTCACCACATCAAATGAATTCAATTGAAATCTCCGTTGTTTCAAACATGCATGATAGTCTCAAAATTGTAAACATTATGTATCCTACTGTATTTTTTACTCGTTATCTCTGCTCTCCCTCATTCACTGTAAAAAATGGGCATTTATATATTGGCCACATGAAAAGTCACATCCATTCGTATTCAAATCCTGGGTGATCCATCTATTCGGGATTTTACTAGCATTCATTAGACACCAGCAAAGACATCATGTAGTTCCGCTGATGCCTTGAGTCTCTCTGACTACCACAAACTATATATCGCTTTGATGTCTTGTAGTTTGACCGACATTCTGAGTCTCCCCGACGCTCTGTGCCTTCAATCTCGAGTATCATTGTGACTTAGGGGGTCGAAAAAACATTCCACAACTTACTTTGTGTCTTGTCGAGACATCTCCTTCGGTTCATTTTCTGATCGCCAAGACTTAACAATTTTCCTACAGATGAAGCAACACTCGGTATGACTCTCTTAGCTCTCACCGATGAAGCCAGTCTCACCAATGACCAATCCCTCCAAATGTGTCACCAAGTCTTTACCAATACAACACTTATCGTTGTGACATAGGGGTCGATAAGACTCCCTGACCTCATCCCGATGACAACGACGTAAAACTTCCTCTGAACATTTCGCTAAGACCAAGTGAATACTCCATGACATTACACCAACGACTCTTGTCTGGGTGACATGTCACTTTTGTGCTTCATCGGTAAGACATGCATAGGCTCGGTATGACTTATCCCAATGCATACTATCTTGCCGATAGGATCTTTCTTTCGCTGAGACTCTGAACTGTGTCTACCCAATGTGTATTACCAAATAAAATTTTATCGGTAAGATAATCCTGATCTCTTGCCGATAGACTGCAAAAAGACATACGTTAGTATAAAAATGCTTTATGGATCGGTGAGACCTTCATCATGTTACACCGATATGGTTTATACATTTAAATGCTCAGGGCCAGGTGAATTCTATGGGACCACATGATAGAATATGGGAAAATATGTTATGAAGAGAGGATTCTTGTGCTTATGGTATGGACTTCTTTGGAAACTCATGAATATAAACAACTGTAAAATTTTCAAAATTTTACAGTTCCAACACAACACATCATAATTACATTATTACATTACATAATGCTTCCCTTATAACAACGGGAAGAGTACATCAAGTACAAGAACAATTACATCAATGAAGATTAAGGTACAAGGTGAGGAAAATTCTTCAACAACGTGAAGCTCTGGAAACTCTGCATCCACTTTTGCATCACAAACTCAACCTTGGAACCCAATGGAGTGCATAGCACATTCCACCCGACCATGTGGACCCGAAGGACCACCCCCCCATGCTAGGAGATGACAAGAAATGACCCACGACCAAGACAAACAAGTAGAACAATCACAGGACCAAACCACAAGGTCAACCAAAACATAACATACAACAACCCCAATGACCACTTACATGGTGACTGCTTTCAGAGGAAAACGAATGAAAAACAAGGGATGTATCAAGCATAAAAATCACTAATGAATGCGTTTGCAAGGCATGAACCATCTCACTCAAAGTCATAACTAAGGTAAAAAAAATCATAGAATAGAGTACACCCATGAGAACCTAAAATAAGAATACGATCAATGGAAACACAAAGGTTGAATCATGGGGTAATTCAACATAAAATGGGTTTCCCTCAATAATGACACAAACAAGAGGAAAACATGATCAACATGGAACCACTAACATGCATAACGAATCAATCCCAAAGAGTATTCAAAATAATAGATAACTATCCATACATGCTCAAGGTGAACTATAAACCTTCATTTACTCAACGTGAACACAATCCAATCTTAATAAAGATAGTGTAAGGAGTAATTAAATAATTAACTATATTAAAATGCATTTCCACCATAAAATATTTTAATTAGATAAGCATTATAAAACCCTACAGTAGGTAAACCTTCAGATCTCTCTTAATTTAAGATTCCTAAATATACCTTTATTTACTTCAAAATAATTAACATTAAAAAAATGAAACATATCTATTTGCTATTTCAAAAATAATAAATTTAAATAAGGTGTAGCATATTTGGTTTACTTCAAATAAATAAATTTAATTAAAATGTAATATGTACATTTGTTTACTTTTAAACTTCATAGATTTAATTAAAATCTAACATTTGACTCCACCCTAAATAAATCTAATTTAAATCCAACATAGACAATTATACACAAATCACAATCTAATAGTAAGGAATTTGTAAATATGCTTAACTTAAATAACTTGTAATTTTAAAACTAATTAAATGTACTTGCCCAATATTCATGACACTCATTTTTACCCCCCACCATATCCATAATGATAGATAACCTAATTAGGTAATAACTTGCATTCAATACATGATGATATATTTCACGAATTAATTAACTTTACTCTTTACCCTCTATCTACCACATACATTCTATTTAATTACTTAGATCCTTTCCCTATTTTAACTAAAACATTTTATCTATATCAACGAATAAATTTTGTTTATTTCTTTAATTGCTTTCCTTATTACCATCCTCACAAAGCATTAAATTAATTCATACCATCAACCTAAAATATTATAACAATATATATATATATATATATATATATATATATATATAAATATATATATATATATATATATATATATTTTATTATCACGCCAACAAGATAAAAATAAAACTAAGTATCATTATATGGTATTTGAGTCTATGAAAGAGCGAATACCCTTAAAATTTTTACATTCATATAACATTTTAAAATACTAATATTATATCTCAATAATTAATGCTAATACTATAACTATTATAGTTTCCTCAAAAATTAATTTATATTGACCTATATAAATTTTATTAGTTTCTAATTATCTACATATAATTCTAATAATAAAATAATGAATAAATTAACAATACTTATTTTAAATTAATAATAGTAAATTAAATTTTCATAAAATAAAACAAATCTAAAAAGAAATCTAATAAATATAATTAATTTATATCTCTTAATTTCTTAAATCCTAATTTAAAACTTATTACACCTTTTCCTTAAACTTTTAAGAGTCACGTGGACCCCCACCCCACCAAATCCTTTATTTATTTTTTCTTTAAAAAGATTATTAGAATTACCTTCCGTTGAAAGATTCCCTAACTTAAATTTGATATGATTTTCTTTAGATAACGTTTTTTTTTTAACTTTAAATTTAGTATGATTTTTTTAGATAACGATTTTTACCAATACGAAATCTTCCCTAAATCCTATGTTAAATATTTCTATTTAGATGCCATCAATGATAATGTTAAAGGATAGAAAGCTAATAATACTGACATTTTATCCATGATAAAAGCCAGTCTTGGTGAAGATAAACCTCCCAATAAAAAAAATAGTAATATTATTATTATATTTTTTTGATAATTTAGTTACTTACCAACCACCTAAATGGCGTTCAAAATGGAGCCCAAACCAATTAGTATCGGGCATATAATCTTTCTTTCTATTTACTCACGGTGGGAATATATGACATTAAAATTTACGCAATCTCAAATAATGAAACGCATATTTACAGTCAAACACTTTGGCTGGCGCAAAAGAAAAGGTCCAGGCATTGCAAGGATAATTATAAAGGGAATAAGCCCCATTATTGATATAACAATGACAACTGGCATTGTTTATTAACCATTAATTACAAAAAAAAAAAAAAAGATTGAATTATAAAACCACAAATAGAACTTCAGTTTCAAAAAAGAATCGAATGAAATCCATGTTAGGGGAAATCAATTTTAACAACTCGAGATGATAAGAGAGCACCGTATAAGCAAATTTTAGTACTTGATTTTTATTAAGGAACCACTTGTCATAGCAACCAACAGATAAAAAAAACAGACATTTAAATTCGACGCCCAGAGACTACATTTTGTATTACATACCTTAAATGCGAATAAAGGGTCCAGAATAAAGAAGGTTGTATCCCCAAGAGCAACAAGCCTGAGCGACCCATAACCAGAACTATTCCACCACTCGAGTGACCATTTACACAGTTTTAAACTTGCCGTGTATTTTAGATATCAATGAATGTTTTTCCATGCTTAGAGATCGCACTGGTGACCAAGCTCCTTCCCCCCTCCTAGACAAGGTACGCCAGCTGTTTTTACAGCCTCCTGGCTTGGTATAAACAGCCACGTAAACACAAATTTTTGCTCTTCCAGAATTTGAGAAAGCCACGTGAAGGGATATTGTGGCGCTATGGCAAGCTACATGCACGGGAAGGTTAACATATATTTTATCTTTTTAAGCTTTTAGGAATTTATCATTAGCATTCACCTTTCAAGCAGTGGAGTGTTTTCCCATAATTAATTATTGAGAATCAAGGGTTAAAAACTTATTTAAATTATTCCTAATCCTCCATAATAGTATTAAGGATAATATTATGTTGCTAATTTAATATAAATAAATAATGGAACTTTATTGTCAATGTGAATATGATTTACAATTTTAATCTCATTTATTATTAATATTGAAATTAGCGATATTGTTATAGTTATCTCATTGCTTGATTAATAATAGGTCTATTTACAATTCCTTAAATCACAGAAGGCCCTCTTCGATTTACAACTAAATTAACTTTAGTTTTCATCTTGAACTCTTCATGTTGACTCCTATTTTCTTGACATCCATATATGCTAAGTTTAGTTCACATGAGATATACACCATAATATTTATTAAGCTCCTATCTGGTATTTACCAGTCACATATACCTTGACTTCCATGAAGATTTTCTAAGGTCAAATTTATTTACTTAATTGATAATGTGACCATTAGCATTTCTTGTCATTCCATTAACTATTATGACATAAGAATAACTTTACCTTAAAAGTATTATCACAGGGTTTAAAATTAACATCCTCATATTCCATATAATGCCAAACATCCAGATGACAAGGATCCATTTTGATGTTTTGGATTTATACTATTAATTTAATTAGAAATTAATATTTATCTATTTCTTAACACATTATGCAATTAGTTTCTTCTTTAATCTATTTGAATCACAATATAGATTTAATCATATCCCCTTAAGATATCAATAAAATTATAGTAAAACCATAATATTTTACATATGTACTCTATTAGAAAACCCATTACATCTTCAGCCACAATTGCTAGTTGAATACAAACTTGAGCTAAACTTTAATTAGAAACATATTTCACTAAATAATCAAAGCATAAGGATGATATAAACTTACCAGAAGTAAAAATGAAAGTACAAGAATAGGGATTGCAAAGGTTGATATAACACAAGGCAAAAAGGTACGGGAATCTTCCCCAAAGAGAATCCAATGAGAAAATATATGGATATTTTTGTGTAGGTCAAGATCCAAGACGACCGAAGCGGAGGGACACTACATCAGTTTTAAATATAATAAATAATTTGATTTATAATATATAATGGTATATTATATAATAATATAATAGTTAATATAATAGCTAATGCAAGAATGACTTCGTATCGATCCTTAGGAGTTGATGAGGATGAAACCTCATATTGGCTAACTGATATTTGATAGTGATGAAGAGTCATGTATAGATGTATAAATGAAGGGTATATCATTAAAATAATTGTATCCCAAATGTTTGGTTATAAATTTATAATAAAGACGCATTATATATCAACATCCAGGAGGGAATATGAAATTTGAAAATAGAGGGCTTGGTATCACCTTATGGAATTAGTCACTTTTTCTTTATATCCTTGTTTATAGTGAACCAATTCAGTTAATGTGACTTGGGGTCCAATGTTTGCTTAGAAGTGTTGAAGGAATTTGTTTACTAGTTGTTAAAAGACATGATTGCATTATTGGGTAATGAGAAAAAATAATCTAGGGTCATGTCTTTCAATGACTAGATAAAAATTTTTTCTAGGAGAAAATCTTCAAAGATGGAATCACTACATAGAGCAGTAAATGTAGATACATGATTATTAGGATCTCCCTTGCCACTATATTTCTCAAAATGTGGTATTTTAATGTTTTGTGGCATTGGTGTTTTTAGGATATGGGTAAGGTACGTTGGAGGGTTGGAATGGGATTGAATTTGATTCATGTTGGAATTTTTTTTTTTGTAATGAGGAAATATTTTGCAAGATTTGTTTTATGATGGATCAATTGGTGACATGTTTTGATAGTTCCTAGAATGTCTAGGACTATTGTGAATGATGGGTGGATTATTATTTTGAAGATTGGAGATTGGATTGACATTTGGAGAAGTAAATGGGGGTGTGCTAGATGGTGGAAAAAATAAAAGGATTCCCACATAAGAGCCCCAAACTAGTGTTAAGACCATTACTATATTGTGTAGCAAATGTTATGATCAGAGGAGTGAAAGTGGGAATAAAATATGTGATCATGGGAGTGAACACTTGTGTTCAAATTTTATTTTGAGAATTATTGAGGATTTGAGCACAATTAGATACCACTGGAATATTATCATAGTCATATCAACATCTTATCTAAAACATGAAGAGGAACAAGATAGTTTGAAACAGGCTCATCTGGGAATGGCTGAGTATCAAGATCTCCATATATATCCCAAATTTTAGTCTAAAGAGCATGAGGAAACTCAAACTGAATAATAATATTCAAGTTTTTATCATCAACATGCATAGCAATAACTCCTAAGACTTTATCCCTTTTCCAATTCCAAGAAAATTTATTACTAGGTGTACTTGGAGGAGAACAAGACCACACAAATGTGGCAACATATGAAGCTAATGGAGATATATTATGATGCCATCTCTTGATTATTTATAGTTTCCCCTTTTGAAGATTATCAAAGAAGGATGAAATGAAAAACACAATGAAGTATTACTATATCTAAAATTGCAAAGACAACAAGCTTTAACAATAATTAGAAATCCTAAAATATGATGAATACTAAAAATGAATCCCTCCCAAAGAGACTAACCTCTCCAAGTGTCAAGATGTCCATGTAATTAGTGATAATGCAATATAAATACAAAAACTAAATAAAACATACGGGGGTTTGAATCTAGAAAAATTGCATGGACACAATAGTAAATCTCCTCAATACCTTTCCAATTTTGTAATAACCACAAAAATTAGAGATCTAGGCCAAAATTTATGACCTTGGAGGTCTGAAAGGGATATGTAACTTAAAAAAACTCACCAATAGAAAAAAGTTGATAATGAGACCTGCACCACTAGAAACTTCTTGGAACCAAATTTCCTATTATATATTTTTTGCCAAAATTTGATGCTCGAGTCAAAATTTATGGCTTCCAGAACAAAATTTATCAATTTGGGATTGAGAAGTAAAGAAGGGACCTTGATGATGGTTGTTTGGTTGTAAAATTTAAGACTTTTGTGTGATGATGTTCATTTGAATATCTAATTTAAAACAATCTCTGATGACAGTCATTTCGCTATTGAATTGAAGAAAATCCTTGATGACAGTCATTTGGTCGTCAAATTTAAGATAGTTACACAAAAAATAAAAAATTGCTAAAAAAATTATTGCCAAAATATGAAGTATTATAATAAAAATAGGGATTTTGGGCTTTTTGGACTCAATCGTTAGGTCCTTTTTGCACCAAAATACATCCAAAAAAAATCCCATGCCCAAATCACCCTCACAACTGAGGAGTTCACAAAATTGGAGCTTTGATACTATGTTGGAGCTAAAAATTAGCTCACATGCTCCAAGATGACCTTCATAATAAAATACAACCTTCCCCAAGTGAGTAGAGAAATGAAACATCTTACTATGATTAAGGATGCCAATATTGTGAAATAATCAATAGATCAATGATATTACATACCTCTATGATTTACAAATGTACAAGAGGCCTTGCTTATATGAGAAATGTGAGATAGGATTATACAAGATTATGACAATTGTCTTAATAAGAAGAAAAAAAATTATACTTTATGTTCTATGATTTATGCAAGGAATAATGAGTTAGAATAATTTCCTTTCAAAATTACAACATGGCATGCATGCACAAGCCTTTCAAATAAACCTAATATTCAATTAGGTTACAAAATAAAGGATGTATAAATCAAAGAATTACAAGTTTAGGAGACGTCAAGTTCACCAAAATGTGATATGGTGAAATGGGATCTAAGGTTAATAAATAACCTAAATCGCACATTCCACCATGGATATTGAGGGACACAAAAATGACCAAGACAAACTGTTTGGCTATTGTCCTCAATTAGAGCCAGAACAACTGGTCAGGGTTTTGGTCCCCTTTTGTGTGGTGATTTGATGATGAGATGATTGAGAATGATATTTACAATTAGGTAAATTAAGACTAAAGAGAGGGACTATCATAAATTCTAAAAAATACAAAACATAAATACAATAACTGAAAGTAAATTTGGGCAGTGTAGATAGAGGTGCACATGTGATGTAAATTTGAGGTTGATTTGATTGGATTGGGGTGCTAGGCACCCTAGTTTGAGGATGTTTAATTCCCAAAACTAAATTTAGGTGTAAGTACAATAGGGTTTGTAGGCCTTTGAATGTGAAAATCCAAATCCAAAGTCCGACAACTTGCAAATTATGAACTTTTCCCTCATTCAATGAGAGAAGGTGCTTGAATACTTGTCTTATGGTTTGATGCTATGAGATATTCAATCCACTCCAAGCTTTCAATTTTCAAGAAGGACAAGGGAAGAAGGTTTGTGTCGTATAGGGGCTTACCTTAGTCAAACCTTATTTTCATGTTCCACCTCCACAAATGACTATGATGATAATGGTATAAATTGTACCCTAGGTCGAGTAGAGGAAAATGGATAATAATGAATGATAAATGATTTTTTTTTAACTTACCACTCATATTTTAATTTCTTATTGGATTGAAATTAATTGGCTCATCTCATAAAAGAAGAAACATCTTGTTGGTGTATGGAGCCTATCAAACTTTGGAGTTGATATTTTGGCCACTTTTCTTGGAATGGTTTCCCCCAAATTAATTACATATATTTTTAATAAATAATTCACTATAATTTTTCTAATATATTTTGGTTGAAAAATGGTTTGAAACTCTTCAATATATCGATAACAGCTTCTTGCTACGTGGAAATGGAGATTGTGAAGAAGTTTGTAACAAAACATCACATGAGGAATTTGATTAGTCACGGTTTGGTGCTTAAAGCTTACAACAAAGTGCATGGACTTGGATTGGAACTAATCGGGGTTTTGTGATGAGAGCATGTAGTAGAGTGCATGGTAATTTTAGTAGTGAAAATCATGAGAGCTTGTAGTTGCAGAATGCAGTAGTTTGTTGCAGGCTATTTTATATTTTTAATTGCTAGAAGTTATAATAAAACTAGACTATTGTTATTTGTGGATGTAGCCCAAAGGGTGAACCATGTTAAAAAAAATTCTTACACTTATGTCAATTTCTATTTCATTGTTTAGTGTTTTAAATCTGTATCTTAATTGGTAATTTAATTCCTCATTCCTGCTTGTAAATCCTAACACATCTTACTATGCATAAACATGAATTTTCTTATGTGTTGTAGATATAGATTTGGTTGATAAAATGTTATAGATATTTGTCTTATTTTTCTCTTGAAATTACTTTAATTTCTTTTAGGATGCTCAAAAGGTATTCAAATTTCTTAGAGGGTCTTAAATGTTCAAATGGAGGGGAACAAATTATATTTATATGAGTTTCAATATATTTCGCATTAACCATTATAACAAGTTGACAATTGATTTTGGATCTATGAACATATTGAGGCTGGCAAATATAATATTTGAACTTTAGGGTCAAATTAGGGGGGAGCTAGGGCACCCTATTTCAACCCTAATTTTATTTTTATATATTTTTTAAATAAGTATTAGATTTAATTTCCTATATTTTATGTAATTTCCTAAAAATAGAAAATAAATTGATAATAAATAAGCTCATAATTAGGCACAAAGACTTAAGAGGGAGCCAAACATAATTTGAAATTGTCAAGGGTAATAGTTTACGATGCTACACTCATATATCTTGATGCATAACATCTATTTTTATAGTAAATAAGGGTTGCTAAGCTTGAATGGAAGATAACAACACATCATCATTTCATTTATAGTCATTTTTATTGCATCCATCTTTTATTATTTTCTTCCATCCCTTTCCATATTTGATTTGACATTTCCTTCACATCTCTTCTTTTGAGAGATTACACATGAAATTTATGCATATATAATCTCTTGAGGGGGCATCAATCATCTCATTTTTTTAATTATCATTTCTTACCCAATTGGGGCATGCCATCATCATCATTCTCATATTCTCTAATTTCCATTCTCAACAAATTTTATTTTCTTTGAAACAATGTCACTTCAAATATGGCTTTAAAGTGGTAAAATGTGGACACTAAAAAGATTCCTCTTAGCATTGATATTAATTTATTGTCATATTATTCCTACTTCCTTAATCATATTAGTTTACCATCACATTAATTAATCATTTATTAATAATCATTATTTATTTTTTAATTATTAATCATTTATCCATTTATCACATCAGTATTAATAATTATTCAATTTTTTCACATGTATCGATTTAATTGAATAATATTTTATTATTTAATGAAATGAGAACTAATTTCCATTTTCATCCATTAACCAAATCCTTCTTTAACTAGTTAAGTTTGTCTCATTTAAGCATCTCAATCTTCACTCCATCAATCAAGACAATCTTCATTTCAAAACTTGTTCATGCATTAATCAAATCTATCTTTAAATGAAAACTTCTTCACAACTATGTATCAATTGAACTAAATGATTTATTATTATCTCCTCATGAATTTGAAGGTGCAATTTTCCCTTTTTGAGCTGAGTTAACTTCACAGTTAGTTTAGTTAACTAAATTATTCATTCTCATCCTCATCTCCTAGTTGATTTTTCATTGGAAAACCTATAAATAGGATCATTCCTTCATCATTTTCATATATAACATTTTATACATACCAACTCTATCAAAATCCATCCTCTTTCAAATCAAGGTGTTATGTTACTAAGTCATGTCCTTATCAAAACACGGTGAAATCAACATCCATTTTTAGGTTTATATTAGGATTTTATAAATAGGATTTATATTTGATTTCATGTTTATATTCTTTCAATTTCTTTATTTTTTCTTACTTCTCAATTTTATTGTACATAGAAACCATGTGGCATATACATAGAGCAAACAATTTTGGTTGAAATTTTTTTGTTCAAAATAGTTTAAGCCAAAATAAAACAAAATAAATAAATGAGGGAATCATTTTGTTTTAATCGAATCTATGTTCTCAAAAAGTGCATCAACCTTAAGCTAGTATTCCAACATCAAATAACCAGTCATATATCTCCAACATTATTTCTTTCAACCCTTGAATTGAGTTAGGTCTTCAACCAACTTGAAGAATTCTAAGAATATATTTTAATGAATGAAGATAACTAAGGAAATAAAAGATCAAATAATGAATGAATATCAAGAAGATATTCAACCTAAACAAATCTCTGTATCTCAATCTGAAATAGTTGTTACAAATGTGGTTCCTTCCAAAAAAACCAAAAGATGAATAAAACCAAAAAGTATCAAAACACAAGAGGAGACTATTGAAGAAATTCAAACAACCTGTTAGGTCTCAAAATTACTACTCCACTTCATAGAAAAAAATCTCACTCACAAGGCCAAGGTTTTAAATATGTGAGAAAAATTGGTTTATCAACATAACTATGAATAATTTTGAGCTAACTCAATAAGAAATATTTGTATCTTTGATGCAAAGCAGGGGTAAAAAACTCTTATCACACACAAACAACCACTGACAAGTGCCTTTGTTCATCAAATTGTGGGTTTTCCTTCACAAACCCTCATACTTCCTTGTAGCCTTTCAAACATGGATTTTTGGACATAACTTGCAGGGAAGGCATTGTATTAAAAATTTAAAGACATTTCTAGATACCCTTTTTGACATTCTCTAAGTGGGGTTACTTTGTATGGAAGGCTCCTAAATTTGACTATCCTATTTCTTGATAGGCCTAATTAGGCAACTAGGTATGCTCCAAATGTGTTCAGGGTTTCAAAGGGACTCAACATCTGTCCTAACACCTCCAACATACCACACATGGCACAAATCATCAATCCCTACATTAAGGATCATTCCTCCAATGGCATACATCAATTTTCAAAAATCACTAGGGCTCCCTCGATTTGATACATAAAGATATTAGACCTTTAGTGTTCCTCCACATGTGAAAACCCCATATTCTTCCTTTGCAATTTTGGGAAACCAAAATATAGACTAACAAAAGCCATTCCACCAAGTTTCAAGAGTTTTTATGAGTGGAATAGAAAGATATGCATTTTATACACTCATTGGTTACCCTACCTAGGGTTTAGAATAGTCTGGAGTAAAATGGATACAACTTACTCAAATAATAATGAAATTACATTCAATCACCTCCAAAAGAAAGTAAATTTAGTGATTTATCATCCCCAATTGATTTTAGACCATGGTGGGATCGTACAGATCCATACAACACATAATAGTATAAAAATAACGTTAAGAAATGCAGAAACACAAAAAATTTATTGCTCCAACTCCCAAAATGTCATCAATTAACCTTTCCTTAGACCAAACAAGGTATTTTTAAACATTTTCCATCATTTTCCAATGGTTCCTAACCAATTTTCAAATTAAATACTAACACAACATCATTATGTTCACTTTTATGACAAAAAGTGCAAAAGTTGCTTAACAACAATGTGGAGCTTTGACAATTTTGAATTGACACACTACCTTAACACATAATGACCCAAACCAGACTCCTACAAGAATGAAATGGTCTTTGAAGACCTTATTACATGAAAAATACCAAAACAAAACACAACACCAACTTTTGAACCCTTGGAGATATGCAAACCTGTGGGTGCCCCTGCACCATACTCCCAGGGAAAAGAAAGCTCAAGTTCCACATGAGGACATAATTGCAATTGTACAACCATGCTTGATAATATCATCCTTATTCATCCAAGTTGCATCCTCCATAGGAAAACCTCGTGATTTGACCAAGTATTGGTAGTATACTTTTCTCCTTGTCTTCTTAAGCTCCTTCTTGTCCAAGATGCATTCCAACTCCAAGGGTTGGCTTGGTGGAAGATCCTTGATCCAATCCTCCTATGAGAGCACTGATGAACCTACATGATCACCTACAAAAACATCCCCTTTATAAGGGTAAAGATCAGAAATATTAAAAATAGGAGAAATGACAACTCCAGGAGGAAGTTCTATCTCATATGCATTCTCTCCAAACTTGTGCACCACTTTACATGGCCCTATCTTCTTCATTTGTAGTTTAGAGTACTTCCCTTTAACAAAAATTTTCTTCCTCAAATGAGCCAAAACCAAGTCTTCAACCTTGTACTGAACCTTCATCCTTTTTAGATCAGCATTATGCTTATACTTGTCAACATTCTTTTGAATATTCTCCTTAACCTATTGGTGAATTTCTTGCATAGCCACTACAAATTGTTCACCTTCAACACTCCTCCTTTCCATCCCACTGACATCCCTCAATTAAAACACACCCCTAGGCTGAAAACCATAAACAATATGAAAATGATTTTTTCCAACACTTCTATTCATTGAATCATTGTATGCAAACTCAGCTTGAGGTAAAACCAGATCCCATTGTGTTGAATGCTACTTTGTTAGACATCTTAGGAGGTTTCCAAGCATTTGATGAGATAGGAAAATCTTGTGTTTTTGAAATTAAGCCTTTGTGTGAGTATGTGTTTGTAGGTAATGATATGATGATAAAGAAGGAAAGACCCAATCAAAACCAAGGATGTTCACTTGAAGAGGTTGAGGATGTGCATTCTAGTAAATTTCTTCAAAATAGAGAAACGAGGAACAATGAAAGAAAGCATGAGTTGATACAATCTCAAGCAATGGTGAAGATGGATGAAGTAGGTCTTACAAAGGCAGAAAAACAAAGCTATGGTATGTATTTGTGTAATTCATATGGAGTTGAAACCCTTGAGTATGAAGGAAAGATAAGATAAATTCCTTTGAGTAAGGGAATACTTAATTCCATTCAAGATTTTCCTAAGGTTATTAGACCTTATCAAATGAAGAAAGAGTCTGATATGCAATTTATAACAGTAAACAAAGGTCTTAAGTATGGTATGAAATTACTTGTCTTACCTCATGGAGGAGAAGGTCAAGGAGAAATGGGGGAGTACAACACATTGAGTATCAAGGAATGCAAGAACCCAAAGAATAGGATGAAAAAGCAATGAAGATAGCAGATTTACAAATTCAGATAGTGACATGTGAAGCACACATGGTGACAGGGGATGAACTTCAAGAATACAAAGGGATAATAATGGCGAGTTCACCTAAAGGTGGCATTGCTGTAACCACAAAAGCCATATCCATACATGGAAGGAAAGTCAAAGAGAAAGAAGGAACCTAAGAACTAGTTTCAAAATGAAGACATGATGACCACACCTGTTGCAATCCTACACTCAAGTGGACTTGAGTTTTTCTTCCCCTTGGGAGTATGGTGGAGGGGCACCCTCATGCATATGAGATCAGTTTTTGAGTTTTTGTCTTATTTTGGTATGATTGATGTAAATAAGGTCATCTGAGACCACTAGATGTCATCTAGGACCATTTTTGGTGTTTTGGTGCAATTTAAGCAAAAGATGTAAAAGTTGCTCAATTTTTTTCAATGTTATAATGACAACTTTTTCAAATGTTGTTAACAAGTTCTTTGTGGGAAGTTGTTAGTTTGAGGATGCTTGGAATAACATAAATACACCTTGTAAACATGATTCAAGGAGTTGGAAAATGTTGGAAAGAGTTAGAATAAAGAAAACATCAATTTTGCACTCTAAAAACTATGTTTTTTCTTGAAATTTTGATTGTTCTTTCACATTGTACACATTTTTACTTGCTGGTACAGACCAGAAGTTGATTGGGAAAGTTGTCAGGGTTCATCACCTTTACAATGTTTTCTATTTGACTCAAATCCATTGAGTTTTGAGAGAGATATGAGCATTTTTGTGAAAATCACTCTAAACCCTGCCTAAGGTTTCAATCTTGCAAAAAACTGTCATAACTTGAGTTTCCACAATGGGAAAATGCTACGAATTATGTTGGCCTCTTCTAATGGTTCATTATATAAGCCTTGAGAGCTATAGCTTAGAGATTAGACATCTGCACTAAGTATCTATCTTACTCATCATGAAGGTGCATTTCATTGTCAACCTAGGGACATAAACTTGAAATGGGTCAACATTGTATGTGCACTAGGACTCCACTGCAGTCATCATTAAACTAGAAAAGAAAGTACTGAAAATAAAATTCTGGAAAGAAATTAACATAAGCACTGAGCATTAATCAAAAAATACATTGAGCATCAACAATTGGATTGGACATGGATGACAAAAATAGAAATCTAAACAAATAGGTAGGAAACTACTTTGCCTGCCTTGGCTACAGGAACAATCACAAAACAGAGTTCCAGTGGCTATAGGAATAGACAACTGCTGAAACCGAAACTAATTACTAAACATAAGAATAAATTTTAAACTAAATGGGTGGAATTCTCACCAAGTGGTCCCCCTTGACCGAGTCTTCCTTAAGCTAACTCAGATGCAACAAATCAGAATATCATTTTATTCCTTGAAAACATGATTACAACATATCAGCAATATGACTGTATTATTTAAACTGGAAATGCAAGTACAATCTCAAAACATCCAACCTTATGAAAAGGGGCATCTGACAATTATTTATAGAGGGAAATGCTTCTAATTAACCCTAACTAACTAGGCAGTCAACTCCAACAAAATAGGAGGATTCCATTTATTGAAAGCATAGAAAAGAGAGGGAGGAAGTTATGCATGCACCAGATTTGGTCAAAGCAGACTTGCCCCAACAAGGATCCAACACAACACACTTCCTAGATTTGCTCAACTAACAAACATGATCATTTAAGGGTAGTTACAATCTTTCATTCGAGCTAGGAATTTCCCTCCATTGGAAGTTTCCCTCCATCAAGAGTTTTCCTTCCTTTGACCTCTTAATGATCATCCTTTTGACTTCCTTAAAGCAACTGACCAGATGGTAGGAGTTTCTTCCACTTTGCAAGCTTTGTTTTCATTAGCATCTTAATGTGAACCTACATGATGTCATTAGCACACACAAAACAATTGCATATCCATAATTACCTTAAAGTAACATCCATTCAACCACATGTAAAATTAGCATAGATAATCCACATAGCATGTTAATATCATGTCAAAAGTCACAAGGATAAGTTTATGCCCAAGGTTTATGGATTTAAGGAAATAACATGGAGAATGTCAATAACCAAGTATCAAAATCTATAGTATCAACAACAAAAATATGATAAACCCTATCAAAATTGAGCCATTAATTGGACTCATCATCCCCCCCAACCTAATGTTTTGTTGGTCCTTCAATAGAGGGAGCCCTATTTCTTTCCCTAGTCAAGGCTCTGAAGTCACCAACTTCCAACTGTCCCAGATCAGTCTTTACAGTATCTGAATTGGGATCCCAATAGAATCCTTGCTTGTTTTCCAATCTACTCCACCTTGGCCTTTCTGTAGCTATGTCATACTGATAATATCCATAATCTGGTACTGGCCACACTAAAGTAGGTGGCTGAAATGTTAATGGAAGCCAATACTGCTGCCCCATCCTTCCAGTCTGTATGTACCTAGTACATCATTTACATGTAGCATAATTTTGCAAGGAGTGGGGTTCACCTTGTTTCAACTGATTTGTCAAAGTAATCCATCACTATGATAGGTACCCCATTACTATTTTCCCTGTAGTATCAGCTACGTACTGATATTCTTGATATGCTTCTCCCCTAACAGGCATGATCCTATTTTTGTAGCTCAGGCGAAAAATAATTATGTGCCATGTATAATAAATATCCGAAGGGTTACTGGATTTAGCTCTTAGAGACAAGGAGGTATGAAGTTCTCTTTCCCTGTAAGTTCTAAACGGTTGCCCCCAGCTGATTTCATTCTAGATCCATGAAATGAATTCCCTCAAATGGATATCTCCAATGTATAGTAGTGGGTTCTAGTCGTGATCATTAAGCACAACATAATTGTGCAAGTATAATTCACACAACAAATTTTTAACTTCAAGAGGAGAAGATTGGTAGGCTTGGAAAAACTCATGTGGAGTTTCAATAGAAGGGCTTAAACCTGAAATAACCCTTGACAACTTGAAGGAAAGATGTCGCTCTTTCAAATGTAGTGCATATACTCTAGGAGGAATTCTGTATGCCATCATCTGGGGTACTAAAGCTACCACATTATCTACCTTATCCTTCAAGGTATCAATCTCTGCATTCTTTTCTTCAATCTCTACATATTTCTTTTTGACTTCTTCCTATAGCTTGTGTCTTTCCTTTTTCCACTCCTCTTTGCTTTGCATTTCACTCCATAAGTTCAGGGCTACAAGATTCCATGAAAAAGTGGGAGGTTTATGTTTTCCTACCAAGATCTTTCCTTGCACCGGTTCTTACTATTCAAATAACACTAATTGCAATGATTCTTGTTGTTCATCTTGCTCTAGTTGTAGTGGTTCTTGATTTTCAAATTGCTTTACAACAACAAGAAGCTCGGTTAATCTTATGTTTGCTTGTTCCTCAAAAATTTATTTCACTTCAACATTTACCTTCCCCTTAGGAGCTTTTGTCTCCTTCCTAGGTGTTCTTATGAGTCTAGAGCTTCTTTTTGGAGGCATATCAGTAGTTGGCTTAGCTAGTTTTGATTTCTTCGGAGGGATTTTATGTTTTTCTTTGGTTGCAGGAAGACTAGTGCCATCATATTTTTGCTTTCTAGGGCTTCATGTTACTTTTTCTGGCATTGGCTTCTTGGCCTTCCATTTCCTACTTTTTCCTCTCTCATTTGTGCTTCCTCTTTCATAAGGGAAGCTCTAGTACAAATTGGGGTTTTAGGAAGAACATTGACATTAGGGTTTGAGGATGAACTTTCTTTATTTAAATACTCTGATTCAAGGGAGCCAATTTCTATTGTTGATTCGGTTCCAAGAAGGTTTTTGCTAGGGTTTGTGCTAGAGCTTGAAGCTCCAAGAGTGATTTTAGCAACCCTCTCGCCCCTACTAACCCTACGAGCTTGAGGCTAACCTCTAGGATGCACATTTTCTAGTCTGAACTGATCAATGTTTACAAATTCTTCCCATGTCATACCAGACACTTCTTGTAAATATTTTTCTACTAAAAATTTTATGAAACAGTGATGGGAGACAAAATTGTCCCTACCTTTTTGTGTTTCAGCTACCATGATTGCAAGGAGGTTGTACAACACATTGGGAACATTCATCCTTCTTCAATGTCTCACATGGTTCAAGAGCTTAAAATGCATAGAATGGAGGCATGCTTGGCGGCCTCCATAGGTAATGTATTTGACAGGGTAGACAACAACTTGTTTCCACTTTTTTGGCAGAGAAATTCTCCTTGTTCCTTGCTTATCTACAACAAGTGGAGGATCACTAGGTTTAATGAATTTTTCCCTGGCTGACCTCGCATCCCTAGAAGTAATGTAGGGCTCTCCTTCAGCAAGAAAACCTATTACCTATGCAATTCTCTCCTCATTGGCTATCACGTCTAGCCCTTTTACCATTACATTACCATTAGAAAGTGTTTGTGCAAATTCTAGAGCAATGTCCTTATTGAAACTGTCTAGTTTTAGAAAGTAGTCCAACCATCCACAATTCCTAAATTCATCTAGAGAGAGTGCATCCTATAGTATCACGTCATGAAATGTAGGTTCATTCCTAATCAGCTGACCTCCCATTGTTTCTACCCACAATCAAACAAACACTTCTGTGAAATTTTCTTTCCTGGAATCCTTCTTTGGAAAACTAATTTCTTCTTCTTCTTGCAACTTGTTGATGGGTGTTTTAACACTTTCTCAACATAGCTAATGCATAGGTGGATTACCTCTCTTGAAAGGAAATCTCTAACAATAAGTTGCTGAAAATTACCCCAAGGTCTCTAGGGTGTCAGGTCATGACTCGCTTGGAATATCTCAATTGTTTTAATGTGATCTTGCTGGTAATCATAGGGTAGACTTACGTGAGTTAAGGGTAAGTACACCAAGATGGTTCCCAAAAAGGGGGGCTAAGTGGCCACATTTTTTTTTGAAATCAGGAAATACTGACCTTGGATGTGAAATTGAGGATAGTTACACTCAAAATTTTGAGATGGAAAAACAACAAGGATCGAAGTGCTCTGAGTGTACTTTCTAAACTACTTATTTATTTTGAAAATGGTTGAGATTAAGGGGTTCAAAAGAGGGATGTACACAAATTGGTGATGTTTTTGTCAGAAAAACATAACATAGCAACTCTTGTACGACCCTAGCACGGTGAACTTTTTTGTAGTATTTTTAAAATCACTACAGTCAGAAGTTAGCTAAGAGGATCTAGTTGATGCATGATTTTTATGATAATTTTTTAATGAATATTTGATTTTTTACTAATTTTCTAAGTGGGCACTTCCTGAAAAGTAGAATTTTGGTTGTGCTCCCCATAAAATTTTTTTGAAGGTACTTGATTTTTTAAAAATAAAATAAAATTGTAGAATGGAGTCTAGTTTCTAAAATTGTAATTTATTTGAAATTTTGATGAACGATTAA
>VDFB02271358.1:360057184-360169376 GCA_007258455.2 Sequoia sempervirens | reverse complement strand
AGCTTTCCAACGATATAATTTTTTTCACTTTCTGACAATGTGAGGGCTTTCATCCATAATTTCTTTTGTTTGTATGTCTGTTTCTTTTCAAAAAATAGTGTTTGGTTTTTTTTTTCATTATAAATTAACCATTCATCAAAATTTCAAATAAATTACATTTTTAGAAACTAGACTCCATTCTACAAATTTTTAAAATTAAAAATTTAAGAAAATCTATTACTTTCCAAAATTTGTAGGGGGAGCATGGCCAAAATTTTGCTTTTTAGGAAGTGGCCACTTACAAAATTAGTAAAAAATCAAATATTCATTAAAAAATTATCAGAGAAATTGTGTACCAACTAGATATTGTTAGCTAACTTCTGATCATAGGGATTTTAAAAATACTAAAAAAAAGTCACCGTGCTCAGGTCGTACAAGAGTTGCTATGTTATGTTTTTCTGACAAAAACAACACCAATTTGTGTACATCCCTTTGTTGAACCCCTTAATCTCAACCATTTTCAAAATAAATTAGTAGTTTAGAAAGTAGACTCAGAGCACTTCGATCCTTGTTTTTGTTCCATCTCAAAATTTTGAGTGTAACTATCCTCAATTTCACATCCAAGGTTAGTATTTCCCGATTTCAGAAAAAAAGTGGCCACTTAAACCCCCTTTTTGGAAACCATCTTGGTGCACTTACCCATCCGCAATGCACTATATTCACCGCAATTGCCTTTATACACTGATAAACAAAAAAATTGTTCACCGAACATTCTAACTTCCACCCAAATTGATACGAGGCACCAAGATATATGGATAACACATATTATGCATGAAACAATACTCCCTAAGATCCACAACATAAAATATTAACAAAAAAATTGTATATGAATTGAAGAAGATGAAACTTTCAGATGCTTTGTTCTACCCAAACAGATAACCATTGATCTTCAATCTGTCTACCGGTATGAGTAAATGATGATGTGCGAATCCACTAGCTGACAAGGGTTTCCATTAATGACAACACTTGAGAATATGTGCAGTGTCTCTTGCCAACAATCCTAACATTATAAAGTACAAATTTTGTTGCGCTCCATTTTAATTCAGGTTCTCCTTCCCCAATGTGCATCTACAATCTTTAAGTACATTTATTAGTGTAGTGTTTTGTCTTCGAGTATATCTAGATGATGAAAGGACTTCCATTTACATGTATAAATTTCATATCTTATCACCGATTTTGTATAATCTACCACCTTGTTTCCCCATTCCTACAATAGTGTTCTTTTGGCCTCCTCTAGGCCCCCTAACTCTTCTATTGATTGAAATCCATCTTAACAGTCTTCCTGAAACCTGGCCTCTTATCCCTCTTTGATATCCCATGTGAGATGGTTAATCACTAGTCCCCTACAAGAAATTAAGAAATTACAAGTTGCTAAGCCAAAAATGGGATTTTGAATCGTTAAGAATCTTTGTGGGTTGTTGGAGTCTAGCTACTTATTCTATAGAACTTTAACCCATTTTGGTCTAATTTATGATATATATTCCAAACTAGTTTGGCACCCAATGCAACATTAATTAAAGGCCAATTTATTAAGCCAACTCTTCCTACCTCTTTTGGTCTCTAAATGTTGTCCTAGGGCACTAAAGGTATCTTATTTTTTTGTTGCTTCCATTCAAGAAGAATTTCCTCATCCATCGTTCAATTTGGGAATTTTTTTAATGGAAGCATCATATATGACATGGCATAAATTAGAATCACTAAAATAACTAATTTGTGAATTATTATTCTTCTCGCTGTAGTGAGTGACTTGCCTCTCCACACTTTCATTTTATTGTTGTAGTTTGATAGTATGTTTTCCCAAAGATGATATTCACTTTCTCCCCCAAATATTGGTAGGACCAAAAACTACCAAGGAAGTGCTCCCCGTTTGACCTCAACTATTATATCTATTTCTCTATGTCATCTCAAGTCTATATTGAGGAAATAGACCTTTGATTTCCTCCAATTCATGCTTTGTCTTGATGCTTGATGATATTTTCCTAGCTGAATCATAGATTTTTGGGTAGGGCTTATAGGCTACTCTTGTTCCCTTAGGATGTTTCACCTAAAAGGAGAGAGATAAACCCCACGCAAAAGATCTACTCTAGGTTCACTCAAATTATGCAATGTATGATGTTATTTAGACTAATTGGAATGAACTAAGTGTAATTAGATGATCTATGTGACTAATTATGTACGTAAAAGCTAAGATTTAAGAAATGTTGGAAAACACAATGTGATATGCAAACATGAACTATGAATGAAAAAATGCAAAACAAAAAAGAGGAAGGCTAATTCAGAGTGCACCTAGGCAGAGAGTGGAGAATCTAGAATCTTCTGAATGCTGTATGAGATTACTGAAAATCACTAGCGGGACTCATTCGCCACTGATGGTGAATCAGTCCTGCTTCTGATGAAAACTGTTAGAAACTGGTTTCTGAGTGTTGGGATTCAGAATTTGACAAAATGTGGATTTCTAGCCTTAAGATGGGACTCATTTTTCACTGATGGAAAATCAGTCATCTCCCAAAATTTTGAGAAATTAGGGGACAATTCTGCAACACCAGATCTGAGGTTGTCTGCTTGTCAGGTTGACAAAGTTAATTTTGTAGAAAATGGACATAATGTCTTCTCCAAGCTTGAAATAAGGTCAATTTGACTTGAAACAGCTTGTTGACTTGTTGACCACCTTTCAATATCTAATTGCTTGTTAAATTTGCATACAAAAGTCTGCAAATACACATGCAAGAGGGGAAAAATGGTCGAGGGTTAGAGAATAGGGGTTTGCCTTGGTCAAACCCCACTTTGGTAATCAAACCCTTAATGAAATAATGGAATGAAAGAGAATGGTAAAAAAATAACATGCAAATTCTATCAACTTACCAAACTATTGTTGAAGAAAATCTGAAGATATGTCAATGGCTGCTCCAAAATGCTTGATTAGATGATGCAAAGTGCTTGAATGCTTGATGAATGCTTGAATGAATGGGAAGATTTCTTTAATGTGTTAGGAGATGTAAAATGAGGATAAAAACACTTATTTATACATTCTTGTGCCTTAGTAACCCATTGATACCTCATCACAGGCTGACATTAAGTAATTTTGAATAAAAATCCGAAAGCAAATTTGAAATATTTTGAATTTAGAGCTAAGAGGGACTCATTTTCCACCCATGGTGAATGGGTTCCACCTTGGACTTGAAAGTGGGTGTCAGAAATTATCTTGCATTTAATGTTGTTTGTTAAGTTTACATTCAAAAATACACTTAATTAAGGCTTATAAGGGCATAAAGGGGTCAAATAAAGCATAAGAAAGGTGTAAATAGCGAGATTAAGCCTAGAAAAGTGTGAAATCTTATTACAAGACTTTACAACACTTCAAAATAGGACTTGATTAGTGATGAAAAGGTGATTTTTAGGTGAATTGTAATAAATAAAGCCTAGAAGAGTGTAGAAATATTTTACAACACTTCACAACACCTTCACAAGACATCATTATTTGAATTTTAAGGACCTAATGTGCATGTTCAAGGAACATTACATCAATAAATCAAATAAAAATGGATCAATCATCATGAAGAAAGACCTAAAGGCCATGAAAATGACAAAGGGTCATTTTTCTATGGCACATTTAGCCCCCACTTTAGTGAGAGGATGAACTTGCTTCAAACTCACATTAAATTAGCCATGCATATGGAGAGAGGTCCAAATACACTTATGTTAATAAGATGGAATGACAATGATCAAGAGGGATGATCAAGCCCCTAGGATGAAGATCCCATGGCAAACTAAACATAAGAACAAAGGAACACAAGTTTTGAAATGAAATTATTGGATTAAGCTTCGATCGTCTATCCAACTAGTTGTGGATTAGATCTAGGTTGTTTGTTTGAAAAAGAGAGTGCATACTCACTCTGGGGTGACACAATTCATAGAAATTCGCTGGGTGAGAAGGCCCAAAAGGTGAAGTACATACGCTAGTTGGTATGCACTCACAAACACAAAGGTGGCTATGGGGAAAGTTGTGCCCCTAAATGTGCTTCCCGCTCAACCATATCAAAGTTATACCTCCTAATAACTTTAACAAGGTGCCACAAAGGAAAATGTTGGTTTATGCTTCATGAGACAAGCAAAGCTTCATATGCTTAGAACTCATGAAAAAAAGAAAGTTACCACAGGCATGCAAGTTGCGTTATGCAAGGTGGCAAAAATGTAAAAGTTAAACTAAAAAAATAAAATGTAAAATGCAAAAGGTGTTCAAAGGAGTTTTGTTAAGTTCATGTAAGGTTTATCACTTAGGGAACATTGTGTCTAATGTCTCCAAGAGAGGACCAATCAAAGAATAGTATATTCACAACTTAGGGGATGCAGTGTGTCGCATTAGGCCACTAAGAGGAATGTAATATGCTAAGATAGATCACACTTATGAAGGACACCACACCCAATGTCATCCATGACAAACACATCATATGAAATGAAAAGGCTACACTAATAACTGAGAATGCAAATGAAGTATGGTAATGTATGACCCCCACTTTAAAATAATTGCTAAACACTACTCTGTGAGCAATTACTTTAAAGTAGCGAAGGAAAGAAAATGCAAAAAGTAAAAATAAGATATGAGAGCCAACTCAAAAATCCCTATGCCAAGTCATATGTTTCCGAGTAAGGCTGCTTCATGTAAACAAAAAAGAAAAGAAAAGAAAAGAAAAGGGAGTTGCCCTCCAAAAAGGAGCACACCAAACACATAAGGGATCTATGGATTTGGGGTCAGTATGTTTGGTGCTATAATGTTTTTATTAAAGAGCTCAGAACTATCATCATTCCTCAAAGCACATAGAACTAGAAGAATGACACAAAGAGAGCAAAAAAAAAAGAGAAAAATAAAGTCTGTTTTGGGTCAACAGGGAAGAGACATTGCTGTCTCAATGCTTTGCATCATCCCCAAAAGGAGAAACACAAGAGAAAATAAAAATAAAAGGAAAAATAAAAGAAAAAGCTTTTGGGTCAACATGGAAGAGACATAGGGTGTCTCTACGCTTTGCATCATCCCCAAAAGGAGAACACAAAACAAAAGCGAAAAAGGAAAGGACCTTTTGGGTCAACATGGAAGAGACATAGGGCATCTCAACACTTTGCATCATCCCCAAGAGAACACAAAACAAAAATGAAAAAGATAATACACGACATATAGAAGAATAGAGGTACAAATGGAGGAAGTGTAGAAAGAGAGAGAACATTAAACACATGATACAGGGGAACACAATACGCACATACAATCAAAGAAAAAGGGAAATGAAAAAGAAAAAGGAAAATTTATGTAAAAGGATAGGAAGGCGAATGAAAATAAACCATCTAACAAGTCATCCACCTCCAATCATGCTCAGTGTATTGTGAGGGTGGTTGACTGTCCGAAGGAAGAATTTCAAGTGCTGAACTAGGAGATTTACCAAGTTCCTCACTTGGTTGAGAATATTTTTCATTTAAGCTCATGGTAGATGAAAATAAAGAGTTTAGATCATTTTTCACTTCTTCATCTATTTTTTCAGTCTCCTCCTCATCATCATCAAGATTGATTACAATAGGAGGACGAAGGGTTATTTCCAAGGAAGGATGTATTAAAAGTTGTGGTTGTTGGATTTATTCATTTTGTTGTGAGGGTTGGATTGTGCTATCTTGTGGTGGGTAAAGAGAAAGAGGGTGGTCATCTATTGCTTCAGTCAAAGGTGGAGGTTGTTTTTCTTTATTTTCTTCCATGCGAGACTAATGAGCAAGGAGACGACGATGACGCCTACGTTCCCTAGCACTGCGGTTGCGTTTAATTTTATTTTGAATTTGTTGAGGTGTAAGAATGGATTGATCCATCACAGGTTCCTTGTCTCCTGGATGGGGAAGAACGGAAGAAGCCGAAGAGGATGGGTCAATCACTTTCTCTTTAGCTTTATACACTTGTTTAATGGAGGGATACATGTTGGGATTGGTTTCATTTTCTCTTGGTCATTTAAATGATAGCAGGAAGTGTCTAGGGGTGGTTGTTCATGAGGTTGTATGGTTTGTTCAATGTCAGACTCAGGATGAAGCATGGTTTCATCTATGATAGGAGGAGTGGAAGCGGATGGTGACATGTTACAAAGAGACAACTTGGTGATTCGTTTAGGTTTGAAATTTTGATAGGCTATGAAAAAGAAATTTTTACGAGGGGTGATGGGATCCATAGGTTTAGGCCAAAAGGATTCTAAGGAAAAATTACCTTTAGACGATAATGGATTAAAGCCACTCTGGTGTATGGTAAATATTTCACTGCCATGCAGAAACTTCAAAAATTTGTGAACAACTGAAGGGGTTGCTTTTATCGAGCGGAGCCAAGGATGACCCAGTCGTAGACGAAATTGATTCGATTGTGGAATAATTGAAAATGTTATCTCTAAAATTTTGGGTCCTATTTGTAAGGGGAGTATGATCGATTCGATCGTAGGCCATACAAAACCAGTACATGTTTTAATCCAGGAAGTTGGTTTATTATAATCATCTTGATACAACTCATGTAAAACCAAAAACTCTTTCGTGATCACATTCTCACAAGTAGGATCTATTAATATCCCATTGGTGGGCTTATCATAGATTCTACCGGATATGTAAAGAGGACCATCAGGAAGCTTTTGAAGTATATCTTTAGAAGAAAAAGTGATATCAAGAGTTTTGTTCATTGGGCCCTTACGAGAGATAACATCTATCACACCCAGAATTTCATCCATAGGATTAACTTGGGTAACATTTGGAGTTATATCATGTTGTTCATTATTTGTATCAACATTCATTACATTAGTGTTTGAAGGTTCACTAGCCTTGAGAAATGAAATATTAAGTTTACGCATGGGGTTGGTGAAAATTTATAAATTCTGGTTAGGGGGTGCAACAAACTTATTGCCTTGATCATTAACACCCACAATTGACAAGCAACCTGAATCAATGAGGTCTTGAACTAAGTGTTTGAAACACTTACATTGTTTGGTGTCATGGCCATTTTGGCGATGAAAATGGAAATAAGAATTTGGTTTGAAGGTGGGTGGTAAAGGTTTGGTGGTATCAAGTGGTTTAATGGTAGGCAAGGTGATCATTTGTTGTTGGAGTAATTGGTTCATTGTATTATGGAGGGTATTAGGTAAGGGAGTAAATTGTCTCTTCGAATCCCCATAGGTATAAGGCACCGTTGCTTTAACAACTGCCAATTGATTTGAAATAGGTTGGGTTTGTGGTTGAGGAGGTGGATTGAACTATAAAAAGCCTCTATTTGGTTTGTGAAAGTTTTGTGTGTTGTTTTGGTTATTAGGCTTAGACTTCTCAGCTCAGTTAGGAGTGGACTTTGAATCATGACTAGAAACTGAGTTGTGATAGCCACATAGGGTTGTGCATAAGTGCATGAACGAAGGGAATTTGATTATAGTTAACTTATCCTGAAGGTTTGTGTACAAGTTTTTGATAAACATCTTCTACAAATGTGAATCAGAAATTTTGGCATCAACTTGAGCATACAACGACTGATAACATGAAATGAAGTCAGTTACTTTTTCATCAACATTTTGTCTACAACACATTAGATCAACCATTATCTTTTTAGGAGTCATATGAACTTGGAAGTGACTTATGAAGGCATCCAAAAGCTCATTAAATGATTAGATGGAATGATTATTCTGTATTGAAAACCACTCTAATGCAGTATCTTTCAGGGTCCTAAGAATTTTTTGGCTAAGAGTTTATCATGGAGGACAAAATCACTACATAAAGTTGTATAAGCATTGAAATGGTTAATAGGGTCTCCTTTACCACCTTACTTCTCAAACCTAGGCATTTCTATCCCTTTTGTCATTGGGGTGCGTAATATTTCTAAGGATAAGGGGCTACTACGAACATGATATGTTAGTGGAGAATTTTGACCTTGGCTAATGGTGGAAATTTGTTGTTGCATGGATGAAACAGTATTAATGAGCTATGTAATGATGGGGTCGGGGTAAGTGGTTTGAGGTGGAAGAGAAAATGGTGATGGAGTGTATGTAATGTTTGGGGAAGTGAAAGGAACACTAAGAGGGGTGAAGTTGGTAGAGGGAACTTGCGATGCCACAATAGAACTAGAAATGCTAGTTGAAATTGTGAAAGAAGGAGCCACATGACTAACCTATTGCATATTTGTTGTAACCTGAGGAGTGGTATAAGTTGGTATGGATGCTATGGTTGAAGGGGGAGGAATGTGAGGTCCTGCTTGGCTTGAAACTATGTTTGTTCTTTGGGAATTAGAAGCATGTTTATTATAAATCTCAACAATTCTTTTCATAACTTGTAGGCCATCATCAATTTCAATCAAACAATGAAGGTTTTCTATGGTTGGTATGGCGGTGGTGGAAATTTTTTCAAGTTACAAGTCTTGTTGCAAGTGTGCAAAATCCTCATGAATATTAATGAATTTTTCTTATGGGATGGAATTGTTTTGTGTGTCAACATTCATTGGATGGAAAGGTGAGGGAATAGAAGTGGTATTGTCCATGCCTAATGCACCATTGTCCATACTAGGAGTAGGAGCTCTTGAAATCCCAAGGTCCACAATGAAAGTGCTATCGTGAGAAGCCATGAGTCTAGAACTTTGTCTCACTAAAGTATTATCAATGGGGCACCAAACACTCATACCAGTACCACAAAAGATTGGGTGAATACAAAAGAAAGGTAATCTAGGAGTGCTAAATGCAAATAACAAAAATTATACAAACTAAAATAGAGAACAAAAATGTAGGAAAATGCAATATGAAATGTGTAGGTGGATTGATTCACCCATGGTGGCGAATGAATCCAACTATGAGATTTTTTTATGTTTTTCAGAAAATTTAATGTGATTCTAATGCTTTGCAGATGACAACTAAGGATGTAGATGTAGATGTTTAGTTTTTTCAATGATATGCAATGCAAAAAATAAATCTAAATGAGTCTTTCACTAATTGAATTTTGAAAAACCCTAGGATGCAAAAACAATACAATACCCTAATTGAATGTTGATGCAAATGAAGTCTAAGATGCAAGATGAAATTGAAATTAGAAATATAAAGTGCTCAATATGCAGGTTCACCAAAATGAACTGTAGATTTTTGGGTAGGGCTTATAAGCTACTCTTGCACTCTTAGGATGTTTCACCTAAAAGGAGAGAGATAAACCCCACTCAAAATATCTATGCTAGGTTCACTCAAATTATGCAATGTATGATGTTATTTAGACTAAATGGAATGAACTAAGTGCAATTAGATGATCTATGTGACTGATTATGTATGTAAAAGCTAAGAGCAATGTTAGAAAACACAATGTGATATACAGACATGAACTATGAATGAACAAATGCAAAACGAAAAAGAAGGCTGATTTAGAGTGCACCTGGGCAGAGAGTGGAGAATCTAGAATCTTCTGAATGTTGTCTAAGATTACTAAAAATCACCAATGGGACACATTCACCACTGATGGTGAATCAATCCTACTTCTGATGAAAACTGTTGGAAACTGGTTTCTGAGTGTCGGGATCCAGAATCTGACAAATTATGGATTTCTAGCCTTAAAGTGGGACTCATTCTCCACTAATGGCGAATTAGTCCTCTCCCAAAATTTTGAGAAATTAGGGGACAATTTTGCAATACCAGATCTGAGGTTGTCTGCTTGTCACGTTGACAAAGTTAATTCTGTAGAAAATGGAAAAAATGTCTTCTCCAAGCTTGAAATAAGGTTGATTTGACTTGAAGCACTTTGTTGAGTTGTTTACTACCTTTCAATACTAAAACGAAGGATTTTGGTACCCAAATCCTTGCTCTTTTAGGGTATTTCACCTAAAAGGGGAAAGATGGACCAAAATGCACAATGTTTAAATCAAGATTAATACAAGGATCGATAGGAAATGGATGTGAAGTGTGTGGCATGGATGTATTTGTATGCTTACAAATGAAAATAAATGAATGTAAACTAATCTAATACAAAATGCTGAAAAACATAATGTTGATTGCAAATATGAACTAGAAACCTAAACAAATGAAAATAGAAATTTATGAAACTGAACAAAGTGCACCTGGAGGAAAAATACTATTGTTGGAATGTTCTAGAAGTCACTGTTAATGGCCATTGGGAAAGATTCACCACAAATGGCGAATCAGTCCTGTTTTTGATGAAAAGTTCCAGAAACAGGTTTTTGACTACCAGGAGTTGAATTCTAACAAAATCACTTTTCAGGCCTACATATGGGACAAATTCGGCATGCATGGTGAATAAGTCCTCTTGTAGAAATCAAAAAATTCAAGAGTTGATTCTGTGTAGCTAGATCTGTACTTTTGCTTCCTATAGGTGTCCGCTTCTAAAATTGTCAGATTCAGGTCTGAAAGTGACTTTTTGTTGATTCTTTGACCATTTTGAATAAATGGAGGACTTTAACGATTTTGCAACTTGATCTTCAATGATTTTCAAGCTCCCAAAGGACCTAAATCTGCAAAAACACAAGAAGATAAGAAGAAATGTTGATTGTTAGGGCATGGGGGTTTGCCTTGGTCAAACCCCGTTTAGGTAATTAAACCAAAATGATGAAAGAATGGAATGGAACATGCAATAATGGAATAGATTACCTTTCCATGATGATTGATCTTGAAAGTCTACAACATAACATGTATAATCTTCCCTTGAATGTCTTAGGAAGCTAAATTAATGTCTTGCAATGTGAAAGCCCTAACTTGCTTAATTAGATGAATAGATGATTGAGAGATGAGGAGATTATGAAAAGATAAGAGATGTAAAAATGAGGTGAAAATCACATATTTATACACACTTATGCCTTAGTTAACCTTTCATAACTCATCATAGGCTGACATCAAGTGATTTTGAATAAAAACCCAAAAGGAAATGTAAAAAAAAATGAATTTGGAGCCAAGGGGGACTCATTCGCCACCCATGGCAAATGGGTTCAAGCTAGGACCTGAAAGTATGTGTCAGGAAATATGTTGCATTTAATGTTGTTTGTTGGGATAATATTTAAAAATACACTTAATTAAGGCATATGAGGGCATAAAGGGACCAAATAAAGCATGAGAAAGGGATAAATAGTGAAGATGTGCCTAGAAAAGCATGAAATCTTGTTACAAGACCTTACAACACTTCAAAATAGTACTTGTTGATTAATAAAAAGGTAATGTTTAGATGAATTGTAATAAATAGGGTCTAGAAAAGTGTACAAATGTTTTACAACACTTCACAACACCTTCATAAGATGTCATTAAAAGAATTTTATTTAATTTGCAAGGGTCCAAGACCTAGTGTGGATGCATAAAATGCCTCAACACCTAAATCAAGTCCTCATTAAGTCTAATTAATCTCATGTCAAGCAAAAGGTCATTTTTTTCTATGACACATTTAGCCCCCAGTTTAGTGAGAAGATGAACTTGCTTCAAACTGACAATAAAGTAGACATTCAAGAGAGATCCCCATGTAGGTCAAGCCCCCAAGATACAAAATCATGCAAAGGCAAGATGGAAAGAAAGTCAAGGTGAAAAAGATGTACTCACTCTGGGGCCACAGAACTTTGGGTCGTCTATGGGGTGAGAAGGACACAAAACTTCTGGCTGCCTGCGAGGTGAGAAAGCCCAAAAGGTAAGATACATATGCTAGTTGGTATGCACTTACAAACACAAATGTGGCTATGGGGAAAATTTATTCCGCCAGTTGGGCTTTCCGCTCAACCATATTAAAGTTACACCCGTTGATAACTTTAACAAGGCACCACAAAAGAAAATGAAATGATTTTGATACTTATAGACATTGTTAATGCAAAATAATGTTAAGGATTGTTCAAAGGGATTTTTCTTAGTTCATGTAATGTCTCATCTTAGGGAGCATCATGTTCAATGTCTCGAAGATAGGATAAGTGCAAACGATATCATCTTGGGTAACAATATTGTACCTAATGCTTCCAAGATAGGGAATTGCAAGAAAAAGAAAATCACACAATGAAATGTGAGTAGTGATGTATTCCCCCACTTTAAAGCAGTTGTGAGCACCCGTACTATGAGAAATTGCTTTAAAGTAGAAGGAGAACATGAGAGCTTACTCGGAAGCCCTATGCCAAGTCATATGTTTTCGATAAGCTACATCATGAAAAAGGGAAGTATGTCATATGTGAGCTAATTGAAGGCATGTTGTCCACATCCCAAGCTTGATCTTATGTATTGATGAAAGGTTAATGACAAGCCAAAGGAGGTGACCAAAAGTGACATACGAAAACCCCTTGCCCCCACTTAGTGCAAGACAAAGGTGAGCCGAAACAATTGATGAAATACATACTAGAGTGAAAATCAATAGAAATTAGAGGAATTAGACGCCTCCACATAGGGAAGTAGACCAAACTCTTGAAAATGTTGGATTTTATGACTCAAAGTAGTACATTCATTAGTGGAGTGACCATGAACTCTATGATATGCATAGAATGAAGTCTTGGAATAGAATTTTTTGCGAGTTCTTGGAGGGAGGGTGATCAAGTTATCATGGAGAAGTCATGGCAAGATACCTTCTTGATCAAGAGGAGAAGGTGGTTGTGTGATTGGGGTCAAAGATACATCTTGCTTAGATGTCATACCTACACAAGACTCTATAGATTGCAAGATTTTGTCTTCTTCATCATAGGAGGGTACAAAATCTAATGAATTCAAATCATGAGTGTTTTGCGAGATGACAGTTTGAATGTTGTGGGAAGGATGATGTTCAAGACCATTGCTTGTGAAGGAGGAGGTAGGGGTATGTTGCATGAAATTAAATGAAGACGGGTAAAGGATGAGATGGTTATGCGGATGTACTATGGGATATGTATGGGGTTCATTGATCAAATGGGATCGAATGAACACTTGTGCATTCATAGCCTCAATAGTTTTATTTTGATGTATCTCTAAGTGAGGGAAATCAAGAACCACTTGTTTTCCACAATCCAGTGCCATGATATTCTCCCTAGGAGGAGATTTTTTAGGAGAACAATAAGCCACATGTTCGTGACAAGTAAGGCTTTTTTCTTCTACAAAAACTTCGTTGTAATAGGGGAATGATCAATGATGGAATTATGAGGAGGGAAATGATGAATGTCCATTGTCATTAAAGGCTCATTCTCTTGTTCTATATTATCTACCCTACAAGGAGAGCTTGTAATATGTTCATCCAAGTTTAAGGTTTGTAAAGCAACTTCATCACAAGTGGATGTATCAAGAGGAGAACCACTATGGTTTGCAAATAAATCTTCCCATAGGATAGGGACATGAGGGAAGGGAGGATCAATGTTGTCATGATTCGTAATAGGCATGTCTTCTAACACAACCTATTCTCATTACTTCAAGGAGGGGTATTAGGAGATGGAGAAGATGGATTATCATGACCATGAGGATTTGGTAAGGTGATGTTGAGGAATCTGTCTATGATCTCATGATCTTGTTGTGTAAGTTCATCCAAAGGGGAATAAGGAGATAGAAAATCAAGACTTTCAAGGCTTGTGACTTCTTGTATCAAAATACCTTCGTCACTAAGAGGAGAGGTATCAGAAGAAGAACAAGTATGTGTGTTATGATTATCTACATTCCCATTCTCACCAATGGGTAATGTGGGATTGAGGATTGGATTAATGGATTGTTTCTTAAAGTCCCTATTATGGTAGTCAAAAGAAAACTCATAAAAGGGGATATTATAATTATAAAATCCATGTTTAATCAAATCAAGAGCATATATTTTGAAAGAAAACATACTAAAATGAAAGAAAGTACAATGCAATGCAATTTTCAATTTGTAAGAATTTGTCTATACAATGCAACAATTTGAGAATGAAATGTTATGATGGAAAAAGTGAAATTAAACAATGCATGAAATGAGGTAATTGAAGTGAAATTTTAGAAAATGCATGCTACAAAAATGTAACTAACTAATATATACAAGTAATGACACCAAACAGAAGCCTAGAAACAAATTTCTGAGCTCCGTAAAATGCTAATTGAGGGGTCAGAAGGGACTGATTCGCCCCAGGTGGCAAATGAGTCCCAGTATGGAATTTTTTCAGAATTTTTAGAAATTTGTGACTGATTTTTATGAATTCTAAGTGCTATCATGTAGAGCTAAATGAAAAATGCATAAATTCAAAACTTTTCAATGATTAAAGATGCAAAAATGTAACCTATTATGCACTTGTACTCATGCGAAAATGAAACTCTAGAATGCAAGCTAACTAATTCCAAATGTGTTGCAAGCAACTCTAGAATACTGAATGGACTCCAAAATCAGAAAAGAGGGAATTCAAACAACGGGTTCACCAAAATGAAACGAAGGATTTTGGTACTTGAATCCTTCCTTGCTCTTTTAGGGTTTTTCACCTAAAAGGGGAAAGATGGACCAAAATGCACAATGTTTCAATCAAGATTAATACAATAATGGATACGAAATGGATGTGAAGTGTGTGTGGATGTGTTTGAATGCTTACAAATGCAAATAAATAAATGTAAACTAATCTAATACAAAATGTTGAAAAACACAATGTTGATTGCAAATATAAACTAGAAAGCTAAACAACTGAAAACAAAAAATTATGAAACTGAATAGAGTGCACTTGGAGGAAGATTACTATTGCTGGAATGTTCTGGAATGTTCCATAAGTCACTATTAATGGCCACTAGGACTGATTTTCCATAGATGGTGAATCATTCTAGTTTTTGATGAAAAGTTCCAGAAACAGGTTTCTGACTACCGGGAGTTGAATTATGACAAAATCAATTTTTAGGCCTACAGATGGGACTAATTCACCATGCATAGTGAATCAGTCCTCGTATAGAAATTTGCAAATTTAGGAGTTGATTCTGTGTAGCTAGATCTGCACTTCTGCTTCCTATAGGTGCCCGCTTCTGAAATTGTCAGATTTGGGTCAGAAAGTGACTTTTTGTAGATTCTTTGACTTGTTGAATAAAGAGAGCACTTTAATGACTTTGAAACTTGATCTTCAATGATTTTAAAGCTTCCAAAGGACCTAAATCTGCAAACACACAAGAAGAGAAGAAGAAATGTTGATTGTTAAGGCATGGGGGTTTTCCTTGTTCAAACCCCATTTAGGTAATTAAACCAAAATGATGAAAGAATGAAATGAAACATGCAATAATGGAATAGATTACCTTGCCATGATGATTGATCTTGAAAGTCTACAACATAACATGTATAATCTACCCTTGAATGTCTTAGGAAGCTAAATTAATGTCTTGCAATGTGAAAGCCCTAACTTGCTTAATTAGATGAATAGATGATTGAGAGATGAGATTATGAAAATATAAGAGATGTAAAAATGAGGTGAAAGTCACATATTTATTCACACTTGTGCCTTAGTTAACCATTCATACCTCATCATAGGCTGACATCAAGTGATTTTGAATAAAAACCCAAAAGGAAATTTAAAAAAAAATGAATTTGGAGCCAAGGGGGACTCATTCGTCACCCATGGTGAATGGGTCCCACCTAGGACCTGAAAGTATGTGTTGGGAAATATGTTGTATTTAATGTTGTTTGTCAAGATAATATTTAAAAATACACTTAATTAAGGCATATGGGGACATAAAGGGACCAACTAAAGCATGAGAAAGGGATAAATAGTGAAGATGTGCCTAGAAAAGCATGAAATCTTGTTACAAGACTTTACAACACTTCAAAATAGGACTTGTTGATTAATTAAAACATAATGTTTAGATGAATTATAATAAATAGACTCTAGAAAAGTGTAGAAATGTTTTAAAACACCTTCACAAGATGTCGCTAAAAGCATTTTATTTAATTTGCAAGGGTCCAAGACCTAGTGTGGATGCATAAAATGCCTCACAACACCTAAATCATGGCCTCATTAAGTCCAATTAATCTCATGTCAAGCAAAAGGTACTTTTTTTCTATGACACAAATACCTAATTACTTGTTAATTTGCATACACAAGTCTTCAAATACACATGCAAGAGGGGGAAAATGGTTGAGGGTTAGAGAATAGGGGTTTGCCTTGGTCAAACCTGCTTTGGTAATCAAACCATTAATGAAATAATGGAATGAAAGAGAATGATAAAAAAATAACATGCAAATTCTATCAACATACCAAACTATTGTTGAAGAAAGTCTGAAGATATGTCAATGGCTACTCCAAAATGCTTGATTAGATGATGCAAAGTGCTTGAATGCTTGATGAATTGTTGAATGAATGAGAAGATTGCTTGAATGTGTTAGGAGATGTAAAATGAGGAGAAAAACACTTATTTATACATTCTTGTGCCTTAGTAACCCATTGATACCTCATCATAGGCCAACATCAAGTAATTTTGAACAAAAACCCAAAAGAAAATTTGAAATATTTTGAATTTAGAGCTAAGAGGGACTCATTCACCACCCATGGGGAATGGGTCCCACCTTGGACCTAAAAGTGGGTGTCAGAAATTATCTTGCATTTAATGTTGTTTGTCGGGTTTACATTTAAATATACACTTAATTAAGGCTTATAAGGGCATAAAGGGGTCAAATAAAGCATAAGAAAGGTGTAAATAATGAGATTAAGCCTAGAAAAATGTGAAACTTTGTTACAAGACTTTACAACACTTCAAAATAGGACTTTATTAGTGATGAAAAGGTGATTTTTACGTGAATTGTAATAAATATAGCCTAGAAGAGTGTAGAAATGTTTTACAACACCTCACAACACCTTCACAAGACATCATTAATTGAATTTTAAGGACCTAATGTGCATGTTCAAGCCACATTACATTAATAAATCAAAGCAAAATGGACCAATCATTATGAAAAAAGACCTAAAAGGCCATGAAAATGACAAGGGGCCATTTTTCTATGGCACACCAACAAGTTCCTTATTTCTCGTGCCTACCTTTTGTTGGCCACTCCAAATAACATTGTATCATTTGTGAATTAAGTGTGTCACCAAAAAATGTATAGTTGGAAATTTTTATGCTCACTTGAGTCTCTCTTATGGACTTTGGCTTGTTTTTTCCTAGATTTAATGTTGTAATGTGGTCAACACATTCACATTAGGTCTTGGACCCTTGAGAATCATTAAGAATTCTAGGATATCTTGTAAAAGTGTTGTGAAGTGTTGTAACCCACTTTCACACTTTTCTAGGACCCTTTCATTATAATTCACTTAAATAACCCCTTTTTATTACTTACCAAGTCTTATTTCAAAGTGTTGTAAAGAGTTGTAACAAATTCTCACACTTTTCTAGACTTCTCATCACTAATTCAACCTTTTCTTATGTTTAAATGACCCTTTAAGACACTTTTTGGCCCTACTTAAGTGTATTTTTAAGAATATTCCCATTAAACATTATTAAATACACTTCAATCCCAGACACCCCATAAAATTGCCCTGGTGGGACCAAGTCGCCACCTGGGCAAGTTAGTCCCATTGGGCACAAAAAATAAAAATAATTTTAATTTTTTGGTGGGATTTTATTCTCTTACCCTTGAGGTCAGCCCGTGATGTGTTATTTTCAAGAAATATTGGATAATTGAGCATAAATAAAGGGTTTTCCCCCCATTTTTCATCTCCTACTATCTAATTCATTTTCAAGTATTCCAATTCATTATTCTCAAGCATTCAAGCAGTTTTAGCATCATCAAGTCATCCATTGGAGCACTTCATTGCATATCTTTAGATTTATACAAGGGTTTGGTGAGTTTGTGACATTGCATGTTGTTTATTCATCATTCTCTTCTTATTTCATTTCATTTCATTTCATTTCATAGGGTTTGATTATCAAATTGGGGTTTGACCAAGGAAAACTCCTATAATCTAACCCTTAACCCTTTTCCCCCTCTTTGCATGTGTGTTTGCAGGTCTTGTATGCAAATTTGTCAAAGAGGAAAGTGTCAAAAAGGTGTTTTCAATCCATCAAAGTCATCAAATTCAAAAAATCCCTAATTGAAACTTGGAGACCTCTTTCAGCTCATTTTCTGCAGAATCTAAACCACACCTATTAGGAAAGGAAGTGCAGACTGAAAGCTTTAGAATCTTGCCCTGAATTTCCTAAGATTCCTAGGTGGACTAAGTCACCATCTATGGTGAATTAGTCCCAGTGTCAGGCTTGAAAAGTGGTTTCTGTATTTCTGAGTACCCATTTGGCAGATTCTTGTTTCAGTAGATTTTCTCCAAAATTGCACTAAGTCGCCTAGCTAGGCATAAGTGTCCTAGTCAACATTTCTAGTCAAATCTGTAGGATTCCAGAGCCTCTCTACATCAGACTCTAGATTCTAGGTGCAACTCTCCAATCTTATTCAATTCTATTATCATTTACTTGCATTCTTAGGTGTTTTTGCATAGATCACCGTGTTTTCAAACAAGTTGCATTTCTTAGGTTTTGCATTAACAATCATCTTTCTTTTTTAGTTTAGTGCATTTAGACATTGTATTTAGGCATATTACATCCATCCTTGTATTTATTTTGAGTGTAGACAATAGCATTTTTGTTCCATTTCTCTCCTTTTAGGTGAAAAACCCTAGAAGAGTTAGAGAACCCTTAGATACCCAAAATCGATGTCCACATTAAGTATGAGTTATGGGGTCCACATTGGGTGTTATCTTAATGACTTAAAATCTCCCCCATAATATTTTTTCTTCTATGCTTCTACCAAGTGCTTCTACTAGGATTATGAACAAAAATGGGGAGAGAGGGTCCCCTTGCCAAACTCCCCATGAATCTTTAAAAAATCCGCGAGGAGTCCCATTAATAAAAATTGAAAATATAGGAACCTCAATGCAACTTTTAATCCACCCAATCCATTTTTAACCTAAACCAAACCTTTCTAGCACCTCCAATAAAAATTCCCTATCAATTTGGCCATATTCCTTCCATATATCTAACTCTATGATCATTTGATCCACCTTGTCCCTTCACACTATATGTATAGCTTTTTGTGCCAGTATTATACCTTTCACATGATTTCCTTTCCTAGTGCAAGCCCACTCTTCTCTTTTGAGATGACACTCAACAAAACCAACTTGATGACTGTTTTCCATCACCTTGGTGATTACCTTGTAAACTATATTACAAAGGGATATAGGTATGTAATCGTCTAATGCTTCCAATTTTTCTTTCTTTTGGTATCAAAACTATGAAGGTGTTGTTAAGCTCTCTCAACATGACATATTTCTTCCTTAATTTCTCAACTACTCCACCCATGTCTAACTTTAATATGTTCCAAAATATTTTCTAAAACTTTGCAGGGAATCCATCTAGGCCTAGAGCCTGATTGGAGCTCATTTGAAAAACTATTGCCTGAACCTCTTCTCCTATCACTAGTCTCATAAGAATTTCATTTTGTATTTTATTTATTAGGGCTGAGATATTGTTCAAGATCTATTTTTTTATTTGGTCTGGAAAGGTATTTTATTTCAATAGAAGGTTTATTAAATATGTTACTATCAATTCCCCTAATTCTTTTAGGTCTTGTATACTCCTTCCCTCTGTATTTTTTTAATTGTGAAATCTTGTTAGCACTTATTTTTTCTTTGTTAGTCATGTGAATTTTTTTGTATTTCTATCACCTTCCTTTAGCCAACATTCCCTAGACTTATGTCTTATACCCTCAACCCATACCTTAAACCCTATACCCAATATATTTAACCCTATTCCCTATAGCCTATAAAATTAACCTTATGCCCTCAAACCCATACTTAAACCCCAAACCTTACATTCAACCTTGTACCCTAATTTACCCTAAATCGTAAACCCTCAGCCCTATATCGAATATCCTAAACCCTAATCCCTATGCCCTATACACTTAAACCTATACTCTCAACCTTGCACACTATCCCTCAATCCTCAACCCTATACCTTAAACCCGAAACCCTACACCCTCAACCCTCATCCCTTTACCCTAACACCTCAACCTAATATACTAAACCCTATACTCTAGAGCTTCAAGTTGACCATTTTTCATGTATAAATTTGATACACTTTTTAAAGCCACTTTGGGACTCCTCCTAATGGTGAATACTCACTCTAGGTAAATAGATGCCACAATAAATACATACAAACATAGGGTATGTGCAGGATCATGGGGGTCCAAACTAGGCCCCTAAGTGGCAATGAAAATTCAAAAAATCAGAGTTAGGCAACTTGACATAAAAATTTGAATAGCTTATTAACATAATTTGAAAAATATGTAAGAACAAAAGTTGTAGCAAATTGAATGTAGTTTCTAGGCTACTAGTCCTTTTTGGAAAAGAATAAATTTGTTTTGAGAAAATTTGAAATTTTAATATAGTGGTACTAAATATTAGGAAAAAGATAAGAAGCAAGTGTATGTTTGACCACCCTAAGTACAAGAAAAAATAATAATTTTTTTTCTGAATTTTTCAATATAAGTAGAGGACACATGCCCAGATGTTCCGGATATTTTTTTGTAATTTTTTCCATGTAAATAATTAGTTATGATTTTTTGTTAGAAATTTTTAGAATTATTAAAACGTCTGTGTCTGACCACCATAACTTGGTCAAAAAATTATGAAATTCATTTTTTTTTAATCTTATAGTATGTGAAACATAGAATTTGGTGCATCTTGTAGATTCAAAAAATGTTAAGTAGTTTGAAAGTTATAGAAGTTTTTCAATCAGCCTATCAATCAGGACTTTAGATGTAATGTAGGTAGAAAATCAATAATAATTATTTATTAAATTCAAAATAAGGAAAAATTTATATTGGTGGAAAGCTGAAATTTTTTTCTATAAACCTTTTTTGTTTGATGAAATTCAGGTAAAAAAAAAAGTGGTCAACCACAAGGGTGAACTTCGTAAAACTAAACAAATTTTCAAAAACACATTTAAAAACACATTTTTTGGGTTGAATTTCCAAGTCAGGAAATCCCAAACCAAATCATTTAATTTATGTCACATCCTGATTAATTTAATCTAAACTCATGTCACATCCTCTAGCTTTTCCCACTTGCACAAATAAATCATTTAATTCATTTATTAAATCTTCATTTTCCCTCAACAGGGCATCTTTAGGGAATATTTCTCCATTTCAAATCTCCCTCCAAGTGGGATGAGTCCTTCCAACATAGCATTAATTCTCCTCTTACATGTCCCCCACTAGGCATTTAAGACCACTTCTCCCTCCAACAAGCCAAATTTGAAATTTGAAAAGGCCACCTAATGTCATTTATTGGCACATTCACCAAAACTTGCACACCCTTGGCCCATTCACATTGTGACAAGTGGCTCCTTCCTATTGGTTGAATCTTTGTCCCACATTCACCCATTTTGCATGTCTCTCCATCACTCTCCTATAAATAGAGAGCTCATCCTTTGCATTTGATCATCCACAATTTGAGTATTTGCACAATATTCAAGAATCAAACATCTCCATCATCAAGAGTTTATCAAGGGGTTGGGAAAGGGCTACTTTCCACATCAAAGTAGCACCATTCCCCCTATAGAATGCTAGTTTGGTCATTAGAATAATGTTTCATTGTGTTTTGCTTGCTTTTTGCTTCTTTTCCATTATTCTTGTGTTCAAATGAATTTTATAGGGAATCTTAGGTTTGTTTATTTTGAATTGACTAATAGAAAATTGTGGTCATTGTTTGAAGTAATGCAGATTTGGGGTTCACATAATGGCACCCACTATGGGGCATGAGATCGTTGATACAGGCTTAGCTTGCGGGCTTCTACTTTCTTTTTGATGACTCATGCTGCCCTAAACTTCCCAAAGAGATGAATGTTAGATAATCTCACATTATGAAATTTATGTTCTAAGTCTCTGGCTCCTAACTCGATACCATTTCAATATTTTCTTTTATGCATGCCTTCTAACATTAGCTTCATGTTTCACTACCTTGTGATAGTCTTGATTTGTCTTTAGATTTTCAACTGCAACTTGCATTTTTAAGTGATGTGATCATTTGTTTTAGAGTCTTCTATCGCATTGTAGTTATGCTTTCTATTTTCTTTCACAAATATTGGATATATCAATTATAGTGCCTGTCTCCTCTTGTGTTTTATTTGCAGATGCATTACTTGAGAGCACATTTCTTTAAGACACTTTGTTCCATTATAAAGTCTCTCTGCTATTTTCAAAATATAAATGTTTGTCTAAGAAGATTTTGTTATCTAAAAAATGGGTGGGAGGAGTAAAAATGCTGGTACATTGATAATATGTCTTTCTTTCTTTGAATTCATAGTGTCTTCATGTTGAAGCTACATAATAGGTGGGAGAAAGTCAAAAGAGAACATCAATATGCAGGGTGGGAATGACACACTTTTACAAATAGATCAAATCTTTCTAAAAAGTGCAAAATCCTTGTTCAAATATTGATTGATGTGGTAGGTAGTAAAAAAGAAGGGGGGTCTTTGTCTCTATTCAAATAAAAGCTTTTGTGCGCCCTATCTTTTCCCAAGACTTGAGAAATCTGAAATATAGTTAGCTATATTTATTTTTATGATATAAGAGAGCTACTATTTTAATTGATTGAGTATCATAAAAACTATCTTTCAGCATCATTCCTTCTAATATGAATTAATGGGATAATTGTTGCATGATTCAATATTGATCTCTCATTAATCTTGCTATATTTTTCATTAAAATCAATGTCTCTCATTAAATATGAAGTTTTGCAACTTACATAGAATTAGGCTCAAATTCAATACTTGTTGGCTACGTCACCAAAAGAAGACTTTATGTGGGTTGAGGATGTGTGAGATCCAAGCAAGATTTATTGTAGACTGAAATTAAGCATTGCCTATCAAATCCAAAGGATAGCTGTAGATCTCTATCTCTTACAAGATCATTTTCTTGTTTTGACAAGTTTAAAGTTTTTTGGTTTGAAACTGTATTCATCATATTGTTATCATTGATTATCATACTTCTTATTTGTGATTTTTTTGAAATATTTGTAGGTTGGCATTTAGAGACAATGACTGTTTTGCTCTCACATTGGAATCAAAGAACACAAATAGATTGGAGTTGAAGAATTGAACATCAAACTTGAGATTCACAAAGCATTTTTAAATGCTTAGAGCTTCCATTTTATGCTTTTGTTTTCTATTTTAGGCTAACCCAGGTCTTTTTGGGCTCTAAAACGAACATTACAAAAGCTTTCAATTTTCGTTGCAAAGGGTTAAAATGAACTTTAGGAAAATTGACTAGATTTTTTTTAAGGTTAACAATTGAACAAGGCAACTTTCATTTGTCCTTTGGTGCTCTAAAAAGAATCACATCATTGCTTTGTGGACTTAAAATGAACAAGTGCTTCTTTGTTTTGTAATTTCTTACTCAAAGTAATACCATTGAAAGGACGTATGCGCTTCTCTCGTGCCTCACGATGATCTTGAGAATCAAAAGGCCTTTTGGTGACATTAAGTTGCTTAAGTAATTGCCCATACACTTCAATTTGGACTTTAAAATTGAACACATCTTGTGAGTGTGAGTGGAACCTATCGCGTGTAATCTCTCTTTTTTTTTCAACAAAGATCAATTGAGTTACGAATATGTTTTCTCACTATTGTTTATCTTAGAGGGCCTTCCTTATGGGAAAAAGTAATCACCCAAGGGAATGACTCAAACAATAACACTCTAAAGCCAATAGTATTTCCAGTTGGGATATAAAAGTGGGTACTAGAACAAAGGCTAGTATCACGTGGTTGGCTCTGACGAGAGGGGAACAATGGTCTCTCACCTTGATGGGTCAACTCCTACGAACATAAAGTCCAAATTAAAACCCTTGTTGTCTAAAGGCCAAAATCCCTATCTATTTGTTGGTGCAAGAACGGTTGTTCTAAAGCCGCCCCACATTTTTATGATTTTTAGTAGAAATGGAAAGTATGCCATGGGAGTTTCATGGGTCTGATGCTTGGCTGCCCTAAGAAGTGAGTGTCGTGGAGGGGAGCCAGTGGGGTCAAGCATCTAGCCATTCACTAAAAATAAGCGTAGCTGAACTTTTCCAAGTGGGGACTCAACAAATAAAGTCTTTCATATCCATAGGGTCGTACTTGTTCTTGGTTACAAAACACTTTGATTGTTCGAAAACATTGGGAAACAAAATTTCAACATTGGCATCAAAATCTCAAACCCTTGAGGAGAAGCAAATATCCTTGAAAAAATTGACATGCTATTGCTTTCCCTTGGGATTCGTATCCTTAGAGGCTTCTAAGCATTTGGATTTCATATCAATTTTCTCCTAGTAAGGTCAACATTAGGAAACCTTTGCCTTGATTTCCTCGATTTCCACATAATGCACTTTGTGGGATGAAAGAAAATTAGGACATTGGACATCTAGCTTGAAAACTAATCAAGAAGTGTTTGTGGTAAAACGAATCCATTAAGCAAAGATTAAATCAATTGGACCCAACACATGTGCTTGTGTATCTTTTGATCATATGGTTTTCATGCAAACATTGGTCTTTTGGTTTTGAAATACTCTTAGAGAAAAGAATGTTATTCACTAACTTGGTCTTGTAAACAAGGTTCTCCTTAGGTTCATTTAGGATCAAATCAAACACTTCATCCATTCCAAACATCTATGAAAACCGATCCCACCAAACAACTTTAGAGCTTTGGAAACATCATTATCTAGACTTGGGTACATCCTTAAACCAAATCAAAACCATCTATTTAGTTAGGTGTGTTTGGATGAATCCTTCCTCACACACCTAATTAAATTATCACCTCTTTGAAAAAATTTATCCTAAGGTCACATCCAACATCTTAGGGTTAAAAGTTCATTATCCAAATCAAACCAATCAAAATCAAACCCTAAGTCTAGCATTGATCCAAAGTTCCTAAAAAATCCTAAAAAATTCAACACCCATATCATTCACCCCTTTCATCCTTCGTCTCATCATTGGTCCTAAACAACTTAGAGGTCACTTTTGCAACAAGGTCAAAACATAAGAAGAACATGGAACATAAACTTGATTCATACATCATGAGTAATCCAAATCAACCAAACTTTCAAAGTCTTACGAAACCAATGGGTTATCAACACTCACATTTATGCAATCCGTACATGGGATCATTCACTCCTACAAACCTCAATGCTACAATAAATATGAGTATGTCCAATCTGAATTTTGGAACACCTTTCCCTAGTGTATATTTAAATCAAATTCCAAACCTATAAATCTATCAACCAAACACCCAATGCACGAGTCTTCCACAAATGAACAACATCATTCCACCAAATCCATACATGCCAAGTACAAGTTTACCAAACATGAACATTTTAAATCCAAACTTGGTAAACTTTGTGATGGATATGTTTGCGAATCACACAAATGTTGTTCAAAGTCCAAAAAAGATGTTAACGACTCCATGTATTAGTCCAATTCAATGTAACACCATGCAAAATCAAAGTTACCTAAATCAAGGGAATGTGATTCCCAACCACAACAATGTTCAATTTCAACCTATCATGTCAAATCTAAGCGTCATCCCAAATCAGAAATTATCCAAAATTAATTTGTCCAGGATCCCATACAAACACTGCATGTATGCATTCCAAACTTGCTTGAACAAAAACCAAATAAGCTATATCAAGGGTGTCTAAATCAAAATCAGGATCAAATTTCACTAGATCAACTTGATTCACTTACCAAAATAATTGATTCATTTTTCCAAGATCAATCACCACATCTCCAAAATCAGCCACCACAAGGTCAATTCAAAGTGCAAATCTCATAAGGGAACAAACAAAAATACACACCAATTGGGAGACCAATCGAAATCGGTCCTGCAACAATTGGTACAAGAAAATATCATCAAGCTTCCCATCTATGGGAACTATCAAGAACCCCTAATTAAACCACTAGGGTATAATGAGGAGCACCATTGTGATTTTCACAAAACAAAGGGACACATAACATCAAATTGTATTTGACTCAATAATCTCATCCAAGACCTTATTGATCAAAAGATAATTAATATTGGGGACAATGATCAGGATTCAACCACTGGTGATAGCATTGACAATCTCTCCACCACAATTGGTGAAAATAATTATCAAAATCTACCAATCAATGAGCATATTGAAGATGTTTCTACCTCATCCGAAGATAAAATCAACATATATCAAGAGTCACTTTTCAATCATGATCAAAATCCACCAACAATACCCAACAATGATCCAATTCAAGAAATGTCAACATCACTTGACCCTATGGTTGAAGACATTCACAATCTCTCCACCACGATTGTTGAAAAAAATGTTCAAGATCTCTCCATTAATGAGCACATTGAAGATGTTTCTACCCCATCTGATGATCAACCCACCATACATCAAGAGCCACTTTTTAGTGATCTATTTCAAGGAGTGTTAGAATTATTTGATCTATTGACATAACCATGACCCATCGATCAATGATCATGTTGAAAATGTCTCTACATCACCCAATGATTTATCTCAATAATTTATTCCAAAGCATGATCAACATCTTTCAACAAAGTCTAGCAATGGTCCTTCCCAAGAAATATTGACATCCTTTGACCTCATGGTTATAGATATTGAAGGAATCTTCAACTCAACACTTGATTCAAATTCACTCAAAGATCAAGAGGATATTGAGCCACCTCCTATGCCTAAAGAAGATATCCAAGAACCCTTTGTAAGCAATCCACCCTTTGAAATGAACCCATGTGAAGAACTTGATCCAAAGCATGCCGAAAGAAATTTTTAAATCATTCAAGATTAAGAATTTGTATCTCCAAGCTACTACAATGGTCTAATGGATACTCTCCTATCTATACAAGATGATCATATCCACATAGCACTTACTCCTTCATCTACCCATGAGATGTTTTATGTGGATGGACACATATATGATCTTCATTCAAAACATGATTCCTTTACCCCTGACATTATTACACAAAAAGAGTAGGTTATTGATTCCTATAGTCAAATTGAATTGTCAACATTAGGATCAGATATATCCCAAATTTAGACTAAGGAAATCATGTATGAGGATATCCAACATTATCCACTCAAGGAAACCAGTTAGATAGAACATGATATTCCAAAGTTAGTAGAACAACAAATTCCAATAACATCATCTGCAGTGGTCATTTATTAGAGAATGCATTCTAAACAAGAGTTCTTAGAATAGGAAAAATCAAAGCATGAAGGTGCTACTACCACCATACTAGGGGAAACTATGTCTCAAGCAAACATCAACATAGGGGGCACAAAGAATCCTTATGATGAAATCAATGTCAATACTACAACCAACAACATCACGAATCTTCATCCCCCCATCAACCCATCCACGAATTGGGACCAAAATCAAAAGAAATATTTAAATCAAAGTACAAAGAATGTCATCAAAGAAAAAGAAGCTAAGAAGCATATCGAAAAAATTAAATACAAGTGGATACTAAAGAATACAAAGGAAGATTGTCCCTATCAAACTCCATTAGTCAAAGAAACTATGGGGAAAAATAAAAAAGGGAAATGTATCCATAAAAGATGTCCATAAAAGAAAAAGAAAGCATCTCAAGCAACATACAAAGTATATCAAGCAGTAAGTCCTAATTCCATGCACATTTTCATATCCACCCATCATTGCTCATCTTCCCAAGTTTGGAGAGTCAAAGGTTCCAAACTATCAACCAATCCATCTTTTATCCCTAAGCACACTCCATCCATTCCTCCACACATAATATCCAATTCTCACATTGACCATGCATTCAAAGCTACCCTTCATCATAAGGATTCATAAGGCACTCTATCACGATGTGCGCACCAAGATAGAGTTAATCCAATATCAATAAAGCAAATCAGGAATCTCAAAAGTTGTATTCAAGTGCACATATCTTAGCAAAACAACTTCTTCAAGTAGGATATCGATGGAACATTATGACAGAATCATCTACATCGGCAAAACCAGATGGTTCAACATGAGCTTTAAATCTTTCACAGAAAAATACAAAAAAATCAAAAAATATGAAAATCCAAAAAAAATTAGAAAAAGGATTGAAAACAGTAAAGATAAAAAAATCGTCCTCTAGTGAAAACTGCATGGGTGGTGCTTTGGGTAGGTACCATGATGAAAACCTAGAAAACAAGTGTCATGTGTAGAATTGAGCATCTATGCGCACTAGTTTAGGAGAAATCATCTTATCACATCCATAATAACTCCAACATTCCATCCATCTTATATCCATAATAAATCCATTCATCCATGAACCATTTATCCAATCCATGTGCATATATCTGCATCGATAGTCTGAGTTATTTTGATCTTGACAAAGTTTGGTACACACTTTACACTTGTTTATGGTAAACATCTTGACATGAGCCATTTTCATTGATCCTATCCTACCCAACATTATCTAGGCCATGAAGCACTATCCAAATGAGCTTTCTTTATTCAAACACCCTATCTGATCGTAAGATAATCCATATCCCTCCATCTATACACCTATCCAAGCATCCATCCATGGCATTCCATACATTTCTAGACATTGGGGGAAAATATTTACATCTTGCTTCAGGAATAAATCTTAACATATATCCTCCAACTTATGTGGTGATCCAAACATTGGAAAATCACATTGGTCAAAGCATTTGTGATCCAAGATCCAAATCACTAGCCCATGGCACATTTTGACAAGAAGAGATTCATCGAACATCGAACATCAATCCAAACAATCAATATCAATCACATCTAATGCGTGCTTTAATGTCACATCAAAATTAATTGCTAGACATTGGGGGCAAATATTTACATCTTGCCTCAGGAATAAATCTTAACATATATCCTCCAACTTATGTGGCGATCCAAACATTGGCAAATCACATTGGTCAAATCATTTGTGATCCAAGATCCAAATCACTAGCCCATGGCACATTTTTACAAGAAGAGCTTCATTGAACATCGAACATCAATCCAAATAATCAATATCAATTGCATCTAACACGTGCTTTAATGTCACATCAAAACATTCAAAAATAATTTTGTTCCAAAACCAAGCTTCAAAATCCCAATCAATCAAATCCAATCAAACCAACATCATTTTGGGATATCTTTCCCAGTCCTTGTGTTGCTTAACACAATCCTTGCATTGTTGTGCATCCTCAACAATGTTATCATCACCAATCTTGATCAATCAAATCCTTGCATTGTTGTGTATCCTCAACAATGTTATCATCATCGATCTTGATCAATCAAATCTAATCAATCCCTCATCGTCTTGGGATAATCCTTCCTAATCCTCGTGTTTCTTAACACTATCCTTGGATTGTTGTGTATCCTCAACAATGTTATCATCATCAATTCATTGATCCGATCAATCAACCTTAGCTTGGTTTTCAACAAAATACCAAAACAGAGCACTGATATCGTCATATGCATATCTATATCCAAATCGTCAAAATCATGCAAAAATCCAAAAAAATTCAAAATCATATCAAAATCCAAAAACATTCAAAAAACAAAGAAAATCCAAAAAAAAATCCAAAATCATATGAAAATCCAAAAACATTCATAAAAACAAAAAATGTCAAAAAACATGGAATCCGAACTATGTCATCTCTAAGCTTCAACGTAGGCAAGGCTAATCTTTGATTAGCCCCCAAGACATAAAAACACAAAAACATTCGAAAAAGACATCAAAATCCAAAAAAAAATCATAAAATAACACAAAATCCAAAAATATTCGAAAAAACATCAAAAATCCAAAAACATTCATAAAATCCAAAAACATTCAAATAACCCAAAAATACCAAAAACAACCTCAAAACATTTCAAAAAACTCCAAAAAATCCAAATATTTGAAAAAATCCATCCATCCCATTTTGCTTTCACTTGCAATAATCTCATCCATAATGAACAAATCGTCACACTCACCCTTTGGCAAAACAAACAGAAACAAGCATAACAATCAGCAAAAGCAAGAACAAAAGAAAACTTCAAACCTTTAAATGCAAAATCAAACTCTTGATCATTCGCAAACATGTCTATCGACCTTATATCAATAGCCTTTTTCAACAACCTATCAACTTGCCAACATCCACTAACATGTCCTAGGATGCATCCTTCCTACAATGGGAATTATCTATTGGAAAAACACTTTGGATAAACAAAATGACATGCCACCATCCACTAACATGTCCTAGGATGTATCCTTCCTACAATGGGCATTATCTATTGGCAATCGTTTCGGTCCTTATCCTAAACAAAACAAATCCCTTTGGCTAGAGGTATGAAGGACATTGACTTGTTTTTGTTCTTGATCTTTTCTTTTTGACTTATCTCTTTGTGCTCATTCCAATAGCCTCTCAATGATGTCCAAACAAAAGGATTTAGAGAGATAGGAATGGGGCAATGGTCATTATCTTTTTATTTGTTGTGCTTGTTGGATGTTCTTGTAATATAACCTCGATCATGCGTGCTTTATTTGGGCATAGGGAGGATGTTTTAGGTATCTTGTTGACCATATAGGAAGGCTTACTTTTCTATGTTTTGGTTCGAGATGTTTGAAATATATGAACTACATTTTAAATAAGGTTTCGTATGTCAGGTGTGAACAAGAGTACTCCTATCTGATTGTCGAGTCAAAGTCCATCACACTAAGTGCAACACCATCTTGTTTCTTTATACCTTGATGCATTGTGCTTATGCATGTTATCAAACATAAGGTAAGTGGTCCTTTTAAAGTCCCAATTGCTAATAAGAAAATCATCCATCTCTCATCATCATCGACTCATGTCTTGTTGGAATCTCTTACTTTCTTCTATCTCCTTTCCACGCTAACATCAACATGATCAGGTAATCATCATCACCAATGCATCCATCTTGCATCCAAAAACCATCAACATACTGCATATCATATCATATCATATCATATAAGAAAGACCGATCATCTCACATGCATGTTCATCATCATAATATAGACCTGTTAGTCTAAGCATCTCATAAACCAGACATTTGCATAAAAATCCATTGCATAATCATATAGGCATCATCACATCATATCTTCATTTAAGTTGTTTAGGATAATATAGATTGGTTATTCTAAGCATCTTAAAACCATCTAATTTTCCTCATCATCATAACCATCCATACATCCATCTTGAATCTCTTTATCATGAGATCAACCCTCAAATTGAATTTTTTCGCTCGATCTCTTGGGGGGGCAATGTATTGGTGTATTTTTTGTTGGGGTATTCAAAGAAATTAGAAATTTTTTGAATTATGATCGCGGTAAGTTTATTCTTTGAACCAATGCAGCAAGTGCATTGCTTCAAAGAGGGGAAAAATATAGACATGCAAAATTAACATCATGCATTTAATTAAGTCATATTCATCATTTCGTTAAATAAATTGAGTTTATTTGATTTATCTCCAAAGTCCTCCATTTAAATTAAATAAATTCATCTTTACCACTAACATCATCCCCTTTAGTTAAATAAATCAAAATATTTATTTAACTAAGTCTAAATCATTTTTCATCTCTTTTTGATTTATTTTAATCCATAAATCTAAGTCAAAAATTCAAATCATCTAATCCTGATTAATTTAATCTAAACTCATGTCACATCCTCTAGCTTTTCCCACTTGCACAAATAAATCATTTAATTCATTTATTAAATCTTCATTTTCCCTCAACAGGGCATCTTTAGGGAATATTTCTCCATTTCAAATCTCCCTCCAAGTGGGATGAGTCCTTCCAACATAGCATTAATTCTCCTCTTACATGTCCCCCACTAGGCATTTAAGACCACTTCTCCCTCCAACAAGCCAAATTTGAAATTTGAAAAGGCCACCTAATGTCATTTATTGGCACATTCACCAAAACTTGCACACCCTTGGCCCATTCACATGGTGACAAGTGGCTCCTTCCTATTGGTTGAATCTTTGTCCCACATTCACCCATTTTGCATGTCTCTCCATCATTCTCTCCTATAAATAGAGAGCTCATCCTTTGCATTTGATCATCCACAATTTGAGTATTTGCACTATAGTCAAGAATCAAACATCTCCATCATCAAGAGCTTATCAAGGTGTTGGGAAAGGGCTACTTTCCACATCAAAGTAGCACCAATCCCCCTATAGAATGTTGGTTTGGTCATTAGAATAATGTTTCATTGTGTTTTGCTTGCTTTTTTCTTCTTTTCCATTATTCTTGTGTTCAAATGAATTTTATAGGGAATCTTAGGTTTGTTTATTTTGAATTGACTAACACCAAATTGTGGTCATTGTTTGAAGTAATGCAGATTTGGGGTTCACAAGTACATATATTTTGTATAGTATATTATATATTACTATATTATATATTATATTGTATACTATATAGTGCATATATTTTGAATAACTTATATTATATATTATATAATATATTTAATACATAGTATATATTATATATTTATTGATGTGTGACCAATTCACAAGAGAGAGAGAGAGAGTGTGTGGAGGGACTTGAGAGAGAGGGAGAGAAAAAGACCTAAGAGGGAGTGAGACTTGAGAGGGATGGGGAGAGAGAGTTGAGAGAGAGAGAGAGAGAGTTGATTGGGAGAGGGAGAGAGTCTTGAGAGGGAGAGGGAGAGAGAGAGAGTCTTGATATGGAGAGAAAGAGACTTGAGAGGGAGAGGAGGGAGAGAGTCCAAGAGAGAGATACTTGAGAGAGATAGAGGGGGGCCTAAGAATGAGAGGCAGAGAGAAAGAGAGGACTTGAGAGGGAGAGCGAGAGGAAAAGAAGGTGAGAGAGCTCTTAGAGACTTGAGAGAGGGGGGAGGGACCTGAGAGTGAGAGGGAGAGATAGATAGAGAGAGGGAGGGAGAGAGAGAGAGGGAGAGAGGGAGAGAGGGAGAGACCTGAGAGAGAGGGAGAGAGAGAGATAGTTGAGAGGAAGAGTGTTCTCCCATGTTAGGACCCTCTAGAATAAGAAGTGATACAATCATCAAACAAAACCATTACAACTCAATTCAACATTCATGCCATTAAAACCTTCAAGTTTAATAACATGTCATTAGATCATTCATGTAAAAGGTATAAAATCATCATGAATAAGAATCACTATCTTCCAATCATGATACATAAACAAGAACATTATGTACACCAAAGGGGTTTGATGCAACTTTCAAACAAAATCCTTAGAAGACATCAAGATACATGTTAATTAGATTATTTATGTGAAATCTATACAAAAATTATGTTCAACAAATAAGACATCAGTCAACCATGATGCATGAATAAACACTATATATGCACACTATATATGAACAAGCACTAAATTAATAGATTATAATTTAATATTTATTACTTAATTTTTGTCTCATCATTATACTATTATATTCATAAATTCAACACTAAAAGTATCCATCCAACCAAATTCTTCATAAAATATCCATCCAACAAAATTCTTTATAAAATATTCATCCAAGATCAATTTTTTTATAAATATAAGATCATTTTTTCAATAAAGTTTTGCGGTTCTCAGTTGCATCTCTTCATTTCTTTGTGTTTTTTCTCTTTATATTAGGATTGTCTCCTTTCCTCTAGCCATCGTTGATGCTCGTAAGTCCACTTCCATGGACCTAACCACATCAACAATAGTTTGCATTTTTGATGCAAAACGCCTCAATAATGGGTGAACACATTCTTCATTTTGAATAACGTTAACTTGATCCTGAATGGTTCTATCATTCACATTGACTTGTTCTCAAAAGTGAGCACCATCAGATGTATAGGTGGTGGAGGTGGGGGGTTATGAGGTGGAGTGGATGGAGTTGGAGGGCGTGGATCCATGATTTAGATATAAGTGAACCTGCATTAAATTTGTAATTTAAAAATGTAAGATACATGTTTAAAAATAACCTTAAACCATTCAATATAAATGACTTAATTGAATACAAATGAAAAAATGTGTAAAGCTCATTTATGTCTAAGGCATGTAAATGGAAAACAAATAATTGTTAAGGTGATGTGAAATCTCATTTTAATATACATTAAATTTTTACATCGCTGCAATGTGGAAGTGTTAAGCTCCAAATTGATTCAACAAAGGTGGAAGTGTTAAGCTCCAAATTGCCAATACTTAGTGAATCTGTATACATAGATAGTAATGATTAAACAAAACTTGTCCCTGCAGCCATAGGGAAATGGGAAAATTTAATGGCCAATAATTGATGGTTGTGCGAGAGACTATCATTTGTAAATGATACAATATGATAGCCTCCTACATAGCCCATTGATTATTACCCATTCACTTTTCCCATTTCCATATGGTTGCAAGGACAAGTTTTGTCTGGTTAGTACTAACAATGGATCTAGATTCACCAAGTATTGGAAATTTAGAGCACTTCCAACAAGGATCCTTTCTATTTTGAGAGCTGAGTAGAGTCAAAACAATTAAAAAATTAAAAAACAATTTTTTTAGCAAAGAAATAATAAATTAAGAATAAGAAACAAAGCAAGAATTTAAGAAACATGAGAATAAGTAATAAAGAAGGAAAAATAGACAAGAATGTAAAACAGTTTAAAAAAATGCAGAAAGAGGGTAATGAAGGTTCTATTTTATGTTTTTTTAGTATGCTAGGTTCAATTTTATGCTTTTTTTTCTAGTAATGAAGGTTTCATTTTTTTGTTTGATGTTTTTTTTTTCATTTTCCACTAACTAGGATTTCAATTTTTTTTTAAGTTTAGATAGAAATGAAAAAGTTCAATAAAAATACAAATATTGCAAAAAAAAACTTCAATTAATCACTAATTAGCAAAAAAAATTGAAAAAATGCAAAAAACACATACCTGGAACTTGTTGGAGGTCGCTCGAGGTCGCTGCTCGACTGCTGTGTCACAAAAATGATGCAGGGTTCGTGAAAATGAGGAAGTTTTCACGTTATAAAGTCCTCAAAGAAACAAATATCCATTATAAATAGATATCCATTTTGTAAAATTATATTGTACTCCAACGTGGCTTCAAATCCAATGGAATAAAAAATGGATATCCATTCATAACAAATATCTTTTCATAATGGATATCCATATATATAGTAAATTTATTGTACATATATTTCACATATACTTTATGTTATATATTATGTAATATATATGAAATATATTATATATTATATTATATTATATTATATATATATATATAATATATAATATATATATATATAATATATAATATATATTATATATTATATTTTATACATAGTCTCCCTTTGAAAGCGAGTGAGGGTTTCTCCTCGAGAAAATGGATATCCATTTATAACAGATATCTGTTATAAACATATATCCATTTTGTAACAACATTATAAACAAATATCTATTATAAATTTATTATATATAAATATACTATAATATATATTATATATTAAATATATTATATATTATATAATATATTTAATACATAGTCTCCCTTTGAAGTCTCCATCTCACTCTTAGATCTTTAGTATATATTTAATCATTATATAATAAAGAGAGGGAGAGAGAGAAATACATGAAAGGGAGAGAGGGAGAGAGAGAGACTTGAGAGGGAGAGAAGGAGAGAGGGGGAGTGGGAGAGGGAGAGGGAGAGAGAGAGGGGGAGAGAGTGGGAGAGTGGGAGAGAGAGGGAGAGAGGGAGTGGGAGTGGGAGAGAGGGAGAGGGAGAAATCCTAAGAGGGAGAGAGTGGGAGAGTGGGAGAGAGAGAGAGTGGGAGAGAGGGAGAGAGTGGGAGGGAGGGAGAAAGTGGGAGGGAGGGAGATTGGGAGATTGGGAGAGAGAGTGGGCTTAGGGTTTAGGGAGAAAGAGAGAGAGAGAGAGGGAGGGGGGTAGGAGAGAGTGGGAGAGAGAGGGAGAGAGTGGGTGAGAGGAAAAGAGTGAGAGTTGGTGGGAGAGAGAGAGGGAGAGATGGAGAGATGGAGAGAGTGGGAGAGAGGGAGAGATGGAGAGAGGAGAGAGGGAGAGAGGGATAGAGAGAGAGGGAGAGAGGGAGAGGGAGAGAGAGAGGAGAGGAGAGAGGAGAGAGGGGAGAGTGAGAGAGAGAGGGCAGTGGGAGAGTGGGAGAGAGAGTGAGAGATGAGGAGGAGAGAGAGATAGGAGAGTTATTGGAGAGAGGGAGAGTGGAGAGAGGGAGAGAGGAGAGGGGGAGAGGGAGAGGGAGAGAGAGAGAGGGAGAGTGGGAGAGAGAGAGTGGGAGAGAGAGAGTGAGAGGAAGAGAGAGTGGGAGAGAGTGGGAGAGAGGAGAGTGGGATAATATATATTATATAATATATAAAATTAATATATATAATAAATATTAATATATAGTAAATATATATCATATATCATAAGAAATAATAATTTTTAAAATTCAAATAATGGATATCCGTTCTATTTGTTATAGGTACTATTGGATGATATATATTAATTATATTAATATATATATTATATAAATATATTAATATATAAATATATATAATATATATAATATATATATATATATATAATAATTATACTATATATTATACATAAAATATAATATATAATATATATTATTTATTAAAATATAATATATAATATATTATATATTATAATAATATATAATATATTATATATTATTATATAATAATTTAACATAGTAAATTGATATATAACAAAAATATATATTATGACATTGTTATTTTGAAGACTAGAGGTAACAAATATCCATTATAGACGGATATCCATTTCCTCTAGTTTTAGATTGTGAAGAAGACCTGCGGGTATGTCGATTGGAAGACAATGGATATCCATTTTGAAATGGATATCCGTTTTGTAAGTTATATAAAAAATAAAAATGGGACTATTTTGAGTATTTCAATGGTCCCTACTTCTTTTTGTTGTGAAATTCTTGTGCTTTCTATGCATAAGACGAAATTCAACTTTTCAAAGATTCTCTAACACATTCTCTAGAATTCCAATCATTTGTGTGTGTTTTTTTGTTTGTGCAATGGGGAGCAACATTCGGCATAAGGGAAAAGGTAAAAGGAAACTTACAGCAGATCAAATTGAAGCACATAGAGCAAAAGATAGAGAAAGTCATAGAAAAAGAAGAAAAGGTATGCAAAATATTCAAATTGAAGCTTCTTCTGAACCATTAAATGTTAATTCAAGTGAAGATGAAATAGAAATTAAAAATGTTGAACATCATATTGAAATAAAAAAATGAAAACATTGAAATTGAAAATGAAAATGTGAACAACATTGTGAATGAAAATGTTGTTGAAAATGTTATTGAAAATGATTTTTTTATTAAAAATGTTGAAAATGAAAATGTGGTTGAAAATGAATTTGTTATTGACAATGAAAATGTTGTTAAAAATGAAATTGTTATTGAAAATGTTGAAAATATTGAAAATAGTGAGAATGAAAATGTTAATAACATTATAATTGAAAATGAAAATGTTGATAACATTGAAAAAGTAGAAGATGAAACTTATGTAACACCTAATTACAAAAGAACCCCTAAATGGTTGGTTGAAATAGATGAGAACATAATTGATAATCTTGAAGGAAAAAGGTCTCAACAAACGGTTCGTTTATGGGCTACGAAAATGTTTACTAAATTATTTTCCGATAAGACATTAACTGAACAAAGTCAATTTTTTGTGCAATTACTTAAGATTTACAAAATGATACCATTATTAAAAAAATTGAAGATTCATCACACAAAAAAATCAAGAAAAAATAGTCTTATTGTAAAAAATATTTTTAATGCTCTAACCTCTATTGGAAAGACTAGTAAGAAAAAAGATAAAAGGGATGCTCGAAGAGTGATCACAACCTCACTAGTAAGCCATCATTTGAGAAATGGTCGTTTAATGAGACAAACTTGTATTGATTTTAACTTAAATCGTAAAACATTGAATTGAGTACTCTCAAGAAGAGGAAGACTCGATAGTGCTCTTCAAAATGATATGTGGGCTTTTAGTGGGAGGATTCCATGTGTTGATAAAAAGCTAACTGATAATATAAAGATGCAAATTGAACAATATTGGAATTCTCACTCTAGAGTATCAGTGAATGTAAAGGATGTTTTAAAGTTATGAATTGGTAATCGAGATTGTACATTGCATCCTAAACATTTTTTGGAATGTAGCCAAACAATTTTGTAGAAACAATTTTGTCAAGAACATCCACATTTGCAAATATCACAAAGGGCTTTTGAGTCTTTCAATCCATTTTATTATGTTCCTATTAAGGTTCGTAATACATGTTGTAAATACCATGTTGAATTTTCAATGTATCATGAATTGTTATGCCATATTCATTCTAATATGCATATTAACGAAAGGTTGTAGGAGTATCATGCAGTGCAACTTCCCAAGTCAGCGAGTTATTAGATTCGTTTTTATGCATTAGAGGTGATGGTTGCTTATTTTATAGAAATGAATGTTTAAATGAAATGTGTTTGCAATGTGGTGGTTTATCGAAGTTTGTAACATGCTTTCATGAGGCAAACGATCATGATTTTGGTAACAAAATTGTTGAGAAAAAAAAATTTGAGACAGTCAAATACACATTGAAGAGTGGAGGTGAGGGTTATAGATGCGAGTTGGTTGCAAGAGAGGTAAGTATTGCTGATTTTATTTCAGATTTTAACAAAAAAAATTTCTATAAGTATGCAAGGCATAGCCACAGGCTGTAGTGGTTGGATCGACAATTCAGGATGTGTAAGGACTCTTTCCCCATTGGAACTATTGTATCTATAATTGATTTTGTTGAAAATTACACATTGCAACCACAATGAAATTCAATCACAATATTATAATTCTATTCAAATTGCTATTTTTGTCCACATAACATATAGGCATGCCCCTAATAGTATAGAATAGGACAAGAAGATAATCACGGAGTACCAGTTTTACATGAGTGATGATAGATCTCATTCATTTGAGTTTGTACAACATTGTTTTGAAATTTTTTTTGAGTTCTTCTAGGAAAAAGGAATTGCAATGGTTCAACATCTAATTTGGTCAGATAACTGCACAGGCAATTCAAAAATGCTCACATGTTTTATTGGTTGATCAAGATGCATATAGAGAGGGGTGTTCCACATATTTGGAGTTTTTTTGAAGTTGGGCATAGAAAAGGCGAGCATGATGGCGTAGGTGCATGTGTGAAGAGAGATTTGGTTAAGGAACAAATGAAGATCAGAGGTGGTGCAACATTTAGTGATGTGCGTTCTATTGTGGATTGGTGTATTTATGCACTATCATGAGGAGGGACACTTGATTCACAAGTGTGTAGGTTCTTTTGGTTGGTTGAGGAGGGCACAATGGGAGATAGAATGGAATGTTAAACAATTAGAGATTTTTCAAAAATGCATAAATTTCAAAGCTTAGATGCGAGTGCATGGACCATATGGACATGAGAGATGGCTTGTTTTTTTAGAATTGTATTCAATGTGATTGTGATCAATGCAATTCAAGTGAATGGTTAGATACTTGGATTCCACAGTACCTAACCCCTTTATCTGTACCACAATCCTCATTAGAAGATGTAATGGAAAGTTCACTTGACTACGATCATCTTTTAGATCTTGTACAACCAGGACATGTCTATGTAGTTGTAGCACTGCAGGGGAATGAAGAGGGATCCAACTATTGGTTGGCATGATGTGTATAGGGAAAGAAAAATTATAACACAACTGATGACAAATGATGATGGGTTCATGTATTGTACAGGTTCAGTTGTTGTTTCTTGAACTTCATTGCATTACTATTTCATCATCGTTTAGGTTGTTTACAATAGTATAGATTTGTTATTCTAAGAATTTTTTCTAGTTTGCATTAACATTTCATCATCATTTAGGTTGTTTAGATGAAATATATATTTGTTATTCTAAGTATATTTAGATGTTGATAAAAAACTTATAATCACACAGGTTCAACTGTTGTTTTTGGAACTTGGTTGTGAACATATATGATTAGAAAGAATGACATACCTACATTTGAAGACTATGAGAAATACAAAACCATTCTCATGTATTCACACATTGTTATAGCAACAAATGTTAAGTTATTGAGACATCAAGCTAGACCAAAAAAAAAAAACTATGGACAATTAGTAGAGTTTTTCATGAAGCATTACTGGAAACTCTAAAGGTAAGAGATGACCCTTCAGGCATGCACTTGAGTAGAAAATCATTTGTTGCATGGGACAAGTATGATATTGTTCATCACATTTTGATATTGTTTATCTACTAAGGTTCATATAGATTTTTTAGTCTAAGCATCTTTTCTATTGTGACCATATAGATTTCTCATTCGAAGTATATTGCGATGTTCTTGGCATGATTGATCATGAAGATACTACAACAATAGCCAACTTTGATACTTTGGAAGAGGTATGTGACATATTAGAATAATATAGATTGGTTATTGTAAGTGTCTTTAATAGTTTGCATTACCATTTAATCATCAATTAGGTTGTTTAGAATAATATAGATTTGTTATTCTAAGCATCTTTTCTAGTTTTCATTACCATTTCATCATCACTTAGGTTGTTTAGAATAATATAGATTTTCTATTCTAAGCATCTTTTCTATTGTATGTAGTTTAACTCCTACCTTGATGGTTTGTATAGGTGTTTGTCACTCTAGAACGTTAACATGCTACTGTTGTTGAAGAATCTGCCAACCACGAAGGCAACACGTGATCTATTTCCTTCCCCTACTAGGAAATGACTATATTAGGGCCATTGATTGTATTCCTACATGGAATTTTGTAAATCCTATATTTGATAGCAATTATTGAATGATAATATCATGCGTATTGTGTATAGTTTACATGCATTCAAGTGTATACTTTACAAATTATGTGTATACTTTGTCACTTATGAGTATTCCAATGTATACTTTACGAACTACGTGTTTTCATGTGTATACTTTGTATTCATGTGTGTAGTTCATGACTTAGTGTATTTGAGATTATTGTAGAGGGGCCCTGCATCATCCCATAGACTCGGACATTATTTCTAGGTGACACGATTTTTGAGCAATAGCCCATCAAAGATTGCTACCTTTTAGCACTTTGGACTCAAGGGAAATTGTCGGTCCAATGTAGATTGGAGTGGTTCAACATGTTTGGGTGCAAAAGAAGACCATGCCTAGTGTAAAATACCCATCTGGACGTGTTGGAATAGTTCGTTTGGTCATATGAGTTGTAGAACAAAAGTTGCATCACTTTGCGACTTTACACTGCTTGCATCTGACAACTTTTTCATCAACTGAAAACTCATCACCATAAAAATTCCTTCGAGATAGCAAAAACCAAGAGGGGTTAATATAGAGGGTCCCAACATGATCTCATAGCCTTAGACGAAGAGTCTGTAAGCATCATGATTTCTAAGAAATAGCCTTTCAAAGATTGCTACCTTTTGGACTCTTTAAGAGAAATTGCCGATCCAATGTAGTTTGGAGTGGTTCAATGAGTTTAGGTGCAAAAGAGGACCATGCTTAGTGTAAAATTACCCATTCAAATGTGTTGGAATAGTCTATTTTATCGTATGTGTAGCACCCCTCTGCTTTTGGCCTTCGTGACAATTGAGTGAGTTGTTTAGTTGAATGTTTGTTACTGTTGAGTTCATTTGTTGATAATAATTGTATTGCTCATTATATGGGAATGCACTGAACTCATTTATTTATAGTAATCAACAGGCCATATGTCTAATTAGATAATAATTAAATGAGTAGATGATTGAATCTACTAAGAATGCACACGAGAAAGTTAATAAGTAAATTACATGAATAAAATTGATTTGTTTATGCTCTTTTGGAGAACAATTCCAGTGAATATGAAACTAAATAAAGTTTTAAGATTTGATTCTTTCATACGTGACATATTTTATAAACCTTGTTGCTCCTTATAAGACTACTTATATAGTCTAGTTTATGTATAAATATCATTTTAGGTATGCTAGTATACTCATGCAAAAACCATATTATATTTAGTTAGTTTGAAAGTTGTATTTTATCTCAGATATTACATAGTTATTTAAATCACCTTATAGGTTGAGTTAATATATCAAATTAAAATATTTAGTGAATTATGAGCATAATACCGATAAGGTTTTATGGATCTGTCAAAAACAATAACAATAAGGTTATACGTGTGTTTACTTATGTGCATTTAATATATATATATATATATATATATATATATATATATATATATATATATATATATATATATATATATATACGACTAAATTATCGCATGGAGTTTAATAGGTGAAAATAAATAAATACTATATGAATACACATGTAGCTATGATAGTATAAGGAGATATTAAATTTGTATAAGAAAAGGATTATGTTAGAGGGTAAATTTGGAAATATTTAGTGGGAATAAATAAAATAACATTGAAAATAAATTTTGGCTTGGGTAAAATTTTATAAATAAATGGGATAGAGTAAAAGAAGGAGTTCTTGTGAATTTAATAAGTGAAAACCATTTAGAAAAAAAACACATCATAAAAGAGCATCTCATTGAAGTCTTCTTAAAACCTTCTACGGTAAAATATTTTAGTTAAACCCATTTTAAATTAAAAGGGACAAAAATGCCCTTATCCATCTAAGAAAATTTAAGAAAATGGTAATAACCCTTATCCTAAATCAAAGAAAAGAAATTATTTTGCGATGGACCACGTATCCTAGAGGATTCTATCAAGCAGTACACGTGCCTTTTCTATGCTTCACATTTTGAATACTTGTCTGCCAAAGGAAGCTGGGCACAAACATATATTCTCGCTGGAAAGTTTCTATGCCTTTCATTAAAAATCTATTTGGGAGATAATCCTGCAAGAAAATTTGGGGAAGTTATGAATTTTTTTTGGGGGGGCGCATTCTAACTTTCCCTTGACTAGCGTAAGCACTTTCTGAAGCATTTGGTTACATTTCTGGAGTATCTGTGCTAAGATGAGGGTCAAATGGATTACAAATTGTTGTCCAGCAGTAGCGAACAATCAAGAATAGAATCACACCTATATTAATAAATCCATGCTATGTACTAGGTATGTTTTTAGTGGATTTACATTTAGAGCCTTACGGTGATTAAATGTTTTATAACATACCAGTCAAATAGAATTTCAGTTGCTTCTGCTAGTAAGTTTCTCAGGTCCTTTCAAAAAATCTATTTTGAACCTATCCCTCAATCATGACTATTCACGATATCATAATTCCTTGAGGTCTTTTAGGATTATTATGCTTTCCTTGTTTTGCATCCACATTGCCATGTAAGACCAATTGAATCCTTGTAATTTTCAACATATGTCAATTTAATTCCATTATTTCTTGGAGGATGTCCCTTCATTATTTTGGAACTATGAAACAACCCACATCTTAGTGCAACCTTACCCTCTAGATCGCTTCACTTTAGTTTCCCCCAAGGCAACCATTAAAATGTAGTTTTTGATTAGTAATTGGTTTCATACATCCTATGATGGTTAGCGCTCTAGACTTCAACCAATATATCTCTTCCTGTGCATAGGTGAGTTGGTAGCGGGTCCCTTAGCGCCTTCCTAGAATTCATTACTATTTTCCTTCTTGTCTGTAGCTGTTCCAATTAGTGAACGCATTATTCATACACATTAGAGAATTAATTGTTTTAGAATACTAGCAAGCTGTGGCTGTTAGATTTTTAAAGTGACTGAGATTTCATGAGAGAGTCTGAATGACCTTTAACCCCAGATCCTACTTACCGTGTTTTGGATTTCTGCATTTTGCATTTGATATGTAATGCAATAAGGGCGACTGATGTGTGAAGTATGTGCAACCCTCATCCTATGAACCTGCCTATCTGTGCGCACCCAGAAACAAGCAAAGTTTACAATGTTAGGACATGTTCCTAAGCACTTCTTTAATTCAAAAATTTTGAGAGCTTCCTTGCAAAATCCATTTTGTGTACATTCTACAACTGCCGCTTTTCATTCCTTGGGTAACCTATCACTGCTACAGTGTTTATATGTTAGAGGGTGTGTTATCTCTCAAAAACATAGGCTGAATGCCTCAAGAGGCTACCAATCTCTTGATACACTTTAGGGTAACAGACAAGGTCAAGAGAACTCAACCTTCTACTCTTTAGGTGCTGCTAAACCTTGGGCGGGTGTACCTCTATGAATGAAGCAGACTTGACTTATGATTATCCTTCTTGCAATGATTTGTCCACAATGGAAGATGCAAGTGAACAAATGAATTCAAGCACAATAGCAATCTTCTTAATCTAAATCCTAAAATTCTCAATTAACAGATATAAAGAGAATAAATGAATCTTTAATGATGAAACTGCAGAGACCAGTGCCTTATTGGGTATGTGGAGTCAAATGAAATCAAGATGAACAACACTCTCTGAAGAAAATTCAAATTATCTGGCATACATTCTATTTACAACTTGTATAAACATGCAATACTATAACTACTAAGCTCTACTTTAACTATCCAAATGAATCTCTATGATTACTATGATCAATTAAAAGGATTTAATCTTTGCTTGAAAGAACCAATCGATTAACCACATAGAAACAACAAATGTGCATTGATGAATTGAATATAAACTTGTTATATCAATTTAAACAATAAGAAAGAATCCATCTTGGAGATAGCTTAGCAATACTTTCATTAAATTCAATAGACAATTGATACCAGAAATGTGCAGCAACATCAATTGACTTTCATAAATACCTCCATTGTGAAAACATGCATCAATAGTCTCTGATCTGAGAATTTTATTCTACTCTATCTACTTGCCGTGTATCGAATATCTAATAGCTGATGATTTTACAATTACAAAATGCCTATTTATACACCAGCATCAAGAAAATAAATCATATTGAAACTCCATGTTGGCCTACCGCTAAAATCAGGCCCATTTTATGTCGACCAACAACGGTAGTTTAGCAATTCACATGTCGGCCATAGTATTTGAATTTCTGTTAATCTCACTGAAACAGTCGCCAAGACATATCGCAGTGATGTCGAAGGCAATTCAATCGTTAATCGCTCTGCTTGGTGTTACTCACTTTCGCCATGACTTATTTGAGTCATGGAGATGTCATACAGCCAACATTATGTTTCAACAAGAGCCCCGCGATCAAACTGTATGTCACTACAACATATTGCTCGTTACACCAAAGACAAGAAGCATCCACATGTTCCCTTTGTGCTTCACTGTAGCTCTGTGATATTGGGGAGACCTCTCACCGATGTGTTCTTTTTGCTTCATTCACTGTCGTCGTGACTTAATGGTATTAGAGAGACCTCTTGCAGATTTCACTTTGTTTCATCGAAAGTCTCTATCCACTCTGAGTCACTGAGATAAGATCATACTCTCGCCGACAAGGTCCTTCATTGTTTTCCATCGGCAAGACCGAAGGTCACTTGCCGAGACCTCTTATCAAGAACCTTAACTCATACTGATATCGAATCCCTTTATGTTATTGGTCGGTGTAACAACTTGACTTTGCCAAGACCTTTCATCGATAGCCAACTCTTACCGATATGAATCCTTTCCACCACCGATTGGTAAGACAAAAGATACTCACCAAGACATAATACCGATACCGCTTTCCTTTGCCGATATGCCCACGTATTAGTCGGGGAGACATTGAATTTGATGAAACATCATCCCGACGGTATATCTCCTACCGAAAGTTGTCTACATGCAAACCTCGATTGCTGTGACATCAAATGAGTCTTGCCGATAGGAAACACAAACTCATGTTAGCAGAAAATGAAAAATGGGTCAGGGAGACAATGGTATTCTCACACCAATATGGACCAGAATGTGAAAAATGTAGGACACGATAGATTTATAGGATAAATATAGTCGAAAATGCAAGCAAAATGTCATGATGGAAATCCCTTGTGCTTATGATGAGGAGCTATATGGAAACTTAGGAGTATAAAAAATATGTAAAATCATCATATTTTAACAGTTCCAACAAGGTGTTCAAATTTTAAATAATGTCCCTGATACTATTGGTAACCTGTCACATATGTAGTACTTGAAAATAGAATGTTGTAGCAGTTTAAATAATCTCTTCAATTCCTTTGTCAACCTGTCTCACCCACAACTCTTGATCATAGAAGGGTTTAAAAGTTTAAATAACCTCCCTGATTCCCTTAGCAACCTGTGAAGAGAGGGACTGGCATTTCACTACAAATGCCTGACATCAAGACTTCATAAAGGGTATTTCAAACAACTTTATGCACCTATTATATGCTTCCACACTTTGCATACTTGTCTACCGGGGTTGTTGCAACTTCATCATTTGGAAAATTCCTCTATCCTTCTTGCTCTGCTCGATGCCCATAACTTGTCTCAAAGATTTCACTTTGGCGCGAGCAGTTAGGATGCTGACTAAGGTTAGGAATCAGGGTTTACTCCTGCCAATTTCTTTTGCTTGAGAGCTTCTAAGCCTTTAAACAATCCATTCTGTGCTCATCTAGCAACCGTTGCATTCCTTGAGATTACATTTCCTTGAAGCATTTTTTCAAATAGTTTGCTTACCTTGTCTTTACCTCTGCTTTCCTTGTCTCTCGTTCTTTCCTACATGCTTGGGAGTTGCCTAATTCTTCTCCTTTTTACCTCGGCCTAGGGTTTTGCTTCACATCTTCACCTTCATCATCATCATCAAGTGAGTTGCAGCATCAAGATAGCATTTTTATTTCCTCCATTTTCATTATCTCCTTTTACTCTGTTATTATGTAATTTTTTTTTTTAGCCATTACTCTTTCCAATCTACTAGCCACCCCCTCAATTCTTATCTCACCTTTCTCTTTTTCACAGCTATCTTCAAATCCTCCCAATTTGGTTAATCTTTAATTCAAAATCTTGCTTTGTTTGGTGTAAACTTCTCCTCTGGATGTTACTCAAGTTGCGAGTCAGTTAGCTTTTATAAAATGAGGTGATTTGTATAAGTATTTGAAAATAGTTAGTTGGAATTTAAAAAGGAAAATAATTAATTGTAAGAGAGGGTTAAATTTTAGGGGATAGGTCACGATTCAAATTTAGTGTCAAAAGACTTGGTTGCTCTTTCCGTTATTCATTTCATTATACTATTATATATTGGTTGAAATTGCATTTGGAAATTATATTTGTTTATATTAAAATATAAGCATACTTTCAGGGTAACAATTATGTTTAGTAATAAATAAATAAATAAAATAAAATCAGATTAATAGTTATCATTGACATTTAAGTAACAATACGTGAATGGTTTTATTTATATGTATGTATAAATATGGGTACAAATAAACATCATGGCTATAATTAAATGATTATCGTTTGTGTATTAGTGCATTAGAAAAGAATATATATATTTTCACTTTATAACTAAGAGATCTTATTGTGAATGAGAATTGTAGCATTGAAATTTAAGAGGTAATGTCTTAAGAAAAGCCTAAGATGCTATTTAATGAAATAATTCGATTTAATTATTTTGAATTCAGGTGAGTAATTTAGAAAGAATAAATTAAAGTAATTTATATAAATATACTTATAAGCATGCATTTATCTGTTATTAATATTTATCTGATTGTCTGATAATTACAAGATAATGATGTAAATAGGATTGTGTAGAGATTGGAGAATATTTGTGGTTATGATAGTTTCATGTAGGTATTTGAAAAGGATTTAAGAATCCTTTAATTAAATAGCCCTAGTTGGTAGCTTTATGTATATGATATTATAAGGGGATAGTTGAAATTGAAATTGTACTAATTAAATATTTTATTTATCTAATTGTGTTCTAATTCATAAAGAGATTAGTGTCTAAGATAGAGTTGAGATAGTATTATCATTTCCTTTTAGCTGAATATTTGTTTATTGGTTGGTACAACTTTTATTAGTTAGTTGAATTATCATTGCAAAGTAATGAGAGTGTTTCCATATGTAGCATTAGGGTACACCATATATAATCCTTGTGAACTTTACTATCGTATAGCCCTTGTAGTAATATTGTATAGTGAAGCTTTAACCCTAGGGTTTTGGAATGCTTGCTTCTTAGATGATAGATTTTTCTTGAAGTATCGGTGCATAATCTTTTATTTCAATCAAATCAATAGCTTATTTGAATGTTGAACTCATTTGTAACCTCTAGTTGAGATCATGGATAAAATGGCTATTTGCTTGTTTGATTTCCCATCATGTCTCTCATGGATGAACTGCCAATAGACTTAGCTATTGGATATTGTGTTCGATCTTGTATAAAGATGATAATCTTTTAAAAGTATTGGCTTCTAATTTCGTTGTGATATTGTTTTCTTTACTTTAGACTTGTCGATTTATGATTATGAAACTTATATAGCCATTTTGTGGTCCCATGATATGAATCTTCCTTGTGTTAATTTTTATTGAGGAGATTTTATGCAATGACTTTCTTGTAGTCATATTTTGAGATGGTGGGGAACACAAAGTGTTTGAATTACCTTCAGTGGAATTTTGTTGTTTTTTAGTGTTTAAGGCTTCCAGAGGCAATGGAGAAACTTGGTTTATGTTGATTCTTCCATGTTTGGACCTTTGTGATTCATTGATCCTATTTCTGATTTTGAGTTCTTGTGGGTGGTACCTCCTTTGTTCTTGTTTCAATGATATGGAATGGGTTTGTGAGATGGTTCTTGCTTCGCATGTTGTGTGATATGTACTCCTTGATTTTTATGTGAGATGAGGTACACCCCTTGCATGTTTTGGTTTGGTACCCATATGGAGTGTCTCTTCATGGGGGTCTAGTGCACAAAGGGGATGTTAGGGTAACCCATGGAAGAGTTTCCTAAACAAGTGATAATGTAATTAATGAACTAGTGGGTTTGGGTAGTTAAGAACTAAACAAGATTAATTATGAGCCTCACCCATACCGTTAGTACTTTCATAGGCTAAGGATGGGATGCGAAGACCTAGTTGGCAAGATCACTTCCTTGTCCTCACAAAAGGTAAGTGGTCCCGCATGAGTCACCCTATGGAGCAATGCCTTGAGATAGGAAACCAGGATAACCATAGATGGAGGTGGTACCTTGTGATAGGTTTCCTGGATGATCCATGTAAGGCCATGCGATGACACTCTCCTACAATACTCGTTTATTTTCCTTTGTTTGGTTGCCTCTGGGAGTGTTGTTTGAATTGTTGACATTGTTGAGGCAATTGGTTCTTGGTGATTGTTGTTGAAGCCTCCAAGTTCTATCTTTTAGTGTTGCATACATGCCCCATGGAAACTTGATTGATTTTAATGAAAGGTGCCCTTTGTTGGCAAAACAAGGACAAACAACTAAGAGGGGGGGTGAATCAGTTGTCATAGGATGATAAACTTTTCAAACTTTACTTAACTTAATTTTAGATCTGGTGAATAAGCAATTAACCATAAACAATTAACACATTAGAGAGAAAGAGAACAAGATTTTTTACATGGAAACCCTATTAGGGGAAAAACCATGATGGATGTTAGTCGACAAGATTATACCCTGTTAAAAGTATAATGAAATCAATAAAGGGGAATGCACATGTATTTAGGCACACTACCTAGAGCTCACTGCTCAATTATAGAAGGGGATCACTGCCCAACAATACATAATAGGATTAAAATCCAGAGGATATGAACTAAGAAATTAGATTCTTCACAAGCTTGATTACAGTTCCAATTAAGCACATAAAACTCCTCTTTTCACTCTTCACACTTTGCTCGATCTTCTTCACAATCTGCTCTGCAATCGAATGATATTCACACATATAGACATAAGATCACACCCAACACACGAAGCACCTTTTCCACACACTACACTGATGAAACAATCACACTTATATATCCGCATCATGAGGTTTCATCAACAACTTAGTCGGCCAGGAAAATAAAACATATTTGTAATATTGGCCCAAATTTACAAATAATTTTTTTAATGCGAACCCACCAAGGTTGGCCACAATATAGTGGAGACCCAAATTAACAACTCCAACTCAAAAAGACTTCAATTACTTCCTCCTCAAAGATCCACAACTTGCTACCACCAACATGTCGGCCAAGAACAAGAAATGTTTTTGACCACGAGCACACCAATCAATGTGGACATACCACAAAGAAAGAGCACAATCTAGAAGCATCCAAGAGCACTAAGAAACAATAGAGAGACATCCACAACAATTGAGATTTCCAGATCACACAATTTTTACTCAGGAACACTAACAGAGACCACATAAACATTGTCAGACCACAACATGATCAAATCTATACATGGACCTTTGAAAGTTCTGGTAGATGATCTAGATACACTCAGTAGAAAACCCTTTAATCCACAATAGGTGAACTTCAACGTACAAAACAAGATGCCTTTATGACAACAATTGTTTGTAGCAACAATATATTTTGCTTTAGCAATAGATAGAGAAATGGAATTCTGCTTCTTGCTCAACCAGGATACCAACTTCTTCCCTAGGAAGAAAGCACCACCACTAGTACTTTTCCTGTTATCTACATCTCTAGCCCAATCCGCATCAGTATATGCACTCAAAGTGAGATCATCATACTTTGGATACAAAAGTCCAAATTCAACTGTTCCTTTTAGATATCTGAAGATTCTCTTGATAGTAGTCACATGTGATTCTTTTGGATCAGCCTAAAATCTAGCAACCATACATACAACATTCATAATATCTGGTCTAGTCTATGTTAAATAAAGCAATCCACTGATCATTGATCTATATCTAGTTTGATTCACCTTAGGAGAATCATCATTCTATGTTAGCTTACATCTGGTCACTATGGGAGTACCAACAGGCTTTGAATCTTCCATCCCAAATTTCTTGAGTACCTGTCAAATTAAATACCAGTTTTGCATTTTGTGTGTCATTTGTAGCATCATTGTTTCCAGTATTTCTATTCTTTTCCAAAACTTAGGTTTATCATTGTTGTCATTGTGATTTGAGCAATTTGAATTGTTTGATCCTTCATTGTAATGTTTTATCACCCTTCTTTTGACTAAGGCTTCTTCGATCTTGAGCCCATTTTCAATTACTTTTTCAAATGTTGGTGGACATTGTAGTTCAAGCCTATAGCACATGTCATTAATTAAGTTGTTAATGAATAGTTCCATCTTTTCTTCTTCTAGTATAGAATGAGGATATCTAGCAAACAACCTTCGCCATCATTGTTGAAATGAGAGGAATGTTTCACCTTTCTTTTGTTTCATGTTGTAAAGGTCTTTTATTGTTACCTCATGTTGAATATTAGAGGAAAATTGTGAGATAAACCTGTTGACTAGTTCTTCAAAAGTTTGAATCCCTGGTTGTAGTTTAGAGAACCATTCCATACATTAACCTCCTAAGCTCCTTGGAAATAACCTCATTAGATAAGTGTCTTCTTGTGGAACTTATAAACTCATGGTTCTAAATTCCCTCACATGATCAATTGGGTCTGTTTTACCGTTATACTTATCATATTTTGGGAATTCACAATGTCTAAGAAATGGTATCATGTCCATACTTGGATGAAAAGGATAAGGAAAAAATTCCTATAATGAGTACCTATTTGTGTTTCCTTTTTGCATATCTTGACGTTGTTGTTGCAAGTTTTGCATTTGATTTGTTAGGGAAACCACTTGTTCTGTGTTTTGTGGTTCAGTTTCAGCTGTTCTAGTTGCTTCTTTTAGCCAATTGATGTTGAAGTCCTTTGGAAGTTTTGCATCTAGTTCAACTAGCATCAAAAGGTATTTTTCCATATCTTGTTCTAAAATTTTTTCCATAAATTTATGGAAATTGGGATCTTGTTGTGTTGTTTGTATATCCTCTTGAGTTATTTCATTTGGATCATTTTGGTTGAATCTGTGAAAGAGATTTTCTTCAGCCATGGTGTTTGGTGTTTCAATTTCCTTTTCTCTAAGTTTTTGTCTTTGTAACCTCGTCAAAATTGGTATATAAGTGTTTGTTATTCTCACTAAACTTTGATCTTTTTTAGATGAGTGTCAAGGATTTAAACTTAATTTGAATAGAATGATAAATTCTATTGATGTGAATAAGTTAAAATTTTGATTATTTTGTTTTGTTTTGTGATTGTAGGATGACAAGATCTTGATAAAGAAACTCAACGTAATAATCCAGAATTTTGTGTTGTATGATTTAGACACTTTATGGTTGTAAGATCTTGGTTTAATTTGATAATTTATGAGTCATAAAAATCCTATTTTTTTCAAGTTTTAAGGCACTGTTTGGACTGAGAAAATGTTTCCGTTTTGACAAAGATCCGAGTTTTGATATCAAAAGTCTGATAGTAGTTTCAAATAACTCTATGTTTTTTGGTTCTGTGGATGTGCTATTACAGAAGGAAGATGCACTAAAAAATATTGTGAATGCACTAAAACATATGGTGAATGTGCTGTTAGACATGACATATGCGCTAAAATAGACTGTGGATGTGCCAAGATACTGTTAAATTCTAACACTAGTAAATTTTGGTGATAGGCTGCAGATGAGTTGTAAGATTAGTTAGATGCATTGAAAAAGTGGTTGGATGCACTATTTGGACATAGATGCACCAAAAGACTGGGTGTATGTGCTATTCTAGGACTGTTCATAGTGTTGTTTGGTTTTTCTTAGTAAAAGGATGATTTTTGGCTGTAATTTTCTGAATCATTGATATTTTGACAGGGTATCTTGTTGGAAAATCTCTGATTTTGATGATCTAAATGGATGATACCTTCAAAAGTGACCTTTCACACATGAAAGCATGATTTGAAAAATGATTGTTTTCTACAAAAAGCCTAATGTTTCCAAGTTTTTCTCTATTGTAACAATCGATTTCAAAACAATAAGTGTATGTTCAAGAATCAAACATGATCCTCCTTGATTTCCACTGGTATTTGTCAAAGAATACACTTCAAGCAGACTCACTCTTAAAGTCAAAAAGGTCATCATAATACTCAACCCACATCTTAAAATTGTGTTGACTGACACAGCCGTGTCACCCCCTAGAGGGCACCCGTGTTTTTATCTTTTCCAGGTGTGTACTCAAAGTTAGATTTCTTGATCCCTTGAGCAAACGGTCCTTGGTAAATATATGGTGAGTTTCTTAGGGGAAGATTCTTCCCTCCCCTTGTACTGTGATTATTACAATGTTCAAAAAATGACTTTAGTTGGATTCTACACTAAAGTTCGTAGATAGGGTATCTGTTCAGAGCGGAAAATGATAAAATCGCTTAGGAGACCTCCCAATCTTTAGAACAAATATTTTGGGGATGGTTATCTTGCACACTTCCGGTAAATGTGGGTTTCCCTAGATTTACTTTTATTTTATAGTGGGTTGGAAAACATGGCTTTGGTTGTTCCCACTCAGGTCGTTTCCATAGGGTGAGTAATTTTTCCCACTATGATAGGCCTTCTAAAGGATTTAATAAAGAATAAAGTGCTTGAAATCAAAGGATGAGTCTAACATTTTGATCACCTAGTTAAGGGGAGAGCATATGCCAATCACCGTACAATCACAACAGACAATGTTTAGTTTTTAAAGCCCAAATGACAATTTGCTATTCTATGTGAAGATGTTTCTTAATAAAAGATATGATGTTTATTTTAACCGAAATAGCAATGTATGAAGAATAACCTAGGATTGGTGTATTTTAATCCAAATGACTACCCTAGGATTGGTTCATTTTAATTCAAAAGTTGTAATGAAACCACTAGCCGTGGTTGCATCAGATCCAAATAGCAAATTAAAAATGCGCTAGAAAAGAGGTCATATGCACTACAAAATCAATCAGATGCTCTAAAATAGAGAGCCTAGGGAATAGTCTACTAGAATTTTAGTCAAATGCATTGGAACAGTCTTAGAATGTGCTAGAGTTTTTGATGGATGCGTCAGAATAGTCATCAGATGTGCTAAAGTATCTGGTGGATGCATCGTAAAATATCTCGATTATGCTAAAAGAAACATGTCAAAAGCCTACACAAACACTTTCAGAAAAAAGATGTTAAATATGGGTTAAGGGCCCCATGATGGGTGCCAAAATATAAGTGTGGAATAAATAATGTGTAAAATAACAAACAACACTTGTTAATAAGACATTATATCAAGAGAATCAACAATAATTAATCTAATTAACACAGGAAAACTCTTGAAAGCATCAAATTGCTCTCAAATTTTGTAAGCATTATGACTGTTAAAATGCTAATCTAGAGAATGAGATGCTGCTAAATGCAATAATCTAATCCTATATGAAGATGTCTAAATGATAGTGATGAAGCTACTATAATCTAAATTGACATGAAACTTGATAGAATAAGCTATAGTGAACTATGATGCAGCTAAATGGAAAGCCATGATATTGATTCTATTCTACAATGCTATGATTTTCTATTGCTAAATAATAATTGCTATTGCTAATATGCTTGATTGCTCAATTGGTATTTCTAAAGAGTAAATTTGCACAAATTTGGATTATTTTCCTATAGACAGAGGTTGCATTTATAGATTCACGACAGTACATTTGTGAAGGGCAGCACAACAAAGGTCTGGATTTGATATTGAGGATTGAATGGTGAAGGATGAAGAAGCTTGAGCTGATCATGGGGATTGTTCCTCTCTAGAAAAACACTCAGCCAGAAGATAGGAAGAATCAATGGAAGAAAATGAAGAGGATTGCCTGTAAGTTTGTCTCCAATTTTACCCATGAAGGTTGAGATAAATTAAATTAGATGTTTCATATCTAATTTGGTAGGTGAAATATGATGAGCTGTAGAAATTTGTGCATAAATTTGAATATTTGGATTTGTTTCAAATTTAGGAAGAAATGACAATTATTAAAATAAACAAATGTTTTTGATATTGTTTATTTAATAAAAGAGGGATAATGATAATTAAATAAAAACTATTGAAGTTTGATTATTTAATTAAGGGAGAATAATCAATAGAATATAGATGTGAACTATATGAATAAATATTTCTATTTATTCAATAGTAGAAGAATTTGATTATGAAAATTAAATAAAACAAAGTGAAATTCGTTTATTTAATTAAGACGAAATAATAGAATAAAGATTGAAGAATTTAAAAGATGAACTATATAAATAAATATTTCTATTTATTTAATAGTAGAAGAATTATATGTTAATTAATCAAATAAATTGTATTTAATTAATGAGATTATCTAGACCAATTTTAGGTGTATACATTTTGCCCCTCTTTGAAGTGATGTGTTTACGCATTGCTTCAAAGAAAATTTTGTTGTTGTTGCCAGTATTGAAATTTTTTTTTTCGATATTCCCCAGACATGTATTTTGCTATGATGATGGATATATGCCCCCTCGGGAGATAAATTGATGATTTTTTTGATTTTTTAGATATTTTGGAATATTTCAAATTTTTATGAGTTTTTGATGATTTTTGATGATTTGATAAAGATATGATGATGAAATAATTTATCTCTCGACAAAAAGTTTGAAAAATTCCCCTGTGATGAATTTTGAATTAAGCCTCCAGTAAATAAATTAAATTAATCTCACCAAAATCCCTTTAATTAACCTTTAAAAAGTTAAAAAAGGGTGAATTTGAATTCATTTTTACATTTGGAGTTTGAAAGAATTTGGAGTGAGAGAAATTTGGAGCAAAATGTCCATCCCCTACCACACTCACCATTTCGAGCATGTGCGTAGACACAATCGCCTGACCACCTACGAACCTCTAGTATGTACCTGTGAACCTCCTTGTTTTTTGTGTTTATCATTTTTTGTGCTTGTAATTCAACTTCTAAATTTTGAATTCTTTTAGTACATCTGAACCTCGCGGTAGTGCATAGAATTACTGTTTTAGCACATATACTAGAATAGTGCATAGGTCAAAAGTTTTAGTGCTTAGGCAAGATGATTTAATGCATAGGTTGTTTTAGCACTTAGGATAGATTGTTTAGCACATACACAGGCTCAAGTAGCATATTAAATATAATGGCACATATGTCGCCTAAAATGGCGCATAGACTTTATGAAATGACACATCCGTTGGTTTCACACATTGACTTCCTGAATTGGCACATTTGCCTCCTGAAATGGCGCATCTAATGAAATAGCACTTTGATCACCTATTTTAGGGCATTGAGGTGTTTTAATGGTGCATTCAATATTGTGGCACATAAAAACACTATTTTAGCACATTCAAGTCAGAGTGATGTATTTTGTCAATTTTGTCCTTGATTTTGTCAATTTTGATCATGTCAACCATTGATTTGATATGATTGATGATCTCGATAGTTTAGATGATGCTACACCTCATGATAAGCGAGGTATGATGATTGTAGAGCGATAATTATCCTCATGATAGGTGAGGAATAATTATAGTTTGATTTGATAAATCTCATGATAGGTGATGTTGATTTGATTAATTGACCTCATGATAGGTGAGGTACAATTTAAGATTGACAATTAACCTCATGATAGGCAAGGTTTAAATTGATGATTGACCTCATGATAGGTGATGTTTAGATTGATGATTGCTCATGAGATTTTAGCGAAGTCTCACTAGAGCTAATTAGATTTGATAGGCTGATTGACATTGATGACTGACAAAGATTTCTAACGTTTTTGTTTTTTGTGATGACAAGAGTCATTTGCAAACTTATAGATTAAAGAGCGGTTTCCTAGGACCTTTGATTTGATACCGTAGCTAGTGCAGCTGAAGATAGCAATTATTGTGAGATGTGGGTTGTCTTCTCTCTTAGATATGCCCTAGATTAGGATTAATCAGGGTCTCCTGATAGCCCTAGAAGAGAGATGGCATATCAAGCATAATACCTTCCACCTTCCTACCAATGAGATGACAGTCACTCCTGAGGATGTATGGTGGATTTTATAGATACCTATTGTTGGAGAGGTTTTTGTTTATGATTCTTCAGAGAAGGGCGAGACAGATGCTCTACACAGAGTGTTCCAAAATGATACTATTTGTGGATATGAGATTCCATGGTGTGAGATGGTGGATTCCTATGCTACCTTGCCTACAATTCTTGCTAGTTTCATTAGAGAGTTCCTTTGTCCTAATTGCAGGTCAAAAGAACTTTTTGTTGGTTGGGGTCGTGTGTTGGAGAGCATGATTGTTCATGGTACTAGATATGCATGGGGCATGTGTATGCTTGCTCATCTTTATCATGATTTTCATTCGGTTGTTTACCTTTGAGGTCGTAGTTTGTATTTTGAAGTTACATTACTTTTGGTGTGGGCATGGGAGCATATCGTTATTACATGTCCAATGACAGTTAGATAGAGACCGACCATGAGGCCGTATGTTCATAGATATACAGGTCCTCTTACTTAGTCCAGACTGGGGAAATTAGAGCATTGGAGGAGAGTTTTGGATGATTTGGAGGTCGTTACATGGCGACCCTATCTGGATTGTGATCACTGGGATGAGGATGATACAGAGGTGAGATACCTCTATTAGTCTATGTTTTTGATTGGTAAGACTCATTGGATGATTGAGAGAATTTTGTTTAGGAGGGTGCTTAGACAATACAACATTGTATAAGGCATTCCCTAGGGTGTTGTACATTATGCTCGACAATAGATAGATTCTACTGAGTGGGGACCTTCCCTTTCATATGATACTATTGTTCAAGAGTACTTGAACCTACAACCTTCAGATTGGGATGTTCGTCCTGACATTATCGAGCCTCTGATTACTATAGATTATGCAAAGTATTTTTCCTTACATCCATTTCCATAGATATCTATTCCTGATGAGCCAGTGCCACTACCCGACGAGGAGAAGGTTGCAGTTGTACATGGCTGTCAATGGAGGAGAGAGGAGGGTGAAGAGGAGGAGTAGGATGTGGAGTGGGAGGAGGATGTGGAGGAGGAGCAAGATGTGGAGAGAGGTGATGAGGGTGATAGTAGTGATGATGAGGAGGTATATAGAGGTGGTGTAGACACATGAGGAGATGATGGAGGAGATGGTAGAGGACTAGGTGCAGGTGCGTCAGGTGGAGCTAGTGGATCAGGTGGAGCATTAGATATTAGAGAGATGATGGTGCCTCGTAAGAGGTGATCACTAGTAGCTCCTGCAGAGTAGCATGTGAGGATTGGTGTACCTTCCCAGCAATAGCAGACATAGATTGCGAGCCTATAGGTGCATGTGCAAACCTTATAGGGGCAGTTGATACAGGCACAAGTTTTATTGGTTCAGACATAGACCCGAATGTAGAAATAGGCTCAGTCGCATGCATAGGTCCTTTCTCAGGTATAGGCACAGTTAGCGATGGCCCAGGCATATATTACCTCTTTAACAATTGAGAGAGATGCAGCCAGGTGGATTGCAGAGCAAGCACAATTGACAGTCGAGAGATTACAAAGAGTAGCAGATGGTACCTCTATGGCTAATTACATGAGGGAGGTCCTCCATGTAGGTAGAGAGGTAGAGTATTCCTGAGGCTATTACCATGATGCAGTTCCCTTAGAGTAGAGAGTGAGTTATGCCCAGTCTCGATCAATCAAGAGCCAATTTTGGATTGTTAGCACAGGTGTGATATAGCCTTTACCGAGAGATTCAAGAGATCCTAGTACATCTGGTGGTGGAGGTACTAGCCCAGAGATGCCTACACCATCTGGAGCTAGCACCACATAGCTTCATGATGTGATTCCATGATATATGAGATCTGATGTATACTCTGGTTTTTTTGATTCACAACCATTTTTTATGTTGTATCTCTTTACATTTCAGACATCATTGTATACTTGACATTATGATTTTTGAGATCTATATGATATGCATCGGATTGATTGATCTATTTGTTCTATATGGTTTTATGATGGATGCATTTAATTTCTTGTTCTATATGGTATGTGATGATCTATATGATATTGTTATGGATTCATTTGATGATCATGATGATATGCAATGATTTTATGATGTTTTTGATTTATGATGTTCTTATGTGATTATGTGAATAATGATGATGTATGGATGCACAGTGATAGTTGTATGATAATGGATATATGTAAATGCATCTATATGTATGATTTTGGATATGATGTTTCTATGATATATGACAAAATGATGAAGATGAATATGATGTATTATATATTTTTGATATTTCAAATGTAAATATATGATGCAATGAGTGTACGAGTGAATGATCAATATAATGGTACTTTAAATGTATGATATATGATATGATAATGTTAATGAAAATGCAATTCTGTAGATGATTTGTTTTTGATATTTTTCTCATGCAATTAGATAATGTGATGTTATGAAAATATTATGTGATGTTATGAAAAATATATGATGGAATGTATGAATGATGAAATGATATAATAATGCTTCTAATGTATGCAATGGAAATGATTATGTAGCTACATGATAATGATGATGTTTTTGTTAATGTCAAGTATACTCAATCCACTTATGAGAAAATATAACATCATTTTTGAATCATTTACCAGCTTTTGTAACAAATACTCTACAGATGTAAAACTAACATGAATGCAATCTAATTTAGCATGCAAATCTATATGCAAGAATTGGCATCTTAACAATCCATTTTTTGTACTTTTATGATCATGGAGCTTTTAAAATGTTGAAATTGAGTACAAGCATGAATGATATAATTTAGACCATGATGACCTAAGTACTACTTTCATGATTTTTGATATTGCAAGTTAACACAAGCATCTAGGTATAATTAAACCAAGATGACTTGAGCATTTCTTGTGTAAATAAACAAGAATCAATCATTTTATTATGTGAATTGGAATGTCATTAGTGATACTTTGTAGAGCACGTCTCGTGACAATTCACACAATAAATAATTAATTCACAAATAAAAAACAAAGAAAAATATCATTCTTCTTCCTAGCTTCTCTAGTTCAATACATCATCGAGTTGCTCCAAAGAAATGATAACCAATTTTAAAAGTACAAAAATTCAACCTCTACGTACAATATTTCAATCATTACTCAGATTAGATCATCCATTTTCAGTTGTTCTGATTGGTTTGATCTCAACTGTCTTGATGTGGATGGTTGGTTTTGTGAAGTGATCCGATATTTGATGTATGTTCCATGTTGAGTTTCCCAATGATCATTGTGTTTGCTATGTTGTCATACTACTATTTGTCTATTTGTTTAAGCTCAAGTTTATTGCCCCCAATAAGTTTAGGATTTTTCCCCCAACCTAGGGTGTGATACGACCACTTTTCCATGATATGTACATGATGCTTCTCTTCTCAAACGATAGGCAGAAAGATGATGGTGAAAGTGAATCACCAAGTTATGCATCTAATAGATAGAAATAGCTGGTTTAAATCACAAGTAGCGCCTATTTCTAGGTTTTCACTATGTGTTTTTATTGCATTTTTTTCAGATTTTATGATTTTTTTGTCTTTTTGTGTTTTTCTAATTTTTTGTATTTTTTGTTTTTCTATTTTTTTTGTATTTTCTCTTTTTTCTGATTTTTTTGTATTTTCTATCACCAAGAGCCCTATTTTCCAGGTTTTCATCAAGGTGACCATTTCAACCGTGCACTAGATGATTTTAGGTATAGAATTTCCTAAGATGGCTACTATTGACAAGTTCATCAAATAGACCCCCTATAGGTGTAGACAACTGATAGACTGATATGATTACAAAGGGACCTAGCTAGTTAGGTTCAAACTTCCCTTTCTTTTTTCTATCCTGTTGATTTTTAGGGTTTTCCTTTAGGACCAAGTCACCAACCTGAAAGACTCTAGACTTTACCCTGTGATTCTAGCTTCTAGACATCCTTTATTGATATGCTTTCAAATGGTTCACAACTTGTTGATGATGTTCATCCAACAATTCCAGTTCTTGAAGTCTGGACATTCTATAATCCTCATTTGGAACAATTCCTTTCAGTGACACATAGAGTGATGGAATCTCAACCTCAATGGGTAGTATGGCCTCTGATCCATATACCAAGGAATATGGTGTAGCTCCTGTTGGTGTTTTGATGCTTGTTCGATATTCCTAGAGAGCTGGGTTCAATTGAAAATGCCAATCATGTCCAACATCATTGATAGTCTTTTTCATAATTTTCAGATTAGTTTTATTTGAGGCCTCTACCTAGCCATTTCCTTGAGGAAAGTATGGTGTTGAAAACTGATGTTGGATATGAAACTTCTCACATAGTTCCTACACATCTTGATTCTTAAAAGGTCAACCATTGTTTGTGACAATGGACTGAGGAATTTCATACCTGTAGACGAGGTAGTTCAGTATGAAAGAAGATATCTACTTCTGAGTGATGGTTGCTAAGGGAACCACTTCTATCCATTTTGTAAAGTACTCCGTTGTTGTGATTATAAATTTGTGTCCATTGGATGAAGACAAATTAATCTTTCCTACTAGGTCTAGTCCCCACTGACAAAAAGGCCATGTTAATGTGAACAAATGCAATTCTTGCACCGTCGCATGGATTAGATTACCATGTATTTGACATTTTTGGTACTTCTTAACAAATTGAAAAGACTCCTTGTCCATGTTCAACCAGTAATACCCCAAACAGAGGAGTTTCTTTGCTAGGGTTAGTCCACTTGAATGAGTTCTAAAAATACCTTCATGAACCTAATGTAAAGCTGTCTCAGGCTCGTTATGTTCCAGACACCAAAGAAGAGTGCCATCTAGACCTTGAGGTAAAGTATGTCAACAATTAAGGTATGTTGTGTAGATTGACGAATGAAGTTTTGTTTCCAATTTCTTGAAAGATCAGGAGGAAGAATATTGTCTTTGAGGTAAGCGTAAGTCTTTCCATAAATGGGGGATTCAACATTAACTAATTGTCATATGGTTTGAGAATATGGATCATCATAAGCCAGGTTAGACACTTGTTCCATCATAAACTCATAACGACCTTGTTTTTCTGGTAACTGTAAGAGAGAAGCAATCATTGCCATAGCATCAACAACTTTGTTTTCTGCCCTTGGAATTTGTTCAAACTTGATATCCACAAAGTAATTTTTGAGATCATCTATCATCTTATTATATGGCATCAAATTCTCATCTTTGGTATGATATTCATCATTTACCTAATAAATGACTAGTTGTGAATCTCCATATACTTGTAGCTCTATGATCTTCCATTCAATTGCCACTTTGATGCCAATAATTAGCTCCTCATACTCAGCTACATTATTTGTACATGGAAACATGAGTCTATAGGACTTTGGGATGGTGTGTCCTTGAGGTGTAACAAATATAATTCCCATACTAGACCCATGTTGTGTGTATGATCCATCAAAATAAAGCCTCCATTGTTGTGTTGTCACAGTAAGAATGTTTGCATCAGGAAACTCTATGTTCATTGGATGATCATCTGGTAGTGGAGCTTCAACTAACTGATCAACCATCACTTTACCCTTGATGGCTCTTCTATCCACCTACTAGATATCAAATTCACTTAAGATCATGACCCACTTGGCTAGTCTCCCTATCAGAGCAACATTATTGAGTAAGTACTTTAATGGATCAATCTTTGCTATGAGTTTGACTATGTGTGTTAAAATACAATGTCGCAACTACTGGGTAGCAAATACCACTACCAAACAAGCCTTCTCGATGAAGGTGTAATTTATCTCATAGCCATTCAAAGTCCTATTGATATGATAGACAACTTGTTCCCTTCCCTCAGGACCTTCTTGTGCTAATAGAGCTCCTAAAGAAATGTCAGTTGTTGCAATGTATAGTAATAGGGGTCTATTTTTTGTAGGTGGCATCAATATGGGGGATGACATTAGATATTGCTTTATTTGATTGAAATTTGTTTCACACCCTTGATCCCACTTGAAAGTGACATTCTTATGTAGAAAGTGATTAAATGGATGACTTTTGTCTGCTAATTGGGAAATAAATCTCCTGATTGATTGTAGCCTACCCTATAGAGACTGTAGTTGACTGATGTTCTTCGGTGGCAACATTTCCATTATTTCCTTGACCTTAGCAGGATCCACTTCGATACCCTTTTCTAACACTATGTATCCTAGGAGCTTTGCTAATGTAACCCCAAACACACATTTCTTAGGATTTAATCTAACATTGAACTTCTCTAGATGTGTAAATATTTTGCACAAAATCTCTAGATGTTCTTATCTAGTATATGATTTTTCTAATATATCATCCACGTAATCTTCCATTAAAGTATGCATCATGTCATGGAAAATAGTGGTCATTGCCCACTAATATGTTGCACCTGCATTTTTCAACCCAAAGGGCATGACATTCCAACAGAATTATCCCCATGGACATGTGAATGTTGTTTTCTCCTAATCCTCTGGTGCTATTTTGATTTGGTTATACCCTAAGAAGCCATCCATTAGCAATAACATGACATGTCCCACTATTAAGTAAAAAATAATGTCAATGTTTGGCAAAGGAAAATCACCTTTTGGACATGCCTTGTTGAGATTTCTAAAGTTGGTGCATATTTTGATACTATTATCTGGTTTAGAAATAGGTACAATATTAGAAATCCACTTAGTATAGTCAATAGATCTGATGAATCCTACATCTAACAAATTTTTCAACTTAGCCTTTACCATTAAGGCGACATGTAGATGTATTTTCCTTAGTTTTTGTTTCACAGGTTTTATCCCAGACAATAGAGATAAATGATGCATCAAAAGATCTAGATCTAAACTTGGCATATTAGAGTATGAACAAGCAAAGTTAATGCTTCTATCCTCAAAGAACTTGATGAATTCTGGCTTTCTTGTTCAGTCATAGATGCTAACAGATGTAGAGTTTTTCCTTTTTCTATTGTACCAAGATTGATAGATTGTGTAGGCTCCACCAACACTAATGATATTTCATGATAATGTTCTAGAAGGGTGTCAAATCTCCCATCCTTTGGTGCCTTAGAGAGGTTTTCACCATCAAATGCATTCTTTATTTTTACTTTGTTGAGATCTAATGTTACCATTGAAATGTTTTCACCATTAGATCTATTATTCCTATTTTCAATTTTGCAACTGGAAGATTTGACACCCTCTTGCCTCAAAGCATCACTATGAGATTTATGATTAGAACTTGTGTTAGGTTTGTTATAACAAAGGAAATTTATGATAGCATCATCATTCACAAAGATAGGAATATTGATAGGTTCAGTTGGTTCCCAATCGATAAGTTTAGGATGCATTAAGGGTAGAAAGTCATCAAATTGGTTAAGGTCAGTGGCAGTAAAGGTTCTGATAGCAATGTTGTCAAAAATTTTAGTGGTATTGTCAAGGTCTATGATATCACTCTCCTCCAAGTCATCTATCTCACTCGATATCTGTCCATCCCCACTTGAGTCATCAATATTTTGTGATCCAAATACAAGGGGTCTAATCCCTGAGCTTTGTCCCTCCTTGCATGTGGGTGCATACTCTTTGATGACATCAATTTGTATGTCCTTGCATGATGTTTTTGATAAAGAGTCACACTCATACTTATTAGAATTTGTCTTAGAACTATCCCGCATTTGAAGGATTCTTCCAACAACTTTATGAGTGCTTTCTTCTTTTGTTTCCTCTATGTAACCTAATCCTATTTTGTCTTTTAACTGAAGTGTGAGAGGTTGAATGGCTTCCACAATGCCTTCTTTCCTTTTTCCAATAGGTCCTTGTCCTTCATATCCCATTTTCTCTAATATTGTTTTTCCTTTTCCATATTGATCTGTCTTTATGCTAATGTTTGCCGATGTAGAGGCTTCCTCATCTTTATAGAGCCAATTGAGAATGGCCTTATCTTCAGATTCTTCTTCTAGAGTACCTGCCTTTACAAATATATCATCTAAAAATATGGTAGGTGTTGATGATTGTTGTGTTGATGTTGATGGCTGTCCATATGTTCTTGGAGATGGCAACAATTGTGAAAAACATAAAGATTGATCAATGGAATACTCTCCCATGCCCTTGTCTTTTAACTGGATCTTTTCTTTGAATTGTTGCAATAGAGAATCTAGTTGAGCTTCATTATTTGATGGAGTGGAGTCAACAATACTTTTTTCTTTTGACTGGTCCTTTTTCTCAACCCATTTAGATATAAAATTTAGTTGCTTTTCACCATTGGATGAGCTAGAAGTGTTTGCTTCCCTATTATGGGGGACCAAAGTGTCTTGAGTTGTTTTAAGCATGTTACAAGTTTGAGGATTATTATAATCAGCTAAAATAGTGACTTCTTGTCCATTGACCAGAAACTTCAAACACTAATGATAAGTTGAAGGTATTGCTTGCATTTCATGAATCTAGGGACGTCCCAAGAGTATATTATAAGTGAGCTCTTTGTCTAATACTTGGAAAACAATATTCTTCACAATTGGTCCCACTTGAATAGGTAATACAATCAATCCTTTGGAGGGTCTCTCTTCTTTGTCATAAGCTTTTATTGTGATTTTCCTTCTGGCATCAATAATGTTATCAGAATATCCTAGTGCATGGATCAATTTTAAAGTGCAAATGTTTAAACCAGCTCCACCATCTATTAAGACATGTTTTACTCGGTGTTTGTGGATTAAGACTTCAATATGAAGAGTGACATTGTGTGGATGAGTAAGTGACACATCATCTTGTTCTCAAAATGATAGGAAGTGAGGTGTGGTTAAGTGTCCCACCATAGCCTAGAATTGACAAACATCCAAATTATTGGGTACTATTGTGGTCACAAAGGCTTGTTCCAAAACCTCCTTATGAGATGGTGAGATTTTAAGGAGTTCCAAAATTGATATTTGTGCTGGTATTTTTTGCAGTTGATCGACAATGTTGTATTGATTTGAAGGGGTAGCAATGGTTTTAGATGAAAATCCTTTCAATATTATCTTGGATTTCCCTCTTGTTGTTACGTTGACTGGATGATAATCTTGATTTTCCCTTATTTTTATGATATTCATCTAATTGTCAGATGTATCCATGTTCGGGATCAGATTTATGGGTATGATGTCATTGATTTTAATGTTATCAGTTTGATTGTTAGCAACATCATTATTCTCAACTGTAGAGATACAATGAATAGTGTTGTTATAAATGTAGTTTACACTTTTACCTTTACCATTTGTAGAAGAAGATTCTCCCTTTTCATAATTTGGTAAAGGATTTTAAAATGCACCATGATCATTGTTTGTTTGAGGTCCTTATACAAATACTTTCTTATTGTCAATAAAATCTTGTACTAGATGTGTGAAGTGCATACAATCATTTGTTTTATGTCCTTTGTTTTTATGAAAGTTACAATATTCAACATCATTCCACCAAGATGGTTTTACTTTTGGTTCCTAATTTATTACTTCAGGTAAGGTGATAAGTTCATTTGCAATAAGTTCTCTCATTGTTTATTCTAGTGTTTGTCCCAATGGTGTGAATATTTGTCGATTTGATGGTCTTGGATATGATTGTGGTTTAGATTCTCCATTGTTTGGGTTGTTGTTTTTATTGACATTCTAATTGATATTTTGGTCATTATATTGATTGGTATTTGCAATAGTTGTTGTCAAATTAAATGTTGGTTTTGCATTTTGTGTGTCATTTGTAGCATCATTGTTTCCAATATTTCTATTCTTTTGCCAAAACTTAGGTTTATCATTGTTGCCATAGTGATTTGAGGAATTTGTATTGTTTGATCCTTCATTGTAATGTTTTATCACCCCTCTTTTGACTAAGGCTTCTTCAATCTTGAGCCCATTTTCAATCACTCTCTCAAATGTTGGTGGACATTGTAGTTCAAGCCTATAGCTCATGTCATCAATTAAGTTGTCAATGAATAGTTCCATCTTTTCTTCTTCTGGTAGAGAACAAAGATATCTAGCAAAAAAACTTTTCCATCATTGTAGAAATGAGAGGAATGTTTCACCTTTCTTTTGTTTCATGTTGTAAAGGTCTTTTATTGTTACCTCATGTTGAATATTAAAGGAAAATTGTGAGATAAACCTATTGACTAGTTCTTCAAAAGTTTGAATTCTTGGTTGTAGTTTAGAGAACCATTCCATACATTGACCTCCTAAGCTCCTTGGAAATAACCTCATTAGGTAAGTGTCTTCTTGTGCAAATTCTAAACTCATGGTTATAAATTCCCTCACATGATCAATTGGGTCCATTTTACCGTTGTACTTGTCATATTTTTGGAATTCACAATGTCTAGGAAATGGTATCATGTTCACATTTGGATGAAAAGGATAAGGACAAATGTCCTATAATGAGTACCTCTTTGTGGTTCCTTTTTGCATATCTTGAAGTTGTTGTTGCAAGTTTTTCATTTGATGTGTTACAGAAACCACTTGATCTGTGTTTTGTGTGTTTTGTGGTTCAGTTTCAACTGTTCTAGTTGCTTCTTTTAGTTGATTGATGTTGAAGTCCTTTGGAAGTTTTTCACCTAGTTCAACTAGCATCAAAAGGTATTTTTCCATATATTGTTCTAAAACTTTTTCCATAAATATATGGAAATTGGGATCTTGTTGTGTTGTTTGGATATCCTCTTGAGTTATTTCATTTGGATCATTTTGGTGGAATCTGTGAAAATGATTTTCTTTAGCCATGGTGTTTGGTGTTTCAATTTCATTTTCTCTAAGTTTTTGTCTTTGTAACCTCATCAAAATTGGCATACAAGTGTTTTTTATTCTCACTAAACTTTGATCCTTTTTGGATGAGTGTCAAGGATTTGAACTTAATACGAATAGAATTATGATAAATTCTATTGATGTGAATAAGTTAAAAATTTGATTATTTTGTTTTGTTTTGTGATTGTAGGATGACAAAATCCGGATAAAGAAACTCAATGTAATAATCTAGAATTTTGTGTTTGATGATTTAGACACTTTATGGTTGTTAGATCTTGGTTTAATTTGATAATTTCTGACTTGCAAAAATCCTATTTTTTTCAAGTTTTAAGACACTATTTGGACTGAGAAAATGTTTCCATTCTAACAAAGATCCAAGTTTTGATGTCAAAAGTTTGATAGCAATTTCAAATAACTCTTTGTTTTCTGGTTCTATGGATGTGCTATTATAGAAGGAAGATGTGCTGAAACAGATTGTGAATGCACTAAAAGATATGGTGAATGCACTGTCAGACAGGACATAAGCGCTAAAACAGACTGTGGATGTGCCAAGATACTGGTAAATTCTGACACTGGTAAATTTTGGTGACAGACTACAGATGCGCTGTAAGATTAGTTAGATGTGTTGAAACAGTGGTTGGATGCACTATTTGGATAACAGATGCGCCAAAAGACTAGATGTATGCACTAAAACAAACTGTGTATGTGCTATTATGGGACTATTCATAGTGTTGTTTGGTTTTTCTCAATTAAAGGATGATTTTTGGGTGTAATTTTCTAAACCATGGATATTTTGATAGGGTATCTTATTGGAAAATATGTGATTTTGATGATCTAAATGGATGATACCTTCAAAAGTGACCTTTCACGCATGAAAGAAAGCTTTGAAAAATGATGGTTTTCTGCAAAAAGCCTAATGTTTCCAAGTTTTTCTCTATTGTAACAATTGATTTCCAAACAATAAGTGTATGTTCAAGAATCAAACATGATCCTCCTTGATTTCCACTAGTATTTGACAAAGAATACACTTCAAGCAGACTCACTCTTAAGGTCAAAAAGGTCATCATAATACTCAACAAGCCACATCTTAAAATTGTGTCGACTAACACAGCTGTGTCACCCCCTAGAGGGAACTCATGTTTTTGTCTTTTCTAGGCGTGTACTCAAAGTTATATTTCTTGATCCCTTGAGCAAACGGTCCTTGGAAATTATATGGTGAGTGTCTTGGGGGCATATTCTTCCCTCCCCTTGCACCGTGAGTATTACAATGTTCAGAAACTGACTTCAATTGGATTCTATACTAAATTTCATAAATAGGGTATCCGTTCAGAGAAGAAAATGATAAAATCCCTTAGGAGACCTCCCAATCTTTAGAAAAAATATTTTGGGGATGGTTATCTTACACACTTCTAATAAATGTGGGTTCCCCCATATTTACTTTTATTTTATAGTGGATTGAAAAACCTGGCTTTGGTTGTTCCCACTCAGGTCGTTCTTTTAGGGTGAGTACTTTTTACCACTACGACAGGCCTTCTAAAGGATTTAACAAAGTATAAAGTGCATGAAATCAAAAGATGAGTTTGGAATTTTGATCACCTAGTTAAGGGGAGAGCATATGCCTATCACCGTACAATCACAACAAACAATGTTTATTTTTTAAATCCCAAATGACAATTTGCTATTCTATGTGAAGATACTGCTTCACAAAAGATATGATGTTTATTTTAACCGAAATAACAATTTATGATGACTACCCTAGGATTGGCGTATTTTAATCCAAATGACTACCCTAGGATTGGTTCATTTTAATTCAAAAGTTTTAATGAAACCACTGGTCGGGGTTGGATCAGATTTAGATAGAAAATTACAAATGCGCTAGAACAGAGTTCATATGCACTACATAATTGGTCATATCTGCTACAAAATTGGTCATATGCGCTACAAAATTGGTCATATGTGCTACAAAATTGGTCATATACACATGCAAAAAACATGCTAAAGCACATTAGGCATAAAACAAGCATGTAAGACATGAGGCACACTAGTAAGATATGAATCATACATTTGAATATACGTAAGCAGTAAAACATGAAGTACATGCATGGAGCATGCACCAACATGGAACATAGACCTGAATACATAAGGCATGAAGTATTCATGAAGTATAAATTTGAATATATAAAGCATGGGGTATGCTTGTCAATCACAAGTATGCATGAGAATGGAGCAGACATGCTGAAAACACACCAATCATGGAGACACATCAAGAAGTTATCCACAGAACAGTCATGTTGAATATATTAGTCATAAATGTATACAAGATACAAGCATAGAGAAAACATGAATACATGTATAGAGCATAATCACATATTACACATGAAGCATTAAAATATATGAAATACACCTATAAATACATGGAATAAGACACACAATGTAAGACAAATACACATAGAAGTGACAAGCAATAAATTACACACAAGGCATATAAATCATATAATTATACTTAGGAAAAGAAATACACTTGAAGTACATACGTAGAGCACATAAACTCAGACAAGATATCCAATGCATAACACTCATAAGGTAGGAAGAAATATAGATACACTCTAACAGGAAGCATACATAGAGAAATCACACACATGGAGCGAGAAGCATTTAGTCATTACTTAAGACATGAATTGTAGAGTGTTCAAGACTCAAATTTACTTCTATGCATAGAATATAAGCATATCATGCATTCAATAAATAAAAAATTCTCAATATGAAGCATTCATTTGAGTATACATAAAGCACAAAATGATCATACATATAGAACATAGGTATAAGTATGCTTGTAGATACACTAAATAATTACATATAAGGCATGAATTTTGAAAACACAAGCATATACTTAGGAATGGAGTAGTCATGTATAAGAGTACATCAGTCATAAAGTGGACAAGTAAGATGCTAACCAAGAAACGCCATAAGTTTGGTAAAACATGAAGTATATGTGTGAATAATACATGAAGTATATGCACGAGTGCATGAAGTCACAAATCATAGAGTATACACTCAAATAAAAATACAATCAAATGAAATATATCATCAGAAAATTAGGAAGGGGGATTCGGTGTATCCCACACTACATCGTGGACCTGTCGACCATCCTAAGGTCATCAATTATATGTAGTACATGAGTATGAATCAGACACTCGAATACACATAATACAAGTATTCACACTAACATATGTAATAGAGCATACACATAAGTCACAAAATGAACGTTTGAATACACACAAATAATCTTAAAGTATATATAGGAATATATATAAGGCATACATAGCATTGACTCAAACAACACTTTGTTGAAGTTATTAGTCTTCTCAATCATAGGTATGGTTAAGTAGGGTGGCTGCAATGGGATGCCCATAGAGTTTCTCTCCTCCAAGCCCAAGGGAAGCTACGGCAGGCCCCCTTGGCCCATGATGGCATACCGCCAGTCATCATCATGAGTTGGCATACTTGGGTGAGTCTCTAGCACCTGCTATCCCTATTTGCACCTCCTATTTCCCCATCTCCTACTATGATGGAGAGTTTCACAAGTTGATACAATCATGCGATCGTTTGGAGGAAGGATTTATATAGGAGCCCCATAGATACTCTCTCTAAGCCCAAGAGTGAATATTGCAAGCCCCCTTGGCCCAACAATAGTAGACCGCCAATCCTCATTGTGGGTGGAGTAGAAATCTAGCACCTGCTCAACCTATCGGTCCCATCCCTCAACCAACTACATGATTGATTGATGATACAAACAATTGAATCTAATGATCATTATATTGACAATTTATCCATAATTATACCATGCTATGGGGATTCATGAATTTATCAAGATATTAAATGTAAATAAACTATTTACCATATGAATGTTTATGCAAAGTCCCTTATGATATTCAATGTTTATACTTTTACATTTATCAATTATCAAATATTAATAACTACATTAATATCAATTATCAATTCCTTATATATTTATCAATCATTAATATTCACATTCACAAATTATAAAAATGGTACTTATGATTGTTGATGAGAGCACTCACTTGATACTTACCACTTTGCTTTGCAGAAACCTCTATTTTCTAGTTTTGATGCTATCATATTCTTATTCTATGTTTCAATAGGATGATAGAACATAGGGGTCTTCAATATTGTCAAGAATGCAGAGATGTAATTAGTTTTTATTTTCTAGCATTCCATGGTTGTTTTGTATGGTTACACACAATGATTTTGATGGATTATATCACTATAATATCATTACTTGTCCAATAACATATTAGCAATACTATAGTAGTGACATGCATCCCAAATGACGATAATAAATAACATCAATTTGAAAAATATTACTATTTATAAATTGTATTTATCAATCACCTATAATATTTATCGATCATCATATATAATTATCAATCATATTTAGATATGTCTATTAATCACCAATTTAAATTCCCTATTTATTTGTCAAAATGATATCACTGTTTCTATTCACAGTCTCACAATTTTAGGAAGGATATGGCCCATGGATATAATAATAAAAACAAATGACTAGATATGTAGATTATCAGTATATATACATATACCTTGATAATTATTTTACACTTAGTAACCATGATAAGGATAATGAATGTCAACAACAAGGTAATTACATTTAATGGTTGTCGGACATACCTAATCTGCATAAATCAAAATGTGTTCCTATATGTTATACAATATACCTTTTCCTTTGGTAAGTTTGCATACATTCTTTTCACAAGATGGCAGGAAAGTTGCTCTGATACCACTTGTAATGACCCCTTCTAGGAGGCATCCCGATTTTTACCTAAGTGACTATTTCAAGACACAAAATTGCTTAACGAATAGACTTCTATAAGGTTCTCTTCAGACCTTTTCCCGCTATTTGGCCTAAGGATGCAAATTATAAATCCTTATGATTGATTTGTATAAGGTATGTAGGCTTACATCTCAACATATTAATTATTTTATAAATATATGTAATAATATGTTCCTTATATGGATTATGAATATTTATTCTCTATGGGAAGTATATATGAATGTGAGAACATTATATCAATCTTACATCAATATAGAATATCTCATATATCAATGTCATTATATATGTTTTATACATCTATATATGTCCATATAATCCTTGCACTTATATACTTTATCATGTATCATATATAAACCATTGATATACATATATATATATACCCCATATAGATTACTTCATATATCATATATGTTACTCTATATATATAATATATATAACTATTATATATCACTTTATATACCATTGATCAGATATAGTATCACATATTACTTAACACATATCTAATCAGATATATTATCATATATTACTTTACATATATCTGATCATATATAGTAACTTATTCCCTTTAATCTTTCCACCCCACCTATTCTTCTCTCTATTCAGAAATATATAAGTATCTCTTTACTCATCTAAAACTAATCTATTTCTATATATAGTAATGAGCTTATCAAATTCTTACCCCTTTATTTTAATCTATTATATTCCTTCTTTTCTTCAGCCATGGTGGTACTAGCATATATTTCTTTTTTATTCTTCCATTCGATTTATATTAGAAGACATCACCTTTTTGTTAATAGTGACGTCATTTCTCCCTTTTGCCAACGATTTTTGATAACTTACTTTATTTCCTCCTTAGCTTATGAAGTGACCCCCTTTTTTTAGTGACTTGCGTCTTCTTTTATATTGCTTGATCTGCCCAACAGTCACCTCTATTGTGGAAGGGACGTGGCTCTTTCATCTTTCTTTGCATGACCGTTGACCTTTTAATGCCAACCATTACATACTTCATAGCCTATTGGTTGCTTAAGGAGGATTGATGCTTTTTGTTAGCTTAGAGGATTCGATTCCTATTATTTTAAAATCTGATTTAATTACATATGTTGTTTACTATTGTTATTTTGTTTATTCTATAGTTTATATTTGTGTATTTATTTATATTTATTTTCTATATTAGTTTATATGATTATAATTGTATTATCATTATAATATCATTTGTAGTGATATTCAAATTTCTATTTCATATAATATTATATATGTATTTTGATATTTATTTTATTTTAGTTTCTTTATATTTATATATTTATTTTTGTATACATTATTATATTATAATAATAATGTTAAATTGTCAATATGTATTTTAATGTATATGCATATTATAATAATATTTATATTTATGTTTGGATTATAATCATAATAGTATCTTATGATAATTATGATTATAATGGCATTAAATCGCTATTATTTCTTTTTATATTTTTAATATGTATTATATTTATTTACTTGTTTTTTTTTTTTAATACTATAAATCTTAGTGTTGCAATTTCGGGGACATGACAGCGATCATCTTAGGGCTTGTAGCACCAAATCGGCACGGTCGATATTTTAGTCTAGGATGGGTTCTTGTCTGGGAGCGGATGCTCTGACGGAGAGAGTGTTTTGCATGGGGGCCAGTGATGTTGGCCTCCCTCTATCATGACGTGCACGAGTTTGGATATTGTGATAGCAGGGCTATCAGAGTAGGGGTCACATTACTACACATATGGGCATGGGAGCATATTTCAGTGCTCCACCCATGAGTCACGCCGGTTGACATGGAGCTAGATGACCCGGCTGTTTTGAGATATAGGGGTGGATTGATCTTTACTCACAAAGAGGAAGTCGACATCCGTTATTGGTGAAGGGTCATCAATGAGATGACTATTTTTACTTGGAGGCCTTGGCTCGGCATGCCTGCCTTGTATGATGACATTCAACAACTCTTCTTTTCCAGATAGGACAGACAAATGCATGATAGAGAGCATACAATGATAGAGCATTATTTTTCAGATTGAGTTACGCGGCAGTTTAGAGATGTACATGACCATCCTAATGACTAGTACGTGGTGATATTTGCACGTACTATGAGGGAGACCACATGGGGTCGCACGATCCCTCTAGATGAGGTAGTGGACAACTTTTGATAGTTGGTGTCTAGGCCATGGCCATACAATTAGGGATAGGCGGACCTAGGGACTACTCAAGCATATCAAGATTGGTTTGGTCCACCAGCTAGATTGATAGTGCCTAGTGCATTATTATCATGGAGGAGACTAGAGGTTAGTCAATGGGGTAGCGGTGGGGACAAGGAGGCAAAGGAGATGGGGACAAAGACATAAATGGCGACAAAGGTAGAGGGGAGGCAGGGGAGGAGGTGGACCACCTCCAGATCAGTGGGGCTAGAGGGATGAAACACATGGTCACCAGTAGAGGGATGGGGATGGAGATGGGTAGAGAGACGGGGATAGGAAACAAAGAGATGCCTCGAGGGACCCACAATAGTAGCCACCTCCGTTGGATCAGAGAGATGCCCTCATTCAACAGCTACAAGCATATGTTGCCACATTGATGGCAGAGCGAGATCAGGCCTGCACAGAGTGGGATCAGGCCATTCAACAGAGACAGGCCACTGAGCTTTAGTTGGCATAAGATACTGGCTGTCATTAATAGCTAGAGGCCACACAGGGTAGGATAGTCCCTATGAGGATGTACTATGAGGCAGTCATGGAGGCACAATATTACAGGGTACACTATCTTTAGGCAATTCCTTGAGCAGCACGAGTGGCAGACTTCTCACAATAGAAAGGGCAAAGACAGGACTAGCCCGAGAGACAACCGAGTGAGGGGAGCAGCCATCAAGGCTAGCCTCACCTTTTTGATCAGAGACAACATTCTTTTTGAGATCCATAGGCTATGTTTTTGATAGCTAGTGTGGTAAAGCTTTTAATTCTCTGCCAAGAATAAGCACTACTAGATTTATCCAAGTGGGGATTCAACAAATATTGCCTCTTATCCATAGGGTTGTGCATGTTCTTGGAATCAAAACACTTTGCTTGGATCTTAAACATTGGAAAATAAACATTCAAACATGATCATCAAATTTCAAACCCTTTAGGAAACAAATACCTTTGACAAAATTCAAGTGTTATTGCTTGCCATAGGGATTCTATCCTAGAGGCTTCTAAGCATTTGAATTTATATCTCCATTTTCTCTCACTAAAGTCAACATTAGGAAACTTTTTCCTTAATTTCCTTGATTTCCACATAATGGAATTTGTGGGATGAGAAGAAATTGGGACATTGGACATTTAGTTGAAAACCTAATCAAGAATTGTTTATGATAAAAATAACTCACTAAGTAAAGATAAGAAATAATTGGACCCCACACACGTGCTCTTTCAAATGATTTCCTGAAAGATCAAAATCTGAAAACCAAATTCCAAAGGTCTTAGTCAAAAATCTTGCAAGAAAACGTTGTCTATGCTTTACGAATTTAGAGAAAAATTGACCTTCAACTTTTACAAACGTGCATCAAGGAACAATCCAAATTTGTATTCATTTTACTATTTTCAAAATCCAAGTCTCTTTCAAAGGTTTGAGTATCTCACATAGGAAGTATTAGCATGTTCTTCAACACCTTGGTCTAGTAAAAAAAGTCTCTCTAAGTCTCTTAGGATCAAAATCAAAACTCTCATCCATCCTTCAAACATCAAATCAAAACCACTTCACAAACAACTCTTGGAAATCTTGAAAAATCCCTTTATGCTAAACTTTGGGCAAATCCTTGAATCAAATTAAAAGCATCTTGTTTGGCTAGGTTTGTGTAGATGAATCCTTCTTTGCACACTTAGTTAAATTATCATCTTATGGACAAGTTTACTATAGGACAACATCTAACCTCTTAGATTTTATGAGTTCATTATCCAAACCAAATCCAATCAAAATAAAAATCAAATCAAATCAATCCAAAATCAAAATCCAAAATCAAATGAAACATCAAAAACCAAAGTCCTAAAGTTTAGTATCCTCTTCAAAGTTTCCTAAGAGTTCCAATCATTCACCAATCATTCATATCTCATCATCTCATCAACATATTTGATCCTCAATATCTTAGAATTTTTTTTTTTTACCTAAAGTCTAGATCAATCCTAAAGAATTAGAGGTTAATCTCTTACATTCTTGAAAATTGATCCCTATTTTATGGTTCAAACTAGATCTCAACACAAGAAGAACATGGAAACGAACAAAGAAACATCCACTTCGAGTGACTTGAGTCAAACCAGTTCCAAGATCAAACCCATTGGGTCTAGCAATCCCATGCTCAATCTTCCTCCACTTCCACAAGATTCTCAAGAGGAAGGTCAAGTAGAAGACATCACTGACAATGTCATAGGGATGACAGAAGATGAAATTATTGAAATGGTCCAAAATCCCAAAACTCACAGAATTGTCAATACCATGATGAAGCTCAATCCCTCATAATACATGCTAGAATTAGCTAAAGAAGGGGATAAACTCCCTTCTGACTATGATGTGAGCACTCTTGTGGAGAAGCCTCATGGGATTATGCCCCCCATTTTATCCACACCCCCAATATCATCCACACCTTCATTTCAAAGAATCACTCAAACCATCCCCCAAATCACATCCATTGCTACAACTCAACCAATTGTCTACAAGGGGAGATCATTACTTTAGGCACTACAAACAAACCCCCTTGTGAACAACCAAGATTTGGACACAAACACCATCTTGGGTTAGTATGTTCCTCAAAATCAGCTACACCCATATGTTTTTCTTACCTTTCAAGACCCCAATGAACCATCATCTTCTTTTCACGCAACATTGACATATCCTCTCAACACAAAAACCTCTCTCCCTATGACTTCACAAGGAGAAGGTTGGCTATTTGGACAACGGGCCATCTTTTACCCCTCATCATCATCATTTCCACAAGGGAACACACCATTCATATTTTTTCCACTTCTACCTTTGCAAATAACATCCAGACCACCTCTCAGTTTAGGATTACCTCCTTTACCACCACTCAATAAAATTCAAAGAAACCCCCCAATCATAAATCAAAACATCATACCAAATCCTCTGATCTTGCCATTGATATTGCAACAACAGATGACAACCATCCAAGCAACCCAAGCAATCATTGCACCATCCACAACACAAATCCCCACCATGAATACGATGACACCTCTCATCACAACAATGAACACCATTTCGAATCTTCCACCACCACCACTACCAAGATCAAATGTGGCCAGCCAATATAGTAGTAGATTGTAGGTAGGTCAATAGTCCTATCAAAAGGAACTTTAGAAATTTTAAGTGCAACAAGCACATCAAGCTGCTTAGCAATTGCAAGCCGCTCAAGTGGCTTAAGCTGCACAACAAGTGACACAAGAAAAACAAGCATAGTAGGCTGCTCAAGCTCAAGCCTTGTTGCAAAAAATAACACGCCGCCCAAGCTGCACAAGTGGATCAAGCCGCATAGGATGCACAAGTGCAAAAGCTACATAGGCTGCACAAGCTGCCCAACAAGTGCAAGCTCAAGTACAAGTTGAAGCTCAGGCACAAGACAAATACCAAGCTCAGCAAGCGCAAGAACAAGCTCAATACCAGGTGCAACTGTAAACAACCCAACAAGAAGCATATCGGCAAGCCCTGCAACAATACCAAGCACAGCAAGAAGTACTCCAATTACTATCCCAACAAAAAGCATTGTTGGCACAATAACAACAAGACCAGCAACAAGCATTGTTGGCACAACAAAAGCAAGACCAACAATAAGCATTGTTGGCACACCAACAATAGGCATTGTTGGCACACCAACAATAGGCATTGTTGGCACACCAACAATGAGATTAACAATAAGTGTTGTTGGCACAACAACAAATGCAGGCATATCAACAAGCCTTGATCACGCAATAGAGCTTGCAAAAAACTACAACCAACATACTTAATACTCCACCCATCACTCAAACACTTTGACCACTTCAAAACACATTCACTCCACCTCTCGATCCTCAAGATGATGTGATGGAACAAATCAAGTTTCTCTCACAACAAGTACTGAATCTCCAATCAGGGAAAACAATAGAAACACTAAGCAACTTGTGCCCATATGCTTTCGACAAAAGCCTTGCAATGGTAGCATTCCCAAAGGGGTTTGAAATCTCTAAATTTGAAAAATATTGTGGGACGGGAAACCCTAAAGATCACATTAGGGAATTCCAAGTACATTGCATAAAGGTTGCATATGACGATACATATTTGATGCGGCTATTCCCTTGAAGTTTGGCTAGCCCTTCCATGGAATGGTTTTCTCGTCTTCCTTTTGGTATTAAAAATTTCCAAGAGATTGTAGACACATTAATAAAAAACTACGCATTCAATATAGGTATGGATGTTGGTCTAAATGAACTATCAACTCTTAAACAAGCTAAGGGGGAATCATTCGCTTCCTTCTTGCAACAATGGTGATCCAAGGCCAATAAGAGCAAATGGGCCATGTCGGAAGAATAACAAGTTTGTACCATCATTGCTAATCTTGAGAAAACCTTGGATTTTCATGTTAAGGTGCAAGGTATCACCACATATGACCATTTGATCCCCAAGGTGCTCAATATCGAGCGAGACCTTATTGCACAAGGGGGGACACCCACATATCCACAACATCAAGACAACCACCCTTTCACTAGCTATAACGAAAATCCTTGCATGTGGGTGAAGAAGAGAAATGTCACTAATGATGGTGTGGTGGATGCCAAGGTCATAATTAGTGCTCCAAAACAAAACACCCAAACATACCAACAATTGCAAAACAATAATCGTAACAATACACAAGCCAATGCGATATAACAACAACCACCCAATAATGAAGTCAACAACCTGAATAATCAAGGGGGACCACACCCATGAAACAAAAATACACCCAAGCGAAAGCACACAACCCTTGGGGAACAAATTGAATCGGTCATGAAAAAATTAATAAATGAAAATCTCATCAAAATTCCCACTTATGAGAACTATCAGGAACCCCAAGTGAAACCACCTTTGTGACTTTCAAAAAATCAAAAGGAACACAACATCCAGCTGCATTAGGTTGAAAAATTTCATCCAAGACCACATTGATGACAAAGTCATAAACATTGAACAACCAGCTAGAAATCAGGACCTAAAAATATACATGAACCCAATGTCAGATCATAACAAAGGGAACAACCATGGAAAGACCAAGTATGCCAATGTGAACCATGTGTATGACCATGTTGTCACATCCCTAGATGAAATGGCCACTGTTGTTAACATCAAGGGAGCCAAAGTTGATTGTGGAGTCACCACACATGGCGAAAAAGTTACCATTGTAGGATCATCCCAACTACCTAGGGCATCCACCTCAAATCCCAAATCCATTCCTAATAGCTGCAATGTCTTAGACTAGCTGAAAAGAACCCCTACTTAGATCTTCATCATGGAGTTGTTGAAGATATAGTCAACACATAGAAAAATCCTAGAGGAAGCATTGGCTTCATCCACTGTCTTCGTGGATCTAGATGCTAACTAGTTCCAAGATATGGTCAGAAATATCACAACTCCAAGTCTCCTAATGTTCTCTAATTAGGACTTCACCTCCCAACCATCTCACAATTACACACTCCACCTTGAAGTCCTGGTTCATAAAAGCAAAGTCAAAAGGGTCTTGGTGGATGGGGGTACAGGTCTAAACATGTGTTCCCTCAAACTAATAAAGAATCTAGGATTATCAAAATATTCCATTGAAAAGGGTAAGTGAATCACAATCAAAGTATATGATGATCAAGAAAGATTGTCTCAAGGCACTATCTGGCTCCCTATTCAAGTAGGGCCAACCATTATGGAAACAAAATGCCAAGTCCTTGACCTTGCTTTTCCTTATAACATTCTCCTAGGGAGTCCATGGATCCATGGGATGCAAGCAATCACATCAACCTTTCATCAGTGTGTCAAATTCCCATACCAAAATGAAGAGGTCATGATTCATGGTGATCTCGAGCCCTTTTCCTACTGCAAAATCCTGGAAGCAAAATACTATAAAATCCCCCAAGTCCCAAAGAATGATGAAGTCCCTACCACTCCGCATGTGGACCCAACTACATTAGTCTCCAATTTTGAGACAAAGACACCTACCATCCTTGATATATCTGAAATCAAGGTCATTATCCAAGACAACGGGTGTGGGGATTATAGAATGAAGAAAACTATTTTTTTCATAGGGGAGTTACCTGAATCTACTAGGACTCACAGGAAACCCCAACCAGCTAAAACATCATCCCATACCTTTAGAACCAACCTTTCTAGATTCAAATGTTGGGGAGATCTAAGTTGGGAAATAGTAGATGAGAAAGACATATCAAGCTTGCTATACCAAGATGAAAGGCCCACACCTGATCTTTCCATGGATGAGAGCAGCAAAGGACTACAAATGATGCTTGGTATGGACTATAATAGAAACAAGAAACTTGGACAGAATGATAATGGGCTTCTAATACCTCTCATTCTAGAGAAGCATATGAGAAATCTTGGCCTCAAATGTACCCCTTATAAGGTGACCATACTTGGAAAAGGCGCCTCAGTTAAGAATGTCAAAACTCCCCCTGAGCTATCAGAAGCTACCCTTCAATTACCAGTATCCACAGGTCGAGTCATAGATAACTTTACCTTTGACATAACTAATGTGTGTAGTAGTGATGAGGATCCCATAACTGACTTGCCGATGCTTTTTGAAGATTCCTCTCTACTCATGATTAACACCCTATCTTTTGAGTCAGACCATCAAACCCATGAAATAAACCTAGTCTACCCTCAACTCATCGATTACAACCAATGAGGACCACCAATTTTGGACACATTCAAAAATGATGAGGCACTCTCAGAATTCATGGGATTGCAGGATACGATACTATATAGAGATCACAATGTCAAGTTTGAAATCATACTAGACACACATTCCTATTACGGGGAAATGATTGAATCCTTCAGTAACAAAAGTGAAAATATGAGAATAATCTCTAGGTCTTTGAGTGAAAACCACACTGTGGCACTCTCTGATATGAAAATAGTAAAAATAAATTACGTATCCAATGGTGAAAACCTCTCTGAGGTTCCAGAGGATGAAGGATTCAATCTCCCCCTCAGTGAAATTCATTAGGAGAATTCAGCGGTCCTAGGAGAGAAGTGCAACCCAGTCAACCTGGGAACAAAGGAACTACCACACAACATTTTATGCAGAGTCACTTCTAACAGAAGAACAAGAACTTCTAGTTTCATTCCTAAAAGAAAGAAAGAAAAACTTTGCATGGACCTATGCTGACATGCCTAGACTTGATCTAGAGGTGGTGGTTCATCACCTAGCTATATACCCGCAAGCAAAGCCAGTGAGACAAAAGCTTAGAAAGATGCATCCCCAGATAGCCTTATTGGTTAAAATGGAATTGCAAAAGCTCCTAGATGTAGGGTTCATATGGCCGATTGATTATCCAAAGTGGGTCTCAAACCTTGTACCTATTTCAAAGCCCACTAGGGGCATCCACATCTACACAGACTTCAAAGACCTAAAAAAATCGTGTTCGAAAGATAACTTTCCACTTCCAAATATCGACATGATTGCAGATATGACAACATGACATGAGATGCTATCATTGATGGAAGGATTCTCAAGCTACAACCAGATCATGATAGCAAAAGATGACCAACATAAAACAACCTTCACTTTCCCATGGGGGACATATTGCTAGAATATGATGCCGTTCGTGTTGAAGAATGCAGAAGCTACCTATTAGAGGGCCATGACACTAATGTTTCATGATATGATTCATAAGACTATGGAAGATTACATGGATGATATATTGGCCAAATCAAAGAAAAGATGAGATCACATAGCAGCATTAGGCTCCATCTTTGATAGGCTAGAAGAATACAAAGTCAGACTCAATCCAAAGAAATGTGTCTTTGGAGTATAGTCAGAAAAGCTCCTTGGGTATATCATGTCTATGAGAGGGATTGAAATAGATATTGCTAAGGTCAAGGCCATGCTCGAAATGGAGGCACCGAAAACATTGAAACAACTAAGAGGCCTACAAGGAAGACTCCAGTCCATCCGTCGATTCACAGCACAACTAGTAGAAAAGGATGTCCCCTATTCTCATCTACTCCACAAGGGGGTAGCATACAAGTTGGACAAGAAATGTGATCATTGGTCGATTCCACAAAAGGATATAAAAGTCATGGAAAATCCTAACCTGGGAATTAGACATTCTAGTAGGTGACTAACATCTTCTTATGGTCATTCATTTACATTGTCAAACCAGGGAACGTATACTTGAAATGGAGCGGCATTGTATGTGCACTAAGAACTAGTTTCAGTCACAATTCACCAGAAATAAATGCTTGGAAGGAATTCTACTTATGCTGCAGGAATGTAATGTAAATTCTTCTTAACTTAAGCATAACTTAATCAAAGCAAAAATCATGACAACTATTACTAATAAACAAACTATGAACTAGCCTTATGCTGTAGGAACAAACACAGGGATGGATTCCCAATGCTGTAGGAACAATATAAGACTGAGTTTGCACTAAAACCTTCAAGAATGAAATCTAACTTATAATCAATAGGAGATAAATAACTAACTACAGATACTCACTAAGCAGCCCCCCTTAGCAAGCATCAACCAGTTTATGCAAGAATTGAACTCAAAATTTCATCAGCTTTTATTCATAAACTTGGAATCATATACATTGATTGTTCTGCTTGTAAGAAAACTAACACAAAACACTGTTTCTCATTATAATACTAACTTTAACACACTCTATTGCTCACTCACATAGGAGGAAAACTTATTTATATTAGAAAAGAAACTAACTACCTAACTCTAACAGAGAAAGACGTGGACATAAATGCATCCTGAAACCAAGGAACAGACTTCTCATAAATGAAGGCATATCTGTTCAACATGATTAAGAGAGAATTTAGTATTCCACTCTTCCTAGATTAATGATCATTTAGATTTCCTCCCAATGACTCGGTTAGAGAGTCTTTGCTGGAACAACTTCCTCGATGTCGTGCTGGAAATGGTCTTTATTGCAGGGCTGAGATCTGCTGCTCTTTGACTCATTCATGCTTCCTTCAACAACCTGCGATGCACATGGCGATAGAAGTGAAAGAAAGCATGTGTGGAAAATAACATGATACACATTCATTAATCACATATTAAATCCATTTCATTATCCAAAAACCACATGCATTATATCAGTCATTCGGGAGGTCAAACAAGGCAATTAATACAAACACATAGAGATGTTAATCTGCAAGAATATAGGAATGTGTTGCTACAAGATACTACCCATTTTAGATAAAAATCCTTTAATCAAAGAGTTAAAACAACCATCAGCAATAAGAGTAAGGGTATTAAAAATACATCATAATATTCAAATTATGAGCATATTTCGAGCTCATCATTTTCCCCCTACTTGTCCTAATGATGGTCCTCCAACATTCAGATTTCTAGTTGTTTCTCTGAAATCAGTAGGAGTAGTATGGCCCTATAATGAAGTTCTGAATTTGTAGCAGAAACCTCTAAAACTTTGCCATCTCTAATACTTGCAGGTTTCTGCATCCTCATTAACATCTGTATCCCAATAAGGGTAAAGTGGCCACATCAAAACTGGAGGTCGAAATGTTAATGGTAACCATAACTCAAACCTTTTTTGGAGACCAAGCTACATATACTTCTCTGTCCTTTTGATGGTGCCTTAAAGTTCAAAGGGCTATGAGGCTCAGATTTCCTTAGACCAACAGTGAATTTTTCCCATCTTGTTTCAATTTTGGAAGATGAAAGCTTCCAAAATACATATGTTTGGTCTTTGAACTCATCATACACCTGCTTCCTGATATCAAATATTTTCATTCTTTCTGTCTGATCATTGAATCCATACACAATAGTAAGCCAAGTTCTCAGAATTGTGTGGGGAGCTAAGCTTTTAGGTCACAGTGGAATAGGTTCATTCCTTTCAGCCTCTTCATAAGCCTCTAATTGTCTTCCATAGTTAGTTTCATTGGCCACCCAAGACATGAGTGACCTCAGATGAATGTCACCAATGTAGAGATCAGATTCCACTCTGTTTAAGAGGGAATTAACAAACCATGCAAATAAAACTCACATAAAGAATTTTTCAGCCAACTGGGTGCTACTTGATATGCATCATAAAATTCCTTAGCTGTGTGAATGACAGGATCTAAATTTCTTGAAATTCTCATCAATTGGAACCGAAGAAATTGCTCTTTAAGGAACATACCATATACCCTAGGTGGTGGTCTACATTCCATAATTTTACCAGTTATCTTCACCATTTCATCCATTTAAAACATTGCGCCCATGAAAGACAGCTAAACCGTGCCTCATATGACTCAATAGTTTAAAATGATAGGAATGCAAATAGGAAAAATGTCCCTCACAAGTCAAGTACCTGATTATGAAGGTGGCATATTCTGAGTATGGAGGAGGTAGTGACACCCATTTTCCTCCTTGTTTGGAAACCTCCAAGGGTCCATCTATTGGTATTGTGAATTCTGCCCTAGCAAAGACAACATCTCTCCCTGAAGAAAAATTTTCTCCTACCATCGGAAACCTAGTTACTTCTGCAATCTGCTCTTCTATAATGGCTACTGTCAAATCCCACATTGTAGCTTCTCCCTCTGAAAGAGCTCTTAAAAACTCACCTGTAGCTTCCTCATTATAAGAATCTATCCTCAGAAAATAATTCAGCCAACTGCAATTACTGAATGCCTGAACCGCTTGAGGATTTTGCATCAACGGTTCATGAGCTACAGGCTCATGTCTTACCATATTCACAAATTATCGCTGCTAAGATTTCTGAAACTCAAACTTCTTCCGCCCTGCTTCTTTCTGTCCTGCTCTCACTTTTCTTTACTTTTCCAAGAATGACATTGTAGACACGTAAAATATACTGATTGATATCGTGCATTTGATCCTAACTTACTAAGCATCATTTCTTCCTGAATCATCCCTCGGTCTAACCATTTAATCAAATTCCCCTATCTGATTAAAGTCATCAATATTCGTCTCTTAATTAAATAAATCATTTTGTCTAATTAAGTCAATCTCTTTTGTTAATTAAATCAATCCATCTGATCTAATTGTCCCTATTTAATTAAATAATCAATTTATTTGATTAAATCTCTAAAGTCTCTCCATTAAATTAAATAAATTAAAACCTTATTTGATTTAATCTAACACCATCTCTTTTAATTAAATAAATCAAAATCCTTATTTAATTAGCCTCTTATCATATTCCTCTCTTATTTGATTTAAATAAACCCATAAATCTAAGTCAAATAAGTCACATCATCTAATCTCTGTTAAATTAATTAACCCTTGATTAATTTAACCTCATCTCATGTCCATCCTCTAGATAATGCAAGTTGCACATGAAAATAGATTTAATTCATTTATTAAATCCTATTTTCCTCACAAGGCATCTTTTGGAATATTCTCTCAATTTGAATTCAAAAATTCCAAGTCAACATGTACATCCAACAAGGCAATAACTTCCTCTTACATGTCTTTTGCCTTGAGCCAAGTGGCATTTATTGCATTTTCCCTTCCCTCTTGCATGTCATTTCAACAAATTTGAGATTCAAAATTATGCATTTATTGGCACAAACCCCAAATCTTGCACATCCATCATCCATTCATAGTTTGACAAGTGGCATCATATCATTGGATGAATGTTAGTCCCACATTGCTCAAATTTGGACATTCATCCATCTTGAAATTCTATAAATAAAGAGCTCATATCCTCATTTCATCATCCACAATCCAAGCAAAGTTACTATGCTCAAATATCTCTTGAATTTCATCCATTATCATTGAGTCATAGCTAGTTTTTTTGCATATTTTAGCTTGGAATTCTTATTTTTCTCCAACAAAGTGGATCAATATCATCAACACAATCAAACTTACAATCTTTGGAATTGGGAAAGGGCCAATTTTCACATCAAATTGGCACCAATTCCCCCATGGGATCATGAGTTTGCACATTTAAATTAGGATTCAATCTATTTCATTATTTTTATTGTGTTCATTATTTTCTTTCCTATTTTAAATTTATAAATGGATTTCATGGAGAATCCTTGTTTTGGCTTGCAATCACTTGTCTAACTTGTTTACTCATGTTGTTTTGTAGGTACTAGGAGAAAGGTTTGCACATCTAGCGCTAGAAGGAGGGCTAGATATCATTATTTCTAATCTTTTCTTTAAATTTCTGTGTTTTTCTTCACACATAGGAAATTCCAATGCTGGGAGCTCAGCGTCGCTGTTTTGGCACCACGGGCTTGTTAGCATCGCTATATGGCACTGCTTAAAACACAAACTACACCGCTGGACTTGTCCCGCCAAAAATTTTGAATTTGAAACTCCGTCGCTGGACTCGCCAACCTGCAAAATTTTTCAAAAAATATTAAACTCTGACGCTGCACGCAAACTATGACGCTGGGAAAAAAGAGCGACGCTGATTGGTAAGCAACACTCTGAGGGCACCACTGAGATGACAAACTGCGACGCTGATTGGTAAGCGGCGCTCTGAGGGCACCGCTGAGAAGACAAACTATGGCGCCATTGCGGGTTGCGACGTTGGGAGACAATAAAAGGGAAAATTTGATTTTTAGCACGTGCTTTTGATTTATGATTAATTTATCTTCCATTTTCTGGTTTCTAACCTCTGTATTTTTCCAGAATCTGATTTTTTTTTCTTCTTTGTAGGTTGGAAATTGAAATTGAAGAAAGGAGCATGAGGGCTATGTCTTACGAAATCAAAGTGTTTTTAAACACTTTAGTGTTTGTTTAACACTATTTTGAGAATTTGTTATCTTTTCATTCTTAGAACACTAATCTCCCTTTGGGTTTAAAATCTTTTTGTTTATTTTCTTGCAAGGGGCTAAAATGAACAATATGATCAACAACATACTAGATTTTGTTTATGGGATTAAACAATTGAACAAAATGTCTTTCACTTGTGATTTGGTGCTTTAATATGAACTCACAGTTTTTTGCTTTGTGGATTTAAAAAGAACAAGTGCAGCTTTGTTTTTCATGAGAGCTTACTTAAACTAAAGCCATTGAAAAAGGACGTATGCGCTTCTCTCGCACTTTATAGTGATCTTGAGAATCAAAAGGCCTTTTTAATGACTTTAGGGTGAGACAAAGCAATCACCTCCACAATTTGATTTGGGTTTAAATTGAACATCTTTTGCAAGTGTGAGTGGGGGCATTGTGGCGTATATTCTCTCTCCTTGTGGCCAACAAGGATTGATCGAGTTACGAATAGTGCACTTCATTCACTTTTGTTTATCCTAGAGAGCCTGCCTTGGGGAAAAAGTACTCACCCAAGGGAACAACTCAACCGGTAACACTCTAAAGCCAAGAGTATTTCCAATTGGTATATAAATGTGGATATTGGAGTAAATGCCAATATCACACGGTTGATTCTGACAAGATGGATCCAAAAGGGGACTCTTGTCGTATGGGTCAATCTCCACGAACAGAAAGTCCTTACTAAAACCCATGTGCTAGAATTTTCCAAAATCCTTTTATCTATTTGTGGTGCAAGAACGGTCATTCTCAAGCCACCCCACACTTTTACGGTCTTCTAGTAGAAACGGAAAACATGCCATGGGAGTTTCATGGGTGTTGATGCTTGGCTGCCCCATATAAGTGAGTGTCGTGGAGGGGAGCCAGTGGGTCAAGCATCTAACCATTCACTAGAGATAAGCATAGTTGGACTTGTCCAAGTGGGAATCCAACAAATATTTTCTTACACATCCATAGGAGTGTACTTATTCTTGGGTTACAAAATGCATTGCTTGATCAAAAACATTATGGAAACAAACACTTGAACCTCATCCAAATTTCAAACCCTTTTGAGGAAAAATACAATTGAATCAATCCATATGTTATTGCTTTCCCTTCGGATTCACATCCTTAGAGGTTTCTAAACATTAGATTATATCTCAATTTGTCTCCTTAAGTAAACAATAGGAAAACCCTTGCCTTAAGTTCATTGAATTTCCACATAATATGTCTGGTGGGGTTTGAAGAAATTAAGACATTGGACATCTTAGTTTGAAAACCTAATTGAAGAAAGTTTTTTTGGTAAAATAAAGACATTAAGCAAAGCTAAGAAAAATGAACTTTCATATGTGTTGAAGACTCACAATCCCAAAGAAAAGAAATCATTGGTTGGAAATCTGAAAATGAATGTTCAAATGAAATCATTTCTTGGTTACAAAGGTCTTTAGGAAGCATTTGCATGCTCTTCAATACCTAGGTCAAGGAAAACAAAGTATACCTTTTTAGGTTCATCTTAGGATCAAAACATATCAAAATATTTTTCATCCATCCTCCAAAATATCAAAACAACATCATCTCATCATCACCTTTTGGAAAATCTTGAAATCATCCTTAATACTAGGCTTTGTGACAAAATCAAAATCATCAAAATCATTGAGACTAAATCTTTGAAAAACATTATCAAAAACACCTTTGTCTACTCATGTGTAGATGCATCCTTTTACATATACTTAGTCAAAGTTATCAAAATCATCTTGTCTAGCTTAGTATATGTAGATGAATCCTTCTTCATATACTTAGCAAAATGATCATCTTGTTTGAATAGGTGTGGGTAGATGCATCCTTCTCCTTACACATATTCAAATCATCATCCTTTGAACAAAGCTATCCCTTAGATCATCATCCAACATCTTAGGGTCTTTTTGTTCAAAATCCAAATCAAAATTAAAATCAAAATCAAGGACAAAATCCCAAAACCAAAATCAAAATCTACAAAGCCTAGTATCTCATTCAAGATTTATCAAAAGCCAAAACATCTGTATCATTCATATCATCACCTTTGATCCTCAAGGCATCCTAAAAATTTCTACTTTGGGGCATAAAATAACGATTGATCCAAAGAATCAAGAGATTCATTTCCCATATTCTTGAAGATTGATCCTTGTTTTATGGTTCTAACTAGATCTCAATACAAGAAGAGTTTGAAAGCCAACATAGAAACACCCGCTTCAAGCGATCTTAGCCAAACAAATGCAGAAATGAATCCTGTCGAATCAAGTAATCCGTTGACCCTCTCATCATCACAAAGTCCGCAAGAAGAAAACTAAGAAGAGGAACTTACCTTTGGAATGTCTCATGACGAAATGAATGAAATGCTCCAAAATCCGGACAACCATAGAATCATCAACATCATTATGAGACTTAACCCTTCGTTATACATGCTTGAGCTAGCAAAACAAGGGGCTAAGTTACCTTCATATTTTGATGTGAGTACCATAGTAGAGACATCATTTCCTCCAATTTCATCCACCATTCCCATCTCATCTACATCCCCATCTCAAAACATCACACAAAACATTCCGCAAATCACAACATCGTTTTCTCCAACCCAACCCAACATTAAAAAGGGAAGTGCATTTCTCAATGCAATTCAAACACACCCCCTTGTTAATAATCAAAACTTGGACGCTAACACCACTTTGGAACAAAGCATACCTCTAAACAAATTACACAAAAATGTTCCTCTCACATTCCATCACGATCTGTCATTATCATTTTTTCACGCAACACCTCAAACACCTCTTCTCACAAATTCACAAGAAGAGGGAGATATGTTTGGACCAGGGGGCATATTTGACACCACAACATTATCGCAACAACTTACACCCCTTACATTTCCACCTTTCTCACCATTACCATTATCATCCGCACCACTCCTTGGCTTAGGGCTTCCCCCTCTACCAAGTATCCATGAAACCGCTATCCCAACCATCAATCAAGGCATTACACCGAACACTCAAAATTTGTCATTGATATCGCAACAACAAACGACAAACACACAAGCAATGGAAACATCATCAAACACCCCCTTAGCATCACAAAGCATGGTATCTCAAGGACCAATCACATCAATAGCACCATCCATCCTACAAAACATCAACACCATCTTCACGAACACTATTCTGAATCCGCCACCACCTCCACTACCACCAACTTTGACCACATCAAGCCAATACGACACAGAATTGCAAGCTGCTTTCCAAAGAGGATACCAACAAGTTCAAAAACTAAAAGCCAAACAACTAGCCGCTCAGCAAGTTGCTCAAGCTGTGCAAGCTGCCTAAGTAGCCCAAGCCACCCTACAAGCACAACAAGCCCAAGCGTTATTACAACAACAACAACAAGTTGCATAAGCATTGTGAGCACAAAAGACTGCTCAAGCACAACTTTTATTGCAAAAACAAAAAACACAAGCACAAGCTACACAAGCTGCACAAGTACAAGCTCAAGCGCAAGCCCAATATTAGGCACAACAAGCTCAATATCAAGCACAACTTCTTGCGCAAAGACAAGTAGCACAATTACAAGCATATTAGCAAGCATTAAAGCAATACCAAGAGCAGCAAGAAGCAACAGAATTGGTAGCCCAACAACAAGCGTTGTTGGAAAAACAATAAGCACAATACCAAGCGTTGTTAGAATAGCAACAAGTGCAACAACAAGCATAAATCTTAGCGCAGCAACAACAAGATCAACAACAAGCGTTGTTCATACAAAAGGAAGTGGAAGCCTACTTCGCTCACCAAAACATACAGATACCATCAAGCAATGCACCAACCAACCCACCCATCCAACCCGCGATTGAAACACCCCAAAACACTTTCATCCTACCCCCTGATCCACAAAACGATGTGACGACACAACTCAAGTTGCTCTTGCAACAAGGGCTCGACCTTCAATCAGGACGAACAACCAAAACACCAAGAAACTTGTGTCCCTATCCATTTGATAGGAGCCTAGACATGAAACCATTCCCCAAGGGATTTGAAATCCCCAAATTTGACAAATACCGAGGGATGGGAAACCCTGAAGATCACATCAGGGAATTCCAGGTTCATTGCATGGAGGTCACATATGACGATATTTATTTGATGTAGCTATTTCCTAGGAGCTTGGCAGGCCCCACTATTGAATGGTTCTCTCACTTACCTTCAGGCATTAGAACATTCAAATAAATTAGAGACGCATTCATTAAAAATTATGCATGCAATATCGCAATGGATGTTAGTCTCAAAGAACTCTCAGCTCTAAAACAAGGAAAGGGTGAGTCATTCACCTCATTCCTACAATGATGGTGATCCAAGGCCAATCGGAGCAAGTGGACCATGCCAGAAGAACAACAAGTTTGCACCATCATAGCCAACCTTGAAAGTCACTTGGCATTTCATCTCAAGGTTCAGGGTTGCACCACATATGAGCAATTGATCTCCAAGGTACTCAGCATCGAAAGAGCCCTGATGACTCAACCCACAGAATCAACATCATATCATGAACAACAAAATAACTGCCCACCATCCAATTACAATGATAAACCTCGCACATGGGATGTCGATGCCAAGGTGGTCATTAGTGGTCCTCGTCAAACACCCACACTGCAAATACAATCACAAGGCCAAAACACTCATCACAAAACATACCAACCCAATAATAATCCCACCATCAATAATCTCAATGACCAAAGAGGACCACCCCAATGCAAAAGTTATCCCAAACAAAAATACACCATTTTGGGGGAACCACTTGAGGACATAATGAAAAAGTTGATCGACGAAAAACTCATCAAGCCTCCTACATTCAAAAATTACCAAGAACCTGATGTCAAACCTCCTTGGTATAATGAGAATCTACTTTGCAAATTTCATAAAATCAAAGGTCATACCACAAACTGCTGCATGAGACTCAAAAACATCATCCAAGATCTCATCGATAAGAAAATCATAAATGTGGAACAACCTACGATAAATTAGGATCTTAAAATCTACATGAATATGATGCCGAATCATGGCAACAAAGGGAATAAAAATGATAAAGGGAAGGGTAGTATAAATCATGTTTATGAAACAGTCATTGCCTCCCTAAATGAAGACTGCATGGTCATCACCATCAAGGGCGCCCATGCCAAAGATTGTGGAGTCACCACAAGAGGCGGCAAAGTAACCATTGTAGGATCATCCCAACCAAATAGAGTCCCTGCATCCAGATTCAGTCCTAATGGCTACTATGTCCTAGATCAACTCAAGAGAATGCCAACACACATCTCCATCATGGAGTTGTTAAAAATCTCATCAACTCATAAAAATATCCTCGAGGAAGCATTAGCCTCATCCACTGTCCCTGTAGATCTTGATGCGGAGCAATTCCAAGCTATGGTCAGAAATATCATAACGCCTAATCTCCTTACATTCTCTAACCAAGATTTCCCCACCCAACCATCTCACAACCGTGCACTTCACTTGGAAGCCATTATACACAAGAGCAAAATCAAAAGGGTCTTGGTGGATGGAGGTGTGGGCTTGAACATATGTTCCCTAAGCCTCATCAAGTAGTTGAAAATATTAGAAGATTCCATCGAAAAAGGAAAGGGCATCACTATAAGAGCATATGATGACCAAGAAAGAGTGTCTCAGGGCATGATTAAACTCCCTATTCAAGTAGGGACAACGCTCATGGAAACCACCTGTCAGGTCTTGGACCTGGACTTGCCATATAATATCCTCCTGGGACACCCATGGATCCATATAATGAAAGCCATAGCATCAACCTTCCACCAATGTGTAAAATTTATACATAATGGACAAGAGGTTACTGTCCATGGAGATCTTGAGGCAAAGTATTACAAAATCCCCCAAGTTCCAAAGAATGATGAGGGCCCATCCACACCATACATCGACCCCACCACTCTTGCATCCACTTCTGTGACAGAGACACCTACCATCCCAACCATCCCCACCATCTCCGATATCAAGCTCATCATCTAGGAGGATAGTTGTGGAAGCTACAAACTCCGTAACAATGCTTTTGTGATAGGAAAGTTACCACAATCTCCTAGATCATGCATACGTCCACAAGAAAATCAAGCTTCTACATCGCAAACCTATCCTAAAGACTATCCTGAATTCACAAGCTGGGGAGACCTTGGCCAGGAGGTTATTGAAGCAGATCCATCACACATGTTGTATCAAGATGAAAGACTAGCAACTAATTTACCAATGGATGAGACAAGCAAGGGCCTACAAATGATGCTCACAATGGGCTACGACAAAAACCAAAGACGGACAAAATGACAATGGGCTCATAATACCTATCATGCCAGAGACACGACCCATAACAAATCTTGGCCTTGGATGTACCCCTCCGAGTATAACCATACGTGGCCGAAGTCCTCCAGTTAGAATGGTTAATATTTCTCCTCAGCCAATACTCGTAGAAGTACGCTCACCAATATCCACAGATAGAGACATACATAACTTTATAATAAAGGCCTATATTAGTAGCAATGATGAAGATACCATGACTAATCTACCTAGGTTATTTGAGGAAACCACCCTGTGTATGATTAGTAACCTATCCTTCGAACTAGACCATCAAAATCATGAGATCCATTTAGTGTATCCCCAACTAATTGACTATGACCAACGAGGACCACCGGTTCTTGATACATTCGAAAATGATGAGGCGCTCTCAGAATTCATGGGATTGTAGGACAACATTCTAGATGGGGATCATAAAGCAGGGTTTATAATAGAGTTGGACACACATGCCTATTATGGGGAAACGATTGAATCCTTCATTCGCAAAAGTGAGAAACTAAGAATCATATCCAAGTCCTTGAGTGAAAACCACACTATGGCACTCTTTGACAAGAAAATAGTAAAAAGAAAGGATGTATCCAACGGTGAATACCTCTCTGAGGAGGCGCCCGAGGATGAAGGATTCAATCTTCCTCTAAGAGTTATTCATTAGGAGAAGTCAATAGTCTTGGCCGAAAAATGCAATCCAGTCAACCTAGGAATAGAGGAGGTCCTGCATATCACATTCTATGCAGAATCACTATTATCAGAAGAGCAAGAACTCCTAGCAGCATTCCTAAGGGAAAGGAAAATAAACTTCGCATGGAGTTATGCTGACATGCCGGGGCTTGATCTAGAGACTATGGTTCATCATTTAGCAGTGTATCTAGAAGCAAAACCGGTTAAACAAAAGATTCAAAAAATGCATCCTCAAATCAGCTTATTTGTCAAAATGGAACTCAAAAAGTTGTTAGAAGGATTTATCCGACCAATTGATTATCTAGAATGGGTGTCAAATTTGGTACCTATCTCAAAACCTGATGGAGCCATCAGAATCTATATAGACTTTAGAAATTTGAACAAGGCATGTCACAAGGATGATTTCCCACTTCCCAACATCAACATGATAGTGGACATGACAGCAGGACATGAGATGCTATCACTAATGGACAGATTTTTAGGATACAACCAAATCATGATAGAAAAAGAAGATCAACATAAAACGACTTTTACTTGTCCATGGGGGACCTACTGTTGGAACATGATTCCATTCGGCCTAAAGAATGTAGGAGCAACCTATCAAAGGGCCATGACATTGATATTCCATGACATGATTCATAAGATAGTCAAAGATTATGTCGACAAAATTCTAGGTAAGTCAAGAAAAAGACAAGATCACATAGCAACCCTAAGTCCTATCTTTGACAGACTGGTGGAGTACAAAGTTAGACTAAATCCCAAGAAGTGCGTCTTCGGTGTACAATCAGGTAAATTACTAGGATACATAGTGTCCATGAGGGGTATCGAGGTGGATCCGGCAAAGGTAAAAGCAATCCTCGAGATGGAATCACCAAAGACATTAAAACAACTGAGAGGTCTCCAAGGCAGACTTCAATCCATCCGACGATTCATAGCACAACTGGCAGACAAGTAGAACCCATATTCTCACCTACTCCACAAGGGAGTAGCGTTCAAATGGGATACAAAATGCGAAGAAGCATTCAAAAAAATCAAGGAATATCTACTGACACCACCAGTCTTAATGCCACCCATTCCAAGAAAGCCATTGATCTTATACGTATCAGCAATAGCAGTAGCCCTTGGAGCTCTCTTCGCTCAGCATGATGAAAATGGAATGGAGAGGGCTATCTACTATTTCAACAGGACAATGGTCGGTCATGAGCTAAACTACTCATTCATTGAGAAAGCATGCCTCGCAGTAGTGTTTGCATCACAAAAATTTAGACATTACATGTTGGCACACAAAATAAAGCTCATTGCCAAAATTGACCCCCTCAAGTATCTCTTATCAAAGGAAATGCTCATGGGAAGAATGGAAAAATGGGTAATGATACTATCAGAATATGACATCGAGTATGTGGAGAGAAAAGCAATCAAGGGTTAGGTTATCACAAACCAACTGGCAGAAGCACCTATCTATTCAGAGAATCCTCTTGTCTCAGAGTTTCCAAATGAATCTATTTTTAACATCAACGTAGTAGACCACTGGAAACTATAATTCGATGGCTCATATACATAGCATGGATCAAGAGCTGGTGTCTTCTTCATCACCCCACAAGGGGACTACATACCAAGGTCATACAAACTAGCATTTCCTTGCACTAACAACATCGTGGAATACGAGGCTTTGACTATAGGTCTCAGGATAGCAGTGCAATGGAACATCATAGCTCTCAAAGTCTACAGAGACTCTCAGTTGATCATAAATCAAGTCAATAATGAATATCAGACCAAGGATGATAAGCTCACTCCATACAAAAAATTGGTGGAGACTCTCAAAGAATCTTTTACGAAAATAACATTTGAGCAGATTCCTAGAACTAATAACAGAGCAGTAGACACCATGGCAACAATTAGATCCCTACTGAACATCCCCAACAACATTCCAAAATATGAATTCTTGATTGAGCAGCTTCTCATTCCCACATTTGAGGTACTAGAATCAGAATTTGTGTGCGAAATTGTTGGTCCAGGTGATCCTTGGTATCATGATGTCTACACATATCTTTGAATAGGAGTCATACCTGCTGACCTTCCATCAAACCTAAAATGAACCTTTATTAAAAAGGCATCCAGATTTGTTATCCTAGGTGATACCTTATACCGTAGAAGCATAGAAGGTACCTTGCTATGTTGTTTAAATGCTGAGGAGGCATTAGCCGCTCTAACCGAAGTACACAACGGTATCTATGGTTCACACTCAAGTGGAATGAACATAGCCAAGAAACTATTGAGGATGGGTATTATTGGCCCACAATGGAAAGAGAAGCACATGATCATGCTAAAAGGTGTTTACAATGTTAGCAACATGGGGACCTCATCCATGCATCAGCTCAAGAGCTTCATCCCATCATCACACCATGGCCCTTTTCGTAGTGGGGACTCGATCTCATTGGAAAAATCACTCCCACCTCATCCAATGGCCACAAATTCATTATAACTACAACTGAGTACTTTGCAAAATGGGTGGAAGCCATACCCATGACGTATATAACTAGGGAGCAGATCTCAAAATTCATCTTGAAGTATCTCATCTATCATTACGGCGTCCCACAAGCCATTATCTTGGATAATGGGACACAATTCAAGAACCAGGAGGTTTGCGACTTGTGTGATAAATTCAAAATCTAGCATCACTTCTCCACCCCATACTATCCCCAAGGCAATGGCCAAGAAAAAGCTACGAATAAAACCATCCTCAAAATCCTCAAGAAAATAGTCAATGACGTAGGCCGTAACTGGCATCTGCCGCTTAACCCCGCCCTCTGGGCCTATTGAACTAGCATCCACACACCCATTAGCACCACGCCCTTCTCCCTAGTCTATTGATCAGAAGTCATACTCCCCATTGAGATCGAGCTCCCATCCCTCAGGATATCACTACAAAAGCTTGTCACGGATGAAGAATATCGGGTATCAAGACTAGATGAGCTGGAGTTACTGGATGAGAGATGCATAGATGCTTTGAATCATATGCAAGTCTATCAAAATAGACTCAAACAGAGCTACAACAAGAAACTCAGAAGGAGGACTTTGCAAGTTGGAGAACTGGTCTTAAAATAAAATTAGAAGAATGTCCCAAACCCAAGCAGCAAAGGCAAGTTTGAACCTAATTGGTTAGGACCTTTCGTCATCATAGCAAGTTATAAATCAGGGGCATATCAACTATCAACACCTGAAGGGGAACCTCTGTAGGAGCCCATGAATAGCTCCCATCTCAAAAAGTTTTATGCCTAAATCTTTCAAGGTATAGAACCAAAAAAAATCTAAAAAAAATCTGAAAAAATAAAAATAAAAATAAAAATCAGAAAATATCCTAAAAAAAGGGTCACTTCGGCGAAAACCTGGCAAACAGGTGTCTTGGTGACAACAAAAAAATGAAAAAAACAAAAAATCCAAAAAAATCAAAAAAAGGATCAAAAAATCATCCTTTAGTGAAAACCACTTCGGTGGCACTTTGGGCAAGTACATTGGTGAAAACTTGGAAAATAGGCACCTTGTGTAAATAAGCACTTTCTATCTACTAGGATCTTTGTGGCTTGTTCGGCATCATCCCTTCATCACGCTTCCATCATCCATTGCATTCAGGTCTCCATCCATCACTCATTCACTTGCATCCGCATCATAGCTTGGTCCTATTTTTGTATCATGATCCCTCCTAGTACTACTCGGCCCATCCTTAAAGTCAGTTTGTGATGCCTTCATTAGAGTAGTCTATTATATCACGCTAGGGGCATGTTCTTATTGGATCGGATTCGTATATGATCTTAAAGTCCTAAAAATCAGAAAATCCAAAAACATCAAAAAATCATACAAAAATCCAAAAACAGGTCAAAAAGTCAGTCAAAAATTCAAAAAAAAGGGTCATCTTGTCGAACTACATCGTCTCTAAGCTTGAACATAGGTAAGGTTGATCTTTGATCATCCCTCGAGACATTTAGGTGAATCCTATAGGAGTCCATCATAATAAACTGACATCTCATCATGTATATCATCATCTATAAATTGGTTAAGTCATCAGTCGAACTACGTGGTCTCTACGTATATAACGTAGGTAAGGCTCATTCGTTGATCATCCCTCGAGACCCCTAAGATAGGTCTTTAGGTTAGTTTCTTGGTCAAAATTTTAGAAAATTCTTAAACATTGGAAAATCGAAGATAAAAACATTTGAAAACCTTGAAAAATACCAAAAACAGCCTCAAAACATTGCAAAACATCAAAAACATCCAAATATTTGAAAAAATCCATCCGTCTCATCTTGCTTGCACCCACAATAAACACCATCTATAATAAACTAATCGTCACCCTCAACCTTTGGTGAAACAGTTAGAAACAAGTCTAGCAGATTAAAAGTTAAACTCAAAAATGTCAAGTCTCAAGTCTAAGTCAGTGCATAAGCAAGTTGGTTATCTTTTCATATTGGTAACTCATCATCCAGTTGGTTCCATATCAATCATCCCTTAGAGCACTTTGGATAAACGAAATGACATGCCGCCATCCACTAACATGTCCTAGTAGGATGAATCCTTCCTACAATGGGCATTATCTTTTGGCAATAAATTTATGTTATCATCTTAGAAAACACATCCTCGTTCTGTTAGCGGTATTGAAGAGCATCAGTTTGTTTGTTTACTTGGTCTTTATCTTTTGACTTATCTTATTTGCGCTCATTCCAAGGACGTCTCGATTATATCCCAAAACAGAGGATTTAGAGAAAAAGGAATGGGGCAACAATCATTATCTTTTGTCTACTGTGCTTGTTGGACGTTCTTGTAATATAACCTCGACGAATACTTGCTTTGTTAGGTATGTATGGAAGAGGTCTAGGGAAACTTGTTGACTATTGCATGAATAGGTTTACCTTTCCGTGTTTTGGTCTAAGGTGTCTAAAACTTCTGAAGTGCATCCTAGCAAAGTTTCTATATGTCAGGTGTGAACAAGAGTACTCCTATCTACTTGTTAAGTCAAAGTTCATCTCACTGGGTACAACGCCATCCTAGTTTCTATACCTTGATGCATTATACCACGTGTGTTATCAAACATAAAAAAATTTGGCCCTTCGAAAATCCCAATTCCTTGGCAAGTAATCATCATCATCATCATTTGCATTCGCATCATCGTGGGTCTTGTTGAAATAACTTCTTCTTTTCTTACTAACCGCACTAACAAGGTACTATGACAGTTGATCATCATCACCATCATTAGCGCATTGCATAAACATATCATATAGGAAACATACACATTACATTTTTATCATCAAATAAATAGGTTATCATAAACATTCTTCATAAATAGGTGCATCCATGTCATTGCATTTCACCCATTACATTGCATCTCAAAGACATTATATTAATCATTGCATAAACATTGCATTTGCATTTCATTACCATTTCATATTACTATCTACCATATAAATTATCGCATAACATCTATAGAAGCATTTCATAATCATTTTTCACATAATCATAAACAATAGGTATATAAGCATTTAATTCATTAACATACATACTTGCATAACATTAATGACATCATCTCACCACTTTACACATTAACATATCATTGCATCTCATAAAACCATTTCATTATGCATTAACACTATTTCATTTGCATCATCTCATGACCATCGCATTCATATTACATCCATCCATAAATCATGTCATATATAAGCATTTTTCACACATTATTGCATATACCGTAGATCATATCATTTTACATATTAAAACCCATATCACATATCACATTGGCATAAAATAAATTATCATATAGATAACATCATTACACATCATATCATAGGTGAGGATAATATAGATCTGTTAGTCATAATCATTGCATAAACATCATCAGAAATAAATGCATCCATAACATATAGAAGTAGAATCATACATGCATGGATAAAAGGTACGCATTTCATCGCATCAAAATCGACTCATATATATCATCAATCATGTCACTATTATAGTACAAAGAATAAATCGGATCACTGTACATATATGTCAATCGATACAAAACACCCATCAGGCTATCAAAAACAAGCCCATAAGGTACAAAAAGTGTATCATTTGGATCAAGCTCGATCCTTGTGAATGTTGCCCTCACCCCTGTCACTGTGACCCTCTGGTGGTCTCTGGCTGGCCTGAGTACTCTAGGACTCAATCTGCTCTGGGTACGGTATCATGATAAGCCCGTTGGTAGTACTCTATCTCTCAGATGGCATCTCTGTAAGATCGCACTAGCACTGTACCCTAGGAGGAGGAGGCTGTCATACTCTTGATCTGCTACTTGCGGCCTATCTTTGTAGCTGCCTATAGCTCTGCAGCCTATCTCTATTGCACAGCCTAATCCCTCTCGACCCTGAGCTACTCTCTCTCCATTGCCACCGCCTGAACCTAGGCCTGCAGCTACAAAATCAAGGTGTCCCGTGCATTTTCTTGTCCTACTGGCTATACCCATGGTTGCATGTGAGGCTGATCCTCACCCTTGGTTCGTGGTTGTGGGACTAGAGGATCCTACTACTGATCCTACATATGTACGTCTTCATGACCTGGCGGGACTAGGGGCACCCCTGGTGGATCTTGTCGAATCTCAATCCTCGGTCCTTTCCCCCGTCCTCTTCCTCTACCTCTGACTTTGCGCACATCTGGATCTTCACCTGGAATGGTCAACTGAAGTGGAGGTCTAAACCAATCCCTATAGGCCTGAGTGGTGCCAGGATCTGCTAAGCCCTTATCATAAGCCCACGGTCGGGCTTCCAAGTGCTTGAAGCTGTCAACTGCCTCCGAGGTAGGAATGCCACGTCCCCATGACACCTATGTCATGCTCTGAGCAAAAATGGCTACATAGCCGTCATCAGGCCGATCCTGCGGCTCTCCGAACTGATGCTGTACGTGCCCGGGCAGGTACCTCTTGATCATCATGTGCTCCCGCCCCTACATATATTGGTCCTAGTGGCAATAAAAGAGCTGATTGACATCATCGGCCCATCCAGGCTGACCAAGGTATCAACGCAAAGTAAAAACTAGCATCTCGTCTAGGACCCGCCTCCAGTAGGGGATCCCATGCTCATCAGTGTGTGTAGAGGACACACCGCCTCTGTATCCTACCACAAGGGCATCCTCTGCCCCCATCGGAACTAGAAATACAAGTGGTCGTAGCACAAAAATGTGCTCCCATGTCCAAACATGAAGTAATGTCACCCCAGCCCCTAATGCTCTGCCATCCATGTAAACATACTCGTGTAGGTCTCTGTAGAGTGAGGCCAGAAGTACAGGCCCCCATGCAAAGCGAACTGGCCTATCTCAGACCATCCACTCCCAACAATACCCCCAGGCAGGACTGAAGTATCGCCCTTGTCGGTCAGGGGCAACGAGACTCGAAATGATAGCTGCAACTACCCAGTGGAAGGGAGGTGCTATAACCCTGTATCTCTCTAGCTTAATTTGTCCCTCGCAGTAGATGATGTCTTGTGTGGCGAGGACTCTGATGCAGGACTCACGTCCCTCATCCATATCAAATATCACCTGTCGACCATGAATAGGCAATCGTAGAATGTGCCAAACGTTCTCCAGAGTGACGGTGGCCTCGCCAGTGGGGAGATGAAACAACGTCTCACTGTGCCACCTCTCAGTCAGCGTTGATAACATCCCCAGGTGAGTGCACACAGGTGCCACGTACACAATGTGTCATAATCCCATAACTCCCAGTCGATCCTGGTCCTTGTTGCTCAAGTCCCGTAGGACGCTCGCCAAATCTCATGACCGGTGCTCCCGAGAGTAGAGCTCCCTCGCCGCATCATGCATCAAGTTAAAAATTTTCAAAAATTCTTAGTCAAACGCTCCAAGCTCGTCCCTAGCGGCGCAGTTTGTGATAGCGTCGCAGTTTGATTTTACTCAAACTCCGATGCTCATCCCTAAAAAGTGCAAAATGGCGCCACCGTTGCACACTTTCTCCTCCAGCGTCGTAGTTTGCATAAAAAGGGCACTGCCATGGTGCACTTTACCCAAATCGACCCGCCGAGTCTGAGCTTGGTGTCGAAGTTTCTAAACTCTGAACTGCACCATTGCAGTGCAAAACGACACCATTACAATGCAAAACGGGACTGTGCGGCACAGTTTAAATGCCAAGCGGCGCTATATAGCACTGCTAGAGGCGAGCTCCCCTTTTAAAGCATTAATTGGAACATTAAATGAAAAAACTAAGCTTAGATAGGGGTCACATACTGGTGCCCCGATGCCAGGTGGCCACTGCTATGTCCAAACTCGATCAGTGATGTGCAGGGGAAGTTGTCGTTGTGCCATATCGCTAGAGGGTCAGAGCTCAAATCTCAAGGTTGCTGGCAGAGGTGTGTGTAAATGACTTGAAAGTGACCCCTCGGGCCCCTTTTAAGCCTAAAAATTAGGAGTTTCGACCCTTGAACTTTTTTTTTCTGATTGAGGTTGTTTTTCATAGTTTTATTGTATTTAAGCACATTTTTAGCCTTCTGGACCCCTTTCAGACCTGTTAGGCACTTTGTCACCTTTTTTCGCAATATCACCCAAAAAAATTAAAATTTTCGTCCGATCTTTCAAGGGGGCATTATAATGGAATGTTTTCTCTCGCCATGCAGCAGTGGGGCAAGTTTTTAAATATCAAAATTTTTTGGCTTTGATCGAGATCGTTTATTCTTTGAACCAACACAACAAGTGCATTGCTTTAAAGAGGGGCAAAATATAGATAGGTAAAATATATTGATTGATATCGTGCATCTAATCTTGACTTACTAAACATCGTTTCTCCCTGAATCATCCCTTGGTCTAACCATTTAATCAAATTCCCCTATCTGATTAAATTCATCAATATTCGTCTCTTAATTAAATAAATCATTTTGTCTAATTAAGTCAATCTCTTTTGTTAATTAAATCAATCCATCTGATCTAATTGTCCCTATTTAATCAAATAATCAATTTATTTGATTAAATATCTAAATTCTATCCATTAAATTAAATAAATTAAAACCTTATTTGATTTAATCAAACACTATCTCTTTAATTAAATAAATCAAAATCCTTATTTAATTATCCTCTTATCATATTCCTCTCTTATTTGATTTAAATAAACCCATAAATCTAGGTCAAATAAGTCACATCATCTAATCTCCTGTTAAATTAATGAACCCTTAATTAATTTAACCTCATGTCATGTCCCATCCTCTAGATAATGCAAGTTGCACATGAAAATAGATTTAATTCATTTATTAAATACCTATTTTCCTCACAAGGCATCTTTTGGAATAGTCCCTCAATTTGAATTCAAAAATTCCAAGTCAACATGTACATCCAACAAGGCAATCACTTCCTCTTACATGTCTTTTGCCTTGAGCCAAGTAGCATTTATTGCATTTTCCCTTCCCTCTTGCATGTCATTTCAACAAATTTGAAATTCAAAATTATGCATTTATTGGCACAAACCTCAAATCTTGCACATCTATGATCCATTCATAGTTTGACAAGTGGCATCATATCATTGGATGAATGTTAGTCCCACATTGCTCAAATTTGGACATTCATCCATCTTGAAATTCTATAAATAAAGAGCTCATATCCTCATTTCATCATCCACAATCCAAGCAAAGTTACCATGCTCAAATATCTCTTGAATTTCATCCATTATCATTGATTCATAGCTAGGTTTTTTGCAAATTTTAGCTTGGATTTCTCACTTTTCTCCAACAAAGTGGATCAATATCATCAACACAATCAAGCTTGCAATCTTTGGAATTGGGAAAGGGCCAATTTTCACATCAAATTGGCACCAATTCCCCCATGGGATCATGAGTTTGCACATTTAAATTAGGATTCAAGCTATTTCATGATTTTTATTGTGTTCTTCATTATTTTCTTTCTTATTTTGAATTTGTAAATAGATTTCATGGGGAATCCTTGTTGTGGCTTGCAATCACTTGTCTAACTTGTTTACTCATGTTTTTTTGCAGGTACTAGGAGAAGGGTTCGCATAGACACAAAGGATAATTGCATGATATTATTGTTAAAAACTACTCAAATCAAGCAGTTAATTGTTGTTTAGGATGAAAGCACACAGTCGTACTTGGTAAGTACAAGAAAATAAAAATGTCTTAATAGTTGTGACAGTGGCATAAGAAAAAGTTGAAATGGATTATCACCAACCCCTACTAAAAATTTGGCATGTTTCCACACATGGGTAAAATGATAGGCGAAGAATAGGCAATGATGACTGATATGTACATAGAAATTAATGAATAAATGAAATAAATAAATGATATGACAATAAAATATATCATGTAACTTGTAATAAGTGCTCGTACATGCTGGGAAAGATCACACCTCAGCATGAAATGACGGCTGGAATTCAAACCATAAATGAGGGCGGTACAACAGGATGGATGACATGGATGGGTGATGTAGAAGAAGAGGAAATGAATGGTGGTGATGGATGAAAAACAGAGAAAGTGGCTTCTGTAAAAATGAAACCTTTATTATAGGCATGCAACATAGAATTTTAAAGAGATGCTATAGGAGAAAGGCCGAAGCCTTTTGCTGTAGGAAATTCAGTGGCCTCATTTGAAACAAACTGCTTCATAATTTCTTCTTTGGATGCTGACTTATGATACAACCTAAGACGGTGTCCATTAACTAGTAGCTTGAATCAAACAAGATCTATTGTAGCTAACTGAACTGAACCATTATCAAACACATTTTATATTTCATAAGGACCAAGCCATCTTATGGTGAGTTTACCTTAATTTTCGTTATACCTAGAGTCATAGAGCAACGCCTAATCACCAGTAGAGAATTGCTTAGTTATGATATGGTGGTCATGCCATTTTTTTCTTTGCTACTAGATAGCTTCAGTATGCTATAAGGAAGCTTTCTTTATCTCATCCAATGCATTCAGTTGTAGAAGGCGTTCCTTTTGGGCTTTTGAAATATCAATGCTAAGCTAGAGATCAATCCTTAAGGTCTTATGCTCAAACTCTATTGGAAACATGACAATTTTTTCATAGAGTAACTCAAAAGGAGTGAACCCTTTAGTTGTTTTCCATATTGTCCTATAGGCCCAGACTACTTCAGGAAGGTGACTGCTCCAATCCTTCTTGTGTAATTGTACTATCTTAGTAAGGATTGCCTCAATTTCTCTGTTGGTAACCTCTGCGTGACCATTGGCTTGAGGGTGATAGGGGCTAGACTTTCTGTGCCTGATCTTGTAATCATTCATCAATGCAGTGATTAAGTTTGATGTAAATTGAGCTCCTTGATCAGTAACAAGCTCCCTTGGGACTCCAAACTGAGTAAAAATATACTTATACAGGAACTCAGCAACTTTATTGTCACGAGCATGTGTCATTGCTTTCACTTCCACCCACTTGGTTACATAATCAGTGCAAACCAAAATGTATGATTTACCATTGGATGGAGGATCAATAGGCCCAACAAAATCCATGCCCCACTTGTCAAAGGGAATGACTACCACTTGAAGATAAAGGGATATTTCATCAGACCTTGTTGGTCTCCCCATGTGTTGACATCTGTCACATTTTTTGGTGTAGGCTGCAACATCTTTGTGTAGTGTGGGCCAATAGTATCCTGTAGCAAGCACTTTCATAGATGTTCTCTTGGTTGCAAAGTTCCCACCTTATGGCTCATCATGACAGGCATACAAAATATCATAGGTCTCATCTTCCCTAACACACCTTCTCATGACTTGGTCAGGTTCTGTGTAAAATAAACAATCTGCAATCCATGAAAAGTTAAAACTTTTCTCTACCAACAATTGTTTTTCCTTTGGTGAGAAGTGGGTTGGGATCTTGTTGGCTGCTAAATAATTTGCAATATCTGCATACCATGGAGTTTGAGTAGCAATAAAAAATAGATGTTCATCGGGAAAGCTATCATCAATTACCTCAGGGGTGGCAGGTGTAGTTGTTTGAAGTCTTGACAAGAAATCAACCACCACATTAGCTTGACTTGGCTTATCAATAACTATGATATCAAATTCTTGCAACAATAGGAGCCATCTTGCTAATCTGCCAAATATGACAGGCTTATTCATGAAGTACCTTATTGTTGCATGATCTGTATGGACAAATATTTGGTAACTAGTGACATAATGTCGAAACTTGTTCAGAGCATACATAACTGCTAGCAATTCTTTCTCTGTGACAGTATAGTTTAATTTAGGGCCTTGAAGATTTTTGCTAATGAAATATATGGCATGCTCTATGGAATTCTTTTTCTGTCCTAAAACTGCCCCTATGGCATAATCAGAAGCATCTATGTGTATATGAAAGGGCAGAATCCACTTCGGTCCTTGAAGAACAGGGGCCTAAGTAAGTAAGTTCTTAAGCTACAAGAAATATTTGTCACATGCCTCAGTCTAGTTAAATTTAGAATCCTTAGTCAATAAGGCATATAATGGACTGCTATTTTGCTAAAATCTTTGATAAATCTTCTATAATATCCAACATGTCCTAGGAAACTTCTAACATCCTTTTGTTTAATAGGTGTTTGCAAAGTCAGAATGACTTCTATTTTTGCAGGATCAACTTGAATTCCTACTTGAGAGATATAATGGTCTAAAACAATTCCCTCTCGCATCATCATAAAGCACTTCTCACTATTCAAAGATAAATTTTTCTCCTTACATCTTTTCAACACTTTCTCCAAATTTGCTAATGCTTCTTCATAAGTAACTCTATAAGTGGTGAAGTCATCCATGTAGATCTTCATAGAATCATGAGAAATGTCAGCAAAAATACTGATCACTGCCCTTTGAAATGATACAGGTGCATTACACAGGCTAAAAGGTAAAACAAAGTAGGAAAAAGTGCTCCATGGACTGGTAAAAGTTGTTTTATTTTGATCCTTAGGGGCAATTCTAATTTGATTATACCCACTATATCCATTCAAAAAGGATAAATACTTTTTACCAGATAATGAGTCTAACACTTGGTCAAAAAATGGCAGTGAAAAGTGATCCATTTTAGTTGTTGTGTTCAGCTCCTTATAGTCTACACAAACTCTTCATTTTCCACCTTTTTTAGGAACAATCACCAATGGAGATACCCATTGACTATCTGAAATGGGGTAGATAAAACCAACATCAAGCAATTTTTGGAGCTCTTTTTTAACTATTTGCCTGAGTGTTGGGTTTATCCTTCTTTGAGGCTGCCTAACAGGTGAACAATCTTCCTTAATGTAGATCCTATGAGTACAGAGTTGAGGATCTATTCCCTTCATATCCCCATAGTCTCATGCAAAAGCTCTGTGTTGATCTTGCAACATTATGACTAGGGAAGTTTGTTGAGATTGAGACAACTTATTATTGATATTCAGACAGCAGCCTAGAGACACTTCTACTTGCTTGGTAAGATCATTCATGGAGGCTACTAATAAAGGTGGTTTCTGTATTTGATGTGGAAGAAAATTTTGATAAACTGCACGAAATTTAGGTGGCGGGCTCTTAGGATTCAGTTGTTGTAGGAAACACTGTTGAAGACAGCTATCTAGAACAGATGGCCTACTCAGATCAGAGTTGGACTACAAAATGTGTAAAAGTAGGCCATCCTCACTCTAAAGCTGGGAAAAAGGATTAGTTTGCAACATCATTAGTTGATCCAATGAATTGACTTCTTTAGTTTCCTCTCCTAAATCTAGCCAAATTGGTTGAGACAAGTCTAGTTGAGGCTGGGCAGGTGGGTATAAAGCCAATTTCTTTCTTGACCAACCATCAAAAATTGTCATGTCTCTTGAACGATATCCTATAAAAGCATCAGCTGTTGCTAACCATGGTCTACCTAGGATGATAGGATATCCTCCCAAAGTTTCCTTAGTGGACAATATGGTGAAATCTAATGGGTATTCCCAAGACTCAAGGATGACAATGACATCTTCTACCACTCTATCAGGTGTTACTATGGAACTATCAGCAAGCTGCAGGATGGTAGGTGTAGACCGAATGATTAGGATATTCAAATACTCCATAGTATTCTTGGTTATTACATTAATTGTTGCACCAAGGTCAATCAAAACATTCTTTATTATCTGGCCATTAATATTTATTTTTACCACATGACTCCCAGGGTCAGTATTTTTGGAATGACTACCTTCCCTAACATAATATATGCCAATTGTCCTAGAATATGGATAGTTTGGGAATCCTTTTTCTTTCTTCCTGGTTTCTTTAAACAAGCCTCATTAATGGCTTTTCCATAAATTGGGACATCTTTAATAGCTTGAAAAAGGGGAATTTGAATGTGTACATTCTTTAGCTGATCCAAAATATCAAATGTAGGCTCTTCCATAGACTTGGATGTAGTAATTTGCAATCTCTGAGGAAATGGCGGTTTGGCCTAATGCTGGAGGATAGAATCCTTAGAGACAGTATCTAGTGCAGGTATATGTTTTGTAGGATCAGTAGGTTGTTTAGAGGTAGAGTCTAGAATCTCTGTAATTACAGGCGGCTATGAAACAGGGAGAGTGGTTCCAGACCTGAGATGGGTATCATTAATATTCAGGGCATAAGCTGGATAATGATTGGCTTCCACAAAATACATAGATTGTTGTTACTGCTACTGCTTATTATTAGGATTTGGAAATGGTTGAGCAGGCATAGGCGTTTGTTTTGGAGGGCCAATATTTGCTGCAGGTGCTGCAAGAGGTGGTATGAGGGTCGGAGGTTGTGGCTACTGAAATTCCAGGGATCTAGGGGATTGGTTCTACCATTGCTGAGAACCTCTCCATTGAGGATTCTGTTGCCAATTACCTTGGGGTGGAGTCCATTATCCTTGTGGCTATTGCCAACCTCCTTGAGGAGATTTCCATTGAGGACTTTGATAGTTAGGCCAGTGTGGTTGATAAGTATTCCAAGGTGGTGATGGGCTATATGTAGGTTGCCATTGGTTATTGTAATTAGAATAAGGATTACCAAAATTCAAAGGGTCTTGAGGAATACCTTGTCTTTGAGCCCATGGTCACCTTTGTGCAATGAAGAATACTTAGTCATCATCACCCTCTACTATCTTAAAATCAGTAGGTAATTGCTTAGCCTCCAGGTTAGCCACCATCTTACATCTGCAGTCACATTTCTTCTGTCTGCAATGTGGAAAAAACTCAGCGAAGATTGCTTCAACTTCCTCATGTTTCTTCTGAGCTTGCATAGTATCCAACTGTGTAGCCATGTTGTTTATGATATCCTGCTTGAAATCAGACAGCAAATGTGTGATCTTCATCCGTGAAACTCCATTAGTAGAAGACTTTCCCACTCTGGCTTGATGACCTCTACCCTTCTTAACAATTGCTCGAGAGTAGTTACGACATATGTTCTTGATATCATCCTAAAGAACTTGGGTTATATATCCTCCTTCCATCAGATCCAGAGCATATATATAGGTGTCACTAATTCCCCTTAGAAAAAGTAGTTTATGAGATTCTTCATTGAGAGTATGGTCTGAATTCTTTTTCAGGGAAAACAAGAATCTTGAGATATAGTCTTCCAGGCTTTCATCCTCCTTTTGTTGAATTTTGAATATATCATCACCCTTACTACCACTCTTACAATATTCCTTGTATTTCTTAAGAAATTTTGTTTGCATAGCTGCCCAACTATCAACAACATCCCTTCCCAAACTCATAAACCATCCAAGAGCTCCCTCCTTCAAAGTAGCAGGAAACAACTTCAACCTATGAGCATTTGAAGTGTAATCATAGCTGTGACAGAGGATGTCAAAATCAAACAAGAAAGTGTCTAGGTCCTCTGTAACTAGTCCATAGAACTTGGGAAGTAATGAAGAAGGAATTTTTTTAAGGTTATCATTATCTTACAGAGCAATGATGGGGAATTCAAAAGCAGGAGGTTGATTAGGTGGATTACGTGCCATATTTTCTTAATGGAGTATCAAAGTAAATGGATTTTCTTGAGGTTCTTCGTCAGTTAGGGATAATGGCAATTCAACAAGCAGGTTTTCAGCAAATGGATTGATATCTTGGTCTCCTCCTTCCTCAAATAGATTATAAGCTAGTTCAGAATTGTTATCAATGAATGGAAGGTTAGGGAGGAATCTTCCCAGAGTGTCTCTTCTTCTATGCATGCAATAAAATTAACCGTAAATTAAAGGAATTTGAAAATGCTTGAATAAACACACTAAACTACTGCTAACAATGATTATGACAGGTTCTTAGCTTGACACCATCCCCGACAATGGTGCCAAAAATGGTCGATTCCACAGAAAGATATAAAAGTCATGGAAAATCCTAACCTGGGAATTGGACATTCCAGCAGGTGACTAACATCTTCTTATGGTCATTCATTTACATTGTCAAATCAGGGAACATATACTTGAAATGGAGTAGTACTGTATGTGCACTAAGAACTAGTTTTAGTCACAATTTACTAGAAATAAATGCTTGGAAGGAATTCTACTTATGTTGCAGGAATGTAATGTAAAGTCTTCTTAACTTAAGCATAACTTAATCAAAGCAGAAATCATGACAACTATTACTAAGAAACAAACTATGAACTGGCCTTATGCTGCAAGAACAAACATAGGGATGGATTTTCGATGCTGCAGGAACAATATAAGACTGAGTTTGCGTTGAAACCTTCAAGAATGAAATCTAACTTATAATCAATAGGAGATAAATAACTAACTACAAATACTCACTAAGTGGGCCTCCTTAGCAAGCATCAACTAGTTTATGCAAGAATTGAACTCAAAACTTCATCAGCTTTTATTCATAAACTTGGAATCATATACATTGATTGTTCTGCTTGTAAGAAAACTAACACAAAAAACTATTTCTCATTATAATACTAACTTTAACACACTCTGTTTCTCACTCACACAGGAGGAACACTTATTTATATTAGAAAAACAACTAACTACCTAACTCTAATAGAGAAAGACTGATGAGGGCACAACCCGAGACACAGAAAATAACCCACAAACAAGAGAATAATTTTATTATTCAGAAAATGGAAATTCTTACATGCAGAGGATCTCAAATCCCCAAGTTTTACAACACATGCAAGTTACAGAAAACTACAGAATCACCTTTTCGCAATATGTGAACTTGTCCCCAAAAGTTACCCAAAAATACTAGAAACCCACCCATAAATAGAGCTTCTCTTTAGTTTGGAGCCAAAACAACATTAAAATTTGAGTTTAGGCGGTTTGGCACCGAAAATTACAACTTGAAGTTAAAATTTCAAAAGAACATTTGCAATTGTATCTTCTAGAAAGTGCGCCAATTTCCTGGGGCCATAACTTTTGATCCGGGGCTCCGATTCACAAACCGTTTGAACCGTTGGAAAGGTCTCAAAGTCAAGAACACTTAAAATTAGCTATGCCAATTTCGGCAAGTTTTGGGGCCATTCCAGAAGCTCCAAGTGCCTCAAATCCAACTCTAAAGATTTTCAGGTGCAAATCTGGGAAACTAAAACTGCAATATCTTTCAACCCAGGAATAGAAAATAAAAACCCGTAAATTGAAAATTTCATTATGACGAAAAGGGTATCCAAAAATGTAAAAATATAAAAAATGATAAACTTGAAATTTAACTATTTTTGGGTGATGCAAGATTGCCCTTACACCAGCGGATGCTCCTGCATCAAACACCTAGGGTAATTTGAGAAGTGACCCGTCACATCTCAGATGGTTGAGGAAAACCCAACTGGTCAACCACTACCTTAGATAGCCAGGATGAATCTTCCATAGGACTTTCTCTCCATTTCACCAGATATTCTTCAT
>VDFB02271358.1:359770651-360054581 GCA_007258455.2 Sequoia sempervirens | reverse complement strand
AATAATGACATCACAACATTTTCCTTCACACTTGCACCTTGTGCGAAACAGATTCTTCCTCTGTTTTGGTTCCTTTTCTTCAGTCACTAGGGCTCTCCTAATCACTAGGGTTTCTCCCCTTTCAGCATCATCTGAATGTTCAGATTCGGCCTCCTCATCTACATGCGCAACCCTTCCACGACCTTCTAGCCTTTTGTCTACCCTTCCTTTGTGTTGTGGACATTCATAGGCTCGATGCCCTTCTTCACCACACTGGAAACACATTCCTCTGAAACCACCTCTTCCAGATCCTTGTCCATATCTCCCTCATCCTCTACCTCTCACCACTATTTTGATCACGAGGGTGGTAGAAGTTATCATTCCTTTGGCTTCGGCTGGTACCCACTTCTTCACTTTTCTTTTCATCATCAATTCGGCTTCCTGAAGGTCTGCCATTGCCCCTTCTGCTTTGACCTCGTCCTTTTTTCTTACCATCAAATCTTTTGTTCAGCTTCTCTTCCACCTTTAGAGCAAACTGATACACATCCTCAATGGTGGTCATTCTGACTAGGCTTAACTCCTCCTGAATACTCGGTCATAACCTATTAAGATATCGGGCTACCTTCTCCTTATTGGCCTCTGTGTGACACGTTCTGATGATTATCTTGTGAAAATCTTTAGTATATTCTTTCACAGATCTGCTTCCTTGCTTCAACCATTGCAATTTCTTCAACAGATCTAACTTGTAGTCCACTGGTATGAACTGCTTCTTCAGTTTCTCTACCATGCGATCCCATCTGGTGATATTTTCTTTTCCTCTTCGATTTCTTTCCAACTGGACCTCTTTCCACAAAATATTGGCATGGCCCTTCAGCTTCATTTTCGCAAACTTAACCTGATCTGGGTCCTCTATTTCCTCATACTCAAAATATTCTTCTAGCTCATTGATCTAGTCGATCAACTCTTCTGGGTTTAGACTTCTAGAATAACTGGGGACTTCCGCTCTAAATCTTTTCCCAATCTTTGAAATGGCCCTTATTAGCCACATTTGGTCTTGATCAATTGCTTCTTCTTCCTCTTCTACCTTTGAACCTTCTTCCTCTCCTTCATCCTGACTTTCCTCCCTCAGGTTTAACCCTCTCCTCACCTGCTCTTGTAACGCGTCAATTTGTCTTTGGAGGGCTGCCAGTGCATCTCTTCCACCAGCATTTCTACCACCTTGACCACCTCTAGCACCACCATGCCTACCAGGCATCACTCTTGGAGGCATCTTTCTTGACCTTGACCCACTACCACGGTCCTGGTGCGAACTGCCTCACAATCGGCGATCTGTCCACATGCTCAAGAAAACCTCGCTCTGATACCACTTGATGAGGGTACAACCCGAGACACAAAAAATAACCTACAAACAAGAGAATAATTTTATTATTCAGAAAATGGAACTTCTTACATGTAGAGGATCTCAAATCCCCAAGTTTTACAACACATGCAAGTTACAGAAAACTACAAAATCACCTTTTCGCAATATGCGAGCTTGTCCCCAAAAGTTACCCAAAAATACTAGAAACCCACCCATAAATAGAGCTCCTCTTTAGTTTGGAGCCAAAACAACATTAAAATTTGAGTTTAGGTGGTTTGGTGCCGAAAATTACAACTTGAAGTTCAAATTTCAAAAGAACATTTGCAATTGTATCTTCTAGAAAGTGCGCCAACTTCCCGGGGCCATAACTTTTGATTCGGGGCTCCGATTCGCGAACCGTTTGAACCGTTGGAAAGGTCTCGAAGTCAAGAATGTGCTTAAAATTAGCTACACCAATTTTGACAAGTTTTGGGGCCATTTCAGAAGATCTAAGTGCCTCAAATCCAACTCGGAAGATTTTTAGGTGCAAATCTAGGAAACTAAAACTATAATATCTTTCAACCTAGGAATAGAAAATAAAAATCGTAAATTGGGAATTTCATTATGATGAAAAGGGTATCTAAAAATGTAAAAACATCTGAAAAATGATAAACTTGAAATTTAACTATTTTTGGGTGATGCAAGATTGCCCTTACACCACTGGATGCTCCTGCATCAAAGACATGGACACAAATACATCCTAAAACTGAGGAACAAACTTCTCATAAATGAAGGCATATCTGTTCAACATGATTAAGAGAGAATTTAGTATTCCACTCTTCCTAGATTAATGATTATTTAGATTTCCTCCCAATGACTCAGTTAGAGAGTCTTTGCTGGAACAACTTCCTCGATGTTGTGCTAGAAATGGTATTTACTGTAGGGTCGAGATCTGTTGTGCTTTGACTCGTTCATGCTTCCTTCAACAACCTGCAATGCACATGGCAACAGAAGCGAAAGAAAGCACATGTGGAAAATAACATGATACACATTCATTAATCACATATTAAATCCATTTCATTATCCAAAAACCACATGCATTATATTGGTCATTCGAGAGGTCAAACAAGACAATTAATATAGACACATAGAGATGTTAAGCTGCAGGAATATAGGAATGTGTTGCTACAGGATACTACCCAATTTTAGATAAAAAGCCTTTAATCAAAGAGTTAAAACAACCATCAACAATAAGAGTAAGGGTATTAAAAATATATCATAATATTCGAATATGAGCATATTTCGAGCTCATCAATCATGCCTTCAACAAGATCAAGGAGTACTTACGCCTCCATTTCTCATGCCACCAATTCCAAACAAACCCTTGATCTTATACATATCAGAAACAATAGTAGCTCTCCGCACTCTCTTAGCACAACATGATGAAAATGGAAAAGATAGCTATCTATTATATCAACAAAACTATGGTGTGCCATAAGCTAAACTATACATCCATTGAGAAAGATTGTCTAGCAGTTGTTTTTGCAGCACAAAAATTCATACATTACATGCTAGCACATCAAATAAAGCTCATTACAAAGATAAACCCACTTAAGTATCTGCTTTCTAAAGCGACGCTCACAGGGCGAACAACCAAGTGGGTTATGATCCTGATACAGCATGAAATTGAGTATGTGGAATGCAAGGCTATCAAAGGACAAGCAATTGCAGACCAACTGCAAGAGGAACCAATATACTTAGAGAATCCACTTATATTAGAATTCCCTGACAAATCAATCTTGAACCTAAGTGTAGCAAATCACTAGAAAATGTACTTTGATGGATCCTACACACAACATGGGTCAAGAGCAAGGATCTTCTTCATCAACCCACAAGAGGATTGTATACCAAAATCATACAAGTTGTCATTCCCGTGCAAAAATAACATCACAAAATATAAGGCTCTTGTCATAGGGTTGAGAATTGCGATACAATGGCAGATAATGGCACTTAAGGTCTATGGGGATTCACAACTCATAATCAACTAGGTAAATGATGAGTATCAAACAATGGATGACAAGTTGACTCCCTACAAGAAATTGGTGGAAATTCTCAAGGAGACCTTCATTGATATCACATTTGATCAGCTACCAAGAGCAAACAATAGAGCAACATATGCAATGGCTACAATTGGATCACTCCTAGAAATCCTATGCAACATCTCAAAGAAAGCATTCCTCATGCTCGCATTTGAGGTACCAAAGTATGAATTTATGTGTGAAATCATTGGGCGTAGTGATACCTGGTACCATGATATATCCACTTACTTGAGAATAGGAGTCCTCCCTGCTGACATAACCCCAAAGCTCAAAAGAGTCTGTCAAAAAATATTTTGTTTTGTCATCCTAGGAGATACCCTATATCGTAGAAGCATTGAAGGAACCCTGTTATGTATCTTAAATGCTAAGGAGGCATTGACCACCTTAACTGAGGTACATAATGACATTTGTGGTTCACATTCAAGCGGTATGACCTTGGCCAAGAAACTACTAAGGACAAGGTACTATTGGCCTACAATGGAAAGAGAAGCACATGACTATGTCAAAAGGTGTCTACAATGTCAACAGCGTGGGGACCTCATCCATTCACTAGCTCAAGGGCTCCACCCAATTGTCACACCTTGGCCCTTTTCACAGTGGGGGCTCAATCTCATTGGAAAAATACTCCCACCTCATCCAATGGACATAAGTTCATCATCACTTCCATTAAGTACTTTACGAAATTGGTGGAAGCCATTCCCATGACATATATCATAGGAAAGCAGATATCGAAGTTCATCTTGAACTACTTAATTTTCCGTTATGGTGTCCCTTGATCCATTATCTTAGATAACGAGACACCTTTCAAGAATCAGGATGTTCGTGACCTATGCCAAAAGTTTAATATCCAACATCACTTTTCCACCCCATACTACCCCCAAGGAAATGACCAAGCTGAGGCTACAAATAAGACCATCCTGAAAATTCTCAAAAAGATGGTCAATGATGTTGGTTGTGACTGGAATTTGTAGCTAAATCCTACCTTATGGGCCTATCGAACAAGTATCTACACACCATGTGTCACCCCATTCTCCTTGGTCTACAAATCAGAAGTCATAATCCCTATCGAAATTGAGCTTTCGTCCCTGAGAATATGATTGCAAAATATCATCACAGATGAAGAATACCAGGTATCACAACTGAATGAGCTGGAGCTATTGGATGAGTGGCGTGTGGATTCCTTAAAACATTTGTAGGTGTATCAAAACCAACTCAAGTAGGGTTATAACAAGAAGATCAGGAGTCAGACCTTCCAAGTTGGAGAACTTGTGCTCAAGGAGAATAAGAAGAATGTTCCAAATCTAAATAGCAAGGGAAAGTTTGAACTCAATTGGTTGGGACCCTTCGTCATCACAACAAGCTATAAGTCAGGGGCATATCAGTTGTCAACGCTTGAAGGGGAACCTCTATAGGAGCCCACGAACAACTTCCATCTCAAAAAGTTTTATGCCTAATCTTTCAAGGTATAAAACCAGAAAATACAAAAAATTAAAAAATGCCCTGAAAAATGGTCGCCCTAATGAAAACCTAGCAAACAAGCATCTTGGTGACAACAAAAAATAAAAAAAATAAAAAATAAAATTAGAAAAAGGATTGAAAACAGTAAAGAGAAAAAAATTATCCTCTAGTGAAAACCATTTCAGTGGCGCTTTGGGCAAGTACCTTGGTGAAAACCTAGAAAATAGACACCTTGTGTAAATAAACATGTTCCATCCACTAGGATCTCCATGGCCTGTTCTATATCATCCATCCATCACAATTCCATCATCCATCACCCATCTATGTCTGCATCATAGCTTGATCATGTGTTCGTATCATGATCCCTCATAGTACTACTCGACCCATTCTTAAGGTCAATTTTTCCTGCTTGTATTCGAATAGTCTATTGCATGATGTTGGGGGCATGTTATCATCAGTTTGGATTCGTGTATATTCTTGAAGTCTTACCAAAATTAGAAAATCCAAAAATATTGAGAAAATAAAAAATTCCAAAAAACATTCATAAAATCAGAAAATCCAAAAACATTCAAAACACATCAAAATCCCCAAAATAGGTCAAAAAGTCAGTCAAAAAGTCAAAAACAGGGCCATCTTGTCGAACTAAAGGTGTCTAAGCTCTAAATAAAGACAAGGTTGATCTTTGATCATCCCCTGAGACATTAGGTCAGTCCTCTAGGAGTCCATCATAATAAACTGACAATCCATTTGTTCATATCTCATCAATAATCTAGTCTACGTCAGTCGAACTATGTGGTCTCTGCATGTACAATGTAGGCAATTCTAATCTTTTGATCAACCCCTAAGGCCCCTAGGATAGTTCTTTAGGTTAGTCTCTTTATCAAAATATCAGAAAACCCAAAAACATCAAAAAAATTGAAAATAAAAACATTGGTAAAATCTTGAAAATACCAAAAACATCCTCAAAACATTTCACAAACATAAAAAACATTGAAATATTTGAAAAAAAAAACCCATCCATCACATCTCACTTTCACCCAAAATAAACATTCACTCATAATAAATCATCACCATCCTCAACCTTTGGTGAAACAATTGGAAACAAGTCTAGCATGTTAAAAGTGAAAACTAAAATGTCAAAGCCTCAAGTCTAGGTCAGCAAGTAAACAAATTGGTCAACTCTTGGTGCTAATATCCCATCATCCAGTCAATCTAATCATCATCTAATAACATCATGTCCTAGGACACATCCTTCCTACAATGGACATCAACATTACGCATCATCGTAGTTTAGTCTTGCCTAGTGGTATTGAAGAACATTAACTTGTTTGTTTACTTTATCTTTATCTTTTGGCTTATCTTAAAGCACTCATTTCAATGACCTCTCGACGATGTCCAAACAAAAGCATTTAGAGAGAAAGGAATGGGGAAATGATCATTATATTTTTATTTGTTTTGCTTGTTAGATATTCTTGTAATATAACTTTGGTCATGCGTGCTTTGTTTGGGTGTGGGGAGGATGTTTTAGGTGTCTTGTTGACCACATAGGAAGGTTTTCCTTTCTATGTTTTGGCCCAAGATATTTGGAATATCTAAACTACATTTTGAATGAGGTTCTATATGTCAGGTGTGAACATGAGTACTCCTATCTGATTGTCGAGTCAAAGTCCATCACACTAGGTGCAACACCATCCTAGTTCTTTATACCTTGATGTATTGTGCCTACATGTGTTATCAAACATAAGGTAAATAGCCCTTTTAAAGTCCCAGTTCCTAGTAAGCAAATCATCATCATCATTATCATCATCATCTCTAATAAAATTGACTTGTTGGATTCTCTTATTTCTTCTTCCTTCTTTTTGTGCTAACATGTTACCATGACTGTTAATCACAAAGTCATCATTAATGCATCCACCTTGCATCCACAAATTATTAGCATATCATACCATGACATATCATGTAGGAAACACTAATAATCTCACATGCATTGCATTTCATCATTTCATAATATAGATTGGTTATTCTAAGCATCTCATAAACCATACATTTGCATTCATTGCATAAACATAAAAGTATCATCACATAGGCATTATTAGATCATATCATATACATCATCAAGACATCCATTGCATTATCAAATACATAAAATCATATCATTTTCATCATTATATAATTCATCATCAAATAGGTATCATCATAAAAGCATCATCACATCATACCATGTGCATCATCATGTCATCCATAAGTGCATCATCACATCATACATGAGAAAGATATTGAAAAATAAAAAGAATATGTCATTACGTCTCATAGATTTTATCATCAACATCCATTAGGTACATAATATAGATCTATTAGTTTAAGCATTTTTAAACCATTGGCATATCATAACATTTGCACCATCCATACATCATCATTAAAAGTGCATAGAAAGATTCTAAAAAATAAATGCATCCATCCATAAACATTTGCATAATCACTGCATCATATCATCATATAGAAAAATGCATTGCATTGCATCACATAGAATAAAAAGCATACATGTATCACATAAGATAGTCATATCATCACATATAGGAAATAAAATACATCCATCCATCATGCATAAATAAGATAGAACACATCATCATACATCGGATCGAACCATATCATCTCATATATCATCAAAATAATAATACAACTGTCATGGTACATGAATCAGGATCAAATGTGTATATCAATCAATATAATAAAAATTCTCATGGGGTTTAAAAATGGAGCTTGTGGATCTGAAAAAGAATGTTGTCTCTGATCAAAAATATGAGGCTAACCCTAATGGCTACTCCCCTCACCCGACTGTCTCTTGGGTTGGTGTTGTCTCTGCCCTATCTGCTATGAGAAGTTTGCAACTTGTGTCACTCAAGGCACTACCTAATGATAGTGTACCCTATAATACTATGCCTCCATAATCGCCTCATGGTACATCCTCGTAGGGACTGTCCTACCCTAAGTGGCATCCATCTGCTAACAACGACCAGTCTCCTATGCCAACTGAAGCTTAGTGGCCTGTCTCTACTGAATGGCCCGATCCCACTCTGTGCGGGCTTGATCTCACTCTACCGTCAATGTGGCAACCTATTCTTGCAACTAATGAATGAGGACATCTCTCTGATCTAGTTGAGGTGGTGGTGGTGATGGAGGCAATTGTTGTTGTGGGTCCCTCGAGGTATCTCTCTACTACCTGTCTCTATCTCTCTGTGCGTCTCCATCCCCATCCCTCTGTTGGTGACCATGTGTCTGATCCCTTTGGCCTCACTAATCTATAGGTGGTCCACCTCCTCCTTTGCCTCCTCCTATACCTCCACCACCATCTCCATATCTATCCCCATCTCCTCTGCCTCCTCGTCCCTACCCCTTCCCTACTGACCGACCTCTGGGTCTCCTTTGTGGTAATAATGCACCAGGCACTATCAATCTGACCAGTGGATGAAACCAATCTCGATATGCCTGAGTAGTCCTTGGGTCCACTTGTCCCTAATCATATGGCCATGGCCTGGCCACCAGCTATCGAAAGTTGTCCACTGCCTCATCCAGAGGGATCGTGCAACCCCATGTGGTCTCCCTCATAGTAGACACAAATATTGCCACGTATTGGTCATCGAGATGGTCCTGCACATCTCCGAGCTTCCTTGCAATTCGATCCAATAGATAATTCTCTATCATCATATGCTCTCTATCCTACATGAGTCTATCTTGTCTGGAAAAGAAGAGTTGCTGAACGTTGTCATACTAGGTAGGCATGTCGAGCCACGACCTCCAAGTAAAAATAGTCATCTCATCGATGACCCTCTGCTAGTAACGGATGTTGACTGCCCCTGTGTGAGTAAAGGTCAGTCCACCTCTGTATCTCTAGATGGCTGGGTCATCTAGCTCCATTTCGACTGGTGTGATGCATGGGTGGAGCACTACAATATGCTCCCAGACCCATATGTGTAGTAATGTGACCCTTGCTTCAATAGCCCTGCTATCGCAATATGAAAAATCATGCAGGTCGTGGTAGAGGGAGGCCAACATCACTGGAACCCATGCAAAACACTCTCTCTGTCGGAGCATCCGCTCCCAGGCAAGACCCCATCCTAGACTAAAATATTGGTTGCGCCAATTTGGTGCTACAAGCCCTAAGATGATCGCTACTACAATCAATATGAATGTCGACATTGTGGTCCTGTACCACTCGAGCTTGATCTGCCCCTCATTAAAAATGATCTCATTAAGGCCCATGACCTCATAATAAGCCTCTATCCTAGCATCCACATCATAGATGACTCACTCTCTATGGATCGACAAATGAATGATACACCACACATCCTCTAGGGTCATTGTCGCCTCACCTGTAGGGAAGTGGAATGAGGATGTCTCACTGTGCCACCTCTCCCCCAATGCTATCATCATCCCTAGGTGTGTTCAAATGGTTGGGGCATATGTGACATACCAAAGCCTAATCGCTTCTAGGTGCTCCTACAAAAACTCATGTAAACCAAGATTCTGAGAAAGTCTGCTTAGAATCAAGGATCTATGCTCTCGTGAATGGATAGGCTCCATGTCCTCTTGCATCAGAAAAGTCACTGCATCAAGTTTCCTAAAAAATTGAGATCCTATTTAGATTTTTCGTGATCAAAACAACAAAAGCGTCATTGTTTTCAAATTCTAAAGTGCATCACTAGAGACCTAAAAGTTCCAAACTATGTCGTGACATCGTAGTTTAACCGCACATTAGTTTGGCCTCTAAACCTAATTTCCTAATTGTACCGCCGCAGCGCAATTTGCATATGTGACAGACTTTGAAGCCTAAACCCTAATCTCTAAACTGGACCATCGTGGTGCAAGAAACAAAATTGGCACACTTTAAGGTTGTGCGGTGCCAATTTAGCACTTTCAGCGATGCCAAATAGCAACACTTGACTTGTTTGACCTTTGGATCCTAATTAATGTGCACAAAAGACAAAAAACAAGTCAAGGGTCACATATCGGTGGTCTTGTGCATGGAAGCCACTTGTACACTCACACGTGCTCAAAAATGTGTCGAGGAAGCATGCGTTATGCCATCTCGAACAATGGTCAAAGCTCAAAAGTGAAGAATCTCTAAAGGCTGAATGTGCAAATGAATTGTAAGTGGCCTCTCAAGGCCTACTTAAGCTTGAAAGTTAGGGTTTTTTGACCCTGTTTATTCGTTCAACTAGGGTTTTGGACCCCTGATCCCATTTTTGACTAACCGAAGGCTGTTTTGCATCATTTTTCTTACATTTTTGCACAATTTTGGCATCTTGGACCCTTTCTGGACCTGTAAGGAACCTTGTCCTCTTTTTTTTCGTGAGATCACCCAAAAATCAAAATTTTTGTCTGATCTCTCGAGGGGGTAGTATATCAGCATGTTTTTTCTTGCCGAGGCAGTAGTGAGGCATTTGAAAATTGAAAAAAATTGAATTTTGATCATGACATGCTTATTCTTTGAACCAACGCAGCAAGTACATTGCTTCAAAGAGGGGAAAAATGTAGACACAAAAAATGTACCAATTGATCCTATACACTTGATCCTGATTTTACTAACACTGTTTCATCCTGAATCATCTCCTTTGTTAATCATTTAATTAAATAATCTTTATTTGATTAAATTCATCACATTCCATCTCTTAATTAAATAAATCAATTTTATCTGATTAGGTCATCTTTTCCCTTTTAATTAAATAATTCATTTTATTTAATTAATCTCTAAGGTCATTCTATTAAATTAACTAAATTAATCTTTATTTGATTTAATGTATTATCATCTTCTTTAATTAAATAAATCAAATCTTATTTAATTAAGTCTATTAATCATTTTCCTCTTAGTTTGATTTAAATTAATCCAAAAATCTAAATCAATGGTGAAATTAGCTAATCTCCCTCTTAATTAATCAAATCATGATGAATGCTAATATTAATCACTCCAATCCTCTAGATTTTTTAACTTACTCATGAAAATCATTTTAATTGATTTATTAAATCTCTATTTACTTTCAAAAAGGCATAAAAGAGGGAATATTCTCCAAGTTTGAAAAATCCCTCTAAAAGGTTTGTACATCCAACAAGGCATTTAAGTTTCTTACATGTCATTTGCCTTGAGCCAAGTGGCATTAACTTCATTTTCTTCTCCCTCCAACTTGTCATTTCATCAATTTTGAAATTCCACATAATTGTATTTAATTGAACAATGACCAAAATATGCTCCACCTTTGTCCACTCAGATGTTGATAAGTGGCTTTATGCTATTGGTTGGTGTTTAATCCCAAATTCATCCATTTTTCCTCATCCTCCATCTCTCTCATATATAAATAAGAGGCTTTCATTTGGATTTTGGATCCACAACTTTATGCAAAGTCATTATCTTGAGATATTGAATTTTCTCATCCATTGTTCATCCATTTTCATAGTTTTCTTCAAGTTTTATAGCTAGGTTATGCAAGAATTCCACCAAGGAGCATCAAATCTTCATCAATCATCATCCAAGCTTGCAAGGAATTGGGAAAGGGCCATTTTCCACATCAAAATGGCACCAATTCCCCCATGGGATTGAGAGATTGGTCATTTAAATAGGATTTAATAGATTTTTCATTGTGTTCATATTATTTCTTGTTTTTATGTTCCAAATGAATTTCATGGGGAATGATGTTTCTAACTTGCATTTGGGACTAATTGAATGCTTGTTCTTCATGTTTTGCAGGTTTAGGATCATCATTCACAATTCAAAAGCAAAGTTACCTACCTCAGTATCACCTTGGCCATTGCTTGTACCATCCATGACCCATTCACTAATAGTAATTACCAAGTACTCACCAGGATTTTCTTCAAAGAGATGATTGCTCCTACACCAATAAGGGTCATCATTTATAAACTCACTTTCAAATGCAAGTTCATCAAATAAAGGATTCTGCCATATCTTCATGATGGTCACATGTACCTCATCCTTCTCAGTGTCAGGATCCCCATATCTTTGATCATCAGTGCATTCAAAATCAATGTAATCACTTGAAGAATAGAGAGAAAAAATTTCAATATCCTCTTCATCATTTACACTCATAACAATCAATCCACATTCAGAGAATTCTTCACATGAAGAAAACTACTCACTACCTAGGAAACACACCCCTTCAAGGCTATTAACATATTCTTTACTTGAAGCAAGAGACTCCACCTCCACTTTATAAGAAGAATCATATTCAATAGAATACTGTCCAAGATCAATCTCATCCCTTTGATTCCTCATTTGTGACATATAATTGCGATTAGGTGCATTCCAATTATTGATTTGTGCATCATTTTTCCTAATTGGATCAACATGTGAGGTTTCACCCTATGCATCTTGTGTTTTCTCACAAACTACAACATCCAAAGGAAGAAAATTAGGTACTATTTCCTCATCCTAATATTTTGTCTCTTCATCTTCATAACTAATATCAGAGCTTACATTGAGAGTACTTGTGAAATAACATCAATCATCAACTAACTGTCCTCCTTCTGATGTAATTTCTTGATCTATCAACCCTAGCCCTTGATTCTCCTTACTATGGCAATCATTTCCCACATTACAGGAAACAACAAGTGGCATATGACTATGCTCAATGTCTTCCACAATGCTTATCCAATCCATTACTTGATCAAGACTATGTGCCTTCAAATTTTTAGGCCACTGGCTTGATCCTGATTTGTAAGCTTCAAAAAATAAATCAATGCACATTAAGTCATTAGGTCTAACACTCTTGGGTATCTCCATCAGAACATCCAAGAATCTTGAAAACAAGTCATATGGTAATTTGTTTACGTGTCTTTTCATCTCATACAACTTTCTGATTAAAAATACCAAGTCATCCCTTCCCAATTCTGGTTGGTATGAGGTGGATGCTTGCTCATTTTTTGCATCTCAAGGAAGTAATGTAGGTACAACATCTAAGGACACCGCTTCCTGGCAAACATTTTTACCTCTTGACTTGTTTGGCTCAATAGTTTGAATTCTATTAGGGGCATTCATACTAGCAACTATAGGTCCCCTCATGATTGAGTATTTCAAATTGTTCTCAATATCCATGGAATTTTGGTAAGCTTGTTGCAAGGTAGAAGGCTCTTTATCTCTCAACAAGAAGCCATCTTACTATCAAAGGCCCCTAAGTATACAACGAAACATTCTGTATCATTTGGCCTTATGTGTTCAGGGATATCTCTTATGAATTTTTCAAACCTAAGGTTAAAGGAAGGGATCAACTCTTCCTTACCCCTAGAAATCTCCATAAAATTCTTCCTTGCAACAATTGGATTTATCCTTTCACCAGACTATCCCATGAAAACTTCCTTAAGTTCACTCCAAAAATGTACATAAGACATTGGCAAGAAAGAGAACCAGTGTCTTGTGTCTCCTTTCAGGAATTGAACAAATAGTTTCATAACCATATCTTCAAAATATATCTCATAATCACCCATCACATCAGCAAATTCTTGCACATGCTTATTTGTTTATTCTGACTTCTCACCACTGAATTTTGGTATCTTGTCCCTGATCTTGGGTGGTACGATATTTAGATATCTACCAATGTTTTCAAAATTGAGAGCCTTGTACCTATTAGTATTGAAATTACCTTGGTAGGACTAGGAATGTTCACCTTGCATGCTTTTATCACTATTTACACCAAGTGGCATAAATTGACAACTCAACCGTAATTCTTTAAAAGGAATTTGAGATCTACTATGCAACTGTACAATATTATATCAATTCCTATTGCAATTTCTATCCTAGGCCTCTAGCATGTATACTCCCTATAAATGCTACCTAAGATCTAATAATGTAACATGCTCCTTTTACCCTGATGCATAAATTTCAACTTATCACAAAGGCATGCTAAATTATCACTAATATTCCCTCATCTAGTGTTAATTCTCCTATTAGGGAATCATTTACATCACGAGCATGGGAGATTTACCCTAATTTATCCATAATATGCTCCAATTTCTTCAAATTCTATGAAAGTACCTGGTAATTTGCAATTCCTGACTATCCTTTGTCTTTAAAACTACAGATCTAATCAATTGATGTATGTTGGCCTCCTACAATGATTCAATAACTAAGACTTTACAACCATGATTCAAAGATTGGACATCTAACCTGAATAGATATCTCAATCATCATGAAGGTGCATTTAACTTATCAACCTAGGGACGTAAACTTGAAACGAGTCAGCACTGTATGTGCACTAGGAACTCAAAGTAGCCATGTCTACACTACAACTAAGAAAAGCGTAATACTGGAAAGTAAACTACTTGGAAAGATATAAAGCAAGACTTTGAATCAATTAACAACTATTCTAAGCTGAAATGCATAATAAGAATAAAGATTTGGGCGAACAAACGGGAAACTACTCTATCTTATTTGGCTGCAGGAATAGTCACAAAATAGAATTCTACTAGTTGCAGGAACAGTCGATGCCAAATTTTGAACTAAGTATAGAACATGAAATAATAACTAAACTAATTACTCTAAAGCATGAATTACTCACCAGGTGGGACCCCTTGGATGAGTATCCACTAAGACTAATATAAACTCAAATGCTTAAACTTAGACTATCATCTCATTCATTGAAAAATGTGTAAATAGAGTAGCAGCATGGCTATATTGAACATTGGAGAATGTTTAATACATCATCAATATCATCTAACAACAACAATCAAGAATTAAGAACCTCCAAGAAGAAGATTCAAATCCTTATTTATACTACCAGCTAAACAAGGCAGTCAACTCCCACTAACTGAGAGGATGCCATTTAGGGAAAACAAGGAAAAGAGTGGCAGAGCTGTTACGTCTGCAGGGAATCCAGTCAGACATGCATGCCCAAACATGGACTCAATGCTGCATTAATGCCTGTGATTGCTCAATGACATAAATACAAGGAAGTTATAATTGACTTTTGTGGGGAATCCATTGTCATCATCCTTCAGTTGACTCCTTTGAATGATTCCCATGCATGGCCATCTAGTGGTTTCCTTTCTCAACTTAGCATCCACAAATTGTTTCCTACATAGCAATGTTAGTACGCATAATAATTGCACATCTATAATCACCTTAAAGAATATTCATCAACCATACACAAAATCAATATAGATAATCCACATAATATGCCACTGCCATTAAAACTTCATAGAGATGGGGTTAAACCCAATGCCAATGGTTTGAGGGAAATATTATGCAAATATTAACACTCAACTACTAAAATTCATGACACTGCCAGCAAATGGACTATAGATTCTACCCAAAATTTGACCAAAAACTAGGCTCGTCATTCCCCCCCAACCTAACATCTTGTTGGTCATCCAGTAGTGGAAGGGTTCTTTTGTTTGATCAAAGCTCTGAAGTTTGCAACTGCTAGCTAGCCAACATTTGTCTCAGTAGAGCGTGAGTCTAGATCCCAATAAAACCTTCCTAATCTGTCAAATTTGTTCCATCTTTTCCTTTCTGCAGCAATATCATATTGGTAGAATCTATGGTTTGGTACTGACCACATGAGAATGGGTGGCTGGAAATTCAGGGGAAGCCAAAATCTCCCATTTGTTCTACCAATCTGGATATACCAGTCAATTTGCTTCAATTGTGTAGCATAATTGTGAATAGAATGGGGCTTGGCTTGTTTTAGCTCATTTGTTAAACTATTCCATCATTGCACCATGTATCCTCTTACAAGCTCCTTTTTTGTCACTGATTTGACCTCATATTCAGTGTAGATAGCTTCAATCTAGGGCATGATTATGTCACTATAGCTTGGTCTGAGAAGTATCCTGAGCCATTCTCTATGAATATCCCTTGGGTGGCTTGACTTAGCCCTGATGGCTAAGGGGATGTTAGATTCCATTTTCTTATAAGAATTGTTCTGCTCACCCCAATTAATCTCATTTTGTACCCAAGACATAAATGCTCTCATCTAAATATCCCCAACATATAGCAACGGGTTCTAATCATGATCTTGTGTGACAACATAATTGTGCAAATAAAATTCACATAAAAAAATTTCATCTCCAGGGAAGCAATCCTATAGGCATTGAAGAATTTGGTAGGTGTTTCAATGGAGGGGTTTAAATATGAAACATTTTTTGACAACTTGAAAGAGAGATATTTCTCTCTCAAGTGCAGGGCATAAACCCTTGGAGGAGCTCTGCATTCTAGAATTTGTGGCACCAGGATCACAATGTTATCTACTTTCTTCTTCAAACTAGCAATCTCCTCATTTTTCTCCTCAATATCCTCATCCCTCTTTTGGATTTCCTTTTTCAGTCTCTTCCTCTCCTGTTTCCATTCTTCCTCCCTCCTTTCTATTTCTTTCCATAAATTTAAAACTACTACATGAACTATAAAACCAGGAGGGTTATGAATTCCTACCAGTTCTTTTGTTGGTGGCTACTCCCCATATGGTACTATCTACATAAACTCGAGTTGTCTAATTGTCTTTGGCTGCGGGGGTACTATTTCTTCGCCCCCTTCTTGGTGCAAGACCTCTTGTTCTTGTTCCTGGTTTTGCTCTGGCTCTTGCTGCACTTCTTGTTGTGGCTACAAGAACTCCTATTCTTGTTTTTTGGTTTTGCTACAAGAACCCCTTCTCATCCTCAAACTCCTTTATGATATTAGCAAGGTCTGCCAGTGTTATTTTTTCTACTCTCTCAAATATATCCTCATCTTTTTCTTCAACATGCTCTTGTTCCATTGGAGCTTTAGTGTCCCCATGTGATGTATCACCATGCCTAGGGATTTCTTGTGAAGGCATACAAAAAGCCAGCTCAACTAGTTTTGATTTCCTAGGGGTGCTTTTACATTTTATTTTGGTTGCAAGATGAATAGGGTCAGTGTTTCTCTTTCTAGCACTCAACACCTCTTTCTCTATAGGTTGTGTTTGGGCTTTTTCTTTTTCTTTTCTTGTTTCAGCCTCTTTCCTTCGTGCCCTGGTTCTTATTAGGGTTTGTAGGGGGACATCATCATCAAAATCAGATGAAGATCTTGATTTTTCTGAATGCTGTATTTTAGAGGAACTAATGTTTATGGATTCTTTTGCTACTGTAGGAGGATTCATACTAGAACTAGCACCAGAAGTTGAAGCACCAGGAGTGGCTTCAACTATGCTTAATATTATGCTAACCCTACAGCGTTAGGGTAAAAACCTAGCTTGTAGTTCGTCAGGTCTAAATTGATCAACATTTAAAAATTATTTCAAAGACATCTCAGATATACTATGCAAAGATTTCTTAACCAACAATTTTATCAAGCAATGGTGAGAGACAGAGTTGTCCCTACCTTTTTGTGTTTTGGCTGCCCTGATGGAGAGAAGACTGTATAGAACATTGGGCACATTCATCCTTCTTTTGTGCCTCATGTGGATCAAGAGCTTGAAATGTACCAAATGGAGGTTTGACAAACACTTCTCATAGGTGGTATACCTTATAATGTAGACAACTGCCTGCTTCCATGGTTTAGGCAGAGATGTCCTCTTTGCACCCTATTTATCTATGCTAATTGGTGGGTCGACATGTACTATAAATTCAACTCTAGCTGACCTGGCATCCCTAGAGGTAGGGTAATGCTTTCCATCAGCAGGTAACCCTGAAACTTCTACAATTCTCTCCTCAGTTGCCACAACTTCTAACCCTCTTACTATGGTTTTTCCTTCAGAGAATGTTTGAGCGAATTCGAGTGCAATGCCTTCATCAAAGCCATCCAACTTTATGAAAAAATAAAACCATCCACAGCGGTGAAATTCTTCCAGGCATTGTGCATATTGCAACAAAACATCATGAACTGAGGGCTCATTCCAAATTAAGCCACCTCCCATTATCTAAAATCACTGTTACTCTGCAAAATTTCTTCCCTCTAGAATTCCTATCTAAAAGCCAACACCTTTCTACTAAATTTACACTACCAGCGTTGACTGAATTTCCTTCTTTGTCTCTATTTTCACATTTACTCCTTATAACTCAAGACTACGATAGGGAAATTGAGATGAGAAAAGGGGGTGATAAATGAGAGCGATGATTTTCAAATCGGGTTATTTAAATTTTTTGATGTAGCCAAATTATGATTTGATGCATGGGTAGTATATTTGCATGTTTTATTCCCCCCCAACCTAAATCTGGACATGTTTCCACACATGTGAGAAGGGAGTGGTGAATTGACATGAAGTAATGGCATATTATGTAATCACCTATAGTAATGTGTCATGATTAAGTAAATGCACTTAAAAGGTAATTAATAGATGAGAATTACTATGTACATACCTGAGTGTGTGAAGGATTTACAAAGATCATGGAGAGAAAGTATCATTTCACCTTTTTTAGAAATAATTGAGCAATTAATGAAAGTGAAGCAAAGTGAAGTGAGGCAGGATGGAATGATGGAAGAGAGAGAAAGGTGATACGGATGGGCGGATGGGTGGATGGGTGAAGAAATGGATTTCCACTAAAGTGGAAATCTTTATTATAAAAAGTACATACCTTAATTTAACTAACAGGTGGGATGCTAGGTCCACCACTTTCGACTACAGGAAGCTCATGTGTTGAACGTTGAGTGAATTGTTGTAGGAACTCTTCCCTAGAGGCTGGCTTATGATATAATCTGAGATGATGACCATTGATAAGTAATTTGAATCTGACAGGGTCAATGGTGGTGAGTTGAACAACTCCATTAGGAAAGACCTCAGCAACTTTGTACAATCTTAGCCGCCTTGTCTATAATTTTCCTACATTGTCTTGATACTTTGACTCATATAACAATGCCCATTCACCTGGCTGAAATTTCTTCTCTTTATCATGCCATCTCATCCTTTGATTTTGTACTACTTTAGTGTCATGCAAGGCTGCTCTTCTCATCTCATCCAAAGCATTTAGTTGCATGACTCTCTCTTTCTGTCCTAAGACTGCTCCTATGGTATAATTTGAGGCATCTATATGAATGTGAAAAGGGATCTCCCAATTAGGTCCTTTCAAAATAGGAGCATGGGTCAAGGCTGAATTTAAATCAGAAAATTCTCTGTCACAACCTTTTGTCCATTGGAATTCAACATCTTTTGTTAGGAGAGTGTACAATGCTACTACTATTTTGTTGAAGTCTTTGATAAAATTCCTATAATATCCTACATTTTCCAAGCAAATCCTAACATCCTTTTGTTTTGCAGGTGTAGGAAGATCAGTAATTACCTCAATTTCTACAGGGTCGACTTGGATTCCTTTGTGAGAAATGTAGTGGCCAAGAACTACACCTTCCTGCATCATCATGAAGCACTTTTCACTATTCAAGGATAGGTTTTGGTCTTCACATCTCTGTAGGACCTTTATGAGATTCTCCAATGCTTCATTAAATTTAGCACCATAGGTAGTAAAGTCATCCATATAGATCTCCATGCAGTCAAGGAAGATGTCTGAAAATATGCTAATGACCGCTCTTTGGAAAGTTGCAGGTGCATTGCATAGGCCAAAAGGAAGTACCAAATAGGCATACGTTCCCTATGGGCAAGTGGAGGTTGTCTTCTCCTTGTCCTTAGGTGCAATTTGAATCTGGTTGTAGCCACTGAATCCATCTAGAAAAGAAAAGTACCATTTTTCTGCAAGTGAGTCCAAAACTTGATCTACAAAAGGAAAGAGGAAATGGCCTTTCTTAGTGGCAGCATTAAATTCTCTGTAATCAGCACAAACTCACTATTTTACTCCCTTATTTGGCATGATAACTAATGGAGACACCCACTGGATGTCTGAAATAGGATAGATAAATCCAACATCTAACAATTTATGTAGTTCTATTTTAACAATTTCTCTCAATGTAGGGTTGATTCTTTGTTGAGGCTGCCTTTTTGGTTGACAATCATCTCTGATGTAGATACTATGAGTGCAGAGCTTAGGATCCAGTCCCTTCACATCACGATAGTCCCATGCATGCTGATGAGACTTCAGTAAGTCTATCAATATCAATTGTTGTTCTTCACCTAAATTGTTAATATTTAAATATCTTCCTTCAAACACCTGTACTTGAATAGTCAATTCTATCATAGCTGCTTCATTAACACACGATACCTTGAGTTCATATGGAAGCATGGTATGGAACATGCATGTTGTTGTAGGAAGTTTATTTGTAGATATAGTGGCTATAGGAAGTTCGTCTGCAGGCGGAGTGGCTGCAGGAAGAGCAGGCGACCAGGCATAAGTGTTTTCACGGGATTAGTAGAACTAGATGCATGAGAGGATGGGGCTTCCCCAACTTCATAATGGTTCTGAATTATACTAGATAACACTTCATCTTCATCTTGAAGCTGCAAAAAAGGACTTCTATCTAACATCATGAGCTACACTACTGAGTTAACTTCCTTGGCTTCTTCACCAACATGTGGCCATAGAGAATCCTCTTCATTATGGGTTAGCTAAGTAGGAGGATAAATATCAATCTTTTTAGTATTCCTGCCATAAAAAATAGTCATATCACCTGACTGATACCCAATATAAGCATCTGATGTTGCTAACCATGACCTTCCAAGAATGATAGGATATCCTCCTAGGGTGGCCTTAGGAGAGAGAATCATGAGGTTTGTTGGATACTACCAAGAGTTTAGAATTACTGCAAGGTATTCTACTATACCATCAAGCTTCACAATAGGAGTGGATCTCATGCTTGCAACATTTAGTTGTTGCAGGATGTCCTTAGTCATCGCATTGATTGCTACCCCCAAATCAATTAGGGCATTCATTACTTGGATCCCATTGATAACAACTGCTACTACAGGACTATCTGGATCATTGCACTTGGGAATAGTCACGTTTCCAAGCATGATGTCAACGAGTTGTCCCATCACATGGACTGTAGTCGAGTCTTTCTTCTTTCTACCTGGCTTCTTGAGGCATGCTTCCTTGATTGCCTTTCCATATATATGAACATGTTTTATGGCCTGAAATAGGGGTATCTAGAAACATATGCATTTCAACTGCTCCAAGATGTCAAAATTTGTATCTTCCTTGTCTTCCTTATACTTGGAAACTTCCAATCTTTAAGGAAATGGTGGCTCTTATTCAGTCTTCCTTGTTGGAACTAGTTCAATTTTTTTAGTTATATTTGGCTGAATGGAGTCATTCAGAGGTTCCTCTTCCTTTTCCATAGGTAGCTTAGTGATGATGGGTGTGGAAGGAGTTGGAAAAGTAGTTCCTGAATGTAGATGAATGTTACCCATACTCATAGCACATGCAGGAAATTAATTTGGATCAGCAGAATATACTGGCTGCTACCATGGTTTGTTATTTGGGTTTGGTGTGGGTTGAGCTGGTAATTGAGTAGGTTTGGGTGCATTGGATCTTGAATTAGCAGGTGGAGGCATTACAGTAGGTTTTTGGGGTTGAGAAGATGGTTGCATGCAACTAGCTGTCTGGTTTGGCCATTACTGACCTCTCCATTGGGATGTTTGTTGCCAATTTCCTAGAGGTGGCTGCCAAGGTCCTTGATACTGCTGCCAACTCCCCTAAGGTTGCTACCATTGGGGTGAGGAATACTGATAGTTGGGCCAAGCATTTGAAGGGTTACCCTAAGACTGTGGTGGATATCCCCCATATTTGGGTGGATATGGAGGCTACCATTGGTTACCAGATGAATAAGAATTGAAATATGGTCTAGAAAAAGATAGTGGATTTGGTGGAATACCTTGTCTTGGAGCCCATGGATTCCTTTGTGCAAGAAAGTAGACTTGATCTTCCTAAGTCTAAATTGGTTTGAACTCAAGTGGAATCTTGCTGCCAATGTTAGCTACCATCTTGCATCTATAGTCCTTTTATTTGCAATGAGGGCAGTATTCTATCAACATTGCCTCTACCTCATGTTTATTTTTGTCCTGAAGTGTATCCGGTTGAGTAGCTAGATTTTTTATAATATCCTACTTGAAATATGCCAACAAATTAGTAGTCTCCATCCTTGAAACTCCATTGGTAGATGACTTACTCATAGAAGATTGGTAAGCTCTCCCTTTCTTTGAAGCTGCTCTGGAATACTTTTGACATTTTTTTTTTATATCTTCCCAAGGAACTTGAGTGATATCTCCTCCTGCCATCAGGTCAAAAGCATCAGTGCAACTCTCATTGATTCCTCTCAAGAAAAGTAGCTTTTGTGATTCTTCATTGAGTGAATGGTGTGGAGATTTCTATAAGCAAAACAAAAACCTTGAAATATAATCTTCCAAGCTCTCGTCTTCCTTCAGCTAGATCCTAAAGATATCACCTCCTCTCATATCACTACCCCTGCAATATTCCTTGTATTTTTCAAGGAACTTTGTCTTCATGTCCTACCAAGTCTCCATAGTGTCTTTGCCTAGACTCATAAACCATCATAGTGTAGCTTCTTTTAAAGTGGTAGGAAATAGCTTAAGCCTATGATCATCAGTGGTATAGTCATAACTTCTGTAGAGTATTTCAAACTCAAACAAGAAGGTATCACCCATGTCTTCTTGATGGATTACCAAGGCAAAGGGGTTATCAATTTGGTTTTGATCTTTAGTGGAGGCTTTAGAACTAGTTAGATTAGGATATGCGTCAGCAAAGGGAAATGGTTCTTCTTCTTCGTTTCTGGGCAGATTTGGAAGCTCAACTAGTTGAAATGGATCGGGATCATTACGAAGAAATCTCCCATAATCATCTCTTCTTCTTCTTCTATGTATGCGGTATCAACTTAGCATCAGCTAACTCACACAAAGAATGAGCTAAAGAATAGCAGATCGTTACTTTTCTAAGCAAGGGGTATTCTAAGAAAAAATCAAGAGAAATGCTATAGCAGAGAAACTATCAATGACTCCAAAGAAATTCCTAGCTTGACACCATCCCCGACAATGACGCCAAAAATGTTGGCCTCGTACAATGATTCAATAACTAAGCCTTTACAACCATGATTTAGAGATTGGACATCTAACCTGAATAACTATCTCAATCATCATGAAGGTGCTTTTAACTTGTCAACCCAGGGACGTAAACTTGAAATGGGTCAACACTGTATGTACATTAGGAACTCAAACTAGCCATGTCTACAATTCAACTAAGAAAAACATAATACTAGAAAGTAAACTGTTTGGAAAGAAATAAAGCAAGACTGAGCATCAATTAACAAATATGCTAAGCTAAAATGCATAATAAGAATAAATATTTGGGTGAACAAACAGGAAACTACTCTACCTGCTTTGGCTGCAAGAACAGTCACAGAATAGAATTCTAGTGGCTGTAGGAACGGTCGATGCCAGATTTTGAACTAAGTACAAAACAAGAAATAATAACTGTGAACCCCAATCCTATACTTGCACAAATACAAGAAATAAACACAATATTAGATCAAAAGCAATCAAGAACAAGGATTCCCCGTGAAATTCATTTGCAATGCTCAAATAGGAAAGATAATGAAGAAATGAACTAAGAAAGCAATGAAATCCTATTTTAAGATGCAAACTCTCAATCCCATGGGGAAATTGGTGTCAATTTGATGTGGAAATTGGCCCTCTCCTAACTCCTATCTAAGCTTTGATGAATATTGGTGGATGATTGAAGCTCCTTGGTGAAATTTTGACATAACCTTGCTATGAAAACATGAAAATGATGAACTTTGCTATGAAATGGATAAAATTAGCTCTCAATGTGAAGAGAGTAAATTTTATCTAAGTTGTGGATGCAAAATACAAAGAGAAGCCTTCTATAAATAAAAGAACAAGATGAAGGAATGAGCAAAATGGATGAATGTGGGATCATTCAACATCCAATGGGAAAGTGCCACTTGTCAAGATGTGAATGGAGGAAGCTCGAGCACATTTTGGAGAATGTGCAAAGAGAGGGGAGATTCAAATTCAAAAGATGGCTTGAAGGATGAGGTGAAAGGTGAAGCAAATGCACATGGCTCAAGAAAAGGACTTGTAAGAGATGTTAAATGCCACGTTTGGAGGACAAGATATTTTGGGGGGAGATTTCAAATTTGAGAAATATTCCATCTTTGATGCCTTTTTTGAATGGAAATAGATGATTTATAAATCAATTAAATTGATTTTCATGTGCAAGTTGCAAAATCTAGAGGATTTGATGGATTAATACTAAGATTAATTGGGATTTGATTAATTTAAAGGAGATTAGCTTATTTGACCATTTGATTTAGATTTTTGGATTTAAATAAATCAAAATGAGAGGAATAATGATTTTAGACTTAATTAAATAAGATTTTATTTATTTAATTAAAAAGGATGGTGTTAGCTTTAAATCAAATAATTTAGATTAATTTATTTAATTTAAATGAGATGACTTCAGAGATTAATTAAATAAAAGGAATTATTTAATTAAAAGAGGGACTATAGGATTAATTAAACAAAGTGATTTATTTAATTAATAGGAGACGATGACTTAATTATATAAAAAATGATTTATTTAATTAGGACATGAAATGTGATGAATTTAATTAAATAAATATTATTTAATTAAATGACAAGCAAAGGAGATGATTCAGGATGAACTAGTGTGAGTAAGATTAGGATCAGGCATATAGGATCAATCAGTATATTTTCAGTGTCTACAATAACTAAAATAATTACTCTAAAGAATAGATTACTCACCAAGTGGTCCCCCTTGGATGAGTATCCACTAAGACTAATATAAACTCAAATGCTTAAACTCATACTATCATCGCATTCATTGAAAAATGTGTAAACAGAGTAGCAGCATGGCTGTATTAAAAAATGGAGAATGCTTAATACATCATCAATTTAATCTAACAACAACAATCAAGAACTAAGAACCTCTAATAAGAAGATTCAAATCCTTATTTATACTACCAGCTAAATAGGGCGGTCAACTCCCACTAACTGAGAGGACACCATTTAGGGAAAACGAGGAAAAGAGTGGTATAGTGGTTACGTCTGTAGGGAATCCAATTAGACATGCATGCCCAAATGTGGACTCAGTGTTGCAGTAATGCCCATGATTTTTCAATGCCATAAATACAAGGTGGTTACAATTGACTGTCTTGGGGAATCTGTTGTTGTCGTCCTTCAGTTGACTCCTTTGAATGATTCCCCTACATGACCATCTGGAGGTTTCGTTTCTCAACTTACCATGATCCACAAATTGTGTCCTGTATAAAAATGTCAGTATGCATAATAATTTCACATCTATAATCACCTTAAAGAACATTCATCAACCATACACAAAATCAATATAGATAATCCACATAATATGCCACTATCATTAAAAATTCATAGAGATGGGGTTAAACCCAATGTCAATGGTTTGAGGGAAATATTATGCAAATATTAACACTCAACTACTAAAGTTCATGAAACTGCTAGCAAATGGACTATAGATTCTACCCAAAATTTGACCAAAAACTAGGCTCATCAATGTATGCTTTATCAGGTTCTTTGAGTCAGAGTTGCCACCTCCTTTTAGAGGATTGAACATCAAATGAGATGAAGTTTTTTGAAAAATAGTACAGGTTTTGGGCTATCTTCCACAACAGAGTCACATTCAGATCCTTCAATATTTGCTGCAATCAAATTGTGTACCAAGTTCAAGAATTTTTCGATATCTAAACAAGACATTCAAATTTACATCACCATTTGACTGCATTTCATATCTAAATTTGGAGAGTGGGGGTTTCCCTAGCAGAGTCGCCATTCTATCAGTGTTTTTCTAGTACACCTAAGGAATCTCTAAAGAGTAGCGAACTCCTATACTCAAGACCCTTAAAATGAATGGCCAACTGAAAAGATTCAGTCAAAGACTAAAATCTTCTACACTTTAGGCTCTGTGGGACCTAGGAGGGTGTTCCTAACATCAGTTCACTTGACTATCTCAATGAATGACACATCAAGTCATAGATGGATTCCTATGAGGGGTAAATAACATAATTTACTCAAAGGTTGGCTAATCTTTAAGCAAGTAACTATCAATTTACCAGGAACAAGGAAATAAATCACACATATGCCTCATGATAGGTAAATTTTAAGAGATTTTTGCTCTAACCCTAAATCCACAATCTGGTATACTACTTTTATTGTTCAAATGCCAAACACCATGACAAATAGAGTAGTGTCTTCATCCATTGGGAAATAGAGTCACACATCTTACAATCAGTTATATAGAAATTCTTTAAATCTGATAATTTTGGACTATTTTCATAAGGCTTTGCATTATGAAAACTCACTGTACACAAAGCATTACTTCTTACCAAATCCTTCTAAATTCTTACAAATTCATGACCTCACTTAAGCATTTAATTGATTCCTTGAACCAAAGGAGAAATAAGAGCATGCATTCAAACAAAGTATTTGAAGATGAAAAAAATATACTTGATATTTCATTCAAAATTTGCAAGATGATTTATAGAGGAGAGTATATGCCTTATGCATGAAATTTGTTTCAATATTAGTAATTTCTATAAGACTATTTAAGATATACATATGCATAACTCAAAAACCAAGACAATTCTACTATTCTATTTGTTGGTATTCCTTCTAATTTCTACCCTTTGCATATATTGGACCTAAAGATTCAAAAGATTAGAACCCATGCAAATGAGCCCTGAATTCCCTTTTATAACATAAGGGAGCTATAAAGCTTCTGGCTTGAAATGCATACAACATTACAAAATTTCATTTTAACTCAAATTTTAGTTGCATTTCAAAATTCTCCACATGTTGATTCTAGAGTAACACGTTGAAATGGGGAAACCCAAATTGCAATAGCCACCAAAAGGGAAAGTAAATTGCCACCAAAATTTCCCTCAGCCACTAGGTAAGAAACCAATCCAATGTTCATATTGTCATGAAGGTGCACATTTAGCATCAGACACCTCAAAAATACCAGTCATGCATGTAGAAAAAGAGCAACCACCACATAAATTATCAAACAACACAAAATTTACCATCCCACACACACCACCTTTTACCAACCATAAGAATTACCACCAGCAGCACCCATTCCATGGTACACATGCCCACTTCACATCATCACAAGAGATGGATAAGAAACCTCAACTCCCTCTTTGTTGTTGTTCCTTTTTAGCACAACACTATCTCGCCCGCTTGGATTCCTAACAGCTAAAGGAAGGAAAGACAATACCTCCACTCCTGGGGACGGAGCTTAGCCCAAGGTCATGAGATACTAGTGATAGCTAGAGTCTGTCTCCGTTTCACTTTCAAACGGGCTATCTGTGACGTCAATGGGTGAGTTCTGCCACCCGAAAGAACCACACCCATATCTCACCTTCTTGTAAGCGCCTGTAGCAAATCGTGCTAGTCCTTTGCCTTTATCCTCTGTCACTCCAATAGTAGGTCCCTAGAATTGCAATCTCCTACTACACCTTGAAGGTGCACTCACGAGCTTGTTAATAGGAGCCTTGTCCTCTACGACTGACACACATTTTAGAACATCGTCGTAGGGCCTCAGCATATTTAGTCTGGACGACCTTCTAACTAGTCCTGCGGAAGCAACTAGTTTTCTCATATTCACTGCATGATAGTTTCTCAATGTCACAACTAAACAATATTTACTCGGCTCCAATTTAGAAAATATCCAACTGCTAAGTGTGAATGACACAACTAGCAGTTATCCCATCCTGTATCTATCGAGTGATGTAATGCTAACAATCATCGATGCCCAAAGAAAACACATGCACAAAATGATGGTAGTTCATTGGTGTGTGTATTATCACCATTTATTTCCCAAGTGCATGGAAATCTGCATATCATACTTCATTATTACCGGTAATTAAGTCTCCACACACACAAAGATCAATTTGATCACTGTTGTAGAGAGCTTACCATAAATGCTTGTCGATTGCAAAATTAAATTTCTATCACGTGCCTGTTTATCAATTTTGAATGTCGGTCATTGATCTTTTGATTAGATGTTAGATCAAACAACTTAAATTGGGCTGACTAGGTTTGAATTATAATAGTACTCCATTCATTTGTCTTCGACCAATAGCATTGATCCAAATCAGATGATAACTCATCCATCAATAGGTTTCATCCATCCCACGAACTTGTGGATTAATCTACATGTCAGGATCTCACTACCCTCACAGCCTTTAACAAGCATTCACCTTTTCCTTGTGAGCTAGCAGGGAATGACAAAGATTGTTCCCATACTTGATCTTCACCGTTGGCTTAGAACCATAGGTGGTGAGCCAGACAGTGGAGACCAGGCCCCATGTTTGTATAAGGACATGTGTCCTCATCTCACTATCCTCACATTGCATAACCAACTGGCATTTAACATCCGTGAGTTGGCGGGGTATGGCCAGGGTCATTTCCCAAGATCTCGAATCTCTAAACCTGCACACACGATAATGTTAGAATTAAATAAGGGGCCATTGTTAGGCCGATGAAAATTTTACCCTCACGGATGAATGAATTAAGATTTAAGTCATTTGGGAAAAAATTAGAGCCTGACATTTGGAAAATATTAGAGTCGATGACCAACTTGGTGATTGGTGCTCTAAGCCAAAGGGGCCAGTGGATGAACACATACAATGGCTCAAGTGATGACTTAGAAAATGGGAAACTGATAGAGCAAGTCAACATGAAATTAGAATGACCGAGGTTTTTTTTTTTTAAAAAAACCTGTCCAAACCATGGGGATAAGGGTTTAATGTGCAGACTAAGTCCATGGGATCCTCAACAATTACAAAATTTTTGGGAAGCTCCATCAAATGTTAAATTTTGGTTGTGAAAAAATTCTTGGTTTTCCTTCTAAATAAGTAGTTGACCTTCTTATGGAATACTAATGTGTGAGCATGTAGAGCATTGATTTGTGTGAAGGCTTGTTGATTTTTGAGATATTTTGTGTGTTGAGTTTTCAATACATGGTTTTAAAAATTGGTGCATCACCTCCTAGTAGCAGTAGAATTTCATTTTCAAGGAAATCTCTTCCCCTTTTCTAAATCAAGTAGTGGTTGTAGGAGGTTTTTAAAGGGAACCAACATATAATCTAGAGGTTCATCCTCACCTTAGGCAACCCACAAGCCTGAGGATGTCACCATGTTGCACAAGATTACCAAACTTTAAACCTTAGCATTCTGGGCATAATTCTTTGTGACAATAGTTATCATAGAAGTTTCTAGAGCTAGCAGAGTGAAGACTATGTTATTGTAGTTAAGAAGGATTATAGGAGTGCTTTGCATTTCTCCACATTTGAATATGTGGTCTTGTGGTTTGGAGGATGAGTTCAAATTTTCTATCTATTTTCTCATTTAAAATTTTAGGTGTTGAGGTGTACCCCAAGTCTAGTTTTCAATTTTCTATCTCAAGACTATATTTTTGGGTTTCCAAGAAATGTTGGGTTCAATATCTATTTGTTTCCACTAGCATAAATTAGCACGAATTTGTGAAAATAATGTATGATAAATTTTTTGAATGTCATATAATGTTTGGAAAGTTATCCATATAATGTTATTTGGTCTCTTTGGTATTGCCTTTGGTTTGGAGCTAATACATGGAAGGTTAAGTGTTTGTTAGGATGACCTGGTATATCGAGTTGATTATTCTAGGTTTTTCAAAGTGTGTGTCAATGTGGAGATGTGTTATAAGAAAAAATAGGTATTTCTTATCTTTTGGTTTGGACCACATTTGATTCCCTCTTACCGTGGATATTTTGGAGCCAACTTGTTGTGACCGTTGCATGTTTTATGTTACACATTTCAGTTTGGCCAGCTAAGGAGAAATTTTTTGAAGCTTTCAGAGGATATAAATGAAATATCAAGTTTTTTGAGTGAAGTGAGTGTGTTTGTGTGTGTAAATGTGAGGAGGTGTGTGTGAGTATATGGAAGTGTGTCTAAAGAAATGAGCTGAAGGAAACAAAGTTGTTGAAGATATATGTTAGTGTGAAGGGTGTTGTTGTTGAGGTGGTGATTGATTAGTAAATTGGGTCAAGCATGTTGTATTGAGATTGTAACCTCTTTCTGTAAGTGTTGTAATCTATAGGTATTTGTAGCTTCCTATGGGTTGTTGATAAAGGGAGACTCTCCCTCAAACACACCTTACATAGAAAATAACATTCAAGAACAATAAACATGCAAATTTATTATATTCTCATAAATCATCTACATACATGCAATCAAATGCATTACAACTATCTGGTCACAAGACTACTATTACATAAATCTAGGTTGCAAATACTTGCAAAAAATCAGATATGTAAGTCTATAAATGGCAATTATGGCCACTAAAATATCAACCTTTGTTCTATACTGAAGAGCCAAAATTTCATCTTTCTTCTCATCTAGAATGAATCCTTTTCCTTTGTAACCACTTTATAAGACTTTTTCACTTTCTAATGAACTGTCACTTCTATTTTTGACACCCAACAGATTTAGTTATCCTTTTTTTTTAATTTAGAAAATTCCTAAATTTTAGTCTAATTTTCTAGGAGCCATAACTTTGACTCGGGCATTAGATTGACAACCCATCTCTACTATTGGAAAGATCTCATCAAGTGCAAGGGCCATAATAGTATATTTCCAATACAACTTATTTTTTGGCCCATCCATAACCTCTATGTACCTCAAAATTGACTTTAAATGTTTTAAAAGGGATATTTAAGACAAAAAATAATATCTCACAAATGAAAAATGGTATTGAAGTGATTTCTTTACCATTGTAGATTCAGTTTTCCATTCTAGAATTGTCTATAATATTTCATGCCCATACATGCACAAATGCTAATTTACTAAAAATAAAAACCTTCTACTTTTAGCCTTTCCAATCTTACTAAAAATAATAATCCTTCAATTTTTAGCCCTTAAAAATTATTCACTAACCTAACTAAAATCAAAATAAACATTTTTTTTTTTGGGATGCAAGATTTCTCTTACGCCCTGGATGCTCATGCATCAGTTGCAATCCATAAAACTTATTATAAATCTTGTTTTATTTGTGAGGTTGGATTTGGACAGTAGCTCCAAGAAGCTTTCTCACCATGGTTTTCCCTTGTAGGGTTTTCCATGTAAGTCTGTGTTATAGTTATGTGCTTGTTCTTTTGAATTACATTTGATACTTTTTTTTTTTAAGGTTGTAAGAAGATTTGGTAGATAAAGTTAAATTGGATATATTTGTGGGATATACTAATTCACCCCCTTATTAGTAGATCACTGCGCTCTAAAAATTGGTATCAGAGTTGAGTTCCTTGGTGCAGCCTAACAACTAAAGATAGATCTTGAAATAGAATGCATGGCTTATAAATATTCCTTTTCTAAGGAACCAATATTTTATGGTAGCAAATATGCCTTCTAGAGTGTGAGGATGGAATCCTATCTCACCTCGCTAGGGTATGGTATTTGGAGAGCTACAAAGAATGATTATACTAAACCTACTCATCATATTATAGATGCTAATGCAAAGAACTCCCATGAGAAAAATTCCAAAGCAAAGAATACCATCTTGAGTGGTTTAAGAAATTTAAATTTTGTCAAGGTGGTCTAGTGCGAGATAGCCAAGGAGATATGGGATAAAATAAAAAATCTCTATGAAGGAAATGATAGTGTAAAGCAAGAAAAATTACAATCCTACAAAAAAATGTTTGAGAACCTAAGGATGAAAGAAGAGGAAAACATTTCTAGCTATTTTCTCCAGGTGGATGAAGCAGTCAATGGAATCAAAGGACTAGGTGAATAAATGATTGATTCAGTTGTTGTGAAGAAAGTTTTGAGAACTCTCCCTTACTGATATGATTCAATTTTTTTTATTATTGAAGAAGCCAAATATCTAATGAAACTTACCATGGAAGAGTTGTTTGGGTCTCTCACTACCTATGTGATGAGAAATGAAGTCCCAGGTACACACAAGAGAGAAGTTACCTTCAAATTTGTGAAGAAAGAAGGAATATCTAGTTCACACAGTGAATCTAAGGAAGAAGAAAACTTTGTGAGAAAGCTAAAGAAGGGATTGGTAAAGTATAAAGGTAAATTACCTTTCAAATGTTTTAATTGTGGAAGAGTTGGTAATTATGCTTCTAATTGTCCTTTTGAAGAAAATGAAAACAACAATAAGAGTATCAAAAGGAAAAAATTCAAGAGGAACTTCCTTTCCCAAGAGGACTACAATTCCTCAGAAGAAGTAGATCACCACTCATCAAATGATGAAAGAGGAGAACCTCTATTTATGACTATGGTGATTTGTAATGATTCAAAAAATGCTATGGAAGAAGAAGAAGGTAAAGTTGATTTTGAAGGTGAACTTATTTAATCTTTTGAAGACCTAAAATTTGCAAAGAAAGAATAAAGAACAAAAATCCCTAATTGAATCCAAGACAAATAAATGCACAAATCTTGAGAAATAACTCGTTTTAGTCAAAAAATAATTAGAGAATGCAAAGTTTGGAAATCTAGGTAATTGTGAAGAAGTAGATCCCATTCCAATTAAGCCTCAAGGAAGACCATTCTAAGCAAGAAGATTCTCCAAAAATGAAGAAGTTAAGAAACCCAACCTCACAAACCCCAACAATCACCCGCATGCAATAACCTATCACGTACAAAAGATATTCAAAACCAAAGAAGATGTTTTGCAAGCCTCAATGAAAAATGCATTAAGAGAATCTCATAATTACAATGTGATCAATCCTTATGAAGGAGATCAAGAAACCCTAAAGAAAACCTAAAAGGAAAACCCTCATGTGCACACTTAATAATTAATAAATAAATAATTAATTATTAATGTGCCTAAGTTTAGCTTAAGAAAACCTAAAGTAATAAGTGACTTAATTAATTAACCAATATGATTAAATTAATTAAGTGAAATAACTTATTACTCTAACACCTCCCCTTAAGATGAACTTAGGGAGTAGCTAAAACACTAGGAAAAGGTGCATAAAAGCAAAGATGGGTCCCAACAACAAGGCTTGATCAGGTACCCATGTATAAATGCAATGCTAACTAAATCAAATGGGGTAAAGGAGAAAACCACGTGGGAACAAAACTCCTCCCCAAAATAGAATGCAAAAAATAACTAAGTGATGAAAGATGGAGGACTCAATAAGACCCCCCAAGGACACCATCCATCACAAAGATACATGAATGAACCCCCCCAGAAGAGAGGAATGAAGAGACCACATAGCCCTCCCAAAATGAAGTAGCTCCAAAAAGACTGAAGAAACTACATCTCCATAAAGAAGTGAGAGGCAAGAGGCCTCGTGAATGCAATCTCTGAAGGTGAATTAGGTGTAGCCCAAAATTTCTCCACTGAAGCAAGTGTGACCTCAACCAATGAAGAAGTCAAAGTAGGTGAAGACTGAAGATAAACCTCCAAAGATGAATGATCAACTAGGTCATGTTGCACTGAAACAGAAGAAACCACACATGTAGCCATAGAAGTATCAACAACTCCAATAGAAGGTGGAGGAGATGGAATGGAAGGCTCAAGAACTAGATCTGAAGTGAGAACACCAATGTTCAAGAAGCCAAATGTCTCCTTTGAATGATGATTCACACTATAAGTGTGATGAAAAACTATAGGAACAAAAGCACCATCAGTAGCAAAATCTGCAAAGGAATGCAACCAAGATGAGTGATCCACCACCCTAGTAGCTATAACCACTCTACTCTCCAAGTCTCTAATGATAACTAAATCAGGTATGAACTCCATAGATCTCCCATTGCCTGCATGTGTGATCTGATATATGGAAAGAAGGTTGTTCATCAAATGAGGAACACACAAGACATCCTCAAAAGTGTTGTCCCTAAAACTAATAGACCCCTTCCCTGTAACACTCATGTATGTATTGTTTCCCATAAAAATAGGAGACATAGTGCAAGGCTCAAAGGAAGTGAACATAGACTGTGAAGATGCGATATGATGAGATGCTCCTGAATCTAAAATCCATCTCCCTGATCCAAGAATTGAAGTAGCACAAAGAGAATGCCCTTTCATATCTGATGAAGTATGTAAACTAGTTGTGCCCCTGTCATGCTACTCTGAAGAAGAAGAATGAGGGGAAGGAGATGATGCAGACATCCTAGAAGGAAAATCAATCTGATGTTTCTGAAGAAGATGCTTCAGCTCATCAATGTCCTTCTTATAGCAAGTATGTTCTACATTTCCTCTCTTGCAATATGCATGTGGAACCTTCTCCTTCCTAGATGATTTCCCATTAGAAGAGGAGGATGAATCTGAGGACTCCTTTTGCTGCTCATGAGATTTGGAATCCTTTTGTTTCTATTTCTTGCCTTTTCCTATAGAAGCCTTCTGATCTTTGGGCTCCTGTGATGCAATAAGTTCCTGTGATGAAGAGGGCTTCAACCTTCCCATGCTATCCAACTTGGCCTTCTCTTGAGTGAGAGAAGATGCAAAATCATAAAAAGAAGGAATAGTAAATCTAGTACCAAGTGCATCCCTAGTGGCATAAAAGGTAGATACAAAAAATGAATAATCTGGTCCAAGCTTAGAAAGAATGGACAATATCAACTGTGAGTCTTCCTTCTGAACACCATACTATGACAACTCCAATCTAAGAGACTTGAGTTTAGTGAAAAACTCCTGGATGTTGTCAAAATCCCTAGGATTTAAGCCAATAAGCTCATTCTCCAATTGGAACCCTCTCATAGTATCCTGCTTCCCAAAGAAAGACTCCAAAGTAGTCCAGATTTGATTGGGTTTAGTGCAAGACTCAACATGAAAAAGAAGATTAGAAGAAAGAGACAAACATAGAGTACCAAAAGCCTCATCACACCTATTAAACCATTTTCTCTTTTCAGTAGCACCTGTAGGTTCAACCTCTGTACCCATGGTCACCCTATACAACCCTTTGTGCTTCAAATGAATCTCCATTTTTTTTTTCCAACAAAAATAGTTGAATGGAGTAAGGGGTGCAATATTATGTGAATCCATGACAAAAAATAGCAGTATATACTCTCAAAGAAAAAAAAAATTCCTCTTTGATCTCAAAAAAATAGCCTGATTGCACATTTCCCAAGAAAATAACTCAGAAAGAAAAGGCTGAGATTTGAAAAAAAATTAGATACCTGGTGAAAAATATAGAAAAATTAGGTCTAAGATCTGTGAAGAGGATGAAACCAACTTTCTGATGCTGTGAGAATGGTGAAAAATGAAGTCTGGACGCAAAAGTTATTCCTCTTAGAGTGAAAACAACAACTTCTGACTCTGATAGGTGAAAATGGCATCAAAACTAAAAATAAAAAAATTAGACCTATACCACAGTGTCATGCTCAGAATCAGCTCTCCGGTGATATCTCATTTTCGAAAAACAGAGATCATATGCCCGATTTCGTAAAACCGCTCCAAAACTGCCCAAGAACCCTTCAAGAGCCCTTAGGGACTAAAGAAAAAGGAGCCCCTGGTCACATGCAAGACTAGGGGGCTAGCGACTAGGGGCTGGGGCTGAAGTCCTTAATCACCCATGTGACTTACACGGGGACTGGCACCAACGGAGGGGGCTAGCGCTGGGTGGCCACTCAGTGGCTGCTGAGTGGTAGTCAAGTGGCTGCTTGGCAGCTACTGGGTGGCGGCTGGGCCATGGTTGCTCAGTGGCTACTCGGTGGCCGCTCGGTGGTCACTCGGTGGCACCCAACTATGAATTGGTAGTGCTTGTTTTAAAGTGTTTTTTCAAATTTTTTGCCTTGTGAAGCATGTTGGGGAGGCCATACGACTTCCTTGGCAATTTTTTTTCCGTTTTTTTTCAAACTTCTCATAAATTGACAAAACAACAGGCATTTCTAGGGTTTTTGGGTGCTCTAAACGTGATGGTGATGTCCGTTTTTCCCAAAAATGCACAGAAAAATGGCTACCCCCAAATCTTGCAAAAAGATGCATGGATGAAACCCTTGCACTTAAAAATCACTTTAAGGAAATATCCTTCAAAAGACGAACATGAAGCTGCAGATCTGGAGCTCTGATACCATGAAGAAGTTGAGAAACCCAACCTCACAAACCCCAAGAATCACCTGCATGCAATAACCTATCACGTACAAAAGATATTCAGAACCAAAGAAGATGTTTTGCAAGCCTCAAGCAAAAATGCATTAAGAGAATCTCATAATTACAATGTGATCAATCCTTATGAAGGAGATCAAGAAACCCTAAAGAAAACCTAAAAGGAAAACCCTAGTGTGCACACTTAATAATTAATAAATAATTAATTAATTATTAATGTGCCTAAGTTTAGCTTAAGCAAAGCTAAAGTAATAAGTTAATTAATTAACCAATATGATTAAATTAATTAAGTGAAATAACTTATTACTCTAACAAAAAATAGGTTCAATTATGCTTTTTTTCGTTATTGTTTCATCTGCAATAAGTATGGTCATAAGGCTATGGATTACAATTTTGAAATGAATAGAAGAACTTTTGTAAGTAGAATTTTTTTTTCTTCACTAGTGGATTTCAATGCAATATGTCAAATCCACAACAATGTTGGACATATAAAAAAATATTGAAAAAGTGGGTTAGTAAAATCAAAAACTTAGAAGGTAGATGTTATTGAGCAAGTCAAGGAAAATGAGACAAACAATGAGGTTGAAAATTCAGTGGTTGTCCAAGCAATATTTTATGCTCAAGGGAAAACAGATCTCTAGGTAATAAAAAGTGGATGTTCAAGTCACATGATAGGTGACAAAATAAAATTCATAATTCTTGAACTAAGTGGAATGGTGAATTAGTCAAGTATGGAGACAATTCATCTACGAATACTTTTGGAAAGGGCACCATAAGTATTGATGGAAAATACAAGACAAAATATTTTCTCTATGTATAAGGTCTCAATCACAATATTCTTAGTGTAAGTCACATGTGCAACAAAGGATACAATCTCATATTTCATGATCAAGGGTGTGAAATCAGAAGAGAAAATTCTAGTAAATTGGCAGTAGAATGATCTAGGACAAAAAACAACTTGTGCAACCTAAAGGGTGTTAATGGAAGAAGTTGTCTTCTAGGAAAAACAAATGAATTTTGGTTGTGGTAGAAGAGGATGTTACGCATGAAATTTTATAATATTATGAAGATTAGCTCCAAACAAGTAGTAAGAGATATGCCAAATATTATCAAACCTACAAGAACTATGTGTAAAGAATGTTAGATTAGCAGGCAAACAAGAATAAAATTCAATACCAAGGAGTATTCTTCTACAAGGCCATTGGAACTGATTCATATTGATTTGTGTGGACCCACTAGGATAAAGAGCCTCCAAGGTCAAAGGTATTTCATGTTACTCATTGATCATTTCTCTAGGATGACATGGGTTACATTCTTGAAATAAATATTAGAAGCCTTTAGTAGGTTTAATATTTTCAAGTCAATGGTTGAAAATGAAATGAATGATAGAATCAAGTGTTTAAGGTATGATAGAGGTGGTGATTTCACATCAAAATAATTTGAGGAATTTGGTGAGGAACATGGAATAAAGAGGCATCTATCTGCTGCTAGAACTTAGAAAAATAGAGTAGTGAAAATGAATAATAGAACTGTTCAGAAGATGGCAAGAACAAAACTGAATGAAGCTAAGTTTCTTAATGTATATTGGAAAGTAGTCCATAATATTGTATATATTCTTAAAAAAGGACAACTAAGGGTGAACAATACCAAGACCCCTTATGAGTTGTGGTATGGAAGACCAACAACTGTAAAGTACTTCAAAAATTTTGGAAGCAGATGTTACATTAAAAGAGATGAGGAAAGTGGGAAAATTTGACTCAAGATATGATGAAGTCATCTTCTTGGATATTCAACAAGGAGAAAATCTTACAAGTTCTACAATGAAAGGTTGAGGAAGATAGTTGAGAGTGCAAATATTAGAGTTTATGAAGAGTAACATCAAATCACATATGAGCAAGAAGAATATAGGTGAAATGAACTTTCTTGCTTAGAAGAAGAAAAATAAATTGAAGAAAAGGAAGAAACACAAGAGAAGATCACCAAGACTCTTGCCAAGTAAATTCATTGAAATCACTCAGAAGATCAGATAATTAGAGCTAAGAAAGGAGTGCTGGTGCAGGAGCACCCAAAGCCTTCAAGGAGTTGTTCAAGAGCCAGGAGTTTGCAAGGGTCAGGAGGACCTATCCATTATATCAAAACATCAACTATGACCTTTTGAAGCCTATAATGGCATTTGGAGAGGATAAATGCAATGAGAGAGTCAACTGTCCTAAGGGTCCTGATAAGGATCCTAGGACCAAATTGCAATATAAAGGGAACAATCATGTTCTAGGAGATTAGGTAGGTTTATAATGATTTAATGGTGCTAAATAAGGTTGAAAAATAATAATGTAATGTTTTTTAATGTTTCTAGTTAGTGGGAAATAATAAAATGTAAGTTTGGAAATTCAAATTTTTGAATTCCAACATTGGGCGGGAAAGTAGTTTTTTGAGTTTTAATCACTTTTATACAACTTAATCAATCCCAAACAGTTGGATTAGTTGGGGAAAGGATATACAAAGCCAAAATAATCATTTGTACGGAGGTTGGACGTTGGGAGCAAGCATTGTACGAACTGTTTTGTGGAAATAGTGAAAAAACATAGTTTTTGGCACTTTTATGGTGTTTTTTTGTTAAATACTTGATCTCTATTGAATCTATGTCTAGTAGGATGCTTTAGGAGTTTTTGTTTACATATTTTAACACCATTGAAGGCTTTGAAAGTAGTGATAATTAATTTCTTTGCATTTTATATTGACTGTCCTAAAAAAGAACACAAAATTTACACTAGTTTGAGGGTTTCTCATGGATAAATGATCCATTTCATGGGATTTTATGACTGTATCTTGTGAAATGGATCATATTTAACATGTACCATACTGTACTAACAATATAATGTGCAGGAGAGATGAATACTATGGTGTACACCAAGATTTGACTGTGAAAAGTGCTTGAAGTTGGAGGCTAGGGTATAGCAGCAGCAGATCTGCCTTAATGAGGGGCATGTTTTTGAGTTGGGATAGACTAAATATGTTTTCCTAATGGTGTAGAGTCAATGAGAAAGTTCTGGAAGTGATTGGAAGGTTAGTTTTCAAGAGGCCCTAGTTTTTGAGGTAAGTTAAGGAGGTTTTTGTGCTGGAGCATGTTAGAGGTGTCATATTGGCCTAAAAACTTGGATTCCTTGATTTTGAGTCATTTTAGGAGACTTCTGAAAGTTTCATGGTCAGGGGTTGAGTTTAAAGAGGGGTTGCTTTGAAAAAGATGGCTAATTAGGCCTAAATTTGAGGAAACAACAAATTTTTGATTGATGTGCTCCAAAACAAGTGCCATCAATAATATAGTATGTTATGTATCATCACAAACCACATCTAGTTCAATCATTAGTTTGGAGGTTCCTTTGGAAAGTTTGAGTGCAAAGTCAAAAATCCTTCGCTAGAGGCCTAGTTGGGCTAGTAGCCTAGTTAAGGTGAAAATTTGGTTTTGTGTCTAAGTCAAAGGGTTGGGCTTTGAAATCATTCAAAACAAGTTTTTTTGGGTCTCTTAAGAGTGTTCCTAGGGTTTGGGTCCATAAGGAAGGAAAATCATTCATGAATGCAAAGTTGAGGCCTTATCTCCATGTTGGTGCCTAGTTGAAAGGTTGAGAGTGAATCATTGTTAGTCTTGTAACTTAGTGTTTCTTTCAAAGTCCCTGACCCTTTGCATCAGAGTGGTATCAGAGCAGTGAGTAGGTCCTTTAGGGATTGGAGAAATAGCAATGGCGCCAAAAAAACAATTGGCAAGAGTTGGAAGAGTTGAAGGAAATCATGGAAAGGGAGAGAAAAGAAAGAAGGGAACAAGAAGCAGCAAGAGAGCAGGCCAGAGCAAGAGAAGAAAGGAAATGGAGAAGGGAGAGAGAGACCATGCAAGAAAGGATAAATAACCTTGAGAGGAGTAGGAGGAGAGAAGAGCAAGAAGACCAAGAAGACAATGATGAAGATGAAGAGCATGTGAGGGTAAATCAAGAACAAGTAGCAGATGAGATAGAAGACCCTGAGGAAAGGAGGTTACTGAGATTGTTGAAGGCAGTACAAGGTCATGGAGGAAAGAGTCACATAGACTTTCCTATCTATCAAGGGAAGATGGATCGTGAAGAGGTGTTGGGATGGCTTGATGCCTTAGAAAACTACTTTGAGTTTGAAGAGATGGATGAAGAGAGGAAGGTTAAGTTTTCCAAAACCAAGTTGAGAGGCACAACATTGACATGGTGGACTAGTTTTTAGAATGATAGGATGGCTAGAGGATTGGCAAAAGTCTCTACATGGGCAAGGATGAAGAGTTTGGTCAAAGAGCAGTTCCTACCATCTGATTATACCATTCATGTGAAAAGGATGAGGCAGAATTTAAAGCAAAAGGACTTGGATGTTATGTCCTATACTGAGAAATTTCACAAGCTTAGTATCAAAGGAGGTTATGATGAAGAGGATGAGAAAATAGCCAGGTACATCAATGGCTTGAGGTACAATCTACAAGATGAGATTGGTTTGCAATTGCCAAGGACATTAGGAGAATGTTTTCAATTGGCCATTAGAGCAGAAGAAAAGGTGAAGAGGAAGCAAAAAATATCAAGCAATGGTGGAAGAGGAGGTAGTTCAAACAGGGGCAGAGGTAATAGAGAGTAAGGACAAGGCAACAATGATAAGAGCAGCAATGACAAAGGCAAAGAGATATTTTTTGATCAAAGAGGAGGATACACTCCTAGAGGAGGAGGCAGATTTGGACAAGGTAGAGGACCATTCACAGGTAGACGTTTCAATTGCAATGAACCAGGGCATCCTTCCTTCAAGTGTCCTAAATGGGAACAAGCTGATAGGGGTAGAGATAGGAGAGCTAACTTGGTACAAGAAGAAGACAAGAAGGAGGAACCAAAAACATTCATGGCAGAGCCTGTGACTAATGGTGAGTTTCTTATGATCAAACAAGGAGAAAGACTTCATCAAGAACCAAAGGTAACTATTTTCAAAACAAATTGTCCCAGTCATGGTAAGATCTGCAAATTGCTCATAGATTCAGGGTCACATAGCAATTTAGTTTCACTTGATATGATAACTGTATACACATAAAAATGGTCATGTCTATAATCCTGGCAATTAATTAAATATTTATTATTTAATTAATTTAATTATATTGTTCATTCATCTTATTCTTCTTTCGTAATTAAATAAATTTAATTTATTTAATTATTTTCATATGTCCACTTAATTAATTAAATAAATACATTTTATTTATTTAAATTAATTATCACTGTTTGAATTTAAATTAAATCTTTCGATTTAATTAAGTTTAAATATTTCTCTTTCTTCTATTTTAAATTCTTCTTCTAATTAATTAAATATTTCATTTAATTAATTTCATAAAAGTGATTTAATTAAATAAACCTTATTTAATTAAAAGATCTTGTGCTTTCTTTCTAAATCACAATTAGATATTTTATTTAATTGAGAAATCTTTTGTTTTCTTCTCATATCATAATTAAATATTTTATTTAAATATGAGATTTTCTACTTTTTTCAAAAATCCTGATTAAACCTTTCTTCTTATCACAAACTCTCTTCTGCTTTAAAAGCTTAATTAAATATTTCATTTAATTAAGAAAAAGATGAATATCATCCACAAATAAATAATTGAATTTTTAATTCATTATTTATCAGCTTTTAAATCTTTCTTTTATCTTTTTAAAGAAAGATGATTTCTTATCTTCTTATCTTTTCCTCTTTCATAAAAAAAAAGAAAAATCTTGTTTTCAAGTTTTCTTCTATTTTCTCTTTAGTTTCATCCATCTTCAGCCATTTGATCTGCCAGGAATTATCACAACCGTCAATCAAGACAGCCAATCAGAATTATTCGAAAAACTCTATAAATACCTGTGTGAATCTAAGCATTAAAGGGGGGGCAATTAATTAGAGTTCATGCATTTAATTCATTTAGCATTTTAATATCGTAGCATCATGTTTACTTCAAGCATATTAGTTCAATTCCATATCATGGCTTAGTCTGGAATCATGCATCATATTTGAATCTCGTTCTTTAGGAAGACAGTTTGTTCAGCCTAGCACATAAATCTGAGAGCAAAAGCTGGAATCAACAAAAACACTGAAGATAGAGGACAATAAGACGACAATTGAAGCAGAACATTGAGTTTGCATTTACTTACCTTTTATTTTCTGTTTTGATACAATGTCTTATTGGTGTGCTTAAATATTATTTACCTAATTTCATTATGCATATTTTTGATCACACATTTCTGGCACCCACCGTGGGGCCCATGCTCCCATTTTAGATTTCTTTCTTGCAGGTTTTTTGATATTCGGTAGTGCATCTGGAGATTCAATTTTTTTTCGTTTTGCAGGTACTTTAGTGCATATGAAGACTGTTTCGGTGCATTTGGGAATTTCTGAAGAGCATTCAGGGAACAAAATGGCGCATAGGGGAATTTCTGAAGAGCATTTAGGAGTTTAATTAGCGCATATAGGATATCATTCAACGTAGTTAAATCTATTTCGAAAAAGAAAAGAAAAATTGCATTTTAGTCTAGCGCATATAGTGTCTATTTTTGCGCATCTATATTATGTTCTTGCGCATATTGGTTCTATTCTCACGCATATTGGTTCTGTTCTTGTGCATCTGGGTTCTATTTTTACACCTCTGGGTTCTATTCTTGCGCATTTGAGTATTGTTACTGCGCATCTGGGTTCTGTTTTTGTGCATCTAGGTAACAGAGTCGCGCATTTGGGTTGTAACAGAAATTTTGAGTCTAACGCCTTCCGCAGACATAATTTCTTTCCTTTTCTTGCTGGTTTTAAAATGAATCAATCTAGGGTAGTCACCACATCTTTATCATGTAGTTAAAATGAACCCCATGTCTGTTGTGAAGCAAAATCTTCACTTAGATTAAATCATTTTTGATTTTGGTGCACCTAAAATGAATCTGTTTAGTCTTTTTGACTGTGTTTGAAAGTGGTAGGTGACTATGCTCTCACCCTGTGCAAACTAGGTGATCAGAAAGCCAGACCCACTTTTCCCTGTGTAACCTTGACTTGATAATCGAAATATCCTCTCCCCTTGCGCACTTGTGCGATCCTGGGTGTAAGAGAAACAGTTATTGACTCTAGAAATTGGGCCTGCCTAGGGATTTCATCACCTCAACGCAACTCAAATCGGCAACGGAGCTAAGGCCAAGCTACCCCCAACCGGTATATAAATGTAAACCTTAAGGAAAATCCTAAGGTTGCTTGTGCAAATGTGTCATACGAACGGAGTTGTACTCCCTTAAACCCTGTTGAGCTTAACCTGTTTAGGCTAGAGTGCCACCTTAATGGTGATTAATCTCTTGCCCCATGTATGGCCACTCGAACGGGGGTCCCGAACTAAATACCATTGTTTAGAAAGCCAAAAACCTTCTATCTGCTAGTCCAGCATCGGTCGGTGTGAAGCCTTCCACACTTTCGCAGTCTTTAGTAGAGGTGATCAATTTGCCATGGGAGTTTCATGGGGGTTGGAAGCTTGGTTGGCCTGAGAAGAGAGTGCACTGTAAGGGGGAGCCCGTGCAGCCAAGCTTCTGAATTCACACACTACTGATATGCAGTTGGGGAAACCCACGTGGAATCTAGCAGATATTGTCTAGGCCTAACTTAAGTTGTGCTTGTCTTATTCTGTGCTTGGTTACGATCAACTTAAATCAGATTGTTTGCTGTCTTTCCAAGAACATAAATTCAGATAAAGGATCATCCAAAATGAACATGAAAAACTTCAGCTGAATTTTCAAAACTGGTCAAAAAGAAAAAAAATTGTCTTTAGAAAACTGTTTTAGCGCATCTAGGAAAAACTGTAGCGCATATACAATCTGTTCTGGCACATCCACTGCCTGATTCAATGCATCTGAGTCATTTTTCAGCACATTTAGGGACTATTTTAGCGCATCTGCTTCTTGGTTTAGCACATCTAAGGTCTGTTTCTGTGCATTCAAGGTATTTTGCAGAGCATTTGACTCTTTCTCCAGCACATATACCTCTTTCTGCAGTGCATTTAGGGAATAGAATAACACTTTTAGTTGATGTCAAAAATTTTTACACAGACCCAAATTTCTGATATTTCTCTCCCATGTTGAGGAAGTGGAAATCAACCAAGTTCGTCAAGAAATCAGTCATCAATAGGATCAAGAAGCCCAAAACGAACTTAAGTTATAAGGAAACTTTAGACCTCAGAGAATTTTTGTATAAGAGTCAACACGTCTTACTTCATTATCAAAAATTTCTTCATAGATACCAAGACTACGTTAGAGGATTCACTGACGATTACGCTGTAGAACATTTAGCCACTCAAGCTTATTATCAAAGATTAGCTCTATCACAATGTCACAATCTTAATCAACCTCTTGAGTTTGAGAATATACCACAACCTTCGATTGAATATTCAATGCATCCTAGTCAAATCCTTTAGTGACCTTCAATAGATTTACAAATCTTTTCAAAAAAATAGGGATCGAAACTTTAGAAGTACACCTCACAAGAAAAATTTTGGATTATTGATTCAACTTCCCTCAAACAGGATTTGGATATCCTTCATCTTTGGAAGCCACAATCAAGAATTCAGAACATCTTTGATCATCTCATAGGATTTTTGTTCATCTTATTAGATCAAGATATCATCATCATATGCCTGTTTTTACAAGATCTCAATACAACAAACTAGGAGAAGAATCTCAACAAGAAGGTCATACCCATAACATTCAAGAAGAAGGTGAGTGTGGTAATCCTCGTTATAGTGTGAATCGAAATCCTCTTTTCAGTGACGACAACATGGCTGATAGAGAAGTAAACCCATTTCATAAGTACAAAGACATGAACAAAACTCCCATAGATAGTGATGATGAGCAAGAGGAAGAACTTCACATTAGAGAGACTGAACAAGACCCCAAGTTTCTTAAAGCCATAGAAAAGATCTTGCAACGTGACAAAGAAAAGTATTTTCTCTTCCTAGCCGATCAAGGAGCTAAACTACCTAAGGATTTTGATACTGAGAGATTAAAGAGCAAAGAAGAAGAAACATCCCCATCCGATCTTACTATTCTTACTCAACAATTTAAGGCACTCCAAGGAAAAATCAAAGAGTTACAAGGGGGGACCACAACAAAGAAATATACTCTTGATGACATATGTCCTTATCCTTTTGATAGGAGTCTCAATATGATTTTGTTTCCCAAACATTGTGAAATTCCCAAATTTGATCATTATAATGGGAAATCGGATCCAATTGATCACGTTAGAGACTTCCGAAACATGACGTTAGAATTTGCACACGAAGACACTTACTTGATGCGTTTGTTTCCTAGGAGTCTTGGAAGTCAATCTATGGAATGGCTATCAAAAATTACACCTCCTGTCCAGACATTTGAGGAATTGATCAATTTGTTCATAACACAATACTCCTACAACATCCAACACCAAATCACCATGATTGATCTTTGCAAAGTTGCACAAAAACCTGGTGAACCTTTCACTACCTTTCTTCAAAGATGGAGAAGAATGTTTGCTAGATATCCATGTCATGTTCCTGAAAAGGAAAAAATGGTTACTTTCATCAACAACCTAAATTCGGAAATGAGCTATCGTTTAAATCTACATTGTCCACCTTCCTTTGAGAAATTGATTGAGGATGCCATCACCATTGAAGGTGCTTTGGTCAAAAGAGGGACAATAAAACTTGACAAGGACAATCCTAGCTCATCTAACCATTATAACAATCAAGACAAGTCTAAATTTTGGACTCGCAACAAAAACATTGTAAACGATGGTGTTGTAGATGCAAATCATGTTTCGACTAAGCCATTTGTTCTGAGTACTCCAAACAGTCCTCATAACAATAATTACAACGACGTCAATTCTGTCACGAATCAAGGAAACAATCCTCCCCCTCCAAAGAACAACAATTAGGGGATTGTCACCAATCAAAATTACTGTGGAAACAACAACAACAACAAAACCTTAGGGAATACCTCAAACACGAACCCACAACGCTTTTCATTCTTCTCTAGTAGAGATTTCACTCCACTAGGACAATCCTTGGAATCTGCTTTCAAAGAGGTTATGGAAAAAAATGTCCTTACTTTACCACCTCAACGCAATTATGAACCTAGTGTAAAACCTACATCATGGAATGAAGCTTATTATTGTGACTATCATAGGTGCAGAGGACATCGTACAAACAACTGTCAAGCTTTGAAGCATGCTATTCAAGACTTAATTGACAATGGCACTATCACAGTAGAAGGACAACAAAAATCAAATGAAGATCACCAAGCATTTCGCAATCCTTTGCCAAATTATCAAAAGGGAGAGGCTTCTGATAAAAATGTGAATCAAATCGATGACACGGTAATCTGTCACCTCTATACAGACGATGAGCGGATCAACATTATAAAAATCAAGGAGAAGGTAGACTATGGGCAAGTTAATGTCACAACAAGAGCACAAGCTAAAGTTGTCTTGAAGGTTGCCTCTTTGAAATCCACTGAGACCTCCCCTCAACATCAATATGACTTAGTTAACCAACTTCGAAAAACTCTGGCTCAAATTTCCATTTTGGAACTCCTGAAGATTTCCCCGGCACATAAAGAAATCTTAGAGAAGGCTCTTTTTGAAACAACTGTATCCATGGATTTGGATGTGAACCGATTTCAAGCCATGGTAGGAAATTTGTCCTCACCTACATGTCTTTCATTTTCAGACAAAGATGATGTTTCCATGACTCATCCCCACAATTCGTCATTATATTTAGAGGTCATGATCCATAAGTTCCGTGTTAAACATGTCCTAATAGATGGAGGGGCTGGTTTAAATATATGTACCTTGAAGGTGGTTCAAGCTTTAGGATTTTTTGAGGACTCCATTGATCCTAGAAGGAAGATTACTATTAAAGCCTATGATGATGAGGAAAGAATGTCTAAAGGTCTAATCATGCTACCAATCAGAGTGGGACCTGTTACCCAAAATACCTTTTGTCAAGTTTTAGATTGGGATCTTGCATACAACATCTTGTTGGGTCGCCCTTGGATTCATGAAATGCAAGCTGTTCCGTCCACTTACCACCAATGTCTTAAGTTCCCATATGATGAACAGGAAATCACTATATCAACAGATAATTCAAACATCTGAACTTGTGCCAATGTCAAAGCTAGTCAGGATACTTTGGTTCCAAACAACTGAGAAGCACTTGCTAATACTTCTCCTAAGAATGATACACAAATCAGTCAATTAGCCAAAAGATTTGACAAGAAACTGTAGTTCAAGGAAAGTGGAGTTGGGGAATATTCTCTCTGTCTTGCTAATCTATCTACATCACCTCGATCACATGGAAAACCTTCTATTACACAACAACAAATATCAGTAGCATCAACATCAGCACAACTACAAACAGAGCCAACTACCAAGTTCAATGGACAATTTATCAAAGAAAAATTCCCTATGGGTGATCCTGAGGATACAACAATTCTGAATTGGCTTTATAAGGATGAAGATGAAATAGTTCTAAATGTCACCTTACCAACTGACCGATATGGGAAAGGGTATTCCATCATGCAAAAGATGGGATATGACAATGGTCCTATTGGAAAAAGAAAAGAAGGCATAGTTGAGCCTATACATCTTCCAGGGCTTGCTGCATATGATAAAATTGGACTAGGCTATGACGCTACCCCATCCAACAAATCACAAGGGAATGTCTTTACATTGCAAGAAGGTTCTGATAAAAAGGATGCATGTTTGGCAGCAACCTTGAATTTCATAGAAAATAACTCTGATACAGACTCTGCTGAATATGAATGGGATACCATTCATGATGATGAATTTTGGAAAGACAAAGAGGTAGACGTCATACACAAGTATACCCCAACTTTAATCAAAGGAGAAGGTTCAGGGTCCCAACCACAAGAATCTAAACTACAAAGCAACTATGAGTCTAGTGATACTAAGTCAGATTTTAACGAACAAGACTATCAGGAGAATAGTACCATCATTGATCTACCTCATACCTCAGATCCTACCGATAACTCTATTTTGACCCTAACCATGCCGATTTCACACGACCAAATGACTTGTTACCTTTAATCCATCCTGATCTCATTGACTGGGATCTAATTGAACCTATTGATATACCTATTTTTCCAAATGACAAAGCTATCATAAACTTCCTTTCCGCAGACAATGCAAATGATTGTTCCACTAGCGATTTTTGGCACAAAGTCTTTAATCAGGAGAGTGTGAAGTCTCCTAGCTGCAAAAATGAAAATAAAAAAGAACGATTTAGTGGTGAAAACCAGAATCTGGCAGTACTAGATCAACTAAAAGATAAAATAAAGAGCGTATCAGATGGTGAAAACCTTTTTAAGGCACCAGCTGATGGGAAACTTGACACTCTCCCGGAGCACTATCATGAGCGATCATCCATTTTGATCGAGCCTACAAAGGAAATCAATATTGAAACTACAGATAATCCAAGGATTCTACAGGTAGCAGAATCAATGACAGATAATGAAATCCCAGCGTTCATGAACTTTCTCAAAGAAAATCAAGTCAATTTTGCTTGGTCATATGCAGACATGCTAGGTCTTGATCCTGATCTCATAATGCATCATTTGTCTATCAAACCAGGAGTTAAACCAGTGAAACAAAAACTCAGAAAGATGCATCCTCATGTTGTACTACTCGTTAAAGAAGAACTCAAGAAACTCCTAGATGCAGGATTTATAAGATCAATTGCCTATGCAGAATGGATCTCCAATATTGTCCCAGTAGTGAAGCTAGATAAACGCATTAGGGTGTTCACTGATTTTAGAGATCTTAACAAGGCCTGCCCTAAGGATGACTTTCCACTTCCAAGCATTGACACTATAGTTGATTTAACAGCTGGCCATGACATGTATTCATTAATGGATGGTTTCTCTGGTTACAACCAAATCAAGATTGCACCAGAAGACCAGGAGAAAATAGCTTTCACTTGTCCGTGGGGAACATACTGTTGGAATGTCATGCCTTTCAGTCTAAAGAATGTTGGGGCTACTTATCAAAGAGCTATGACTACGATCTTTCATGACATGATGCACACATTCATGGAAGATTATGTAGATGACATATTGGCAAAATCATATACCAGAGAAGGACACCTAGAAATATTGTCTAAAATATTTACCAAATTGGAAAAATTCAAAGTTCGCCTAAATCCCAAGAAATGTGTTTTTGGGGTCACATCTGGAAAAATTTTAGGGTATATTGTTTTAGAAAAGGGAATTGAAGTAGATCCTGCTAAAGTTTAGGCAATCATGGAGATGCCTCCCCCAAATAACATTAGTCAATTGAGATCATTACAAGGGTGACTTCAGTCCATAAGAAGATTCATTGCGCAATTGGCCGACAAAAGTCTACCCTTCACACATCTCTTGCATAAGAATGTTCCTTTTAGATGGGATGACAAATGTGAAATGGCATTTCAACAAATCAAGCAGTACCTGATGAACCCACCAGTTCTAGTACCACCAAATCTAGACAAACCATTGATCCTGTATATTGCCGCAACTGAGACATCTTTGGGGGCATTATTAGCACAAGAAGACCGTGAAGGGAAAGAACGTGCAATCTATTACATCAACATAACACTAACAAGTCATGAACTTAACTACACTTTCATTGAGAAGGCTTGTTTAGCAGTAGTATTTGCTTCGCAGAAATTTTGGCATTACATGTTAACTCATACAATCAATCTTATTTCAAAAATTGATCCACTTAAGTATCTACTCAGTAAAGCATCACTAATAGGAAGGTTAGCAAAATGGGCCATGATTTTGAGTGAGTTTGACATCCACTATGTTGATCGCAAAGCAATCAAGGGACAAGTTATCGCTGATCAACTAGCAGATGCTCCTCTATAAGCAGAGCACCCCTTGCACATTGAATTTCTAGATGCTGATGTTTTCACTGCAGAATTCAAGCAACTATGGTCCTTATACTTTGACAGTTCTTTTACTCAACATGGATCGGGGGCAGGCATTCTCTTTGTCACCCCTCAAGGACATACTATTCCTCGGTCATATAGGCTAATGTTTCCATGCACAAACAACATAGCCGAATATGAAGCATTAATCATTGGACTAAAGACAACATTGGAATGGAGGATTACCGAGCTACAAGTTTATGGTGACTCACAGTTAGTCATTAACCAAATTAATGATGATTATCAGACTAAAGATGACAAATTGTTGCCATACAAAAAGATGGTCGATGACTTTAAGAAGTACTTTGTGGACATCCAGTTCACACAAATTCCAAGGCTTGATAACAAAGTAGCTGACGCTATGGCTACGATCGCATCATTGGTACAACTCCCAGAAAAATAGACTCGCTATGAAGTTCTGGTGGAACAATTATTTACACCTGCTTATGACACACCCAAAAGCCAAATTATCTACCACTTGGTAGGATCCAATTCCCCCTGGTATGGTAAAATTTATGCCTACCTAAAAGATGATATTTTACCACCCAACTTATCCTGTAACCAAAAACGTAACTTTATTCGACAATTTTCTCGCTATACCCTTATCGCTGATACCCTTTATCGCCGTGGTCTTGATGGTACTTTACTTCGATGTCTTAAATGTGACGAATCCGACAAAGCTTTACAAGAAGTTCATGGGGGCATTTGTGGTACTCATTCGAGTGGACTAACTTTATCCAAGAAATTGATTAGAATGGGTTACTACTGGCCTACAATGGAGAGCGAATCATTCACTTTTGTCAAAACATGCTCAAAATGTCAGATTCATAGGAATCTTATTCATGCTCCTGTGTAAGAACTTCACTCGTTCACACCAACCTGGCCGTTTTCTCAATGGGGGCTAGATCTAGTAGGTAAAATTCATCCTTCATCTTCAAATGGGCATAAGTTCATCATCACGACGAAAAAATATTTCACTAAGTGGATTGAAGTAGTACCTCTCTCTAGAGTCACTGGAAAACAAATTTCATCCTTCATACTCAACTACATTATTTGTCGGTATGGTATTCCTAATGCCATTATTACAGATAATGGTCAACCTTTCAAGAATCAAGATGTTGATGAACTTTGTGAAAGATTCCATATTCAGCACAGATATTCAACACCATACTATCCACAAGGGAATGGCCAAGCAGAGGCCTCAAACAAGACTATACTAAATATTTTGAAGAAGACTATAAATGATTCAGGGAAAGATTGGCATGTTCAACTCAATCCCGCCTTGTGGGCTTATAGAATTAGTGCTCGAACACCAACGGGAGCAACACCTTTTGCTCTTGTCTATGGAGCAGAAGCCATATTGCCCTTAGAGGTTGAAATACCATCACTAAGAATATCACTGAAAGGTCTCATAACAGATGATGAATACAAAGTTTCCTGACTACAAGAGTTAGAACTTCTAGATGAAAAGAGACAGAGAGCAGCTGACCATCTAAAAGCGTACCAACAGATGATGTCTCGCAGCTATAATCACAAAGTAAAGCCACATACCTTTCAGGTGGGTGATCTAGTTCTGAAAGAAAATCCACAAAATCAATAGGACAGAGAAAAGAAAGGAAAGTTTGAACCAAATTGGCTAGGCCCTTATGTGGTTATCGCAATCTACGGTTCGGGAGCATATAAACTATCGACGCCAGAAGGGGACCTATTTGACCAACCCATCAATAGCATGCATCTCAAGAAATATTATGTTTAAGTCAGCTATCATCATCCAGAAAAAGTCCTGAAGAAATATAAAAAAACCAGAAAAAGTCCTAAAGAAATACAAAAAAACCAGAAAAAATCCTGAAGAAATACAAAAAAATTAGAAAAAGTCTTGAAGAAATACAAAAAAATCAGAAAAAGTCCTGAAGAAATACAAAAAAACTAGAAAAAGTCCAAAAATACAAAAAAATCAGAAAAAGTCCGAAGAAATACAAAAAATAAAAGTCCTAAAGAAATACAAAAAATCAAAAGTCGAAGAAATACAAAAAATCAAAAGTCCTAAAGAAAATTCAAAACAGCAGGAAAAGTCCTGAAAAATTCAAAAAAATCAAAAAATGTCATAGGGTGAAAACCGGCAAATTGAGGGGAGGTTCACTGGTGGAAGAGAGTGTGGAACAAGTTCTCCTGGCCTAAGTGTAATTGCTTTCTTTGGACCTTGGCCTGGAACAGGTGCTTGACGTGGGACAATATTCAGAAGAGGGGGTTTCAAGGCCCTTCTATTTGTGTTTTGTGCGGGGCAGCGGAGGAGGATTCTTCCCACTTGTTTTTTCGGTGCCCTTTTGTTTTGCATCTTTGGCATCTATGGTGGGAGGCCTGGAGAACCCCGTGTGTTCATGCCTCTTCGCTGGTGGAGTTTTGGAACAGTGTTGGTAGACCTCCTTCTGAGACCTCTTTCCTGCAGGAGGTGTGGTATGTTGGTCCTACCTTCATATTGTGGCAGATCTGGTTAGAACGAAACCGTAGAATTTTTCAGGGTGAAAGGTTGATATTCCAACAAGTTTGGCAAAGAGTAAGGGCTATGATTCAGGAGACTATGGAAGCTAAGTGTGAGGTGGCTTTCCCATTAGACAAAGGGGACGCTGAGAAGGTGGAGAGACTTGGAATCCAGGGGTTGTCTTCAGCTTCAGCTTGTGTCAAGAGGGGAAGGAGGGGAAAACAAAAAGTCCAAAGGTTAGGCAAGTGGTTGCCCCCTCTGGATGGAATCTTGAAGATCAACACTGATGGTTCCTCAAGAGGCAATCCTGGTCCTGCTGGCATTGGTGGAGTTGGTCGGGACTCTTCGGGCTCTGTGGTTTTCTTCTTCTCTGCTCACGAAGGGGTGCATTCTATTAACCTTATGGAAGGTTTGGCGATTCTCTATGCTCTTGAGAGGGCTTATGATTTGGGTTGGCGCAGAGTTATTTGTGAATCTGATTCTCAGGTTCTGATTGATATGATAAATAACCGGACGGTGTCTGATGTTAGCTGGCAGCTGGCTAGAATGGTGCAACAGATTTTATAGATTAGCTCTTTGATGGAGTTTATATCCTTTGTCCATATTCCTCGGGAGTGGAATAGGGCTGCTGATTGTTTGGCTAAGTGGGCTTCTGAGCATCTTCTTGGTTGGAAGATTGATGGGTGGGAGCAGGTTCCCCAGGAGCTCCGCCAGGATTTAGAAGGGATTCTAGCTAAAGATGGGGATGGTCACAATGAGGAAGGCTGATGTGTGTTGCTCTGTTGCTTTTGGCGGGTCTTGGTGGCCTGGGTTTTGTTGTAATCTTCTCTTCTGATTTTCAATAAAGTTTTTACCCTTTTATTTAAAAAAAAAAACCTGGCAAACAGGCAGTCTATTGACAGAAAAAAGAAAAAAGAAAAGAAAAAAAATGCAATAAACACAGATAGTGAAAATCTGGCAAACAAACGCTATATGTACCTCTCCATCTATTAGTTCCTGTTTTGCACTTTGGCTTTTTAGCTTTCCTTTTTCGCATCTTTTTTCGCATCTTAGGGTTATAATTACATCATCCTGCCGTCATTTGCCTAGAGTGATTAAAACGTCTTACCATGGCTTGATCATTGTACATATTCCTTTTCGCAAGTTGTGTCAATAAACGGGGCAAAAACTCAACTGGGGGCACTTAACTTTCATAGCATACTGGGATAGCTGGACAATGTCATAAAACTCCGATTACATGAACAAACAACTAACTCACGCCAAAATTTATCCGATCATCGCTCCATATCATGAACAATTTTCAGCAGATACCATATCATTGTCTATTGGATGATCCAAAAATCTGAATAATGTATGAAATAACAATATTACACTTTGAACAAAGGTTGTTTGATTTTTGATATCATTACTCTGGAGCACACTCGATGATGTACTGAACTAGAGTGGCAAGGAACGAGAATGATTTTTCTTTGTCTGTTGTCTTGAGGTTAACAATCAATCTGATGCAAATATGTCAACAGGACATGATTACCAAAGCAATATCATTTAAGGACAGCTCCACATTTGCATCAGAAGGGTGGTTAATATTTGTTTGTTTATGCAAGAAATTCTTAGGTCATCTCAGTTTAATTATATCTTGATGCTTGTATTCACTTGCTATATCAAAAATCATGAAAGTTGTACTCAAGTCATCATTGGCGCTAATTTCCCCTCTGATGCTTGTACATACTTCCAACATTTTAAAATTCTCTATGATGATTCAAGAATGCTTATAACAGGCTCAACAAATTGGTTAGTTTCATTTAGTTGCATGTTCATTAGATCATTGTATATATCTGCATATTGGATTCACATCAGTGTTCTGAAAGGCTGAATGAAAACATTGACGGTTGTCATGTAGTTTTGAACTCTTTGTGGAGGACATTTGGACATTTGATTCATCTATCATTATCATTATCATTTATCATTTATCATTTTTCATTATCATTATCATTCTCATTTCTCATTCATTTCTATCATTATCATTATCATTATCATTTATCATTTGTCATTATCATTATTATTCTTATTTCTCATTCATTTCTATCATTATCATTATCATTTATCATTTGTCATTATCATTATCATTCTCATTTCTCATTCATTTCTATCATTATCATTATCATTTTTCATTTTTCATAATCATTATCATTTTCTCATTCACTCTCATTTCATAATTATCATTTATCATTATCATTTTATCATTTCATCATTACCATTTATCATTATCATTATCATTTCTCATTCATTATCATTTCATCATTACCATTATCATTATCATTATCATTATTATTTCTATTTTATTTTCTATCATTGGATCCTTATCCTTTATCATTTTATACCATTATTTTCATAACATTATCATTTCTTATTCATTCATCATTTCATATCATTGTTATCATTATTTTTCATAACATCATCATTTCTCAATTACTATTATCATTACCTTTTTTTCTCATATCTTTATCGTTCATCGTCCCATTATCCTTTTATCATTATAATTTTCTATTATTTATCATCACTATCTAGTATCATTTCATTACCATTGCACTCATTCGTTTCACATCATTGTATTCCACATCATAATTATTCTATTATCATCACATTGTCATTTTCATTACATAAACATTACCAAACATATCATTTATCTTTTTATCATTATCATTATCAGTATCACATTCATTATCTACCATTTTCATATCATAATTTCATGATACATTTCATACACATACTATTCATTTCTGCATTTACAACAAAATTCAAAAATCAACAACTCATATCTACGTTATCACAAAATCATTGCATCTACATCCTAGATCATCCATTTGCATCATATCATTAGATCATCTTGCATCATAAGATTAGTCCGCAAAAACAATAAAAACATATCAAAATCCATCTCCTATCATACATGCATAAAAGTAGCATCCATATCACATCAAAAATGCACAAACATATCATCATCAAAAACATCGCCGCTGCATATCATCGCTCATCAAAATAATACAAATGTCCAATGCCCAAATGAAACTAAAAAGTTCAAAACATAATACATGAGATATGATCAAAACTCAATATACATGCCCTGCATATGTGCAAAATATATCAGTCCCAAAACACTAGCTGGTAGATGCCCCTGAAGGAGCTAGTCCAAAAGGAGGTGGCCTACCACTACCTCCTGCATCAGGATCCCATCGAGGCCCTGTAACCTCTCTACCATGTGTCGATGTCCGTGATCGGGTCCTCGTCCTGCTATGTGATTGTGGATAAGGCTCTCACTGCTCGGGAGGGCATAACTCCTCATATCGAACTCTGTAGTACTCGGCCTCTCTGGCTGCCTCAAATCCCTCTGCAATGGCCTCCTATAATGATGTACTCTCCACGGTACCCATGAGTCTCTGTGCCACACCCTCGGCCTCCAGTGCTCGTCGTCTTAGTGCATCCCTCTCTGCTACCAACTGTGCCACCTGGGAATCAGGGGCGGGCACCTGAGCCTGTACCTGTGCCTGAGCCTGAACTTGTGCCTGAGCCTGAGCCTGTATCTGCGTCTAGGCTTGTGAAAGCTGTGCCTGCAACTACACTATCACACTCTGAGCCTGAGCTAGCTGGCTCTATAGTTGTGCCTGCTGTCCCTAAAATGTCTGAACCTGAGCCTGCAATGCAGCTATCTGTGCCTACTGAGAAGAGGATGACACCCTAATCACTGTCCGTGGTCTGCCACCAGATCTGACTCATCGAACAATCTATGCTCTACCCAGACTATCCAACCTCTGCCGCCTCTCCTCTCCACCATCATCTCCCCTATCATCCCCGTCATCCGAGTTGTCCTCCTCCCCATCTCCTCACCCCCATCTCCTCCATCTCCCCTCTCCTCACCCTCATCTCCCTCCTCCTCCTCTCCCTCCTCCTCTCCTCCGCCCATAGCCTGCTCTCCACCGACCACATCCTCCTGCCTCCCTGCCCCTAGCTGTGGTGCTACCCTAATCGCTCGTGGCTCATCTGGTACTATAAATTGTGGAAATGGATGCGTATGAAAATACTGTGCATAATCATCTGTCATCCCTGCATCCTGCAACTCTGGTCTGTCTGTCCATACCTCTGGCTATAAGGTAGAATACTCTGTGTATGTTACCTGGTATCGAATGCACGGTCCCCATCCTGGATCACCCTTGTGCCGCCCATAATGAGCAACGCCCTGGGGCATCCCCTGTGTAAATCCACACTGTCTCAGGACCCGTAATGCCAAAAATATCTCAATAATAAAGGGGGTCCACCCTATCAGATATCGTGGTCTATAGACAAATGGCATCTCTAAGTGATCAGTCGCCCATGCCTCGCAATCCGTATATGGTCTCCATATCACTGCATCAATATCATCCAATACTCGTCGCCAATACTCTACTTTGCCTAGGTTTTGCTGGACAAGTGCACTAGAATATGCATACACATAGGGCCTCCTTGCTGGTCTATCTCTCGTACAATGGGGTCTCGTGATCGCAATATGCTCCCACGCCCAAATCTGTAGAAGTGTCACCCCACTTGCCAAGCTAGTGGATCCTCTATATACTACCTAATGAAGATCATGATACATGTCGGCTAATACACAGCTCCCTCAGGAAAACCTTCGTGGCTGTGTCACCAACCACTCTAGCATCCTACCCCAACCAGCTGCAAATCCCTTCGACCAATGGTCCGGTCCAAGGAAGCCTCCAATAAATGCAACCAATACAACAACTAAGGCTGGATACCTACTAAAATCCTCCCAATCTATCCAGTAACAACAAATGCTCGCATCGCCACATATCCATCGTAGCGCTTCGGTACCACCAATCTCCTTGTGGTCATAAACCACAAGGGCACCAATAACTGAGATCCCAAGAATCCTGTACACATCCTCGGGTGTCACACTCATCTCACCCATCGGCAAGTGAAAGGTGTTATGCTCCGAGTGCCATCTCTCTGCCAAAGCAGTCAACAGTCCCCTATTTGCTCGAATACCTCGCAACATCGCCAACAAAGGTTCTAGTCCACAATCTGCTATCAATTGTAACTCTGCAGGGGTAAGCTCTCTTATCCGCTCCCAACATAGTGGGAACCGCTCTCTAATCTGGAGGCTTTTGAAAGCCTCCTATTTTGTTTAATCATCACAAGGACACATTAATCAGACTCATATCATGTGAACTATCTATCCAACAAATCATATCAATGACCCATATCATGTGCTACATCAATCTATCTGAATATCAAATCAATCTACTCTATCATCATTTACTATTTGTTTTTCTTTTCAGAAATGCAAATTCATCAACACACAAATCATTTCCTATTTGTATTTCAGTCATGAATGCAAATTTATATCCTCATTTTTACTATTTGGTTTCTATCGCAGAAAACAAATTTACCAGACATCTACTCTTTGTTTTCAATCGCGAGAAGCAAAGTTATCAACCACAACATCAATCAATCAATCAGATTACTCTTTGTTGTTCGCCACAAAGTTATCAGCTATCTACTCTTTGTTTTCTATTTTTGAAGCAAAGTTATCAGTTCTTTATCAAATTTTCTATCATTTTTCCCATATCAGTATGATGATACTACAATTCTTCTATCTATTGACTAAGGAAGCAATTTAAATCATCATTTTTCATCACACAACCATTCTGTGAAAAATTTCCCATATGCGCTATTCTGTTGCCCAGATGTGCTAAAACACAGATGCGCTACAGAATTTTTAGTATGCGCTAATTTTTTTTCCAAATGCGCTAAAACTTGGTATGCGCTATTCTATCCTACAGATGTGCCACTTTAACTCTCAGATGCGAAACTTTATCTATTTTGTGGCCCTAGCCTATATGCGCCATTCTGTGCCCTAGATGTGCTAAAGGATCATACTAGCCGAGTTTAACCTAAATGCGCTACTCTATCTGTCGAATGCGCTACAAGATGAATTTTTAACCTACGCCTAGATGCGCTACGAAATTTCCTATATGCGCTACAAATTTTTTTGAATGCGATAAAAGTTTTCTCAAATGCGCTAAAACGTGCTGAAAAATTCAAAACCGACCTAAAACATTTGCAAAATCGATTCAAAATGTGAAATTTGAAATCATAAATGGTTGGAATCACTCACCGGTGGTCCATACGCAGCTGGTCTCTGGTATCGGCGCGCTCACTCGAATCTATGCATGTGCAATGGGATCTCCATCTCCCCAGGTCACTATCAGAGCTCACTTTTCACTGTAGCAGCAGGGTGAAAATGACACTTACTTTTACCCCTTTTTTACCTTTTAAGGGTCTATTAGGGTGGGAGTTAATGACATTTTTCATTCTTTTCATATTTTTTTCACTGAGCAATCACAAACATCATTTATCGGGAGCTAAATCACTATTTCCCTATCATTCTCAACATCATCTTCCATGATTTACCTCCCAAGGGGGCATCATCGACATCAAAAATCAGAAACATATCAGGGGCAAATTTTTTATTTATTTTCTTTGAAGCAATGCGTTTCACACATCACTTCAAAGAGGGGAAAAATGTATACACATAAAAATGGTCATGTCTATAATCTTGGCAATTAATTAAATATTTATTATTTAATTAATTTATCTAAAAATCCTCTATATATGATTAAATTTAATTAATTTAATTATATTGTTCATTCATCTTATTCTTCTTTCGTAATTAAATAAATTTAATTTATTTAATTATTTTCATATGTCCACTTAATTAATTAAATAAATACATTTTATTTATTTAAATTAATTATCACTGTTTGAATTTAAATTAAATCTTTCGATTTAATTAAGTTTAAATAATTCTCTTTCTTCTATTTTAAATTCTTCTTCTAATTAATTAAATATTTCATTTAATTAATTTCATAAAAGTGATTTAATTAAATAAACCTTATTTAATTAAAAGATCTTGTGCTTTCTTTCTAAATCACAATTAGATATTTTATTTAATTGAGAAATCTTCTATTTTCTTCTCATATCATAATTAAATATTTTATTTAAATATGAGATTTTCTACTTTTTTCAAAAATCCTGATTAAACCTTTCTTCTTATCACAAACTCTCTTCTGCTTTAAAAGCTTAATTAAATATTTCATTTAATTAAGAAAAAGCTGAATATCATCCACAAATAAATAATTGAATTTTTAATTCATTATTTATCAGCTTTTAAATCTTTCTTTTATCTTTTTAAAGAAAGATGATTTCTTATCTTCTTATCTTTTCCTCTTTCATAAAAAATAGAAAAATCTTGTTTTCAAGTTTTCTTCTATTTTCTCTTTAGTTTCATCCATCTTCAGCCATTTGATCTGCCAGGAATTATCACAACCGTCAATCAAGACAGCCAATCAGAATTATTCGAAAAACTCTATAAATACCTATGTGAATCTAAGCATTAAAGGGGAGGCAATTAATTAGAATTCATGCATTTAATTCATTTAGCATTTTAATATCGTAGCATCATGTTTACTTCAAGCATATTAGTTCAATTCCATATCATGGCTTAGTCTGGCATCATGCATCATATTTGAATCTCATTCTTTAGGAAGACAGTTTGTTGAGCCTAGCACATAAATCTGAGAGCAAAAGCTGGAATCAATAAAAACACTAAAGATAGAGGACAATAAGATGACAATCGAAGCAAAACATTGAGTTTGCATTTACTTAACTTTTATTTTCTGTTTTGATACAATGTCTTATTGGTGTGCTTGAATATTATTTACCTAATTTCATTATGCAAATTTTCGATCACACAATAACCAAGTTGGGGATTGAAACATTTGATCATCCTACTCCCTACAAGGCCACTTGGGTAACTCAAGGACAACATGTAGAATTTGTAAGAGGGATTATGTAGATTTCTCAATTGGATCATATCATGATAGGGTGCTTTGTGATGTCATTCCAATGACTTGTGGTCATATCATCTTGTGGAGACCATGGTAGTATGCTAGAAGGACATTGCATGATGGATTTCTTAACACATATTTGGTTCACAAAGGAGATGTTAGATACAAATTAGTGCCTTTGCCTTTGGAGTAGTATAATGATAGTTTTGTGATTTTTTTTTAGAAGAGTTTGCAGGTGAAAAAGTAGGGTGAAACAGGGGAAGACATTAGTAGATTGAGAAAAGACAAGTTGCAGCAGGGTTGTGAAGGAGACAGTCCTAAAAATTAGAATTTTTGGGACTTGAACAGTCTTAAGGTAGGGAATATTGAATGCCCTATCGTTGAGGGTTATAGAGGTGATGTCATTTCACAAAGGAGACAGGAGAATGAAGGCAGAAACAGGGTACAAGGGCAGGTTGAGATCAAACAGCCAAGAGGGCAGTCTCATCAATGTTTTGATTCTGTCAAGAATGCAGATTGGTAGAAGAGGAAGACAATGACTTTGGGAGACTACATACCTTCTCATTGGAAGAGGAAAACATATGAGAGCAAGGGGTCTTTTGGTGGCAACACATGGGATACTTCTTGGGGCAAGAATTCTTTCTTTCTTGGGGAGAATGGTGCAAGAGCACCCAAGGCCTTCAAGGAGTTGTTCAAGAGCCAGGAGTTTGCAAGGGTCAGGAAGACCTATCCATTATATAAAAACATCAAATATGACCTTTTGAAGCCTATAATGGCATTTGGAGAGGATAAATGCAATGAGAGAGTCAACTGTCCTAAGGGTCCTGATAAGGATCCTAGGACCAAATTGCAATATAAAGGGAACAATCATGTTCTAGGAGATTAGGTAGGTTTATAATGCTTTAATGGTGTTAAATAAGGTTGAACAATAATAATGTAATGGTTTTTAATGTTTCTAGTTAGTGGGAAATAATAAAATGTAAGTTTGGAAATTCAAATTTTTGAATTCCAACATTGGGCGGGAAAGTAGTTTTTTGAGTTTTAATCACTTTTATGCAACTTAATCAATCCCAAATGGTTGGATCATCTGGGGAAAGGATATACAAAGCCAAAATAATCATTTGTACAGAGGTTGGACGTTGGGAGCAAGCATTGTACGAACTGTTTTGTGGAAAGAGTGAAAAAACACAGTTTTTGGCACTTTTATGGTTTTTTTTGTTAAATACTTGATCTCTATTGAATCTATGTCCACTAGGATGATTTAGGAGTTTGTGTTTACATATTTTAACACCATTGAAGGCTCTGAAAGCAGTGATAATTAATTTCTTTGCATTTTATATTGACTGTCCTAAAAAAGAACACATAATTTACACTAGTTTGAGGGTTTCTCATGGACAAATGATCCATTTCATGGGAATTTATGAATGTATCTTGTGAAATGGATCATATTTAACATGTAACATACTGTACTAACAATATAATGTGTAGGAGAGATGAATACTATGGTGTACACCAAGATTTGACTGTGAAAAGTGCTTGAAGTTGGAGGCTAGGGTATAGCAGCAGCAGATTTTCCTTAATGAGGGGCATGTTTTTGAGTTGGGATAGACTAAATATGTTGTCCTAATGGTGTAGAGTCAATGAGAAAGTTCTGGAAGTGATTGGAAGGTTAGTTTTCAAGAGGCCCTAGTTTTTGAGGCAAGTTAAGGAGGGTTTTGTGATGGAGCATGTTAGAGGTGTCATAGAGGCCTAAAAACTTGGATTCCTTGGTTTTGAGTCATTTTAGGAGACTGATGAAATTTTCATGGTCAGGGGTTGAGTTTAAAGAGGGGTTGCTTTGAAAAAGAGGGCTAATTAGGCCTAAATTTGAGGAAACAGCAGATTTTTGATTGATGTGCTCCAAAACAAGTGCCATCAAGAATCTAGTATGTTATGTATCATCACAAACCACATCTGGTTCAATCATTATTTTGGAGGTTTCTTTGTAAATTTTGAGTGTAAAGTCAAAAATCCTTCGCTAGAGGCCTAGTTGGGCTAGTAGCTTAGTTAAGGTGAAAATTTGGTTTTGTGTCTAAGTCAAAGGGTTGGGCTTTGAAATCATTCAAAAAAAGTTTTTTTGGGTCTCTTAAGAGTGTTCCTAGGGTTTGGGTCCATAAGGAAGGAAAATAAGTCGTGAATGCAAAGTTGAGGCCTTATCTCCATGTTGGTGCCTAGTTGAAAGGTTGAGAGTGAATCATTGTTAGTCTTGTAACTTGGTGTTTCTTTCAAAGTCCCTGACCCTCTGCATCAAGTGCATACTAGAAGAAGATTTGTAAGAACACATGAACAATTAAAATTTTCTTTACTATAAAGAATAGAACTTAAACTTTTGTTGATGCAAGACAGGATGGAGGATGGATACAAGCAATGGAAGAAGAACTAGATCAAATAGAGAAAAATTAGACTTTGGAATTGGTACCAAGGCTTACAAACAAAAATGTGATAGGAACAAAATGGGTGTTCAAAAATAAACTGAGTGAAGATGGATAAGTTAAGAAAATCAAGGCTAATGTGCAAATTTCATTCACAAATGGAAGGTATTGACTTTGAGGAGACATTTTCTCCTGTGGAAAGAATGGAGGATATCATAATTTTTCTTGCATTTTCCTCCCACATGGACTTCAAGGTATATCAAATAGATATTAAATCTGCTTGAACTTGAATGGTGACTTAGAAAATTTTTACATAGAGCAACTTGATAGATTTAACCTTTCAGCAGATCCAAACATGGTATGTAGACTTAAGAAATATTTATATGGTCTCAAATAAGATCCTAAGGCTTGGTATGCGAGGTTGCACAAGAACTTATTCTAGCATGGCTTTAAGAAAGTTATTGTAGATAGAAATCTTTACATCAAAATTGAAGGTGAATAAATTGTAATAGTTGTATATGTTGATGATATAATCTTTGGTGACAATAATAAAATGTGTAAGAATTTTGTAGGAGAAATGTAGAAGGAATTTGAATTTTTTGTGATAGGTAAGTTGTCATTATTTCTTGAACTCCAAATTTCTTAATCAGACGATGGAATTTGTATCTCTCAAGAAAAATATGTCAAGGAAATGTTGAAGAAGTTTGGTATGGAAGATTGCAAACTTGTGAGTACTCCTATGTTAACAAGTTACCATTTGATAAAAGATGACGAGTCACCTCAAGCTAATCAGACTCTGTATAGATATTTGATTGGGGGTCTACTATACTTAATAACATCAAGGCCTGATATTATGTAGGTTGTCTACGGTTGCAAGATTTCAAGCCGATCCAAGATAAACTCATGTGAAGGTTGTCAAGAGGATTTTTAGATAATTAAAGAAAACTCTAGATTATGGATTGTGGTATCAAAAGGGTGATGATTTTTCCCTATGTTCATATACTGATGTTGATTGGGTTGTTAGTATGGATGATAGAAGAAGTACCAGCGATGGAGCTTTCTTTTTGGGAGACAAATTGGTTTCATGGTTTATTAAGAAGCAAGATCCAATGTCCTTATAAACAACATAAGTAGAGTATATTGTTGCAGAATCTTGCTATGCTCAATTATTTTAGATGAAGAAAGCATTGAAGGATATCAAGGTAATGTATGATGAGCCCATTCCTATTCTATGTGACAATACAAGTGCCATCAATATTTTAAATAATCTAGTGATGAATTCTAGAACCAAGCACATATCTATCAAGTATCACTTTTTAAGCGAGAAGGTTGCAAATCAAGAGGTAAAATTGGAATATATACCTATAAAGGATTAGGTTGTAGACATCTTTACAAAGGCACTTTGTAAATACATATTTGAATATCTCAAGTAGAAGTTAGGGGTTGTTTCCCTTCCTTCTAACTAGATGCATAAATGGTGCATCTGTCTAAGGGAGAAATTCAAGATATATTTGTATCCCTAGATTGATGATGGCTACCTATGAGGGGGAGAAGGTAGAAATAATATAAGAAGGTTGATAAGGTTTTTGTGATAGGGGGAGCTTGTATGTTATTGTAGGCACAAAGGAAGACCACTAACCCTTTTCCCATGATGTCAAAGGGGAGAAATTGAATATTAGGTCAGTGTTTCCATCAATACCAAAGGGGGAGATTGTTGCATGTGTTTTCATTGATGTCAATAGTATGGTTTCAACATAGTGGTATTGTGGAAGGTGGTGATTAGATATGTCACAAAGAAGAGTTCCAAAGAGTGTTGATTAGAAGTGTTGTGAGTGAATGACATGGTGATGAATTTCATACCATATCTTTTGATGCTTATAAATAGGTGAAATTTAATAGTTCAAAATGTATGATGATATGAAGAAGTTGTGGTCTCTAGATTTTAATTAAAATATTTACAGTTGTTGTCTATGGAAGTGTGAATGTTGTATTCTCTATCTCTTGATGTAAGAAATTGATGAAAGAAATTATGTCAAGTTTTCAATCAGTCAAAGGCACAAGAAGTTGTATTGAAGAAGCTCAAGGGAATGCTCTACATTCCTCCACATTTGAATATATGGACATACAGTTTGGAAGATAGACAATGATAGGTGTGTTGTCTATATGTTCCTAATTTCATTGCATAAAAGTTATCACAAATGTTTCCAGAGCTAGAAAATTGAAGACTGTGTTGTTGTTAGGAAGGATTAGGAATGATCCACATCTCTCTGCACTTGAATATGTGGTATTTCAGTTTGGAGGATGAGTTCAAATTGTCTATCTATTTTATCATTTCAAATTTTAGGTGTTGATGTGCACTGCAAACCTAGTTTTCAATGTTCTATCTCAAGACTATTTTTTTTGGATTTGCAAGAGATGTTGGGTTCAGTTTGTGTTTGCTTGTGCCAACATAAAGTAGCATGAAGTTATGAAAATAGTGTATGGGAATTTTTTTCAATGTCATATAATGTTTGGAAAGTGATACACATAATGTTTTTTTTTCTCTTTGGTATTGACTTTGGTCTGGAGCTAATGCATGGAAGGTTAAGTGTTTACTACACCAACCTAGTCTATTGAGTTGATTGTGCTAGGTGTTTGGAAGCGTGCACTAGCATGGAGATGTGTGCTAAGATAAAATAGGTCTTGAATATCTCTTGGTTGTGACCATATTTTCTTCCCTCTTGTCATGGATGTTTTAGATTTGACTTGTTATGGTCGTTGCATGTTTCATGTTACATGTTTCAGATTGGTCGAATAAGGAGAAACTCTTTGAAGCTTGTGGAGGATATAAATGAAAGATAAATTTTTGAGTGAAGTAGATGTGTTTATGTAATTTTGAGGAGGTATGTGCAAGGATATGGAAGTGTGTTGAAAGTAGTGAGCTGAAGGTAGTAGAGGTGTTGAAGATATATGTCAGTGTGAAGGGTGTTGTTGATGTGGTGGTGTTTGATCAACAGATTGGATCAAGTATGTTGTATTGAGGTTGTAGACTCTTTTTGTAAGTGTTGTAATATGTAGAGAGTTGTAGCTTCCTTTGGTTGAATCCATATAAACTATGTTTCAGGGATTTGTAGCTTCCTTTGGGTAGCAACAAATAAAATATGTTGTAGATATTGTTTTATTTGTGAGGCTAGATTTGGATAGTAACTCCAAGAAGCTTTCTCACTGTGGTTTACCCTTGTAGGATTTTCCACATAAATTTGGTGTTATAGTTGTGTGCTTGTGCTTTTGAATTGCATTTGATACTTTATCTATTTTAAGGCAGTCAAAAGTTTTGGTAGATAAAGTTGAATTGGATAAATTTGTGGAATATACTCAATCACCCCCTCCCTCTTACTATATCATTGTGTTCTAACATGAAGATGCAAGCCCCAAGGAACATAAGAGATCAATGAAGGCTAATAAAATGAAGGGTGAACATTTACAAAATACAAAGAAGGATCACTAGAAAAAAATGCTCTCTCAGCCACTTTTTTTTTTATATTTAAATAATAAACCAATGCAAGGGTCAAAGAGGTTCATAGGTGTCATCCAAAAATAATCCAAGGAGAAGTTACCATGCAATGAGAAAGAGGCTAGCATCCATTGTGGTGAATCATGTACCTTGTGATATATTGTGCAGGAACTTAAGACACTTATATAAACAATGGAGGGGATCACATTTATTGAGGTGAGACATGGGTCTCCCAACTTTTGATGAAAGAAACTAAAGCTAGAAATGATAAAGGGATGTCTAGGGTTTTTGGTCTAATCTAGAAATAAAGGGTAAGCAAACCCAAGGTAAACATGGAAAGTCCATCGCATGAATTCATATATAGAATTTTAAGTTTTCCTACTTGTCTTTATACAACTCATGGATATATAATAATTCCTCTATGACTAAATTGACCATGCTAATGGGATCTATGGTAATAGAAAAAGTATCCCTTCTACTTTTCCCTTGCTTGTTTGGGCCCTCCTTGTGAACTAGTTCTAATGGTGCCATGATTTAGTGTTGTAATGTGTTTAACACATTCACATTAGGTCTTGGGCCCTTGTGAATTGATGAACATGAATGGTACCTTGCTAAAGTGTTGTGAAGTGTTGTAACACACTTTCACACTTTTCTAAGGTTTTATTAATTAACTATACCTAATAAATCACTTTTTAACCTTGATCATGCATTATTTAAAGTGTTGTAAAGTGTTGTAACACACTTTCACACTTTTCTAGGGTTTTCATTAATAATTAGGCTTCTTTATGCTTTAATTGACCCTATTTTGCATCTACAAGCCTCATTTAATGTATCTTTTTGAGGATAATCCCAACACAAATCATTAACCAATCATAATTCAGGTGTTTTAGGTTGAATGGCCCCATATTTAGTGATTTCAGACTCATTTTCCACCTTGGGTGAATGAGTCCCACCTAGATATTTGGGTCTCAAACTTGGTTTCACACATTTCTAAACATTTTTAAAAATGGTCCCAAAAATTATGCCTAGTGGGACTCATTCGCCACCTTGGGGGAATGAGTCCCGTGTGGCCCAAAATCAAAATTAATTCAAATTTTTGGTAGGATTTTATCCTTCTAGATTTGATGTTGGCTTGTAGTGTTGTAATTTCAGGAATTTTTGCATAATTAAGTATAAATACAAGGTTCTTTCACTCATTTTCACACTAAGCATTCAATTATTCATTCTTATTGCAAGTTTGAGTTCACAAGTACATTCAAGTGTCTACAAGAGAATTCAAGGGAATATTATCAAGCATTTCAAAGAAACATTCGAGCATCATGTCGAAGATTTCATGCATCATGTTTGTTTTGGAGCTAACAATTGTGATGTAGAGTTTTATAATTCAAGCAAGCATTTCATTCAAGATCTATCACCTTCAAGCAAGAGTCAAGATCTACATCCATTGAAGCCATTACATACATGTTTGTAGCACTTCATTGATAGGGTTTGGTGGGTTGTAACATCTGTTCATTCATCATTCTCCATTCCTATTTCATTCTATTTCAAGGTTTGATTACAAAAATGGGGTTCAACCAAGGCAAACCCCTATCCACTAACCCAACATTATTTTCCCCTCTCGTTTGTGTGTGACTTTCAGGTCTAGGTTGTACATTTCCTAAGGAGCAATATTGGAGAAAAGTTGTCAAAACTGTCATCAAGCCTTGGAGAACATTGGAGAACACTTATAGGTTGCAAATCGGGGTTTCAGATCTAGAAATTAATTAGGAAGGACAAAGTAGAAAGAGAAGAGAAAGATCAAACTTTGAAGCTTCAAAAAACCCTAACTGGTCTGATTCACCACTTCTAGCAAATGAGTCCCAGTTTTAGTCAAAATTTATATTTTTGCAAATTTGGATACCCATTTGCTAGATTCTTGTTCTCTCACAAAAACCTAGAATCTGGATTAATTCGCCTAGCTTGGTGAATGAGTCCTACTTAGCATTAAAATTAGATTTTCTAGTGTTTCATACCTCCATTCAGCCATCTTCAGATTCCTAGGTGCACACAATTCATCTTACAACTTTTTGTTCTATTCCATTTACTTTTCTAGGTCATTTTGTAGGTCATTGCATTGAATTAGTCTTTAGTGTTGCATCATGCATTACATTTTTCTTTCCATGTTATTACTTGGTGGTGAATCCCTTATTAGTTTGCAATCAAACCCTAGGGATAAATGAACAATGCCAAAATATTTGGGTGGGAAAGTGTGTGAGATCCCTCTTTTCATGATCCTATTAATTCTATGTCTTTGATGGTTCTTGTCCAATGTTTTATGTGCTTCTATGTTTGGAAGTTATACACGAGTTTATGAGTGAAGTTTTTTTCTATACATAAATGATGTTATATTCTTGGTTGTTATTCAATATGATTAATTGATTAATTATATCTAACTAGTGGTTGTTATGATTTCTCTATGATAACTAGATGAGTTCCTTATGTAAGTATGTGTTGATCAAGATGTTCAATTTCAATGGATTATAGGTTATTTATTGTTAGTAGTAGTAATAGTATTACATTATGTTGATAGGGGATTGTTGAGATTGTTTTTTATTATTATTAGATGAAATTACTATTAGATGATTACATATTGTTTATGTGTACAATTAGGTGTTATTATGGAGATGAGATTTGATATGTTAATGATTACTTATGATTATTATTGAATTTGATTTCTTAGTTGATTATTATTTTTGAAATTCTATTTTTAATATGACTATTGCTTCAACTATTCATATCCAGGAGATGTATTGACACCTTTTGTTGAGTAAATAGGTGAATTTTTCCTATGGTGGCAGGGGTCACATAGCTACTTGCATTATCTTACCCTTGTGAATTTATTGTCTTATAGAAAGAACAAGGTCAAATAATTTGTTATGAAACATTATTTTGTATGTCGTGGTGGTTGTGTGTATATGTGAAAGTATCTTATTAATCCTTTGAGGTATCTTTTAAAACAAAAAATTATTTTATGATTTATGGAGTTTTTATATGGTTTTAAATTATGTATATTGCTTAAAAAGCCCACTAGGTGATAGGATTATAGATTAGGAGTCATTTTATCTTATAGAACACCGTAAATAAAGTTTAGAACCCACTCTACTTACCCACTTTTGAAGAGTGGCGAATGTTAGAGTTGGTTGAGTAGTTAGGTGGTTAGGGAAAGGTAGCTTCTTTTTATCCTATTTATTCTTTCTCCTTGAGTGGAGAAGAGGCTTTTTCTTTTGGAATAATTTTTGGGAGTTCTTTAGCTTTCATTGGGAGGAAGAATAGTCTAGTTGGAGGAAGGAAAAGAAGAAGGAAGAGGGGGGAATATGGAAAAGAGGATTTGGAGTATTTTATAAACTCTTATGGTAGGGTCTAAACTCTTTTTGCTAGATATTGGTTTTGATATATGTTTGAAATTTTTTATATGTTGTGAAATCTATGTGAAACTAGATGATGATTCCTTATATTTTTTTATGAATTATGTTTGAGTTTAGTCTTGGGTATGAGTACATACCTTGTCCAAAATTGAATATATCATATATGAGTTTTTAGGTAGAGGAATAATAGGATGTGAATGTAACTATTGTAATGTGCAAAGGATATGAATGTGAACCTTATATGGTGGTTATTGTTGGTGTTGGATTAGAATATGTGAAATGTGTGTGTAAGTTCTTGTGATAGCTATGCGATCTTGGCTTGTCGGTGGCTTGAGTTTCAACCCTATCGTTGGGTGGAGAGCCCATTGGCCAAGATTGTTTTCTTTCTTTGATATTTTTTTTTAGGCACATGTGTTGAATAAGAAATATTATCTTGCGAATTTCAACCTATGGATTTTAAGAGAGAAATATGTTGGTCTTGTGGGGCTTTATAAAGTTATTAAGAACCTAGGAATGCTTTGTAATTTAAAGTTCAATTATGGTTGAAGGTGTTGTACTTGTTAAAATGGAATAAGAAGAATAAAGGTTAGTTGTTATCTTTGAGGATTTTATAATTCAAAGGATAAGATTAATTCAAAAGAACCAAGTAATGAAATATTTTATGTATAGGATGCTGTTATATAAATGTTTAATACATACATTTTCCAATAATGTTTAATTTTATTTAAATGAATTTTTTAATGTATATTCTAGGGTATTTAAGTTATAAAAATGATCAATAAGAAGTTTAGAAAAATAATATCAAAGACTCATCTTAACCCACTTGATTAATCAATTGTTGAGGTTACAACATTGCCCCTATGCCAAACAATAAACTATTTTAAGGTAGTTTCACATATTTGATCATAAAAATTGATAAACATGATATTGAAATATATAATTTAATATGTTTTTCAACTATTAATCTCAAAAAAATATATTCATAAATTGTATTAACCCAGATCACTAATTATGATTTATTAAGAAAACATTGACATCTTTATTCACAATAAAAATTTATCATAAAACAATCTTACATATCTAATCACAACAAATGATAGAAAATGAATTAGAAGACAAAGTTTAAAGGGTTTTTGAAAATTAGATATTTTTAGAACATATCCAAAAATAATATTAATCCAGTAAATCAAAACAAAGTTATAATTAAAACATTATTATCCTTTCTTTTAAAACTAAAACAACAAATTGAAAAAAAAATGAGTAGAATCAAGTTAGAATTCATGAAATCACATTAAGACAAGAGAGTTGAAATAATTTTCTTTCATCTTCTTCCTCTTGTTAACTGGAAACATAAATTTTATAAAATATTTTCTCTTGCAAACAACAATCAAATGGAGGAAATCAAGAGATAACATTACATATGAAAAATAATCTTCAAGGAGAAAATGGAAAATAGTTGAGGAGACTCATATTTAAGGTATCATAAGTTAGTTTGAAATTATTTTTTAGTTATTTATTAATTACTAATTTAATTAGTGTTTAGATATAATATTTTCATATTTTTGTTTGTTCCCTTTAGTTTTATAATTCTTCTCTTCTTAAAAGTTAATTCAAGGATACTTAATAAATTTTATAAATTATACATAAACATTGAGTCTTAATGTTCAACTTTCAAACTTAACAAGTAATGTCATAGTAAGATATATAAAATAAATTATGAGATATTAGGATTGTATGTTGATGTTGTCTTCTTGGGTTATGAAACTAAACATTGTACATAAACAATTAAATAATTAGACATACTTAGATTTAACATTACTCAAATATTTTAATTTTGGAGAATTTTTTATATGTAAATCAAAAAGAAATTTGGATAGTAATTAATTGTTCAATTTGTTTTTGAATTAATATGAGTTATACAAATGGGTAATCAATTACTTCATTCCTTTAGTCTTAGTGATAGAATACTAGTTGTACTCTATGTTAGAACGTAAAATAACTTCATGAACATATTTATCTCCTTTAATAATTCTTTCTTTTGGACTAAATAGTTTCCCTTAGATGTATTATTAAAGTTAACCCTAGACTAGTTTGTCATCATTCCACTCATTCATTGTGAAAAATGATTTTGATGGAATCGTTAACTTGATGCCATCATAGGTGTGAATGACATGTTTTCTTGGTATGTCTTGGTGGAATGAAAAATTATGTATATAACAGATATATATTATTCAAACTAAACCATAGAATCAATACAACTTTTTTCATATATGCATGTATAAGTGAGAATAATGGAAATTAAAAACTATCAATTTAAGATATAAGTCATGGATTAAATAGTGATTTATACACTCATGATTTAATAGACACATCTAACATTTTACAATTGTTAAATAATACTGGCATTCATAAGAGATTAATTCTTTAGTGATCTGGTTGTTCAAGATTATAGATCAAATTGAATAATACAATTGTTGTTAATACATTAAATTTTTCATGTCACCTATAAAATTAATAATATAGTTTAATTTTGATTTAAATTGTCTTTGCATATACTCATGAATGTAATTCTTAACTTAGATCCCTTGTGATTAAGAATGTCTTGGTTATTAACTTAGTAAATACTAAATTATTAAGTGAATATGTGTAGATTGAAATTAGACATTGTTGTTTAAATACAAAATAATCATAGAGAAAGATCAAATTACAAAACATATAAGCTATTCAAATAAAAAAACTAAATTAATGTTTAAAATATTGCAACTATGAATTATTTAACTGTAGATTTGTTGTTTCTTCCCTAGAATTTAATTTCCTTTAATTAAAGACTGTTGCATATAAGCATAATTATTTATATGTATCATGTAGTCATCTAGCATAAATAATTATCTTCATAGATGAAGAAAAACTAGAGTTATCCTTAATCTTAATTATATCCATCATTGTCTCACACTATGTGTAGAGTGCATAGGAGGCATCATAAAATTAATGCCCTCAAAGGTGCAAAGATGTTTACTCCTCGTAGTTAACTTGTGTTGCATTGTAAATGAAAAAAAAAATGATTTATGTGTTGTGTTAAGTAGTGAGAAATTATGGGTATGACAAAGTGAATGTTATGAAAGGTCTTGTTTTGCACATCAACTATCCCCATCCCTCTAGTTCACACTATTCCAACACAATCTCTTAAGTGCCCTATGTGTGAAAAACTACCAAACTTTTATAGGTTGTTTCTTAGAATCTATGGCACCTACAAACATTATGTCTAAAATTATGTATTTTTGTAGATGCCCTTCACAATAAAGTCTCACAAATTTTTAAATCTCCAATCCATTTGACCATGGTGAAAATGTTTCAAATATTGTAAATAACGTCAGCTACATTCAATGAAAATTTGTAGGGAAGCATATTTTTTGTTTTATGCATCATGAGGTTGAAAAACCAACACCAACACATTCAAGTGTGCAAGAAAATACTAGGAAATGTCCTATTTTACACCCTATTTGTCTTGATTATTTCAGGATACACTACTTTAATGCAATCTCTTAAGAGACCTAAGTGCAAAAAAATTCTAAATTATGATAGCTTGTTTATCATTTTACTTTGATTTAACTAATCTAAGCTAATATCCAGAAAATTCCCTCAGTTACATTGGTGAACCCGACATTTTGTAGAGAAATGTGTGTGTGTTCTTATTTGTTTTCACTGTTTTGCAAGTTACAGCCAAGACATCATACGAAATCCCGTCACCTTCATTTGAGCACAGAAAAATGGGCGAATAAAATATTTTCAAACGTTTTCTGGGTTTTGTAGACCTCAGTCTCAGCTTTCCAGAACATTAAGCGGTTTTAAATTTTGTTAAAATTTGAGAAAGTTACGGCTGTTTTAGTGATCATTTTTTTTTTAATTTCATTTTTTAAACTCGCGTTTTCTTTTGCATATAACATCATTTTTGTGGAGAATCGTGGAAAATCCTTTCTGGGTTTTGAAGGTTTAATTTTCAGCTTTCCATGGATATCTACCACTTAAAATTTTGTTAAGTTTTGAGCAAGTTATCACTGTTTTAATTTGCTGCTGTTATTAATGTTTTATTTATTTATTTATTTTGTGTTACTAATCTTCTTTTGTAGCGTGTGGCGATCTCTATTCGTGTATCGAAGACCATTGCATAAGGAACTACTAATCTTTTTTTTGAAGGTTCGAATGTCAAAGACGGAATTAACAAACATTGTGCTTGTTTTTCTTTCATAGATTAGCAAACATTTGATTTTGGTGCATATAAAAAAAACTCATGTCTTCTATGATTGATTGTACTTGCAGAATGGTAGGTGAGTATGCTCTCACTTGGTAAAAACCTTGTAATCAGAAAATCAGATCCATTCTTATCTGTTATTTATCCTGACTTGGTATATCAGAGTATCCTCTCCCCTTGCGCTTTCGAGCGATCTTGGGTTTAAGAGAAATGGTTACCAACTCTAGAAATTGGGCCTGCCTGGGGATTTTATCACCCCAACGCGACTCAAACTGGCAACGGGGCTAATGCCAAGCTACCCACAACCGGTATATAAATGTAAACCTTAAGGGAAAACCTAAGGTTGTGAGTGCTGATGTGTTATACGAGTGGAGTTGTACTCCCTTAAACCCTATTGAGCTTAACCTCTTCAGGCTGGAGTGCCACCTTAATGGTGATTAATTTCTTGCCCCATGTATGGCCACTCGAACGGGGGTCCCTAACTAAAAAATTTTGTGTAGTAAGCCAAAATCCTTCTATTTGTTAGCGCAGCACCGGTCAGTGTGAAGACATCCACACTTTCGCAGTTTGTAGTAGATGTGATCAGCTCGCCATGGGAGTTTCATGGGGTTTGGAAGCTTGGTTGGCCTGAGAAGAGAGTGCACTGTAAGGGGGAGTCTGTGCAGCCAAGCTTCTGAATTCACACGCTACAGATATGCGGTTGGGGAAACCCGTGTGGAATCTAGTGAATATTGTCCTGGCCTAACCTAGGATTGTACTTGTCTCATGTGTGTTTTCTTACAGTCAAAATTTTGTGCTTGCAAGTGTTTTCTGGATACTGAAACAAACCAAACAATGGTCAAACATCTAGAAACAACCAAGTCAAACATTGGACCTTTTCTGATCTATTTCACAACATGAACATGCAATCTTCATCAAAAAACATTTTTGAACCATTCATACAAAGAGACCAAAATGGATGAGTATATTTCAAAGACATAGAAGCTACAGCGCAAAATCCTGACATAGTCTCCTTTGTAAAAAAATATATCTTACGTGACCCTTAAAGGTATCTAGCCATGCTTTTGGACTTAGGGGCTAAGTTACCACAAGGCTTTGACATAAATACTTTGCCACCATCTGTCTACTTTCACAATCAACAGTCATTTGACACAAATCCTGCCATTAATTCACAACAAAAGTCCACTTATCACCCTTATCCTAACCTTGACAAGGGAAGCCAACTGTCCAATAGTCCATTCCAAACCTCCATATCATATTCTAACTCTTCACCTATTAATCTCGTCCAAGTCTGCATCCCTTATCAACCATCTACCAACTCATGTCAAGTCCCCACATCATACCATACAGATCCGGTCCAAGTCTCCATATCCTATTTCAATCAACCTTACACCAATCCAGTCGAAGTCTCCATGTCATCTCCTTGTCCTTCAATAGTTAATCCAGTCCAAGACTCCATGTCCTATCTTTGTCCCTCACATGCTAGTCCAGTCCAAGTCTCCATGTCCTATCCTAGTCCTTCATATACTAGTCCAGTCCAAGTTCCCACGTCCTATCCTAGTCCTTTGGTCATTAATCCTTTTCAAGTCACCCCCTCACAAGCCACATCTAGTCATGAAAGTTCTTTCATAGTCCAAAGTCAAATCCCATTTAATAAACTTGAGGATACATGTCAAAATGAAAGTCCAAAGCATGACCTTATAACGTCACCCTCATGTCAAGAACAAGGTAGTCCATCCCATGACCCTATTTCCGATTGTATCATCCATGACAACCCCATATTTGACCAAGACCCTACCATTGACCATGAAGTCCAAATCCATGACAACCCCATCTTCGACCAAGACCCTACCATTGACCAAGAAGTCCAAAATGATCCACTCCTTGACCTTTACACCATTTATGATCAAACACTTGACGACCCTATACAAACTTCGACTATTGACACTTCGCATGATGAAACACTTGCCTCCATGGGACACATAGACGATATTCCTATAGAACAAGAATCTCCCACTAGGGACATGATTGCATATGATCAAGTTATAGCTAAAATCATTGGGCTCTATGACACTAAACATAATGATAGCTTCGACATTTCCTTGGAAGCACCAACAAAATCATCTGAACCTGACATGTCACACGATCAGACTAAAGATATCAGTCAGGAATACGTCCAACATGAAAATGAAGCTAAGACACTTTATCAACTAGGGTCATCTATCTTTGTCAGAGCAGGGTTTCTTGCAGATGAAAATATTACAAGTGACAGTGTCCATAGACATCATGATGGGTTAGCATCTTGCTTTCAAAATAATAAATACCCCATCGCAAACAGAATCTTTCAAAGCATGCAATATCAAGGCAAAGGACTAGGCATACACGAGCAAGGCATTCTAGAACCAATACAACTCCAAGCAAATTACAAACATCAAGGTCTTGGGTATTCTTCAGTTAGCAAATCAAACGATGTCAGTGGTACCTCCTCGATACTGGGGGAAACCTTGTTAGATACAAACGTCAAAATGGAGTCCATGAGAAATCCTTGTCATAAGATTGTTGCCAACACCCCCTCCACCCACACCATAAACCATCATTATATCATGAATCAACCTCCCCTTTGGGACCAACAAAAACAACAGTCTTACAAATCAAAAGATCAAAATCAAATGTCAAAGGACATTGAATCAAACAAAAGGAAAAGTGGACAAATGAAATTAAAATGGATCCCAAAGAAAGATGGATCAAACAAAGACACCAAATCAAATACAAAATTCAATCACAATGTGGAGCCACAATACAAGAGGACTCCCACATATAACACATGTCCACCTCCTTCAAAATGGTCATCAAGCAAGGCATTTAAAGGTATTGGTTCCAAATTCCATCCCTCCACAATCCGTCATTCACCATACCAAGTTTGGAAAATAAAAAGTGATTCATCTAAATGTCCAAACAAATTTTCCATGTCTACCATCATTCGTCATAACTCTACATCTCATTTAAAGTCCAAAAATCCCACGTCACAAATCCGTCACATCATTGCAGCAACTCTTTACCACAAGGACTCTCATGGCACTCTATTGCGATGTGCGTATTTTGATAAGGCCAACTCTTGTATCAGAAAGGATCACAATGACATCGATCAGTTATATGAAAGCGCTATGATCCTGACAAGACAACTCCTTCAGCAAGGTCATTATTGGCATATCATGGCACCAGTCTCTACATCAGCATCGTCAGTGAATTCAGAACAGACAGTGGTCATCTAAAGCATCCAGGCTATCCACAAAATCAAAAAAAATAAAAATAAAAATCAAAAAATCATCACCCGATGAAAACCAGCAAACAGGCGTAGTGACACCAAAAAATCAAAAATTCAAAAAAAATAGTAAAGAGAAAAATTTCATCCAATGGTGAAAACCTAGCAAACAGGCGCTTTAGATAAGTACCATGATGAAAACCTAGCAAACAGACATCATGTGTAAAATAAATCGTCTATGTGGACTCTTACACTTGGGGGCAAGTCGTTTCATTTCCCATGCCTTCCTCATGACATTGACATCCATCTAAGCCCTATCATTTCCGTCCATTTTCCCACCTACCTTGGTCTTGACATAAAATTGGCACACATAAATCATGCTTTGGGAAAACTCTTGACATGCCTATCCTTTGGTCATACATTATTCATGAAACATCATGTCATTGACTGTCATAGTCTTATTGTCCTTATATGACATAGTCCTTGAAAATCATATGACAATTCCCTTAGTATCATGTCCCCCGTTCTTTACCAAGGCCACCCCCTATCCTTTCATATTTGTCACCTATCTTGGCTTTCCCTTGTCAAACGGTCTAAGGATAATCATCATCCCATCTAGTCCTAATCAATTCATTCCAAATGCAACGATTCTAATCCATACAAACACATTATCCAAAATGTTACTAGACTGCATTTCTGGCCCAGCTGTAGACCTCCATACTTTCATCACATTATTGTCATCGTCCTCACATTGTTTCGGGATGCGTCCTTCCCACGTCAAACAACATTGTCATCACCTGTCAATTGGTATTCAACTCGACTAGGGGCACAATCATGTTTATCCTTGGATTCTCATGTGTAGGAATCAATCATATGCATTTGTCACGATCCTCTTAAATGTCAAAATCCAAAAAAATCATAAAATGACAAAAAGACAAAAACATCATAAAATGTCAAAAGACAAATTAATGACAAAAAATCCTGAAAAAAGACAAAAACATCATAAAATGTCCTAAAAAAAGACAAAAACATCATAAAATGTCCTAAAAAAAGATAAAAACATCATAAAATATCCTGAAGAAAGACCAAAAACATCATAAAATGTCCTAAAGAAAGACCTAAAAATCATAAAACATCTTGAAGAAAAACACAAAAATATCCAAATCAATGTCAAAATCCTAAAAATGGAGTCAAAGTCAGTCATGTCAGTCAGTCCATGTCATTGTCAAACTACGTTGTCTCTGTGCATTTGCTACGTAGGCAAGGCCATCAGTCGATGAGTCCCCGAGACATTAGGTTAGTCATTTTAGGTTGGTCCAAATAAAATCATGGCATTTGTCACAATCGTCACATCGGTCAAATAAGTCAGACATAGTCAAACTTAGACACAAGACAATCATTTGAAATGTCAATGTCAAAAATTGGTCAAAATTAGACAACACAGTCCAATCAATCATACAGTCAACATCTGTCAACTTGCCAAAACATATTAGTGAAAATAATGTCAATCTCGTCACTCTTTTGTCCTCTTCAAGATGTGTCCTTCTTGGATTTGGACCTCGTCAAAATGTCCTTTGCCTTTTTCAGGATGTGTCCTTCCTGACAATAGGCTCCGTCAAACTGTCAACACCGTCAAATTGGCAAAACTCTTAAACTGTCAAAACTGTCAAACCAACAAGAATTCAATCATTGGCAAACAAACATTGGCAAACAAAATTAAATGGCTGTTAATTTTTCTGGTCTATCTTGTCTTATATTTTGACTATCTTCCAGCTATTTTGTCTTATATTTTTACTATCTTGTCTTTTTGGTCATGTTACTAGCTACCTCGAGGATGTCCCATGAAGGATTTAGAGGTGCGATGACGTCTCCTGGCCTATTTTATTTTCTTTGACTGCTGTTTGTGGATTGTTTGTGGATTAGTATGAGTTAGGACATTCCTTGTCTGTGACTGTCTATTTTTCAAGTGGATGACCTTGCACACCTTGGTCTATGTCATATCATGGTGTTTGTTGTCCATTTGTGTCATTTTTACCGCCCAATGATGATTAAGAGCAATGAATATTAGTCCTATGGCAATGTTTTGAAGGATTTGGTCTAGGAACTAACATGCATCTTCTTTAGTCTTGTCATCTTCTCTCACCCATCTCATATAGGCATTGCATCCATATCATAATCCATATCTTTTCACTAACATTTTTTTGTCTCTTCATATTCTAGTCTTCTCATTAATTTCGAGAGCACACCCATGTTCTTGAAACCCATCTGTCCTCTCGGGGCATACCGTAACCCTCCTCGTCATTCTTCCTCATCTTATTTTGCACTGGGGCACATTTTTGACTTATTTTCTTTGTCACAATGACATGCGACATTATGACAAAGAGGGCAAAATGTAGACACTAAAAATGACCTAGGGGCCCAAGCTTCATTTTACCACTTTAGTCCTAGCATAATTAAGACATTTAATTGCCTTCAGATGTCCCACAGGCCTTTGAGTTGATAATTTTATTATAAAATTTATTTCATTGTATTCTTATCATTCTATTTTTAAATTATTATTTAGAATATTTATTTTGGTGTAAGTCTTCCCTTAATTAAATAAATTTCTTAATTTATTTAATTTCCCTCTCTGCATTTAATTCTTCCTGATTATTAAATAAATGAATTACATTTATTTATTTAATATGTCACTAATCCTCTTAATTAAATAAATTGATTAATTTATTTAATTAATTAATCTTATCTTCTAAATTAAATAATTAAATTTAATTATTTAATTGCCAATTAATATTTTTCTCATTTTAAATAAAATAAATTATTTAAAAAAATGTGGTGTCAATCTAACTCCTTTTTTAAAATAATCTGAAAAAGATTATTTATTATATCTTAAAATCCATAATTTTGGATTATTTTAATTCCAAATTAGTAATTAATCTTCCAAAAATCAAGTAATGGTGATTCTTGATTTTTCAAATCTTATCTTCAGTCTGAATCTTATCTCTTTGATTTTTCGAATCTTGCAAATTAGGCAATCTTATCTTCTTGATTTTTTGAAAATCTTTATTTTCCTAATTAATTTGTCTCATTTATTCTCCACCGTCGATCCGATTTTATTTTGACCGTTCGATTAAGGATTTTTTCCTAACCCTAATTAGGGATTCTTAGGTGTAATCTGGATCATTCATTTCATTGATTTATCTCGTTTGTCCTTTTGAAATGGAATTTTCTATAAAATGCCATCTTCTTCTCATTTTTCGGACACACACACATGCTGATATTTTGCATAGTTATTATAGGCATTCATTTACTTTCACATTTATTGTCATAGACATTTTAATTCATTATTATAGTCATTTAATCAAGTCATGGCATTGTTTTAGATATAGGCATTGGCAATAGGCATAGGCATTTAGTCATAGCAAATCCTTCAAGGCTTGTTGTAGGACTTAGGCATTTTCAGGTTGCTCGAACGAAGAATCTGAGGGCTACATTATCCAACAAGTAAGAAGGTGCTACAAAAATGAATCATGGAGACTTCGGCGATCAGGTATAATCATTCTTGCATGTATTTCCATTGTGTTTTGTAGCTACTTTGGGTTTTTATCATTTTACTTTGATTTAACTAATCTAAGCTAATATCCAGAAAATGCCCTCAGTTACAGTATGTAGATCTATCATGTGAAAGATAACAAGAACATGGAGAAATAATGGAAATCCAACTTCATTAATTGAATGAATGATTAACTAAAATGCTTTCATTAGTTACATAGTAAAAAAAAACCTTTCTTATATGGAGTAAAGGTGAAGCTATTCAATGCATGAAGGATGAAAGTTAACTAATTCTAATTTACCATGATAGGTGGGACGTAACTATTGTTGAACTATCATATTAGGTGGAATTTAACTAAATCTTATCTAACATGATAGGTGGAAGATAAAAAAGAAGAAGAAGATAATAGATAGGATATATAACTTAAAATTAACAAGATAAGTTTCAATAAAGTGCATAAGACATAGGCATATGTTTGGATGACATAACTACCTGGTGCAGGGCACCTGGGCCTTCATTTGTAAAAGGGATTTAGTAAGTTAGTGTTCTTGTGTTAAGTCATGTTTTTGTTTTGAAATAAGGTCTTTAAGACCATGTTTCAATGTTTTGGGTTGGTTTTGGTTAGGTGGAGTCGATTTCGAATCATGTTAAGTTCTATAAAAGTTGCAAAGTTGCACAAACAACATTTTCATTTTTTATGATTTTGGGAAGATGAACGGTCATATAGTTTGAAAGGTAGTTTGAACCATTGTTTCTTGGTTTTACATGTTTAAATATGCATTCCAAACTTTGAGGCAAGGTTCTGGATGAAGATTTGGTGATCAAGCAAGAAAAGTAACTTCATTTTTTGTATTTTTGTGTTAGTTTACCACTGTGGCATTTGGTATGACTCTGTATGGTTTGATAATGTACTAATCTGCATTTGAATTCATAGGGTAATGAGCTACCTATCATTTTTAGTTGGTTACACTCAATCTCATCAAGTTTGAGGCCTGTTAGAGATAATTTTTTTGAAAACAAGTTCAAAACCCTAGTTTGCAGATCCATTCCACCAATGAAAATGCTTGATAATTGGTGGAATGGGTGTAGGTAGGTTTTTTTTTGTGTTTGTGAAATTGGCAAGAGCAGGGGTTAAGGATTTGGGCAGGTTGGTTGATGCCCTAGGCTGAAAACTTCAAGTTTTGGGCAATTAAGTTGCATAGAAGGTAGGGTTTGAAGAGAAACACTTTGGGAGGTGTTTGTAATTCTTAGGAATGATTAGGAAGACATATTTTGACATGTTAGAAGTCTTGGGTTGAAGACTAGAGGTTGGAAGTGTGTAGAACCAATAGGTTCCTATTTGCACAAGCCTAATTATACCTTTATACAAGCGTAGCAATAGTTTTTTGAGGGTTATGTTCCAAAGAAACCCCGATTTCATTTGAGATATATTATTAAAGGGATTAATGGCTATTTCAAATAGGTTTTAGGTTGTGGGTTGAAGGTCTCATCTGAAAGATATGCTATAAAAACCGCTTTTGTTGTGCTATAAGGAAATGTGACAATTTGTGAGGGAAATCATTATGTTTATGGTGATAAGAATTTTTCAAGGGTTTGATTGGGTTAGTTTGTGTTTTCTCACCCTACTCTACATCAAATTGGTATTAGAGCATATGTCTGATCTGAAGAAGGGAGAGAAAGTGTGAAGCAAAAGCGAACAAAATGCCTCCAAAAGGGAAAACCATTGCTAGAGAAGTGAATAAGTTGAAGGAAAAGAATTCTAGAGAGATGAAAGAGTTGAAAGAGAGACTTGCTACTCTAGAAAAAAATTAGAAAAGAGGTATGATCATGGGTGATGAGAGTGACTTCGAAGAGGAAGAGGAATTAGATCCTGATGATTAGAGGATGGCTAAGTTGCTGAGATTAGTCAAGGAAGATAAACCTAAGGTGAAGATTTATGTACCCATGTATGGAGGTAATTTGAATGATGAAGAACTTTTGGATTGGATTGCAACACTTGACAATTACTTTGAGTGTGAAGATGTATCTTAAGAACAAAGGGTGAAGATTGCAAAAAATAAATTGAAGGGTCATGCTTTATTATGGTGGGATTATGAGCAATCTAAAAGGAGAAAGAAAGGTAAGTCAAAAATTGTTTCTTGGGACAAAATGGTGGAAAAGCTAAAAGGTAAGTTCTTACCATTTGATTATGCAATTCAAATGTTTAATAAACTTAAAGGTCTAAAACAAAAATAAATGGATGTCAAAGCCTATACTAAATAATTTTATAAGTTGAGTATAAGGGCAGGTCACATAGATGATGAAGTGGAGAAGGTTTCTAAGTATCTGAGTGGATTAAGATTCAATATTCAAGATGAGTTAACTTTGGAAAATCCAAGGACAGTTGAGGAATGTTATCAAATGGCAATAAGGGAAAAAGAAAAACTTAAAAGAAGGCAAGAAAAACAAACTAGGGGTAGAGGTAGTACTTCTAGAGGAAGAGGTTCATTTTCTACTCCAAGACAATCATATGAAAGTCAAGAAGATACAAACAAGGCACAAGAACAAGTTGTTGATGCAGGAGGTGGATTTAGAGGTGGTAGGTCAGGATTTAGAGGTAGATTTGGAGGTCAAGGAAGAGGTTCATAAGGATTCACATGAAGGTGCTATCAATGCAACAAATTTGGACACCAAGCATGGTAGTGCAATGAAGGTCAAGCCTCTAGTTCTCATGGAGGAGAAAGAAGATCTCAATTTGTGCAAGAAGAGGATATTGAGAGTGTAAAGTCTTCATGACAACATGCTACTCCTGAAGTTGGGGAATCACTAATGGTAAGGAGAACACTCATCAAGGCAACAAAGGAGAAGGGGCCATCAAAAAGGAAACTCTTCAAAACCACTTGTAAGTGCATAGGTAATGTATGCAAAGTTGTGATTGATTTGAGAAGCACAATTAACATGGTTTCTAATGAGATGGTTGAGAAACTTAGATTGCCTAGAATACCACATGATACACCTTATAAAATTTCTTTGTTGAATGAGGGTTAGTATGTTTTGGTTAATGAGCAAGATTGGGTGGAGTTCAATATAGGAGGGTATACTTGAATAAGATTCTATGTGATGTATTGCCTATGGATGTGTGCCATTTGCTACTAGGGAGACCTTGGAAATTTGATAGGCATGCAATGTATGATGGTAGGAGGAATACATAGGAGATTGAAAAAGATGGAATCTCTTTTACTTTGACACCCTTAAAAGAAGATGATAAAGGAAAAATTAAGAAAGCTAATGTGATGATGGTTGGTAGGAAAGAGTTTATAAAGGTAGAGGAAAAAGAGGATAGGAACCTTGCAACAACTCCTAGACTTGGAGATGTTAGGACAATAGACATGAAGAGTGATCAAATTTTAGAGGGAAATGATATTGAGTTGGTGACAAAATCTGATTTGTTGAAGGTCAAGGATGAATTGATCATGGGGATTTAGGAAGGACTTAAGAAGTGTGTTGATATGAGGATAGAAGAGGTGATTCATTCATTGCTTTTAGGAGGAGATAGTGATCATTCAAATTTTGTCAAAGTAGAGGTTAGTGAACTTGATAATGCAACAATCATAGGGAGAATACATCAGATGGAAGAGATGGCAAGGAAGAGTGAAGAGATCAAAGATGAGTTGCAAAGGAAAAAGAGAAAGTTCAAGCACACAATGGGAGTGAAGAAGAAGACAACTTATTGAAAGAGAGAGTGAGACATGGAAGTAGGTAAAGAGGCAGATCCAAGAGCATTCCTAGGTGAAGGAAAAATCATGAATCATCCACCAAAAAAACTTCTATAGTTGGAGCATAATTTAGGTGACAGAGTTCAAGAATGAAAAGAATAATGCTAATTTTTAGTACTTGATTCATTGGAAGGGATTTAATCATGAAGAAAACACTTGGAGGTCAAAGGATGCAATGGAAAAGCATGGATTTTCTATTGCAATACAGTCCTCAATGGGACTTGAGTCCTTTTTGCTCGGGGAGAATGGTGTAGGGCACCTAGGCCTTCATTTTGTAAAAGGGATTTAGTAAGTTAGTGTTCTTGTGTTAAGTCATGTTTTTATTTTGAAATAATGTCTTTAAGACCATGTTGCAATGTTTTGGGTCAATTTTGGTTAGGTGGAGTCATGTTGTTAAGTTTTGCAAAAAGTTGCAAAGTTGCACAAGCAACATTTGTATTTTTTATGATTTTGGGAAGATGAACGGTCATATGGTTTGAAAGGTAGTTTGAACTATTTTTTATTAGTTTTACATTTTTAAATATTCCTTGAAAACTTTGATTCAAGGTTCTGGTTGAAGATTTGGTGATCAAGTAATAAAAGTAACTTTATTTTCTATAATTTTTAGTGTTAGTTTACTACTATAGCGTTTGATATGACTCTGTACAACCTGATAATGTACTAATATGCATTTGAATTTATAGGGGAATGAGTTAGCTATCATTTTTAGTTGGTTGCACTCAATTTCATCAAGTTTGAGGCCTATTAGAGACATTTTTCTAAAAAATAGGTTTGAAACCCTAGTTTTGAGGGTTTGAGAGTGAAAATAATGATTTGAGACCCATTCCACCAATGAAAATGCTTGATAATTGGTGGAATGGTTGTAGGTAGGTGGTTTTTTGTGTTTGTGAAGTTGGTAGGAGCAGGGGTTAAGGATTTGGTTAGATTAGTTGATGCCCTAGGCTGAAAACTTTAAGTTTTGGGCAATTAAGTTGCATAGAAGGTAGGGTTTGAAGAGAAACACATTGGGAGGTATTTGTAATGCTTAGGAATGATTAGGAAGACATATTTTTACATTTTATAAGTATTTGGTTGAATATTGTAGGTTGGGAGTGTGTAGAACCAATAGTTTCTTATTTGCACAAGCCTAACTAGGCCTTTATGCAAGCGTAGCAACAGTTTTTTGAGGGTTATGTTCCAAAGAAACCCCCTTTTCCTTTGAGATATGTTATTAAAGGGCTTAATGGGTATTCCAAATAGGTTTTATGTTGTGGTTTGGAGGTCTATCTGAAAGATATGCTATAAAAATCCCTTTTGTTGTGCTACAAGGAAATGTGACAATTTGTGAGGGAAATCATTATGTTTATGGTGTTAAGACTTTGTCATGGGTTTGATTGGGTTAGTTTGTGTTTTCTCACCCTACTCTGCATCACTACCTAAATTTTCTTAAGAAGATAGTGGTTAAATAAATGTAAATAAGAATAATACTAGGCTAGTGAAATGGAATGAACACCTAGCCTAGTGTAAACAATCTAGCATTCTTAGATGCCCATTCTTCATTTTCTATCATGTTGTATCACCTAGAGTGATTTATTCTCCTTCTTCATTACTTTTTATTGCTAGTGGTCAATCCTACTGACTCATCCATGTGCATAGTAGTACTAATTTTATCTTCTGGTCCTCCCTCCTTTCTTGATGTCCATAATGTCTTTAATGCTTAGCCTAAGTCATTTATTTCCCATGTCACACAAACTATAATAGGATTTTTTTGTGACTTTATTTTTTTCTTCTTATACTGTATGACACACTCAATTGACTTAATCCTAACCCATTGTAATTGATGTGGCATCTAATTGATAATATTATCATTAAATTGGGTACACTTATGAGAGATAGGCCAAGGAAAAAAATATATCATACTTATAAGTGTATTGCCAAAAATTGTATACTCTTGAAGAAAGATACAATTTTGTGGTAAAACTAGGTCCTACTTTAGGAACCTTCTATCAATCACCCCTTAAAATTGCATTTATAGGCCCCTAGTACTCATGATTTTGGACTTTGAGGCCTAATTCATCCATGAAACCACTTAAATCCCAACAAATATCATTAAAACCAGTCAAATTTTGTGAAACCCACGAAAAATATCGCTGGTGGGACTAAGTCGCCCAAGGTGGTGACTTAGTCTCTTTTGGGGTATTTTCCCACTTTTGAGCGGGAATTTCATCAATTCAATTTAATTTTTCAATGGATGTTGGCCTCTTAGGTATAAATAATGGGAAAAATAGGTGTTGATGCTTATAAATACACATTTTAAGTCATTTTACACATCTCCTAGTCATTTTTACAAAGTAAAAATCAAAATTCAAGAGCAAAAGTGTCTTACACAAGAAGATTCAATAGCTTTTTTCAACAAAGTTGAAGCTTTAGGGTAGCAAACTAGGGTTTTTGTAGGTCTTCAAGCTCACTTTTTGTTCAAGATTTCACATTGCAAAGGATTGATCATGAATGCGTATGGTGAATCATGGAGAAATCTAGGTTGAAGAAATGCAACTAGCCATCAAATCACACCTAATGAATTGTTTTCAAAGTGATTCCATCTTCCATGTTCTTATCTTTAGATTTAAGGTTTGCATTCCATTTCATATATCATTTACATTCATTGGAAGTGTTATAGGGTTTCTTGCATTGAATTCCTGCATCATTCAAGTCTCATTTAATCACCTAATTCTAGCACATTAGAATAGGGTTTTATCTCATTTTAATCTTTTCTTAGTCTTAGACACACTTAAGACTAGGCTTTTTATGCATATTTTGTCATTCACAAAATTTAAATACCAACTAGGGGTTTGACCAAGGAAAACCCCCCATTAGAAACCAATTTATCTTCTATTTAATAGGGTTTTTCAAATATTCAAATATGGATTTCTATCAAAAAACAGAGTCCAGGTTGCGGGCTTCCATTTCCACTTTCGAATTTGCAGAAAATCCAAAGTGGACTAAGTCACCCATAGTGGCGACTTAGTCCCAGTGCATTGATTTTTTAGAAATTTTTACAGATTCAAACACCCTTTTGACATCAACAACTTTTTGGGCAATTTCCCTTGTCTAGGACTAAGTCGCCCAGCCTAGCGTAAGTGTTCCAATTGCCTCAAAAATAAGAATTTATAGATTTTTAGCAACCTTTGCAATCTCTAGTCTGTTCCTCATCAATTTCTAGGTGCATAATTCTTGTTTTACATCTTTATTTTATGATTTATTGCAATCATTTTACTTTTCTGCATATCACGTTGTGTTTTCAAACAAGTTATGTTTCTTAAGTTTTGCATCATTAGGTAATTTCAATTTCAGATTAGAGCATTAGGACATATTAATTAGGAATAATACATATCATTTACATTGAATTTGAGTGTAAACCCTTGCATTTTGGACCCCATCCAATCCCCTTTCTCCTTTTAGGTGAAAAACCCTAGGAGGAGCAAAGTATTGTGAGGGAAAACCAAAATCATCGTTTACATTTTGGTGAACTTGTCATTTGAGCATATTCCTTTCTGATTTGAAAAGTGCATCCTAGGTTTCATTTTCATTGCATCTTGCATTGATTAAACTGCATCCTAGGGTTTTAAAATTTCACTAGTGAAAAGCTCATGTTAGCTTGCATTATTGCATCCCGTTTCATAGCATAATAGTGAAGTTTTAAATTACACAATCCTAAACACATTCATATACATTAGAAAATTCAAAAAAACTTCAAAATAAACCCTAATTGGACTAATTCGCCACCTTGGGTGACTTAGCCCCTCTGTCAATTTTGCATTTCTATTTTCTACATTTTGTTTCCCATTTATGAAATTCCTTTTCGATTCAGTCATTACTCTATTTTTGTATAGTTTTTTACTATTTTACTTGAATCATTTGAATCTATACTATTTACTTTAATGGAAATCATAGATAGCATTAGATTTTTATAATGTTCATTTTCAGCATTAGTTCCTAGCTCATTTAGATCAGATTAATAAAAAAAAAAAATAATAATAATTTACAACATCACATGAACCAATCAGAGCAATGCTTTATTTTAGGAAAAACATATCATCCAAACCTCTTAGTAGTGATGAATTGGATAGATTAGATGAAACCTTTCACAGTTTCCTCTCATTAAGTTCATCCACTAAGACTTGTGATGACAAACCTAAACCACTTAGTGACACCTATCTCCTCAACCTTTTAGTAGTGATGACTTGAATATGTTAGATGAAGCTCTTGAGGGCTTCATCTCACACAATCCATCCACTAGGGATTGTGGTGAGAAACAAAAACCAAAAGATGTTAATGTCATTCAACCTCAACTTGTTCTTTACGCACCTTCACATCAACCTCAACCTCCACCTAAAGCTAAGTTTACCCTTTATCCACCACAACATGCTGATGTTGCACACACACACTACACCTGAAACAATATGCAACCCCAACAAACCCTCCCAACATCCTTACATTTACCAAATCCTTATTTTTCTAGTGCTCCTTGCCTAAACTCACACCTTAGGGAGTATGATCTCTTTGAACAACTTAAGAATACTCCCACAAAGATATCCCTTTGGGATATTCTTCTAAATTCACCTAATTATCATTCAATGCTTCAAACAACCTTGCAACAAATAGTGGTTCCTCCTGGTACAAACACAAGTGATATGGTAGCTCTTCTAGAGGGAACAAATACACTTAATGTAGACATTACCTTTCATCAGCATGAGCTCCCCCCATTAGAATTAAGGAGACAAAAAAAATCTTTTATGATCATTTACCAATATAATACAATAGGCATTAAGCGAACCCTCATTAACAATGGTTCTGCCCTCAATGTGTGCAATGTGAAACTTCTCGGTTGATTACGTGTGGATAAATCACAAATTAAACCTGATTCCTTATCCATCAGAGGATTTGACAACACAACAAAATAATTGCTCGATATAATCACTTTACCTATAACAATCAGAGTGGTTACCTTAAAAACTCATATTCATGTCATGCCCTATGATCTTGCATAGAATCTTCTCTTGGGAATACCATGGATTCATGAGATGCATGCGGTACCTTCGACTCTTCATCGTACAATGAAATACATCTATAACAACAAAGTATAACAAGTTGAGATAGACCCTAATCCTGAGAGTTGTTTGCAACTTGAACAAGGAACAACAAGTCCTCTGAATACCTTAATTCCAACCTCTCATATTGACCCTATTCAAACCAATAAATAGGAAACAAAATCCATGTCTAAATTACTCGATGATGATTGGGGAACATTGGAATTTACTCCTTCATTCATGGATGAATATATAACTACCTGCAAGGAGATCGAAAAACAAGAGCAACCAACAGTCATGTCCACTCAAAATTCACAAGAATCTTCCCCTTCCTCTATCTCACCTCCCTTGGATGAAAACACATCTTACACAACAAATTTTGATGAGATAGATTATCAAAAACCACCCAATCCCAAGGAAATGGAGAGACTTTATGGATGTGTGTATGAGCTTATGAAACAATTGGGGTATAATGGTAAAGGATGTGGAAAACATGAACAAGGAATTCATTTCCCTATTGATCCTAATACACAAGACATGAAGACTGGTTTAGGATATTCCTTTTCTAAGACAACAAAAGCAACTCAACGACCCTCATTAAATATCAACACTATCACATGCCAATCATGAACTACACTTATACTCAAACATCCTGAATTTCTTGATATGCATCCTCCACCAACTTGGGAGTATGTTGAAAGTGATGAAGCCTTGAAACAAATGCTAGATGCTATTGATAAATCATCTTCCTCTAAACGACATGTCACCTATTCTATGATAGGTTCCAAGTTGCAAAATATTGATGATCATGAGAAAACCATGGAACCATACGATCCCAAGTTTCCTTTGCCGAATGCACTCCCCCTGGGAGATACAATTGATATACCAATGGACATCAATGATATAAAAAAGGTCATTAATATTGGGAAGTGCCTTGATGATGAGGAACAAGAGGATACCACACATTTACTCCATGATTTTCCTAAAAAAAATTCTTGGAAATATTCTGATATGCCAGGTATAGACCTGAAAATTGTCACACATAACATTGTTCTTGCAAACAATGCTAAGCTTGCTCACCAAAAGATATGAAAAATGAATCCTAAGATAGCCTTACATGTTAAAGGAGAGCTCGAAAATCTCCTTGACGCAGGTTTCATTCATCCAATTGATTATTCTCCTTGGATCTCAAATATTGTCACAGTTACCAAACTTGATAATGATATTAGGATATGTATGGATTTCTGTGATTTGAATAAAGCATCTTTAAAACACGATTTCCCACTTCCTAATATTGACATGATTGTGGATTCAACTGCTAGACATGCTTTGCTATCATTCATGGATGGATTTTTTGGTTATAATCAAATCTTCATTAACCCACAAGATCAATACAAGGCAACATTCATAACTATTTGGGGAATGTTTTGTTGGGTTATGATGCCTTTCGGACTAAAGAATGTAAGTGCCACATATCAAAGAGCAATGACCTTGATATTTTATGATTACATACATAAAATATTGGAAGATTACGTTGATGACATCCTTGCTAAGTCCTTAACAAGACAAGACAATGTGAATGTCCTTCGCCAGATCTTTGAACGAATGCATAAATAAAACTTGAAACTCAATCCAAAAAAGTGTGTCTTTGGAGTAGATAGTGGGAAACTCTTAGGGCTTATCCTATCTCATAGAGGCATCGAAGTGGACACAAAGAAAATTGATGCTATTGTAAACATGCCATCTCCTAGGAATATTTCCCAATTACACACATTACAAGGAAAAATTCAAGCTATCCATTGTTTTGTCGCTTCTTTAGCTGATAGAACGTTACCTTTCACACATCTCCTCAAGAAGGATGTGCCTTTTGATTAGAATGAAGATTGTAAATAGGATTTTGAGAGTTTGAAGAAATATCTTGCAACTCCACCTGTTTTACAACCTGCCATATCGAACAAACCGTTTATCCTTTACATCGCTGCATCTACTCATGCTCTTATAGCCTTGTTAGCTCAGAAAGATGATAATGACAAATAACATTTTTTTTATTACATTATTCAAACCCTAATAAATTTTGAAACCTGATATGTGCCAATCGAAAAGAAATGTTTATCCCTTGTATTCACTACTAGTAAATTGAGACATTATTTACTAAATGCATAAATACAAGTCATGAAAAAATTTGATCCTCTTAAACATCTTTTCAATAAAAATTAGGACATTTAGCTAAATGGGTTATGTTGTTAACTAATTTTGACTTTAAGTTTTTTCTGCAAAAAGAAATTAATGGACAAGCCTTGACCAACCATTTAGCTAATGCCCCTTCCCCTTTTGTGTTCCCTAGTAATGATTATTTTCTTGATGACAGTGTATTGAAAACCAATGTTTCTACGTGGACATTATATTTCAATGGATCTAAGTGTAGAACAGGTTCCAGTGCTAGAATAATATTAATTCTGCTTGAAGAAAAACCTATTCCCTTGTCATATTGTTTAAATTTCCTATGTACAAATAACACTACTGAATATGAGGCCTTAATCGCTGGAATATGCACCACTTTAATTATATGCATTACTAACATTAGGATATTTGGTGACTCGCAATTAGTAATCAATAAAATCAATGGTGACTATCAAGCTAAACATGATAAATTATCCAAATATAAAGATCTCACAATGTCCTTGCTGGAAAAATTTAATTCCTTCACCATTGAAAACATCTCGCGAAAAGATAATCAACATGCGGATGCAATGGCTAGTGTTGCTTCTCTTATATCCCCCTCTGATCCTTCACAAGATATTATATTAATTGTTCATCCTATCATGAAACCTTCCATCACTAATATCACTATCTCCACATTATTCACAACCAATAATGATTCGAGTGAATGGTATGATGCTATTTATAACTATATAAAAGATGGTACCCTTCCTAAACCTATCGCAAGTAACACTCGCACTCGTCTAAAAAAATTAGCCACCAAGTACATCATCCTTGCTGATGTGTTATATTGATGGTCCTTTGATGACATCTTACTCAGATGCCTTAAGGATTCTAAAATTAATATGGCACTCAAGCAGGCTCATGCCGAAAGTTGTGGTGGTCATTTAGGTGCAAAGAACCTCATTCAAAAACTCCTTCGTGTAGGTTATTACTAGAAAAATAAGGAAAAAAAAATTTATGTGTATGTTAAGCGATGCCATAAATGTCAAGAACATAGTCATTTATTTCACTCTCCTACTTCTGAGCTTCATTCCCAAATCCCTATTTGGCCATTCTTTGTATGGGGGCTAGATATAATTGGAAAAATATCCCCACCATATTTCGTTGGACATACGTTCATCATCACTACCACTAATTATTTCATGAAATGGGTAGAGGCTATTCCTCTTCAATCTACGACCACTAAGGTGATCTATTGATTCATCCTTGAGCACATAATTGCTCATTTTGGTCTTCCTTTTTCCTTAGTCTCTGCTAATGGCATACCATTTAAGAATAATGATGTGAAGAAGTTCTTGGAAACTTTCCATATTCAACACCATTTTTTGACACCCTATTACCTACATTCAAATGGTCAAGCAGAGTCAACTAATAAAGTCCTCAAACAAATTTTAAAGAAAACTGTTAACACCAATCATAAGGACTGGCACACACAAGTGCATTATGCACTTTGGGCTTATCGCACAAGTGTTCGTATCGCCACCGGATCAACACCTTATAACCTAGTTTATGGTACTAAGGAAATCATGCCATTGGAGTTAGAAATCCCAACATTACAGATTGATCTTCAAGGTTTGATTGACAATAACACTTATAAGACTGAATGATTACATCAACTTGAAATGCTTGATGAACAACACATTAACACTCTTGAGCATCTTCAAGCTTATTGCAAAAGGAAACAACATTATTACAATCTTAATGTCATCCCTTGCACATTTGAAAAGGGTGATTTAGTTCTATCAACAAATCAGTATAATGTCAACACCGACCCTAATGAACACGGAAAATTCAACCCTAATTGGTTAGGACCCTATGTTGTTGAAAAAAGCTATGGGTCTAGTGCGTATGTCTTAATGAAACTAGATGGAACACCACTTAAAGAACCAATCAGTGGCATGCATTTGCATTGGTATTATGTTTAAGCCCTTTTGAATAGTATGAACTATAAAGGATTGTTGTTAAAACTTTATAGGATATTCCCTTATATGCTTTCACACTGCTTCATTTTTCACAACTCTCTTATAGGTTTATCTTAAACACTAAAGTTACTATTTATAATTCCTTTAGGCTTCATGCTATTCAAATTCATCTAGTTTGTTGTGATAAGTTACATTTAATTTAGCATAACATAATCATCATGTCATATCTAAAACAAAACTGCAATATGTTTTAATTAGATCACATAGGTTTTGTTAAGTCATGTAGCCATTAATTAAATAATTTAACCATAAAGTTATTTAATTAATCACATTAAATTTAACATTCAAACAAAAAGAGACACATCATAATAACACCAAATGTGCATGTCTATATATATCAAATTTTTATATACATATCAATATCATATACAAAATCACAAAGGTTTGTGAGAGCTAGACCCCTCAGGCTCTAGTGCTGATGAGCCAGTCCTTGGACATCGTGAGACAGTCATGTGTGATCATGACTGCAAACTACTGAGTCTAAGTGCATACTCTAGACCCTATACTCGACCAACAACCACAAGATCCTCCTCTACCATCTAATCCCTCTCCGCTTGTACCTATGCTAGCTGTCCATGTAGTCTCTTGACCTCTATTGAGGTCTGTGATGACTGTCTTTCACTCTCAGCTCTACAGAGTCATCTCCTCATGCTCTCATAAGCTACTCGTAGCCTCGCAAAAGGTTTGAGCCACTCTGGCTCCTCCTCCACGATTGGTGGGGGCATGTATTTAGGATCCATCTCCTCATCATCAATGGATGCAAGCACTGTCTCTATAGTAGCCTAATGATAGAACTCTCGCCAGTCTCTCGTCGCTCTTGCAAGATAGACAAGGTACACAATCAGCAACCATCATCATGATATACATATATATATAACAACAAAATCACTCAAAGTACATGCATAAAATTAAATATCATCACCTATGTCACCAATCGGATGTGTCACCTCAATATCATCTTGTATTGGGGGCATGGAGGCGGTGCTAGCCTCCCCTCGACTATGAGTACTAGTTCTAGCTGCAACCACTGCTCATGACCTCATCCTATGGATGGGAGAGGAATCTTCCCCCTCATGATGGTCCTCAACTACTGCCTCATCATCCTCACTCAAGGGTGGCTCCTCCTCCTCATCCTCCTCATATTCCTCCTCATCCTCCTACTCTCCCTCTTGATCATCATAATATGGATCTACCTCCTCATCATATTCATCATCAATCACATCAGTAAATATATTGGTAGGCCTATAATGTGTCTCCTTGACCCTATCCTCTTGCTTATCTTCGCCATCTAGTAGTGGCTCTGCATCTCCCACTAGCTCATCCATCAAGAATATTGGTGTTGGTCAAGTCACTGCCCACCACTCCTCATGCTCATTGTGGCACCGATGTCATCTGCATTGGAGACTAGCGGTTGGTTGTGATCAAAGAATTTGGAATCACTCTTGACTACATGATCAAGAGTGAGTCACACTGTATCACCTAGTCTTTGGGAACTCCGTGTTGATCTCCTAAAAGTGGATCATGTCTGAGGTGGTGTCTGCACCTTTCCAAATTGCTGCATGACTTGATTGTAGTAGAATGGTCATGCTACATGGTCATGGCAGCCAACCAAAAATATATCCATCTGCATCCTCCTCAACTATATGGTATAATTTGACCACTGCAATTTTAGCTAATAAGATCTCCATAGGACCTCATCCTCATCCAGTTGGTCAAATTGTACCCTCCAAAAATGTAAACCACCATACTTCCATAGTCACCACAAAGGATACCCAAAAGCCCATGGGTATCCTACTACAGTAGTACATGGATAGAAAACTGGTCTGGTACATGTAATGTGCTCAAGAGACCACACCTGTAGAAGTGTGCAGTGCACCATACTATCCACCTCTCGGAATGAAAATCACCCCAAATCATAATAGAGATGTTCCAACATATTCTGACCCCAGGCATATACTCTTCACTACTCTACCATCCCTCGAATCATGTGGACTAGTCTTCCCTCTAGGTGAGCACCATAGCCATTAGGGATGAGAACTAGTGCTACAATGTGCATCATAATATGTCAAACCACTGGTGCCCATGAATATAATAACATGGCCAAATCAATCCATTCTCTAACTTGTGCATCATGAATTGGACCATCTACACAATACTATAAATCAGCTCTCTACTCCAGGAAGTTGCAGTCTCTATCCACCTCGAAATATACCCACTCTCCTTGAATCGACATGTGGAGAATCCAATGCACATCCTCCAGTGTGATCATCATCTCTCCTATAGGTAGATGAAATGTGCATGTATCTGCATTCCATCACTCACAGAGAGCCATCAACATGGCATTGTGGTATCTCATGGGAGGCATAAGATATGCCCAATAGATCCCAATGGATTGAAGATGCTCCATCTCCTTTGTTGATAGTGTTGGAGCCAAATATCTAAGAAAGCTCAAATGTCTCCCTCCTAACCGCTATCATCCTTAGGCGGGTACCTTTAAAATTTACACAAAAGTGCTCTACAATTCATCTAAAATCTTTCATTTTTACATTTTCATCATGCAAGTGTGCTAAATTTCATCTAGTGTGCTTTTCTAAAGGCCCTAGATACTTTAGATCCCTTTTGGGACATTTTGCAAAGAAATGATACACTTTTCAAAGAAATGGGACACTTTGCAAAGAAACAGGTCACTTTGCGAACAAAAGGGACACTTTGCAAACAAAAGGGATACTCTGCGAAAAAATGGGACACTTTACAAAAAAATTTCCAAGATCCTAAATTAACCCATAAATTCATTAAAAATCATCAAATCACTACAAAATCACAAAACAAAGGTTGTAGAATCCACTCACCTCATGTTGACGCTTACCGTGCACCACCTAGTCTCAGAGAACGTCCAATCATGTAGGTGTGTATCCCCGTCTGCTTGGAATCTCCTCCTCTCACTCGTCACTCTCAAGCTACAAGCAGGTAAAATGAAATAGTAAGTGACAAAATATTTTCCTTTATCTCTTTTAATCTATTTCCATTTACTATGCATTAAATCAGAGTTTCTTTTAACTTTCACCTTCGTAAAGTACTTTTTTCTTCAAACCAACATAACAGGAGTTAGGGAACTTTGTTTTCAACATCATTTGATGCGTTAGAATCATGATTCCACACCAAACATCATCAAATTTCTATCGTTATGTGACATGGTACTTGGAAATGTCCTTCGATATGATATTTTGGGTTCGACGTGGCTAGATTGCTACCTTGATTCCACCTCTGTAAAGCAAGCAGAATCAGGGGGGGCATACATCTACCATCAGATTTTATTTCTAAGAGTTAGGAAAAAGGATTTTTTATAACTAATGAATTTGTGTTGTAGGATGCAGTTTTCTAATGTTGTGGTTGTGCAGATAACTACATCGGGGGCTTCATTCTCCTAGCTTTTGAATAAGTATCCTTTTATAAAGTAACATGCACTATTTAGAATACTTTAGCTTGCATATGCACATACAGTCATATGGGCGCTAAAGTGGGGGCCTAATGTATTGCCAAAAATTGTATACTCTTGAAGAAACATACAATTTTACAGTAAAACTAGGTCCTACTTTAGGCACCTTCTACCAATCACCCCTTAAAATTGCATTTATAGACCCTAATACTCATGATTTTGGACTTTGAGGCCTAATTCACCCATGAAACCACTTAAATCCTAGAAAATATCATTAAAACCACTCAATTTTTTTGAAACCCACCAAAAATATCCCTGGTGGGACTAAGTTGCCCAAGGTGGCGACTTAGTCCCTTTTGGAGTATTTTCCCACTTTTGAGCGGGAATTTCATCAATTCAATTTAATTTTTCAATTGATGTCAACCTCTTAGGTCTAAATAATGGGAAAATTAGGTGTTCATGCTTATAAATACACATTTTAAGTAATTTTACACATCTCCTAGTCATTTTTACAAAGCAAAAATCAAAATTCAAGAGAAAAAGTGTCTCACACAAGAAGATTCAATAGCATTTTTCAGCAAAGTTGAAGCTTTAGGGAAGCAAACTAGGGTTTTTGCAGGTATTCAAGCTCACTTTTTGGTCAATATTTCACATTGCAAAGGATTGATCATGGATGCCTATGGTGAATCATGGAGAAATCTAGGTTGAAGAGATACAACTAGCCACAAATCACACCTAATGACGTGTTTTCAAAGTGATTCCATATTGCATGTTCTTATCTTCAGATTTAAGGTTTGCATTACATTTCAAATATCATTTACATTCATTGGAAGTGTTGTAGTATTTCTTTCATTGAAGTCTTGTATTATTCAAGTGCCATTTAATCACCTCATTCTAGTACATTAGAATAGGGTTTTATCTCATTTTCATCTTTTCTTAGTCTAAGACATACTTAATACTGGGGTTTTTATGCAGATTTTGTCATTCACAAAATTTAAATATCAACTAGGGGTTTGGCCAAGGCAAACCCCCCATTAGAAACCAATTTATCTTCTATTTTATAGGGTTTTTTGAAGATTTAGATCCACATTTCTATCAAAAAGTAGAGTGTAGGTTGTGGGCTTCCATTTCTACTTTTGGATTTGTAGAAAATCCAAAGTTGACTAAATCACCCATAGCGGCGACTTAGTCCCACTGAATTGCTTTTTCATAATTTTTTACAAATTCAGACTCCCTTTTGACATAAACAACTTTTTGGGTAGTTTCCCTGGTTTGGGACTAAGTCACCCAGCCTGGCGTAAGTGTCCCAATTTCCTCAAAAATTAGAATTTCTAGATTTTTAGTGACCTCTGCAATATCTAGTCTATTCCTCATTAGTTTATAGGTGCATAATTCCTATTTTACATCTTTATTTTATCATTTATTGCATTCATTTTACTTTTTTGCATATTATGCTGTGTTTTCAAACAAGTTACTTTTCTTAAGTTTTGCATCATTAGGTCATTTCATTTTTAGATCAGAGCATTAGGACATCTTAATTAGGCATAATACATATCATTTACATTGACTTTGAGTGTAAACCCTTGCATTTTGGACCCCATCCAATCCCCTTTCTCCTTTTAGGTGAAAAACCCTAGGAGGAGCAAAGTATTGTGAGGGAAAACCAAAATCATCGTTTACAATAAGAAATCCCCACTTCTTAATTCCAATTCAAATTTGATTTGATCTAGACTGCAAAAAGTGACCAACCAAAACCTAAACTATGATAAAACTCACTAGACAATATTAAAGAATAAAATAATTGGGAATTTATTCAATTACTCAAATAAAAAGATTTCTATTTTACTTGTGTATTTATTCAATTAATAAATTATAGAAAATATGGAGAACATTGGTAAAATAGTTTCGTATTAACCAAAAATCTATATAGGCATATAGTGTTATATGTTGGTCAAAGTACAATATATGTAAAAGAAATCCATAAAGGCTATAATATCACATATCTATAATACAAACTATACATACAAAAATTATATATAATAATACAACAAAGGACCCTAATGTAGTTACTTCCTTCTGAGATAAGGAAAGATATCACGAGTTGTTTTTGAATGTTGAGTAGATGGAGATATGTCTGATGATGGTTTCTTTTGAACATTTTGACTTGACCTCCTCTCAAAACTTTCTTGGAGACCCACCTAATACAATAAAGAGTATCCACACTACTATATAAAAATTAAATTATAGAATGGCATATAATAGAAGTCACTTACTACATAGTCGTATCACTCTGAATCACTTTTTACCTTTGTTCATTTGTAATAGGGTCATGTTAATGATCTAGAGTTGTGAAGCCCTGTGGCAAGTATCAAGATAAAAATTAAAATATAAATGAATATCATTCAGATTTTCACTAGTAGATAGATAAAACAACAAATATAACATAAATTTACTAATACAACTCATACCTTTATCAAAGGAATCAAAGATGATATTGTTGTTTCAATACCATGCTATATTGTGGTACAAATGGAAGGAGTATCAACTAATGTCAACATCTGAAAAATTAATTAATGTTAAGAATTTATATGGAGGATATTTATACCCTTTCCAATATTAATGGAGGATCAACCATGTATGAGAAGGATACTTTCATATATGAGGAACACTTGAACATGTAGAGCATTCAATGCAAGAATTTTGGCACAAGAAGAAAGGATAGATAGGTGAGTTCAAATATTTAGATGATTGGGTGGCATCTAAGTAGAAAGTTATATGGGTAAAGTGTTAGATGCATAGGACAACTAAGAGGGGGGTGAATTAGTTGTACATTAAAACATCAAAACCCTCATTAACATTCAGATCTTTATTAGCCCTTAAATCCTTATTTTTAGATCTTTATTAGCCCTTAAATCCTTAATCATATTTTGCATGAAAGTAAACAAGTGAAATAACAACACATCAAAACACCATGCACAAAAGAACACCAAATTTATGTCGAAAACCCAAGGAGGGAAAACCATGATGAGAATTAGTTCACTATATATATGAATTGCAATACCAAATACAATAGGATCACTGCGCAAAAGAAAGAAGGGCTCACTACCAATAGCTCACTGTCAGATTAGAAAGAGGAAAGAAAGGAACTATTATAAAGAGAAATCCATCTGAGAGCAACATGAAGATCCACTGCAACAAATCTAAACCATCTACAACCTTCAACTCACTACCTTCAGTAACTTTAGGTACACTAAAAATGTAGACACCTTATGCTCACTACTTTTAGTAGCCCTAGTCATCAAAGCTCACACTCACATCACAAAACTTGATTACATTTCACACCACACATAATTCTCCAACACTCTACCTTGCATTTATACCATCGAAAACCTTGAAAACATTCTCCAAGGTCAACTATGCACCAAACACTTTGACAGTAGAAATAATTGAAGGATGACCACACCAAGGATTAACTAGGACCCAATTATGCATCACCATGCTACTCAATACATTCAAAATCCACAAGGTACATCCGCAAATAGTGTTAGCACGCTAGGTTGGCCAAACCTAAATTAACACTACAAGTGACCACATACACACTTCTTTAGGTCACATGGACCACATAGAAACACTCCAAAATATCCATACAACACCTCATAATATTCCAGCATCATCAGAATATTTTGCAAATTTTTCACAACCACCTGAAAATGAGAACACCATAATTGTATGCAACCAGACACACTGGCACATACATCCAACTTACTAACCATCTTCACGAAACACCTTAGCACCTGAAACCTCAAGGTAAAGTGGATATGGACATTATAAGCATGTCCCCAAATCTGCAAGACAAGAAACTACAATGCAGAGAAATGCAAAGCTATCTCATTTCTTCCAGACAACCTTCTGCATAGACACACACATTGCTAAACACAACTTTCACTGACTTATGATCCATAACCTTTAACTCTAGATATATAATAACTCTTTACACCTCTAATCAAAATATCCAAACCACACAAGCTTAACTTCAAGACTGAATAAATGTAGAGTAGAATATAGAACCACTCTATCACATTGTAATCTCTTTTATTCAAATTTTCTCATAAGCACTTGGAAACCAAGTGATCCAACTACAACTACAATACTATTAACACCTCTTCAATATATCTACAACATCTAAAACACTTTTTAATAACTACAACACATCCATACTACTAACAATCTTATCAATACAAGTAGGTTCCAACAATCTCCACAACGATACTAAAATTTGATAGCAATGAAAAACACCAACAACATTGTGTTGAAAATAATAACTCAAAGCTTCCAAAAACTCCAATACTAGGGGTTGGCATCAATGAAAACACCAAAAAGCTTCCAACAATCTCCCCCTTTTTCATTGATAGCAACACCAATTTTGAAAACTATCAACAAGAAAATCATACCAACAATAACTTTGCAACAAGCAATACTCTCCTTGACTGGGTCATCTCTCACTCTTCTCATTCTCTTTCTCCTGGAAACTCTTCCCCCTATGGTCTTTAGACCATATTATCTTCTACACTATGGTTTTTCAACCAAATCTCTCCCCCTTTGACATCAATGGAAAAGGGCCATAAGCTCATCTAACTCTCTTTCCTATATTGAACTTTCTTGCTCTCCCCCTTTGAAAACATTGAAAGAGAAATACCTAAACCTTTCACACATCACCTGTATATAATCTTTCATTTTTCTATATTCATACACCACTTGCAACACCAACAAGAAACTACACTCTCTCTTCACTGCACTTAGTTTTCTACACTCTCCCCCTTAGGGGCACAAAATATGCTCCATATGACTTCACCAACCAACAATAATACTACCTACTCCCCCTAAGAGGTAGCCTTCAGCATTAGTCCATGACCAATAATGTATATTGAAATGCTTCCCACACAGATGAACATACTTATGGATCCAATTGAATGAAGGAAGGGAAATAACCCCTAACTTCTTTTAGAGATACTCAAAAGCATCTTTAGGAAGATCCTTAGTAAAAATATATGCAACTTGATCCTTTGTAGGCACATACCACTAGTAGAATTTGGCAAATAAATGACTAGGTGACTAAAAAATTTAGTCACAACAACTAAAAATGACTAAATTCTACTCATTTTTTGAAACTCAGCTATAAATGAGTAAAGAAATTACTAATTTGGTCATTGAAAAAAAAAAAATTAGTCACAAAAATAAAAATGACTAAATAGTTAATCATCAAATACAAATTAGACAAAAAAATTAAAAACCAATTTGGCCAATTATTGGCATGATGTATTGCTTGCGATGTATTGGTGTGATTATTTGCGTTCATTGCATACCTCACTTCATTCATTCATTACAGACCTCACTTCATTCGTTAGCCTGGCACTAAGCTGTTTTGATTAGTTATAGTAGCTACTTGCATGTCCAATAAAGATTTGGAGAGGACCTAGAGACTTTTGAAAAGGCGGGTGAGGAATTTAGAGTTTGCTGCAACAAATTTGAATTCATTGAGGCCCTCTATAGCGAAGTTGAATTTGGGGACTCTCTCTATAGGGAATTCAGAGGTAATTCGAAACCCTCATTACATTAAACACAAATTCAAAATGCTCATTACAATCTACTACTCTTAATAATGTTCTTCTACAATCTTGCCACTGTTCTACTTCATAATGTGTTTGAGCTAAATATAATAAAATCTGGGTGTTAGTGCCAAAATATAATTTTCTCAAACAATTTTGATACATTTTTCGTTGTAAGCGCAAACTGTCCTTGTGCAAGTAAACATGTCCTAGATTTACCCACACATCAGGTGTCTGAACAAATATGTTTCCTACAGAATCTTCTTGTACCTATGTAAAGATTTCCTTTGAAATATCAAATTGACCTCTTTTAGGTAGTACAATAGCTACCCCATTTACAACATAAAAATTTCCTAGTAACTTTTCCAACACTTTACAATGTTTGCCCCATTTGTAGCATAAACATTTTCACTGCAAGCACAAACTATCCTTGTGCAAAGTAAACATGTGCTAGATTTACCCACACATTAGGCATCTAAAAAAAAGATGTTTCCTACAATAGCTTCTTGTACCTGTGTAAAAATTTCCTTTGCAATATCAAATTGACCCCTTTCAACTAGCACAATGGCTGCCCCATTGGCAGCATAAACATTTCATGGTCTTTGTTCCAACACAAAAGTGGCCCCTTTTATGACACTAAGATCCTCTTGAGTTATTATTACACTCCAATTTTCCAAGAGAAAAATCCCCAATTCCCATGGGAAATGAATGATGAGCATTTTAGTTTCAACTTGGTTTCATTTCGAAAAGGGGACATTACATCATACAAGATTTTTTTAATAGTAGAATAATTTAATCCACCTATTTGGGACTATAAAATAAAAATAGATGAATTAATCTATTTTCAATTATAGGTTCTTTTAATCTAGAATCTGATAGAAAGATAAAGAATAATACATTGAAGGACACAAAAAATGTTCTAAAATAAAGACTAAAATAGGTTGCCCATAAAAAATAAGAAAGAGTAAAAATGAAAAGATAACATATAGATGATTCATTTGAGGTTTTTGATAAGATATCATTTAACTATGTCAAGTGGATTTGGAAGGGACAAAGCATACTTGATTGACTAAAATTTTGAGGTAGCTTATCCATTGTCATTGCATGCATCATCTTCTCTTGGAATCTATTTCTATAATACACCAAGCCTAGAATTGATTGGGGATGCACTTAAGGTGGATAAAAACTCTTCAAATGATTTATGTATGCTTGGAAACATGGAACTAAAAATAGATGATTGGATTAAAGAAAAAGAAACAATTAGAGTAGCATTGCAACTTGTCTTGGCCAAAATGAAAAGATGATGAAGAACGAAGGATTCATATGGAAAGGAGAAAGCAAGAGGAAGAACCTTGGTGGGTGATACAACAAGAGGAGAAATTTGAACATGTGAAGGAATTATGGAAGAGTAAGCATAAGGACAAGGATGATGATGACAATGAGGTTGGTCAATATGAGAAGAAATAAAAGAAGGAAAACAAGAAAAAGAAGAAGGATAAGGACCACAAGTTTTATGATTCTTATATGGAGGAACTTGATGTTCCCATGGAATATGAGGAAAATTATATTAGTGATAAGGCACAAGATGATATAGAAAATTCCCAAGATCTTCTTGTAGCTGTAGGTCTAGAAGACTCTGATGATGGTGAGACAAATTCTCCAATTTCAACAAAATCATGAAGGAGACACACATACTCTAATTCTGAGGATGATTAACCATTGTAGAAATAGAGCCCAAATGAAGATGATCCATATGATGATGATATCTAGGCTTCTTGAGCTTTAACCAAACCTAGCTCCTATTTTCCAAGAGAAAAATCCCCAATGCCCATGGGAAATGAATGATGAGCATTTGAGTTTCAATAGATTCCAAGAGAAGATGATGCATACAATGACAATGGATAGGATACCTCAAAATTTTAGTCAATCAAATATGATTTGTTCCTTCCAAATCCATTTGACATAGTTAAATGAGGTCTTATTAAAAACCTCAAATGAATCATTTGTATGTTATCTTTTCATTTTTTCTCTTTCTTGTTTTTTATGGGCAACCTATTTTAGTCTTTATTTTAGAACATTTTATGTTTCCTTCAATGTTTTATGCTTTATCTTTCTATCAAATTCTAGGTTAAAAGAACCTATAATTTAAAATAGATTAATTCATCTATTTTTATTTTATAGTCCCAAATAGGTGGATTAAATTATTCTGTTGTTAAACAAATCTTGTACAATGTTGTTACATCCCAAATTGCGAAGTTACTATTTACCATTACTAGATAGGGTAAATGTGAATGTAATGTGAATTCTGGAGATGAATTAATGATGCTTGTTCCTTGTTTTCAATATGAATATTATCTCACTTGATGTTGTTTCATTTGATGTTATCACAGTTGATGTTATTCATGGTGAAATATTTCATAAGGAGGTTAATGAATCATGTTATTCTAACTTGAGATGTTTATGTATACTGCTTATGTTATGAACATGTGACTGTCGTGAGTTTATGTCAATGGATGCAAGTATGTGAACCATTCCACCAAGAAGAGGGGAAATATCACTCAGGAGAGGAGCTTGGTCAGGTAACTGATAAAATAAACTATCTGAGCATACACACACCTCACCTTAGATTGAGTGAACTATGTCAGTCATTTGTGTGGATTACGAGTAAGTCGTCCGTAGTTTGTATTGTTGCATTTAGAGTCTTTTATGCATTCTCAAGTAATGTTTATCTATGTGAGTTTTGAGATTTGTTTGTGGTATTATGATCATGTGGATATTATGGTAAATTGGACATATATACATATGTATAGTATATATGCATATCCATAAGTATATACATATTGATACAAGCGTACGTTGGCAGATGGATATGCTCATATAGTTGCATTGATATGGTATACTTACACATATGCATACATAGAGGAATTTATATTGGTATATATATGTATATATGCACACATCCTTTATTATGTGGATATTAATAATAATATTATTATTGCCTCCGAAAGTATGCTAACTGGCTCAAAATATAAATATATATTTGTTAAATATATATACATAATTATATATTAAGGATTATATAAATATAATTATAGTTATAATAGTATATATATATGTATACATACATATGTTTAATATATTTGAAAACTCTAATTATATTTATATAATAAAATATATAATTATTTCCTAATTGATTTAAATTAATCTCACAACTTTGGAAATGGATTTATTTCCTAAATATTAAAATCTCATTGATGGAAATCAAATTATTTTCTATTGATTTAGTATTAAACTTCAACTATGGAAATCGGGTTTAATATACCCATCCAATTATTATCATCAACCATGGGAATTGAATAAATTGAAATATTTATTATTGAAATTTGGAAAAATGAAATTGGGGGAAATAAATCGAATGAATTCTATTCACATTTTAAAACTTTGGCTTAATAGCTAAATATGAACTTTGAAGCTATCACGACACAGAAGAAATCGCTCAGCTCTAGGTGAAAGAAAAATGTAGGAATGAACCCTTTGAAGAGCATTTGGATATTTGACTAAGTCGCTAGTAATATGCAACACAATAGAGAGTCTGATGATTGAGCCATAGATATAGGCTATGTATGCATAAAACACCATAGGACCATTTCTCTACAAATATCTAAATCTGCCATTTTTGAAATTGGTGCCACATCTCCAAAACAAATTATGTAGGTGTGATTTTGGAAAGAGTCTCTACAGTGCTAGAAGTTGACTCATCTCCTCAAAGTGTTCAGTGTTGGCTTGTGTTGATGCCACGTCCAAGTTGAATCAATATATAGGGGATTGGTGGAAGATTACATTCCATGGTTGTAGGAGATGCTGAAGGCTAGACACAGTATAAATAGTTGGCCAATTTGCTAAATTGGTACAAATTCACTTTCTCTCAACACTTTCATACTTTCTCTACACTTATTATTCAACATTCAACATCCAATGTATATACACTAATATACATATATTCTAGCTTGTGTGAGAGAACCTTGATTAGAATGTATCATCTTGTGAGATTGGTTCCTCCATTTCTGAGTAGTGGTTATTGCTACATTCACAATCATTTTCTGAGTGAATATTATTACAACCAAATTTCCTTAGTTCTAAGAAACCATTGGTTGCAGCTAGATGTGACAATTCTGAGAATTCATTGATTTCTATGGGAGGGATGAATTCTACCAAATGGATTCGTCATTGTCTATTATCATTGTTCACATGCATACTCTTCTGGAAATGCCATCAATCTGAATAATCTTGTATTCTTGAGTAACCATAAACTCCATAGAGAAGTGACTATTAGCTAGATGCCATTTATGAGTTTACTATTCATAATCCTCTATTTTCTCAATGAGAAAAGAGTGAACCTTTGTGAGGAAGATTTGTCTAATTCAGAGGTAAGAATACTATCAACAAGAAAGGAAGAGAGAGTTGATTTAAGAAATTGGGTTAAGCTGAGCAATCAAAGGAGAAGGCTATCTCATCATCATCATTTGGGAAAAATGAAAATAGGCATGGGGTTTTCTACTTCTTATTGTTTGCAAGGGATTATTATTTTTTCAATAAAAGGGAAGTGAAACCTTTAGGCTGCTTTTATAATATGTTTCAAGTACTCCATGTTAGGAGATTTTTATTGACAAAAGTATTTAATTATACTGGATATGTCATATAGATTGCTTGAAATAGGTATTTAATCATGCTACATGTAGTACAACATAGGTATTTAATTATACTAGCCATGTTTGAACATGGGATATTTTATGTTTGTATTTACTGTATGTACATAGAGAATGAAATGTTGCATTCTAGTTGTATTTTTCATTAATTGTATGATCTCCATATAAGGAGAGTACCAATTGCATTAGTTACTATGTACTAGAATCAAATCGAGGATATGATTCAAGTAAATTCTATCACCTTAAGTTATTAGGTTAACTGAGGTAAGCTTGAGTTACTCATAGGAAAAATATTTCCATTATAGGAGGGATTATGTGAATTACTTGTTATGCTGATTCATTTCTAGCAGTTAGTATGTTGTAGGTTAGTTTGGGGTGACTGATTATCCATTGAAGGACATAACCTATGCGTAGTATAAGATAGCCCTAAGTCAAATTGTCCCTAAGTAGTGTATGTGATAGATGACTCTCTCAGTCATTTACTAAACTAAATCTCTTTGATCAAAGTGGTGTAATGTACCTACATCCTCTTAGATTGGGCAATGATTACACTATCAGTTCACTGTGATCCAATAGTACATGCTAGTTTAGGATTGTGGGATTACAAGGATCTAGTCATGTAGGACACACCACTATGGGTAGTTGGTTAACAATATCAATTACTCTATGAATCTCTTCATTGAAGGGAGGGCCATCTATTGAATAATAGATGTGCGAGGGATAGCATTATAAGTCTGTGGTTGGTAGAAAAGCACTTGAGTGATGTTTCTCCTCCACAACAGGCTACCGAAGTACCAAGATTTGAAAGGGAAGATCCTGGACCGTCTTACTACTATTTGTTCTAAAGCTCATTGGAGCTATGTTAGTTAAGGTATGTATTCTTGTTCATGTACTTGTGAAGTTATTATAATGAAATGGCATATTTATTGTAAATGGATATGTCAACTTGTTCATGAATTTTCGATAAAGAAAAGGAAATTTTTTATTGCAATGTCATGTTAACATGTTTATTTACTCGTATGATGTAAATTTAGGAAATTATTACTTTACCAAAGGGTTGGCTCATTACAAATGTAATGTCCCCTTTTTGAAATGAAACCAAGTTGAAAATAAAATGCTCATCATTCATTTCCCATGGGCCTTGGGGATTTTTATTTTGGAAAATAGGAGCTAGGTTTGGTTGAAGCTCATGAAGCCTAGACATCATCATCATATGGATCATCTTGTCTCAGAATCTATTTCTACAATGGTTCATCATCTTTTGAATTAGAGTATGCATGTCTCCTTCGTGATTTTGTTGAAACTAGAGAATTTATCTCTCCATCATTAGAGTCTTCTAGACCTCCAGCTACAAGAAGACCTTGGGAATTTTCTGCATCTTCTTATGCCTTATCACTCATAATTTTCCTTGTCTTCCATGGCAACATTAAGTTTCTCCATATAAGAATCATAAGCCTTGTGGTCCTTATCCTTCTTCTTTTTCTTCTTTTCCTTATTTTGTTTCTTCTTAGACTGACTAGCCTCATCATTGTCATCATCCCTGTCCTTGTGCTTACTCTTCCATAATTCCTTCACATGTTCAAATTGCTCCTCTTGTTGCATCACCCACCAAAGTTATTCCTCTTGCTTTCTCCTTTCCATATGAATCCTTCGTTCTTCATCAGTTTTTCATTTTGCTTCATCAAGCAAGACAATTTGGTGTGCTACTTTAATTATTTCTTTTGCTTTAAGCCAGTCATCTATTTTTAGTTCAATGTTTCCAAGCATACATAAAGCATTTGATGAGTTTTTATCCACCTTAAGTGCATCCCCAATCAATTCTAGGTTTGGTGCATTGTAGAAATAGATTCCAAGAGAAGATGGTGTATACAATGACGATGGATAAGCTACCTCAAAATTTTATTCAATCAAATATGCTTTGTCCCTTCCAAATCCATTTGACATAGTTAATTGGGATCTTATGAAAAACCTCAAATGACTCATCTATATGTTATCTTTTCATTTTTCCTCTTTTTCTTTTTATGGGAAACCTATTTTAGTCTTTATTTTAGAAAATTTTATGTTTCCTTCAATGTATTATTCTTTATCTTTCTACCAGATTCTATATTTAAAGAACCTATAATTGAAAATAGATTAATTCATCTATTTTTATTTTATAGTCCCAAATAGGTGGATTAAATTATTCTGTTGTTAAACAAATCTTGTACAATGTAATGTCCCCTTTTTGAAATGAAACCAAGTTGAAAATTAAATGCTCATCATTCATTTCCCATGGGCCTTGGGGATTTTTATTTTGCAAAATAGGAGCTAGGTTTGGTTAAAGCTCAGGAATCCTAGACATCATCATCATTATATGGATCATCTTCTCTCAAAATCTGTTTTTACAATGCTTCATCATCTTTAGAATTAGAGTATGCATGTCTCCTTTTTTATTTTGTTGAAACTAGAGAATTTTCCTCACCATCATTAGAGTCTTCTAGACCTATAGATGAAAGAAGATCTTGGGCATTTTTTGCATCATCTTGTGCCTTATCACTCATATAATTTGCCTCATCTTCCATGGAAACATCAGGTTCCTCCATATAAGAATAATAAGCCTTATGGTCCTTATCCTTCTTCTTTTTCTTTTTTTCCTTCTTTTGTTTCTTCTCAGACTAACCAACCTCATCATCATCATCATCCCTATCGTTACACTTACTCTTCCATAATTCCTTCACATGTTCAAATTTCTCCTCTTGTTGCATCACCTACCAAAGTAATTCCTCTTTCTTTCTCCTTTCCATTTGAATCATTCGTTCTTCATTAGCTTTTCATTTTGCTTTATCAACCAAGACAATTTGGCATGCTACTTTAATAGTTTATTTTTCTTTTAGCCAATCATTTGTTTTTAGTTCCTTGTTTCCAAGCATACATAAAGCATTTGATGATTTTTTATCCACCTTAAGTGCATACCCAATCAATTCTAGGATTAGTTTGATCTCATTTTGAGCCTGATCCATTGCTACAAGACATAGACATGCATCCACATAATCAGGAAACTTGAATAATTTTAGCATGTATAAAAGATTTTCTTTTTCAGTATCATGTAGTTGTTCAAACAACCTAGCAAGATTAAATAGTGTTGTGAATTTATCCCATGGTAATTCAAGTGAAACACCACCTTCTTCTAGTCAATGGAAGAATTCCATATCCTTAAAGTGCACAAAAACCTACAAAATTGGTGCTGGGGCTTTTATTTATGAATTCAACCCTAATTCAATTTCCTAATGCTTCCATAAAAGTTTGTTGAGCCAAATCTAGTTCATCACACTCAAAATGAAGAACCCCAATGTTGTTTAATAATTCAATGGGTACTTCTTCTCTACTCTTCTTCAGAAGAGAGTTTGTTGTCTTAAGATAATCTAAGGCTACACTGGGGTTTGTTGATATTAATAACTCGCCCATATTGATAAATGTGTGGGAATCACATGGATCTATGTGAGTTTCCTTTCTTAAAATTTCCAAAGCCTTCTTTGCCTGCCCTTGCTAAGCATATATATGGCCTAGAACTTTTAATCTCTCACAATTCTTAGGGTGGACCTCTAGAACCTTTTCAAAATTTGAGAGAGAACTCTTAAGATCTCTCAGTTTCAATTGAACCTATCCACAAAATCTTGTGGCCTTTGGATTTACTTGACTAATGCCATGTAGTAGTAGCCAGTGGTGTAATAATCACCTTTACTATGATAAGATCGTGCAAGATTATAATATGAATGATATTTCATGAGAGGGTGGTTAGTTGAAAAAAGAGCTATCTCAGTCGACTATTCCACAAGAAAATGCTGCCCTATGAAGAAAAAATGGTTTGCTAAATGATTCAATGCCATTGAATAGTATGGGTATAATTCAAAGGCTCTACACATCTTTTCCATTCCTTCATCAACACTACCTTTTTCACTAACTGTGAGAATCCTACAATTAAAAAATGCACAAAAATGACCACAAAGATTTTTCCTCATTTCAAAAAACAAATTTTCCAAAAAAATGTGTTTCAAACTTGCAAAAAAATGCAAATAAAATCATGTTGATTTTCACACCAAAAAAAACCATGAGACCATAGCTTTTTTCTTACTATTATGCTTTGATATATTTTTTCCAAGCATCCATAGGTTGTTTGAAATCACTTGTTTTAGGATTTTAGCCATAGCAGCAAAGTAGTGAACTATTTGATAAAATGCTTTCATAGACATGTATGTAAAATGTGGTAGCATAGACAAGGCAATGAACTTTGGAAAAAATACCATAGAGAAATGTGGTCTCATGGTGATGGAATGCCATGACAAATTCCATGACAAGAAAATTTTTATGGATTGTCATGGCATTCCATCACCATGAGACCACATTTCGTTGAGGCATTAATTCAACCAATTCACTACCTTATCTATGCTATTGCTTACTATTATGCTTTGATAGATTCTTTCCAAGCATCCATAGCTTGTTTGAAAGTACTTGTTTTAGTCTTTTAGCCATAGCAACAAGGTAGTGAACTATTTGATAAAATGATTTCATAGAAAATATGTATGAAAAATGTGGTAGCATAGATAAGGAAATGAACTATTTGAAAAAATTCCTTAAAGAAATATGGTCTCATGGAATGATATGACAAGCAAATGCAATTAGCAGCAGCTCCTAGTTATTAGTTATGCAACGTAAAGTAATTGCATATAAACTACTTAGGTTGACTTTGTAAAAACTATATTGTAATTGAAATTTTGTCATCTATCAACATCTAGTTATTAGTTATGCAATGTGAAGTAATGCTTTGAGTTTGAAAGATGTGCATTGTAATGTAATCAACAATGTAGATGATTATGAACAAATAATTGATACCAATTCATAATATACCCCTATATTCCAACCTAAAATACATTAAAAAAATCAAATCATACACAGTATTATCAACAAATAATTGAGACTAGAATTCGAGCACCAGATTAAATATTCTTGTCCATTGATTGCTTCAAATAGATATTACAATATAACATAAGTCTCCTCATATATGTTTCTATAAATTCCTATGATGATGATATCAAAATTTGGTCTTGGTTTCTCTTTTATAAGAGAAGCAACAAGCTTCAGACCATTACAAAATATGGCATCTTTTCAAAATTCATGCCTCTTCATATAAACTAAACTAAACATTAGTTTTTCTTAAAACATAAAACATAGAAAGTAGATAACTAATGAAATCCACAACACTCATGACACCATAGTCCATTAATATTCATAAGGCACCCATGATCACTGAAGATCTGTTCAAGGCCCTTTCTCCATATTAGTGTATCTGAATGTGTGGTTCTTCCACTGTGACAACCCCAAGGCCTACTGTTTAGGAGGACCAAAATGCTTATGCTCGCACTCGTACATTGTATATTCATGTGGCCATTTATATTCTTGATTTTTCAATATATTTGCGAGGTGAATTTGCCATCAGATGTCTAGTAATGCCCTTCCATCCATGATAAACTTAGAATATCCAACATCCAACACTATTACTCCATCAATGATTAAGTCAAACCTGTCAAGACTCAACTCACCATCCTTTTGTATACAAGTGATTTACTGTGGAACAATTTGGAAAAATTCACTCTTCCATCCATTGAGGTCCTTCAAGTGGTCATCATCTTTCAATATTTTTGGCACAAACCACTGCTTCATAGTATGAAATGAATATATTCTTATCATGATATTTTGGTCCTCTCCTTGTATATATTGGAATTCATCTATAACTATTTTGGAAATGCTCTCTATAGGTTTTAATGCTCCAAGAGCCTCAGTACTCCTTTGTAAAATTCTGCACAAGGCTACCAATGTGTGGTGTATGGGCTACCAGTTCTTAAAAATGGGATCTAGTATGCATACATGTATTTTCATCTAATAAATTACCTGTGTCAGTGAGATGTGTCAATCATACAAACTTTCCAAATTATCCACAATTAGCTTTATCCTATGCTCTAGGACCTTCTCTAAAAAATTGCAAATTTTCTTATTCACTCCTTACCCTCATTGTTGGATTTATTTAACTCTTCAATCTCTTGTCTAAGAATGCTCACTTGTTCAATAGAAGAACTTTCTATATCAACTAGTGGAGTAGGAGGATGCTCATATAACATTATTTCCTTGTTCTATGAGGGTCCCACTCCATTCAATTGTTCATTCAACTTCACATTTTCCATGAACAATTCATTGACTTCATCATTTAGAAACTTTTGTTCCTTTTTGTACTCTCCCAATCTATCTTCCATCTCCTTAAGTGCAGCTTAGGTGAACATAGTTGAGTGCATTGTCATGGTTGCAGCTTCTAGAGGAGATCTATCCTTTAATGTTTTCACCGTAGGTGTCCCTTTCATTTTCTACACTACATCTAGTAACCTTTGTTTTTGTGTGTTCTTTTGTTTGGACCAAAATGCCAAGGCTTTAATCTTAGGGTTATACCATGTGCCACTTACCCCTTCATCTAAGTCAAACTCAACAATCAACATTGGGTATTCATGTGTTCTCACTTGATCAAGTAAAACGATTTTCTTTAATTCCATACCATGGACAATAAGTGTATTACTTTTCAAAATAATGTCTTTAGCCTCTTGTGGGCTAACATCAATATTATAAAATCCTTAATTCATTAAAATTTTGGGCTACTATCTAGTCATGCTAAGATTCGTCAGCTCCCATCTTATTTATTTCAACCCTCGCTTCAAACTCTCTCATTTTCATCTTAATCCAAAAGTCTTAAAATTTAGGGGTTTTGATAAATTCACCATCTTCTGAGAACCTAAGAGCTACAATTACCCTCTCATCCTCGTGAATTTATCTTTCTCCTTGTACCTGAATATCATATCTATCTTTAGGCTTATGGTCTTTAGTTTTAGGAATAAGTTGGTCCACTTCAACATCATCCTTCAAATTTCTTAACACATTAACTGCATCCTCTTTATCTCCAACCTCCTCACTTATTTCATAGGAAACATGTGGTTCTATCTATTGTGTCTTTTTTTTTAGAAGGTGGTTGTTCAAGAGGTGATCTCGGAGAAGCATGACATACTGAAATAGTATCCAGAGTTGGTTCTGTAATTACAACACCACTCGACCTTTTGGGAGACAATTTGGCAAGTCTCGCCATCCCCAAGTCCACTGCTGTCTTATATAATTCATGAAACCTATCAATTACCATTTCAATCCTCTTGAGAGGATTTGCTTCCTCTATGAAATACCCCAAGAAATCATCATGCTTCATCTTTCTTTCTTCCTCAAGCATAATTTCCCATTTTCTCCTCCTCTATATACCTATTGAGGAGTGAATTAATTTCTGATTACATCTTCTTCATAATCAATCTGGTGAGTAACCATAGCCTTGGTAAGGATGGTGTGTCTTACAAAATTCATGCAACCCTCAAGGTCAAAAGCGCTTTCCTTTCTAGACTCTAAAGAGTACCTTGTTTCTAGATAATTTTGTAGCTCTTCAAGTGTATTAGATCACACTGATAGTTCCCCACATGTCAAATTGGGTAGAAATGTACCCTTCCTTTGTTTATGCATGAAATCCTTTTCAATCCATGGAATCTACCACATGAACTATAAAAATTCTAATCTAAGGGGGACAAAATTTGGTAGTATATGTGGGGCCTATGGGCATCCATAAATCCTGATTATTGTTATATCTAGTAGAAAAAACCAATCACAAAAGTTATGAGTATGACCTTTCTCAAGTTTCAAAGCCAAAGGTATTAATATTTTTAGCACAAGTGTGTGTAGTCTTGGTCGTTGGTGGCCAAGAACTCTTATAATTTTGTGCAAAAAGTCATCATGGAATATCACATAGTTTGAATTCTTACATCTGTTGTCCCATATATAATACCATTGTTGCACTAGCAACAAATTCCCTTGCTGGTCAACCTTACCCAAACACATCCTTTTTCTCTATCTATCTTTATTATGATATAATAACAAGTGGCAAAACAAAGAATATTTCTTGAATATTATGGTGGTTGTATTTTCCCAACTTGCAGAAATCCTTCATGCAATGCTTTCTCAATATATGAGGCAAAATCATATTCAATGTTTGTCTCAGGGTTTTTTTTCCTCATAGCCATCATCATTAAACTAATTGGCATTCACTCTTGTGAATCTATCCCAAGTACTTGTGTAGTGTAGTAAAATGCATACCATTGTATTTTCACACTTGTTTGGGCCTACTATGCTTTATTTATGCTTCTTTATGGCTTAATTGGTCCTATTTTGAATCCACAAGCCCTATGAATTATATCTTTTTTCTGGTCAATCCCGACATTCTACAATGCATAAATGATAATTTAATGACCCCATCTATGTGTCCCTAATTTTTGGGTCAAGACTAAAATGCCACCTAGGGCGTCTTTGTCCCCCAAAGATCTCAGGACCCTATTTTTGAGGCATCTTAATTGGACCCCTTTTTGGTGTTTGTGCCCCAAGTTTTATGGCTTGGGACTAAGATGCCACCTAGGGAATCTTACTCCTCCTTGAGTCATTTTTAGGATTTAATTTTAAATTCTACTAGGATTTAGCCTCCTTTATTTAATGAATTCATATGTTAGCTTGGTGTGATGTAATTTCAAGATATTAAGTATAGATAAGTATAAATACAAGGTTCATTCATTCATTTTTAATCCAATTATTTTGTGAGAGCATTCATAATATCAAATTAAGTTCAAAAGAGCATTCAAGAGAAAATTTATCAAGCATTTGGAGCCATCTTCAAGATTCATGCATCTTATCATAGAGTTTCTTGCATCATGTGTGTTATTGTGCCAACATTTGTGATGTAGGGTTTTGATTAAAGCAAAGCAATTCAAGATCATTCCTTTGGTTCAAGATCCATATCCATTGTAGCCATTGCATACAAGTTTGCAGACTTTATAATGGTTTGGTGAGTTGTAGCATTTCACGTTGTTCATTCACCATTTCCTTCATTATTTCTATTTCATTTCAAGGTTTAATTACCAACAAGGGGTTTGACCAAGGAAACCCCCCATTTACTAACAAACAACAAGTTTTTTCCATCTTGAATATATGTGATTGCAGATCTAGGATGAAGTCTTAAAGATCATTTGGAGTGAAAAGTTGTAAAAGTTGCAAAGTTGCATTACAAAGTTGTCATCTTCATGGAAACTCACCTACAAGCCGAATTCAGAAGTTTCAAAACCTAAGATCGGAAGGGAAGCAAGTGCAGACCTTGGTGCAAAGGATCACATTTAGAGTTTGCAAAAATTCAAAATGGGACTAATACACCATCTTGGGTGTCTTAGTTCTCAAAAGCATATTTTTTAGAGATTCCTTCAGATTCAGTTTTGATATTCAAAGACTCTGCATCTTCCCCAAAAAATAGTAGCAAGACTAATACACCATCTTGGGTGTCTTAGTCCTCTATAACACTTTTTGGAAGATTCTTTACATTTCCAAAATCCTCACAACATCTCCAGACTTTCTAGGTGCACATTTCTAGTTTCATAGTTTTCTATTGTATTTTGTTTATCTTTCCAGGTCATTTAGCATTCATTTGCATATCACATTGTGTTTTCCAACATTTTCTTTTCCAAGTTTATACTTGGTGGTGAACCCCTTTAAAGGTGAGAGAACCCCCTCCTAGGTCCTCCTCATTGGGAATTGACTCATCTTGTGAGGTTGTTAGTCAATCCAATTGGGACTCCTAGGACATTATTGAGTGATTTGTTGGAGAAAAAGTGATATTCATTATCCATTTTTCCATAAATCATTTTGGTGAACCCGACTTTTAAGCATTCATTTCTGATTTGGAGTCCATTAAATTCCTTAGATCTAGATTTCATTTATTCTTGTATTGCATATTGCATTAGTGAAAGTGCATCTAGGGTTTCTTGCATTTTTCTTTAGTGAAATTGTATTTAGGGTTTCCTATATTTGCATTAGTGGGTATGTGAAGGATCATGATGGGCCAAAAAGTGGCAATATGATGGGTATGTGGCTGAGAACTTTTTTTTTACCCAAAATTGATAAAACGAAAAATGGTTTTTAAAGGAGATTCTCAGCTTTCCACCAATATAAATTATGCTTTACTTTGAATTTAATAAGTAATTATTATTTGTTTTCTATTCAAATTATGACTAAAGTCTCGATTGATAGACTAATTGAAAAACATCTATAGCTTTCAAATGGTATCACATTTTTTGAATCCAAAATATGTGTCACATTCTATGCTTCGTATACTATAGGATTAAAAAAAGAAAAAATGAATTTAATGAAGTTTTGACCAAGTTAAGGTGGTCAGACATATGAGTTTTTTATATTTTTTAAAAGTTGTAATGAAAAATTCATAATTAATTGTTTACTTGGAAAAAAATGACAAAAAAATATGCATCACATTGGGACATGGGTTCTCTACTTATATATAAAATCTTATAAAAAAATATTATCGTTTATTATGGTTAGGGTGGTCAAACAGACACCTACTTCTTATTTTTCCCGAAATTTAAGTTATTGCATTGAAATTTCAAATTTTCACCAAAAATATATATTTAAAAAAAAACCTAGTAGTTTAGAAACTAAATTCAATTTGCTATAAAAATTTTTCTTACATATTTTTGAAAAAGTATAGATAACTTATTCAAATTTTTACTTCAAGTTTCCTAACTCTGATTTTTCTAATTTTTTTGCCACTTAAGGGCATGTTTTTTCCATGATGATCCTGCACATACCCTAGTGAAAGTGAATATAGGTTGCATCTTTACTTTATTGCATCATTTCATTTCATTGAAAATTTGAGAAGTGCATTGTTACTCATCTTCATTTCATTTACAAACATTCTTATTGCATTCCATATTGCATTCAATTGCTCATTCCTAGTTACTTTTTCTTGTACTTATTTTCACATTTTTATATTTCTAAACATTAGTATCTTGCATAGAAAATCTGTAAACACTGTTGAAATTCTAGAATTCACTATTTTTCTGAAAAAAAACTCTGCTAGGACTAAAATTACCTTCCTGGCATCTTAGTCCCTCTCAATATTTTTTCCTCAGAAGTCTCTCTTTGTTGTTTGTTGTTTGTCTCAATCCCTAGAACTTCATAATCTCACCGGGAGGACCAAGATTCCCTTAATGGTGTCTTAGTCCCTATTGACTTTGACTCTAGTTTTTAGGATCTAAAATTTATTTTCTATGTTTCTGTGGGCTGCCTTTAGTTTTCTGTTTCAGTTTCCCAAATTGTTTTTATCTCAATTTCTTTCATTTCAAGTGCATTCATTCAATCTTGCATCATGTATATTTTCTTTGGAAAAATTTTGATGTCCTTGAAATATCAATAGATGTGTCCAATTGTTCCTTTGGTAATGACCCTAACAAAATTGAACTCACTCGTTCTCACTCAAATCCTAATGCATGTCCTCCTTGTGATGTTGACATCATTAGCTCGAAGATGATGACAACATGAATAAGTTCCTAAATGATTGTCTTGATAAACTTGAAGCTAATGCATCTTTCTATCCCTCCATGAAAAAACTAGATCCTCCCAAAATACCAAATTTTGAGATGTTTGGTTACTTACATCCTGAAATTGAAGCAAAAGTTGAGCCTAAGTTCCCTACAACAGGTGAATCTAGTTCCTCTAAACAAACAAATACTTAACCCTTTTATGATCACAAAGTAACAAACACTCCAATCAACCTAGAAGAAACATAGGGAAAAGGCTTTACAATCTTAAGAAAACAAGGATGTGATACAACAAGTTAACATGAGATTCATCAAACCCTAGAACAAAAACCAACCGATGAAAACACAAAGTGATTAGGATATCAAGATGCCTCTCATAATGAAAAGCCTCCTAGAGAATATCTAAGGCTCCGAAGTGATGGTACAGTGAACTTGGATTCTCCTCCTAATCTGAATATCCTTCTTCCTAAAGAAAAACTAATAGATCATAACAATAACAAGGATAAAGATAGGATCATCTTAGGACCTCCTGCCGTAATCCCATATAGAGAAGTTGGTGAATCTAGCAAGTGCAAGAGGCCTTATAAATTAAAAAGGTTACAACCTCTCCATCCACCACTTGAAAGTGAAATAAAACTACAACATAACATTACCACTTATGAATAGATTAGTTCTTTATCCTAACTATGCAAAGGTCACACATTGTGCATATCATCAAACTCTAGGACACAGTACCGATGAGTGTCATGCACTCAAGTTAGTATTACAAAAAATTCACTTCGAAGACAATGATTATCATCAAGTGATTGCATAGCTTATCCTTTTCTTCCTTTCTTGTCATGTAATAGTTGTAGAATATTCTATTCTCACTATTGCATGATCCTTCTCATCACCTACCTCAGCCCATTCTTTTCCTACACTCAGTGGGGACAAGAAGTAGATGGCCTTGTCCTAGTAAGACATTTTTTGTTGTCCCTTAAGTTCGTTATCTACCTTTCGCTTATATAGATTGAGATTGGGAGGTGGATAACTTGCTTTAGGTTGACTTGCCTATGCCTTACTAGTCTTTTTCATTTTCTTTTAGTTTTCTTGCATGTGCATAATGTGATCCCCCGTGATGTTTTTTTTAATGTTCCTCTCTTTATGTTCATTCCTCTATTTGTACCTTCATTCTTCTATATGTCATATACTTTTTCCTTTTCATTTCTCTTTTCTTTGCCTTTCATTTTTCTTTTTTGTCTTATGTTTTCCTTTTGGGGATGACACAAGGTGTCGAGACACCCTATGTCTCTTCCATGTTGACCAAAAATATTTTTTATTTCATTTCCTTTTTGTCTTGTGTTTTCCTTTTGGGGATGATGCAAGGTGTTGAGACACCTTGTGTCTCTTCCATGTTGACCGAAAATATTTTTCATTTTATTTTCCTTTTGGGATGATGGAAGACATTGAAACACCCTATGTCTCTTCCATGTTGACCCAAAAGGCTTTCTTTTTCTTTGTTTTCACTCTCTGTGTGTCATTCTTCTAGTTCTATGTGTATTTGGGGAATGATGACAGTTCCGAGCTCTCTAATATTATTGTAGCAAAGACAGATACTAACCCTGAATCCATAGATCCCTTTTGTGTTCTAGGGGGAAACCATCTTTTCCTTTTTTATCTTTTAGCTACTTTAAAGTAATTTCTCACAGCATGGTGTTAGCAATTTCTTTAAAGTGGGGGCATACATTGGCATTATTTTGGAATGATTTCACTTGCATTTTTTTTCCTTTTCATGTTCTTCAATGCAATTTTATTATTTCACATGATGTGTTTTCCTCTTTGTGGTGAAATTGGGAGTAATATCCTTCAAGAGTGTGACTATCTTAGCATATTATATTCCCCTTAGTGGTGATGCGATGCATTGCATCCCTTAAGTGGTGAATCTTTTATCCTTTGATCGGTCTCCTCTTGGAGACATTAGGAATGATGTCGCCTAAGAGTAAGATCTCACATGAACTAAGAAAAATCCCTTTGAACATCCCTCTTTCTTGTTGCATTTTTGTACCTTATTAAAGTCATGGAGTTATGGCTTTGATATGGTCCCCTAGGGCTCACCCAGTGAACACTTAGCTTCACTAGCCCTTGTGAGCATGCATTTTTGTACCTTATTAAAGTCATGGAGGTATGACTTTGATATGGTCCCCTGGGGCTCACCTAGTGAACACCTAGCTTCACTAGCCCTTGTGAGCATGCATTTTTGTACCTTATTAAAGTCATGGAGGTATGGCTTTGATATGGTCCCTTGGGGCTCACCTAGTGGATACCTAGCTTCACTATCCCTTGTGAGTGTGTGTTTTTGTTTGCATAGTGGACAACACGTTCCACTTGTAAACCTTTTTGGTCAAATAGCCTACACCTAATCCAACGTGTTGGATGGCTAGTTGAAGCTTGATCTATTGTAGTCTTCCTTTTTCCTCTTTCTTTTTTCCTTTCTCTTGTCTTTGATGGTGTATGTTTGTGACCTGGTTATGGCTTATGTACCATAGAAAAATGGATCATTGACATTTTCATGGTTATTTAGGTCTTTCTCTTATGATGTTTGACTTATCTTACTTTGATTTAATGTTGTAATGTAACTTAAGCATTCACATTAGGTCCTAAATATTCAAATTATGACATCTTGTGAAGGTGTTGTGATGTGTTATAACACATTTCTACACTTTTCTAGACTCTTATCATTACAATTCACCAAAAAATCACCTTTTAATCCTTTATCAAGTCCTATTTCAAAGTGTTGTAAAGTATTGTAACAAGATTTCACGCTTTTCTAGGCTTGTTATCACTATTTACACCTTTCTTATGCTTTATTTGACCCCTTTATGCACTCATAAGACTTAATTAAGTGTATTTTTAAATGTAAACCTAAAAAAGAACATTAAATGCAAGTTAATTCCTAACACCGATTTACAAGCCTAAGGTGGAAACCATTCGCCATGGGTAGTGAATGAGTCCCTCTTGGCTCCAAATTCAAAATAATTCAAAATTCCTTTCAGGTTTTTATTCAAAAATACCTTATGGTGGCTTGTGATGACGTATTATTGGGTTATTAGGGCATAAGTGTGTATAAATAAGTGCTTTTCTATTCCATTTAACCCCCATTCATTCAAGCATTCTTCAAGTTCACTCATTCACTAGTTCATTCAATTACATTTAAGCATCATTCAATCAAGCAAACATCAAGCATCTTGGAGTAGCCATTGACATATCTTCAAACTTCTTCAACAAATTTTTTTGGTGAGTTTAGGAAATTTGCATGTTGTTTATTCATCATTCCTTTCTCATCTCATTTCATTTCTTTATTAAGGGTTTGATTACCAAAGTGGGATTTGACCAAGGAAAATCCCTATACTCTAACCCTTAACATTTTTTCCCCTTTTGCATGTGTGTTTGAAGACTTTTGTATGCAGATTTGTCAAGAAATTAGGTGTTGAAAAGTGGACAAGAAGTGAACAAAGTGTTTCAAGTCAACTAAACCCTATTTCAAGCTTGGAGACAACCTACAATCAATTTTCTACAGATTTGACTCCGTCAACCTGACAAGAAGACAAGTGCAGATCTAGAGCTACAAGATTGACCTTTGATTTTACAAAATTTTGGAGGATTGATTCGCCATCAGTGGTGAATGAGTCCCACCTAAGGGTTGAATTTTTTTTTTTTTCATAATCCAGTTCCCCATTGTCAGAAAGCAGTTTTAGGTGTTTTTGTCAGTAGCAAGACTGATTCGCCATTTGTGGCAAATGAGTCCCACTAGTGATTTACAGTGATTTTTGCCAATTTTTAGAGCCTTCCAGATTCAAAATCCAATGCCCAGGTGCACTCTATTCAACCTCTTTTAGTTTGTTTGTGTTTGTTCATGTTTTAGTCCATTCTTACATATTGTTGTGGCTTTAGCACACACACCCTGTTCGAAACAGGGACCCTCTTTCTTTTTGCCTCATTGGGTCACTTTTGTCCCTGCCTTGTTTTGTGTCATGGGTGGCTAGTGAGCTTTAGAGAAGTCATCTTGAGTTGGCCATGTTTCTCCACCCTCGCATTTTCAAGGCTTTAAGCCTTTACAGAGTTCCCTTGGCTATTTTCCTTTACTCTTTAGAACTAGCATCCCTAGAGAAGCGCGGATCCGCCCAACTGGGCCACCCCATGTGAGTTTCCTTCACTCCCTAGCTATTCCAAATGACCTTCATCTAGTGACCTTCTAGTATTTTGGACGCGCCTCTCTGATCATCATTTTCATTGCCAAACCTAGAGTGGCTAGCTGCTTGCTATCGTCTGCCTAGCAAACTCTACCATTTTCAAAGCTGATTGTTCACCAACCTCGAGTGCCTCTATACGATCATTAATGAGGGGAATTAAATGATGATAAATCTATAAATAGCCCTTTTGAACTATCATTTTCACTTGTCAGGATTTGAGAAACAAGTCAAAGATCCCTGCCAATGTCGTTGTCGCAGCCACCAAGCTCCATCACCTCTTTGAAGCCTTTGATAGCTATTGGTTCATTCATCTCCGTCGGGATTAATAGGTTAGTCGTTCGCCACGTGCCATTTCAATTTTTCTTCAAATTCCATGAAAACTTGTTAAATCTTTAAAAGAAAGCTTTAAAACTAACTAAAGTAGACCTCAGTGAACAAAACCCATGTCTTAGAATTTCAAAATTTGTTGAAAATCCTTTGCAGGCCACGTGTAGAACCCAACCCTATCATGGTCATTCTTGAACCAGGGCATCCATGCCTTACGGAACCACAACTAGACCATTGCCATCACCATCCCTTTGAAAATATTTAAAACTTGAAATAGTGAATTCGACCACCAGGTCTGCCCTCGTGGGAGGGCACCTTTAATTGGTTGTCACGAACTCAGCTAAAAATCATGAACCCTAACAGAGAAACTTCAACCCCATCAAATCCATAAAAGTGGGTTTCTGTCTATAGAATTCCCTTGGGGCTTTGCCATTCCAAGTGACCATCTGAACCCATCTTCCCAACACACGAACCCTGCCCCATTGACCGTTAGTGAAGCCCAACCTTTCCAAAATGTCCAAGTACCGGTCCATTACAGAGGTTTTCTTGTGGACCACTATCTATGGATTTTTGCCTTAGTTTTGCCATTTAAAATGTCTTACACAACTCGTCCCTCTGCCCATTGGGCTCCATAGCCTAATCCATCATCTCAACCCAAATCCAAGTGACCTTTTATTTAGGGCCAACCTTTGCAGGGTGCCGCTCCCTTTTTTCTGACGTCGTAACATCCACCCTTAAAGGTGAAATGCTCAAGCCTTTCCACCGATCGGGTCCCAACCTCTACATTGATGTTTGTTCCTCTAGGCTTTTAAATGACCAAGTGTAAACCTCTTTGTGGGCCCCTTCTTGTGGGCTTCCATCTGTGGGCCACTGTGGTGAGTTTTCCATCTTGAATGGCCCCTGATGACTGACCTTCTACCCTTTGGGTCCCAAGCCTGTTGTGTCTGCTTATATGCAAGAATGAAAATGATTAAGTGTTGAACCTTAAATGGGTCATTCCGCATGGGCAGCTACTAACGAAACTCCATCCTAGTCTCGCTGTTCCAAAATAGAAAATGATTCTTGTTGCCCAGCTACATGGGACCCGACCTCCCCATCTCCTTTGGACTGTCCAACGATAAGAGAATGATGCCTTGATCCCTTGCAAAACTGATGCCCTGTGTTTCTCTAGCAAGACTACCATCTGACCTCCGTCATTCCAAATGGATATGAACTAATTTCCACCAACACCTTCCAGCCATGATGACTTAAATTCCAAGTACACTGTGATGCCATCCTTCGTAGTTGTGGGTCCTACATGGTGGAATGTTTTCTGTAGGACTCCATCTTGCTAGTGCTGTTTTTGATGGTGGAGCTCCAAACAACCAAGTCACTTCTTACTTTCACCTGCCTTGGATCCACATGACCCAAAAGTGACCTTAATTCTTTCCAAACTTCAAATTGACTTTGACCCACGTGCCAAAATGGTTCTTCCTCCTTAGTGGACCCCACACAATAACCAAACCTTAAGACAGGTGGGGACATGCGGGCCACTGTGCCCTAATTGTCGTCCCTTCTACAACCACTTTAGAACAACTACCAACATAGGGAAGTCTGCACCCTTGGGCCCGAATTGTTGTAACTCCCTCCTATAAAAGGTTAATGTCAATCTAAAAGAGATGTTAGGATCTTCAAGCAATGAATTATCTGATCTAATGTTGTTTTGTAGGATTTTGGCTAACTTCCCATTGTTTTATGCTTGAATGTTTTTATTGCTCTCCCACCCATAAGATATATGGAACCAAGTGCAAGACCTTCGAAGGAGGCCATGGAGAAGGACAAGGGAAAGAAGTTAGCCAAAGCACCTCGGGGAAAAGAGGATAAAGATCAAATGAAGTACAAGTTCCAAGGGGAACCCCTCAACTCCAAGGTCACCACAGATTGGAAGGAGATCTCAGATACAAATATCAAACACATAGATATTCATGAGTTCAAGCAAAGGGTCTAGATAAGCCCCATGACAAAAAATGCCAAGAAGATTAGAAAATGTGGGCTGGAAAAAGCTATTGGTTTCTCACCTACTCTCGTTGCTCCTGAGCTTGTGATCACTTATAGGGAGGCCTATCAAGAGGATAGGAAAAGAATTGTGGACCAAGACGGGAATGTATTGGCTGACCTATTTTCCAAATCAATAGGGAAGACTTTTCATATCCCTACATTCAGTGAGATGGAGGAAGCATCCAAAGAAGATGCCAAGGAGATGTGGGATGTAGACCCCCTCAAGTGCAAAAAGATCATCAATCAGTACTATTTAAAAGAGAAGAGGGGTAGTGCAGCTAAATTACCCCAAGAGCTCTTCTGCAGTGACTTCTACGAGGATTACCATGACTTGGTACCCCTATTAAGTAGAGCTATGGGTCTTCTGACCACAACCTAATTCTAGGAGTGGATGTTATATTTCATGGAAGAGATCCTCTGAGGAAAAACCAAGTTCTATTGGGTAGGAATAATTAGTAATTGCCATCATGAGCAGTTTGTGGCTATGAAAAAGACCTCACGATTTTACATGACATCTTACCTTGTTTATTTACTGGCTGACCGGATGCAATACAAAGGCTTGTTTAGGGCTTCGGATGAGGGTCCGGGCAGGGAATTAAAGGTATATGATAGGTACCCTTACCTCCAATACAAGAATTTGAAGAAAGACTACTGCAGAGTCAATGATGCCTTCATAGGCCATGTTATCAGACTGCTTGGGGGTGACTTCGAAAGAAGGGTCTCACATAGTGTTAATGCTTTCCTCCATCGGGCCGACTTCTTGTTCATACGATTTCCAAAGTTTACCTATATTTGAGCTAAAGTTTTCTTAGAGAAACCATACAAGCTGCCCCAGTACCTGAATGACTGGATAATATTGTTGGAGCTCTCTCGAAAGCTGCAGTGCACACACGTCCTCTTAAGCAACAAGCATAAGGAAGGGATTCCCTATCCCCTCTCCTTCAGCCAAGGCATGTATGAAATGCACACATCCCAATGTGTAGACCATTCAAATAAAGAACTTGTGGAATATAACCTAGAGTTCCACACTGCCCAGTCATGGATGGACCCCTATGGAAAGCTTAGGAAGATGGTCAAGCTGGAACACACCCATATACACGATGTTAAGGAATTTTGGGCCAAATGCAAGGATGATAGAGAAGTGTGAATGATGAACTACATGCACATGATGATGTACTTTGTCAAGAAGGTTAGATCAAGGTAATTGAGGCAAGAACCAAAGAATGCATCGACAGGCAGATCTCCCAATTGAAGCTACAAGTAGTCACCCTGACATATGGGGAACTTGAAGATGAACCAAGAAGTGAGACCGATAGTGGGACAATTGCTACCCCGACTGGAGAAACTTTGAAATATCCTCCTACCACTAGGTTGAGAAAGAGAAAAGAGACAGTTGAATGATAGCCTAAACATAGGGTGTACTCGAGAAAAGCCTCGAAGGGTGAACCCTCCAAGAAGCCAAAGACATCAGGCAGTTTCATAGAAATTCCCACCATTCATGAGGACCCAGTCCATGAAGGAGAAGAACAAGAGGCTGAGAAACCAAAGTCTCCACTTGCTGCATCCACTCTCGCAACCACCACTACTACTAACATTGCCACCATTGATGTCCCACTGCCTACTTCTCAGGTGATGGTTGCCACTTCTCCGCCTATGATGGATATCTCAGCCCACCTTGATTCCACCCCACCTGAAGCGGTGAGAAAGAGAAGAAAAAAAGAAATGGAAGAGGAGGAAGATGACTACCATGAGCACCCTGAGTACCAACACCTAGTAATTGATAAAATGGTGCATGAAGGAGAGGAGGAAGAAACACAGTCATCTGAGGAAGACATTGAGGAGCTAGGTACCAAGTATATTGTGGAAACCTTTGACCCTGACCTCGAGGAGGAGCTAGCTCAAAAAATCAAGAATGTTGGAGAAGAAGTAGAGAAGCAGCATTTTGATGAGGAGAAGAATGTAGAAGAGGAAATAGAGGACATTGAACCATCAACTAGGAAAATAAATAAAAGGCACCAAGCATGATAAGGAGGTTCCTCTATCAAAAGAGCAAGAAGAAGGCCTCAAGCATGATGAAGAGGGGTTGCCTCATCATGAAGAAGAGGAAACGAAAGAAGAAGATAAACTTGAGGAAGAGACTGAAGCCCAAAAGAGCCCAGAAATGGAACATCATGAAGAACATGGGTATGACCAAGAAGAAGAAGAGAAAATCATTGAAGGGGAGGACAGCCCCAAAGAACATGCAGTTGCTAAATCCACAGGAAAGGAAACAATATTCATCCAGGATTTTGATGAAGAAGAAGGAGAGAGGATGAAACAAGAGGCTTTGGGAAACAAAGAAATTGAAATCCAACATGCCCGCGAAGAAGAAGGTGATCATGAATCACTAAAAGGAGAACCTCAGATGCCTGAATGGCTTGAGAAAAAATTGGAGAAGAAAACCCCAGCCCTAAGGGACCCAAAGGCAAGGTCAAAGGCCATCTTGGCTCAAGCCCAAATGAGCACAAAGAAGGAAATGAAGCCAAAGGTCAGATATCATCTGACAATGGATGCATTAGGATCTAGAATAGTGTAGATAGCCACCCCAGTTGTGGGAGAAGAAGGGGTAAGTTATAATATTTCTACTAATGATCTAGGAACGACCATGAGAGAAGAAAATCAATCATCTCCAAGGATCATTTGCCACTATTGTGCACCAGATGCATAAGGATAAGACTTCCAAGGAGGAGTTAAAAGCACAAGTGGCAGATTTGACAGCTTACATTCAATAGTGGTCATCAGTTGAAGAGCTCCCCACCATGTCCTTGACACCACCGATATTGTTGTCTAAGGATCACATTGATAAGTTAGAGAAAAGAAAGAAATTGACAAAGGCCATAGAGGATTGGTTTTGGAAAGTCATCTATAATGGAAACATCAGCATAGGCCATGCTGCTAGGACAACAAACAAGTTTGTAGAGGTTCAAAAGATACTCAAAGGGATAAGGAAGTTTTGTACCAACTTCCCAAAGCTATATAGAATCACGTATCCTAAGCTTGAGGCTATTCTCAAGATACCTAATAAATCTTGGGAGAATGAGTTTGCTCTGGTAGAGGGTGACCATTGGCTCATGGAGACATTGAAGCAGAGCCTAGATCATAGAAAAGAAGTGTTGGAGAAAGTGCTTCTTGAAGTGGAGCTTGATCTCAATTGGGTCAAAGAAATCAGGATAGATTGTGGAGAATATTTGAGATTGATGACAAATCTTGATGTGCCTGCCAGTGAGCTAGACCTAGAGAAATTGAAGCCATACTTCCACAAGAAAATGGAGAACAGGACCGCAGATGCACTGAGGGCAAATTTTATAGGTTTTGTTGCATGAGCCTTCGCTCAATCCAAGCAGGTAGTAAAGAACACGCAGAAATGTTACAAAGACTGGGATTAGATTACAAGCAAATCAACAAAATTAAATTTCCAAGTGATCTAGTTGGATATATTAGAATGGAATTAGCTCTAGGCGTTGATCGTAAAGTTTGTGGAATACGCCACTATAAAGAAAAGTGAGGGAAATCCCATGATCGATGATGAGTTCCTCACCAAATAGCTACAGCAAAAGGATATCAACGAGAAGGAAAAAGAGCTACAATGTTGCTCACTAGAGGACAAAATAGGCTAAATGACAAGGATGTAATTTTAAATTGTAATATATTTGGGCATAGGTGAAACCCTAGTTTGTAGTGAATCTTGGCCATGCAATGAGATTAAATCTTGGCCATTCATTTTTATTTTTGGAAACTATAAATAGGGGGTCTCCTATCATTTTCAAGAGAGAGTTGAGTTATTGTAATGACATGCTGCTAGAATTTTAATAGAAATTCATTGAATTTGGTGGATTTTTGAGTTCCTTTGCATGTTTCATGATTCTTCTTCTCTTAGTTAGTGAATTTGAGTAGATTAACTTTGTTGTTCTATATGTTTTAGCTTACTTTAGTAGTTTAGTTAATGTTGTACAATGATACTAAAGAATTTTGTTGTGTGTTGGCAACCTTCCTTGTCCATACTTTTTGCTATTTATTGATGGTAAATAGCTATGTAAAGTTAGTCTGGGAATAAATTGAAAACTGCACTAAATTTCTATCTTTTATTCATGCTAATGGTGAATGAATGGTTGAAAATTTGTAGTCCTTAGAAGCATGCACTAGTTTCATGAGACTGTGAAGCAATCTGGTTAAGTGGAACTTAGTTTTGGGAAGGATGTCTGTAGTAGGGTCCTCCATTGTCATTGTTCATTGCTAGTTTCAGGTCTAGGAACTTTCTCTCTTCCCTACCCTTTTTTTTGTTTTTTAGAAGTGACTTTGAACAAGGTTCATTACACATTGTAAACCTAAATATGAAGTTGAAATAGGAGTTCTAGATTTTTTTTGAACCTACAGCGATCAAAAACCAACTTTCCCATCTTAATAACTCCATCAGAAGATCCAATTCCCACCGGCTTAACTTACGTAAGTCTACCCTATGATTGCCATCAAGATCACATCAAAACAACTGAGACATTCCTTGCAGGTCATGACCTGACACCCAAGAGATGTTGGGGTAATTTTTAGCAACTTGTTGTTGGAGATCACCTTTCAAGAGAGGTAGTGCCCCTGTGCACTGCCTATGTTGAGAAAGTGCTAAAACACTCATCAACAAAATTGGCGCTATAAGAAGGGCCCTTTTGAGTTAAGCTAGATCGAATCAGTTCATTCTCCCCTGAAATATTCCAAAGAGTTTTAAGGTCAACACCAAACAAAGGGGAATTTCAAGAACTACAGTCCCCTACAAGGGAAACAAGAACTAAAAGAGGGGATGCAGCCTCTTCTTCCTCCATTCCTTCCACTTCACCTTCATTTTCACCTCCCTCCTCCTTCCATTCACCCCACACTCATCATTCCTTTTATGTTTCTACCTCCTCCATTTAGCCATCTCAAACTACTTTCCAGTCGCTTGCTTCCCATAGCCAATTTGCTTCCCTAGCCCCTGCCTTCCAAGTCCAAGGTGCAGTTCCAACTACTGTTGCCCCTGTGTAGCCCCAAGTTCCTATTCAACAAAAAATACCACCTCTACCTCCCCTCATGGCTTGGCTAGGGAATAATACTTCTCCATTTTTTTTCAATTCCTACCATGACATGCCCAAGAAGCCAAAGAGATTTTGCATGAAGTTCAATCCTCAGGATCCACAAAGGATAGTGGAAGAGCACATCAAAATATTTCAAACAACACTAAAGGATATGTAGATCAATCATGAGGACGTGGCATGTAGAATCTTTCCTCATTCCTTGGGGGAAGAGGATTTTTATTAATACATCAATATACCAATGAGGATCATTACCACTTGGGACCTTTTGATGAATGCCTTCTTGAGGAAATACAAGATCCCGGTCAGCCCTTCAGAGTTGTACCAATAGTTCATGTCTATCCCCAGAGAGGTTAACGAGCCAATAGGCCCCTTCAATGATCAGTTTCACTGAGCATACTCGAGGTTACAAGATCCATATGTGCTCAATGATGCCACTATCTTTCTTGTCTACTATGCTGCCCTAGACAATCTCACTACAGCATTTGTGAAAAGAATGAACCCATGACTTGCCAGACTAGTGGACACTTATGTTGAGGCAATCAAAGCTAGAATGGACTTGGGACAAAATATTTCTAGTCGGTTGCCTTCCTTAGGGCGGGTCAGACATCCTATGTAGATTCAAGGTCTCAATCAAGGTCTCCAACACCATACGCCCCTTATGAACTAGGTGGCATAGTTTCCCATAGTTCCTCATTCGGGACAACCCATGAATTAGGTGCCTCCTATGCCTCATTACTTGCAGCCTCAACAACAACAAGCATATTTGCAATAGCCTCAAATGTTGTTATACCTACAAGGGCCCGAATTTCTACCTATTCAGCAAAACCAACCGACCACACAACCTATCTTTCTCCAAAATCAAATGTCGCAACCGAGCAATACAGAAAAGGATCAGTTGGATGAGCTAACAGAGATGGTCTGAAATATTTCCACAGAGATGACACACTTGAGAAATTAGAACAACCAACTACAAGCTTCTCAATGCAATATTCAAGCCAATCTCAACCAAGATAATAGGGATAACCGATATAGCAAGGATAACCAAGATAATAGGGATAATTGTGATGTAGGTACCTCATCTAGGAAAAATTATGAACAAGGGCAGAGTTCCAATTAGAATTATGAAAGGAGGCCCTTGCAGAGGCAGAACCAGATGTGGAATACAAGGCCAAACAATAAAGGTGTTCCTACCCCTCTTGACTAGCTGACCAACACAAAGAAGACAACTAGTGGAGTGTACCTCACCGAGGCTACCTTATCCGGATGGTGTCGGATTCATAAGACAAATAGACACTCTAAGTTGGATTGCCCCAAGTTCCTCATGATTGTGGAGATCTTCCAATTTAAAGTTCATAACACCATTGATAGTGCCGACTATTGAGATTTAGTCTCGTCTGAGCCATACGACTCCTCCTGTCTCGTGATCAATCAAGCTCCCTTTCTAAGAAGTGACAAAGACACACCAAAAATTGAGACCACCTCCCCAAAGAGCTAAGAAGTGAAAGAGGTAAGTAATGAAGAAACTCTATCTCAACTATTTAATTCAGTAGATAATGGTCTGGTAGATGAGGAGGAGTTCTGTGAGGATGAGGTCCAAATGCTTCATCAAAGAGAATCTCCATATTTCTTAAGAAATCAACAAGCAAGAGGAACTTTCACTACTTCCACTCCGCCCAATAACTTTAGCACCCCACCTGACCCTAATGCCAACAACAATCTAGTTTTTCCCCATGTGCTAGCACAATACTTTGATAAGAACAAACATCCAATTCCAATGCAAAAATAGCCAGCTAGCTCTTCCATAGGTAGAGCCTTTGAGGCTTAAATTGAGCAAATGGGTGAATATGTTGCTGAAGAATTCAAGAAGGTTAAAATCATCTTGTCTGCCTTTGAGTTACTCAAGGTACCTACAATTAGGCACACCTTATTTAGAGTTATTAATGGGAATCCTTCCTCCAAGGTGACACAAGAAATACCAGCTAAAAGAGTCTCTTTCAAAGATCCACCACATGAGCCAGTAATTCAAGAAATTGTAGGCAAGAAAAAGGATGTCCCTCCAAATAAGCAAATGGGAAAACATCCTGCTAAGGAGAAAAGTCAGGGAAAATCCAAGGAAAAGACAAATGAAAAGGATAAAGGTCAAGTGGACCAAGCCAACACACCCGTGGGACTCTTCCATGGGAGGTTGGAAACACCTCCTTTCCTTACTATTATCTGAGTGTTTGGGAAGAACCTGCATAATTGCCAAATTAAATTAGGATCATTAGCCAACGTCATTCCTTTGGCTATATGAAAAGTTCTTGGGATTGTCCTCACAACCTCAAGAAGAAAAGTAACCCAGTTGGAAAAAATAGAGGTGAATATTGTTGGAGAGATTAATCGTATCCCTATGCAAATTGCGGCAGATCCAAGGGTACAATAGATTATTGACATCCAAGTTGAGGATATTCTTGACACATATGGAATAATCCTGGGACATGACTTCACCCGAGCATTGAATGGGTATGCCACAACTAATTTCTCTCACATGTGGCTACCAAACTAGATTCGCATTGACCGAGAACCCCACATGAAGTTCATGATTACAGAGTACAACAATGTCAATGATGTGTTGTTTGTTGAAACTAAGTTGGGAAATTATTCTCCCATGGCATATCAGGAAGAATCAGAGCGTCAAGAAGAAGAGGTGGTTGAAGAAGTCTTCTTAGAACTATGCAGCCCTCCGGCCAACTTAGCCTATATGCCCCAAATCATCGAAATGTTGGTTGAATCCGATGGTGATGAAACATACGACGATGATAATTTGGGACTATTGGATGGATTCTAGGATTGCATGGAAAAATGTACACAAGATCAGCTAAGATTAGGGGCCATGATGAACTTCCAAGAGCTCTTCTTGCCTATTTGGTGCAGAGTACATAATGTTGGCCACTCAAAATTTGAGTGCTGCCTTTGTCAAATAGTAGTAGAACATGTCAAAGGACAAGTCACTCCTCAAAAGGACATGCTGATAGGGTAGCTTGCCTTTAATCATGCTGAACCAATGCCTACTCTGGAGGTTGTGGATGCAAGCATGCAGCCAAAAGGGAATGAACACATCATTGGCCCTAGAGTTAAGGAACCTTCCAAGTTCTGGATGTTGCACTTTGATGGATCTAAGTCCAAGTAGAGAGTGGAAGCCGGATTTGAACTCATCAGTACTATGGGTAAGACTTGCTTTTCTGCCCATAGACTCTAATTTGATTGTACCAACAATGTAGCAGAGTACAAAGAACTAGTCCATGGTCTCCTAATGGTTCTAAGGAAGAAGGTCAAAATGTTGCAAGTCTTTGGTGATTTAGAGTTGGTAGTGAAAAAAGTTAGAAATTATACTCCTTCCATTATAGAAGGCTTGCAAAATATATGCATAGAGTTTGGGATCTATTAGAGAGCCTAGATGCCTTTAATATCTAGTTGATACCTCACTCCCAAAACCATACTGCTGATGCCTTGGCTCAAGCAGCGAGCATGCCTCAACCACTTTCTTTGTCCAACCTCAAACGATTTACTATTGAGTTGACCTCCACTCCATCCATGCCAGATAATGTCACCCACTTCAAGGTGTTCAATGATATCAAGCACATATTGGAATTCATCACCAGTTCTAATGTATTTTCTACCCAAATAATTGATGAAACTAAGCCTGAAGAAGCTAAATTGGATATAGGAGTCATAAATCTCAAAACCAACACCATTCCATGAGATATGGTCCAACTAGAGTGTATATTTGAGCTAGATCAGATCCGAGACCAAGATCAGTAGGAAAAGAAGGGCTCCATCAACAATCAGTGCCACACTCACAACCTTGGGACAATCAAGGAGGTTAAAAATGTGTTTATTGGTAAAGTCTACATGTCTAATGAAAGAAAAGGAATCATTGATGCTTTGCGGAAGTATCATGATGTAGTGGCATGGAGCTATGAAGATTTGAAGATGTATGATACCTCCATCATCATGCACACTATTCCTCTTAGACCAGATATCCAACCATTTTGACAACAACAATGTCCCATCAATGCACTGCTAGAGCCCATCATTTATAAAGAAGTGCAAAATTTGTTATCAGCCAGAATCATCTTTCCAATCAGGCACTCCACATGGGTGGATAATTTGGTCCTGGTTAGGAAGAAGAACGAAGAAATCAGATTGTGCGTGGACTTCTGCAACCTGAACAGAGCTTCAAAGAAGGACAACTATCTAGTGCCTTCATTGGATGAGGTATTGTAGATTGTTAATGGATCACAGATGATGTCCTTCCTTGATGGGTACTTCAGATACAATCAAGTGATGGTACAGTATGAAGATCAACACAAAACAATGTTCACCACCAAGTGGGGAACATTTGCATATAGGAGAATGTTGTTCAGACTCATTAACATCAGTGCCACCTTCTAGCATGCAACAGATATAGCCTTCAAAGATCTGATTGAAAAGTGTATAATCATCTACATGGATGATTTGACCATGTTCTCAAAGAAGTGGAATGATCATGTCTCTAATCTATGCAAATTTTTTCAAAGGTGTAGAGAATTTGGGGTTTCTCTCAATCCGAAGAAATGCATCTTCGAAGTCACTGAAGGAAAGCTCCTTGGGCATGTTATTTCAGAATGAGGAATATCTATAGATCCTAAGTGCATTTAGTCCCTCTTGAAAATACAATTGCTAGGCAACAAGAAAGAGTTGAAATATTTCTTTGGAAAGATAAATTTCATCTGCAAATTTATTACAAGCTTTTCTAAAATCATCAATCTACTCAATGCAACGTTGAAGCAGGATGCAAAAATTGAGTGGACCCCAGAAGCAAAGTAGGCCTTTGAAGAATTCAAGAAAGCTATTGCTGAGGCTCCCATGCCCGTTAGCCATGATTATTTGAAACCATTCTATATTTATTCATTTGCTTTAGATTATTCATGCGCCAACATTTTAACATAGAAAGACGACGAAGGCAACAAGCACCCAATTGCTTTCATGAGCGATCCATTGAAGGATGTTGAACTAAGACATCACAACATAGAAAAGAAGGAATATTTCCTCATTATAGGATTCAAGAAGTTCAGGCATTACATCATACAGAACAAGATAGTCGCCATTGTGCTTGATCCGCTAGTAAATATATTGTTGATGCAAAATGAGTTGGGTGAAAGAAGAGAAAAATGAGTCACCTTGATGCAAGAATATGACATGGAGATTCAGCTGATGAAATTGGTAAGAGGATAGGCCCTCACTTGGATGACAACTAAAACAACAGTTGAGGCAGGACCCGAGCTCACAGTTCAGTAGTATCAGCTCAGGGATGTTTCCTTGGGGGAATGGTACGACAACATCATCTATTGCTTGTTGAATAGCAAGTTCCCTCCTCGCTTATAGGGAGTTCAAAAACGTGCCCTCAGAATGAAAAGCAGTAGCTATATGTTGTAAGGATCTATCCTTTAAAAAATAAATCATGAGGGAGTGTACCTTCGGTGTCTCGAAAAAGAAGAAGTGGGGCAGGTCTTGAAAGAATTTCATGACAAATTCAGCACCGGTCATGGATCTAGTCTTTCAACCATGCATCAGATCCTATGAGTGGTTTACTATTGGATGACTATCTTCAAGGATTCCCATAGCCACGTTCACACATGCCACATTTTCTAGACTGCAGCAACCAAAGAAAGGAACATTGTTGTCCCACTGCAGCTAGTCTTGGAGGTAAGACTGTTCACGCAATGGGGTCTTGACTTCATCGGTCTGGTAAGCCCACCATCATCTATGGGACACAGGTACATTTTAACTGCCTCCAATTATTGTACTAGATGGACATAAGCTATTTCTTGTAGGCAATGCACAATAGAGGTAGTTGTTAACTTTCTTCAAAGTTTTATTATAAATCATTTTGGCTGCCCCTATGCTTTAGTATGTGATAATGGTTCAGCCTTTGCCTCACTTAAATTTTCTAGTTGGGATTTTGACTATGGGATTGCCCTTAAGTTTTCATCTAATTACTACCCACAAGGCAATGGCCTAGCAGAATCTACTAACAAGAATCTCATTACGGTGATCAAAAAATTGCTTGATAAGAATCCTAAGGACTGGCATACCCATCTTCCCTTTTCCCTTTGGGCAGATCACACACACCACAAGGCTACCTTGGGTGATTCCCCTTTCCACCTCATCTATGGCCTAGAGCTTGTTTTCCCGATTCACTTGAAAATACCCACCCTCTAATTCATCAATACCTTTTATAAAGAAGGGGATCAAAGAGAAGCTCGCTTAGCTAAGCTACTACACTTAGAAGAAGTGTGTGACCGTGCCATTGAATTTTTTTCCAAGCACTAGGGCATGGTCAAAAGATGGTTCGATTGATGAGCCAAAGTCAAGGCCTTTAGAATTGTTGATTTAGTCCTGTGTTGGGAAAAGGCCCATGAGAAGAAAGGGGGACATGACAAATTGGACAAGCTCTGGCTTGGCCCCTTTTAGATTGCTAAAATCCTCAAAGATAATTCTTTTCACCTCAAGACCTTAACCGGTGAAGATGTCCCATTGCCTGTAAATAGGAAACACCTTAAGCATTATTTCCAAACTTGAGCTCTTTTGAGCTGCTCCTGTAAATATCTGTATATAGGTTAGTTTACGTTGCTTTTGGTTTGCTTTGTCTCATTGCTTCATGTTGCTTTTGTTTTTTCTCATTTCCTGGCCGCTTTTTTGTTGCAGAGGGTGTCTCTGTGTTCTTGATGCAGTGGTCATGATCGCTCAATGAATGGTCCACCTTTGTTGCCCACTCTTAGTGTTCTCTGGATAATTATTCGCTCTTAATCATTGGTCTCTGATTGTTGCTATGGAGCAGTTTCTTTATTTGAACTCACACTTGACCTAGAACTCAACCCTTTATTGAATCCTTTCACACTCATCTCGGATCCTACACAAAATACACTAATTATTTTTTAGGAACTATATAATGGCCGTTATGAAAGCAAGGCAAGTAAGAAAATATTTAATCTTCTTCAGTGACCACTACGGTTCCAAGTCCTCCATAAACTTCAATGCTTACATGGTTGAGCAAAAGAATTAATATCAAAAGAAAGAAATAAAATGTCAAAAATCAAGCAACCATGTGGGTGTGTAGACAACTCTGTCGGGACTATGGACGCTTGGCTAGCAATAGAGCAATGTTCATGTAATTATAGAGACAAATCTATCGAGGCTATGGATGTTTTACTGGCAATGGGGCAATGTCTAGATTACTTTTGGAGCCAGGTGATTAATGTAGCTTGCTTACCTGAGGAGGAAATAAATTCAATATTTACACACACTTTTGAGATGCTTTTGTGATTTGATTTAGTTAAGGTTTTTTTTCTCTCTCGAGCCTCTTAGTTCACCTATGGAAACGGGCTTCTGGTCTATGAAACCAGGGATTCTAGGTTCTAAATGAACACTTATCCTTAGAACGCTCAAAAGTGTTCTTCAATAGAGTTTCCATTTGTTGTGCCTTTAGCACACACACCCCATTTGGAATGGGGATCCTCTTTCTTTTCACCTCGTCGGATCGCTTTTGTCACAACCTTATTTTGCATCGCCCTTGTTTTGTGTCCTGGGTGGTCAATGAGCTTTAGAGAAGTCATCTTGAGTTGGCCATGTTTCTCCACCCTCAATTTTTCAAGGCTTTAAACCTTTGCGGAGTTCCCTTAGTTGTTTTCCTTTACTCTTTAGAACTGGTGTCCTTGAAGAAGTGCGGGTCCACCCAACCAGACCACCCCATGTGGGTTTCCTTCAATCCACGACCATTCCAAATGGCCTTCATCCAGTGACCTTCCGCTATTCAGGACCCACCTTTCTGATCCCTATTTTCATTGCCAAACCCCAAGCAACTAACTACTTGTTGTCGTCTTCCTAGCGAACTCCACCATTCCCATGGTTGTTTTCAAAAATGACTATTCACCAACCTCGAGTGCCTCCATATGATCATTAATGAGGAACATTAAATGATGGAAAATCTATCAATAGACCTTTTGAACTATCATTTTCACTTGTCAAGATTTTAGAAACAAGTTAGAGAGCCTTGCCAACTCCGCTGTTGCACCCACTAGGCTCCATCGCCACTTTGAAGCCTTTGATAGCTATTGGTTCATTCATCTTCATCAGGATTAACATGTCGGTCATCTGTCATGTTTCCATTTCAAGTTTTCTTCAAATTCCATGAAAATTTGTTAAATCTTTAAAAAAATATTTAAAACTAACTAAAGTAGACCTTAACAAACAAAACCCACCTCTTAGAATCTCAAAATCTATTGAAAATCCTTCATGGGCCGCATACGGAACCCAACCCCATTGTCGTCATTCATGAACCAGGGCATCCATGCCTTGCGGACCCGTAACCAGACCATCACCATCACCATCCCTTTGAAAATATTTAAAACTTGTAACGGAAAATTCCACCACCGGGTCCACCCTCACGGGAGGGCACCCCTAATCAGTCATCCCAAACTCAGCTAAAAATCATGAACCCTAATGGAGAACCTTTGACCCCATCGGATCCACAAAAGCGGGTTTCTATCTATAGAATGCGCTTGGGGCTTTGTCGTTCCAAGAGAACATCTCACCCCATCTTCCTGACACGCAAAACCTACCTTGTTGACCACCAATCAAGCCCAACCTTGATAAAATGTCCAAGTACCGATCCATTGTGGAGGGTTTCCTATGGACCACCGTCTACAGATTTCTGCCTTAGTTTCACCATTTGAAATGGCTTACGCGACCTGTCCCTTTTCCCATCAAGCTTCGTAGCTTGATCCACCATCTCAATGCAAATCCAAGTCATATTTTCTTTCAGACCGACCTTTGCGGGGCACCGCTCCCTTTTTTCTTATGTTGCAACATCCACCCTTAATGGTGAAATGCTCAAGCCTTTCTGATGATTGGGTTTCGACCTCTACACTACTGTCTATTCCTCTAGGCTTTTAAATGACCAAGTGTTAACCTCTTTGCCGGCTCCTCCTCATGCAATTTTGTCCGTAGGCCACTGTGGTGAGTTTGTCGCCCTTAACGACCCTTGATGACTGACCTTCCGCCCTTCTGGTCTCGAGCCCATTGTGTCCACTTGTATGCAAGGATGAAAATGATTAAGTGTTGAACCTTAAATGGGTTGTCCCCCATGGGCAGTCGATAGCAGAACTTCATCCTGGTCTCATTGTTCCCAAACAAAAAATGATTCCTGTCGGCCCGCTACATGGGACCCTACCCCCCCATCTCCTTCGGAATGTACAATGATAATATAATGATGCCTTGAGCCCTTACAGATTGGATGTTGCAGGTTTCTTCTTCCAGACCGTTGTTTGACCATCACTGTTCCAAATGGCTATGATGTAACGTCCACCCACACCTTCGAGCGCGAGGTGAGTTAAACGCAAAGTGCACTATGATGCCATCCTCCATAGTTGCAGGTCCCGCATGGCGAAATGCTGCATGTGGGATTTCGTCTTGCCAGTGCCATTTTTGATAGTGAAGCTCCAAACAACCAAGTCACTACCTGCTTCTGCCTGTCTTGGACCCACATGACCCAAAAGTGACCTTAATGCCTTCCAAACTTTAAATTGACTTTGACCCACATGCAAAATGGTTCTTCCTCCTCAATGGACCCCACACAATGACCAAATGTTAAGGCGATTGGGGATATGCAAGTGGTCATTCCCTGATTGTCATCCCTTATGCAACTGCTTCAGAATAGCCACCAGCCCAGGGAAGTCCGCACCCCTGGGCCCAAATTGTTGTAACTCCCTCTTGTGAAAGGTTAATGTCAATCTGAAAGAGATTTTAGGATATTTAAGCGATGAATTATATGATCTAACATTTTTTTGCAATATTTTAACTAACTTTCTGATTGTTTTATGCTTGAATGTGTTTATTGCTCTCCCACCCGCAGAATATATGGAACCAGGTGTAGAACCTTTGGAGGCGGTCATGGGGAAAGACAAGGGAAAGAAGTCAGCCAAAGCACCCTAGGGAAAAAAGGATAAAGATCAAATGAAGTACAAGTTCCAAGGGGAAACCCTCAACTCCAAGGTCACCACGGATTGGAAGGAGATAACAGACACAAATATCAGACACATAGATATTGATGAGTTCAAGCAAAGGGTTTGGATCAGCCCCACGATAGAAAATTCCAGGAAGATTAGAAGTAGTTGGCTGGCCAAAGCTATTGGTTTCTGACCCACTTTCATTGCTCTTGAGCTTGTGATGGCTTGTAGGGAGGCCTATAATGAGGATACAAAAAGAATTGTGGACTAAGACAAGAATGTATTGGATGACCTATCCGCGAAATCAATAGGGAATACTTTTCATATCCCTACATTCAACGAGATGGAGGAAGCATCCAAAGAAGATGACAAGGAGATGTGGGATGCAAACTCGCTCAAGTGCAAAAAGATCATCAATCAGACTGGTTAAAAGAGAAGAGGGGTAGTGTAGCTAACGTACCCCAAGAGCTCTTCCACAATGACTTCTACGAGGATTACAATGACTTGGTAACCCTATTGAGCATAGTTATGGGTATTTCAACCGCAACCTACTTCTAGGAGTGGATGTTTTATTTCATGGAAGAGATCCTCTAAGGAAAAACCAAGTTCTACTAGGTAGGAATAATTACTAATTACCTGCACGAGCAATTTGTGGCTGTGAGAAAGACCTCACGATTTTACATGACATCTTACCTTGTTTATTTACTGGCTAACTAAATGCAATATAGAGGCTTGTTTAGGGCTCAGGATGAGGCTCCAGGCATGGAATTAAAGGTCTATGATAGGTACCCTCAGCTCCAATATAGGAATTTCAAGAAAGACTACTGCAGATTTAATGATGCCTTCATAGGCCATGTTATCAGACTGCTTGGGATTGACTTTGAAAGAAGGGTCTCACATAGCGCTAATGCTTTCCTCCACTAGTTTGACTTCTTGTTCATACAATTTCTGAAGTTTACCTATATTTGAGCCAAACGTTTCTTAGAGAAACCATAGAAGCTGCCCTAGTACCTAAATGACCAGATAATATTGTTGGAGCTCTTTCGGCAACTACAGCGCGAACACACCCTCTTAAGCAGCAAGCATAAGGCATGTATTCCCTATCCCCTCTCCTTCAACCAAGGGATATATGAAATCCAGACATCCCACTGTGCAAACCATTCAGATAAATAACTTATGGAATATAACCTAAAGTTCCACACTGCTCAGTTCCGGATGGACCCCCACGACAAGCTAAGGAAGATGTTCGGGCTGGAACACACCCATATACATGATGTTGAGGACTTTTAGGCCAATTGCAAGGATGAAAAAGAAGAGCGAATGAGGCACTACATGCGCATGACAACGTACTTTTTCAAGGTCAACTTGTTCCCTATGCCACACCAAATAATGGAGGATATAAAGTGATTGATCCTCGATACAGTGTAGTTGCCAATCTCCCACTGCCGTTAATTAACTAGAATGAAGAAGAGGTCAATGACCTCAATATTCTAGTGAATCCAATTGAGGCAAGAACCAAAGAATGGATTGACGGGAAGATCACCCAATTGAGGTTACAAGGAGTCACCCTGACATATGGGAACTTGAAGACGAACTGGGAAGTGAGATCGATAATGGGATACCTGCTACCCCGACTAGAGAAACTTCTAAATCTCCTCTCACCACCAGATTGAGAAAGAGAAAAGAGATGGTTGAATGACAACCTAAACCCAGGGTGTAGTTGAGAAAAGCCTCGGAGGGTGAACCCTCCAAGAATCCAAAGACATCGGGCGATTTCATAGAAATTCCCACCATTCAGGAGGTCCTGCTCCATGAAGGAGAAGAACAAGAGGCCAAGCAACCAAAGTCCCCACCTAATACCTACATTCTCATATTCACCGCTGCTACTGACATTGCCACCACTACTACCCCACTACCTGCTTCTTAGGTGATGGTTGCCACTTCTCCGCCTGCAGTGGATATCTCAGTCCACCTTGGTTCCACCCCACCTACTATGCAGGTAATGATAATAGACTCCTCTACCACTACCTCTCCACTCTCCTCTTCCTCCATGTCTATGTCAACATCTTTTCCATTTACTATAGCAACAATGCCAATTCCCACTCTATCACTCCGAGAGGCCTTTACTCACCATATGTAGAATATCCCAATGAAGCTGTCTAGGGTATTAATGAACTTGGCCATACAAGTTTCCTTAGCACAGTTTGTTACAAACCTCCCCACTACTCCTCCTCCAATTGAGCCACCAGAACTGAAAGCAATAGTGCAAATATCAGAAGAATTGGAGCAACGAAAAAGATAAGTAACAAAAGAAATGGAAGAGGAGGTAGATGACTACCATGAGCACCCTGAGTACTCACACCTAGTAATTGATAAAGTGGTGCATGAAGGAGAGGAGGAAGAAACATAGTCATCTGAGGAAGACATTGAGGAGCTAGGTACTAAGTTTTTTGTGGAAACCTTTGACCCCGAGCTTGAGGAGGAGCTAGCTCAATAACTCAAGAATGTTGGAGAAGTAGAGAATCAACCTTCTAATGAGGAGAACGTAGAAGAGGAAATGGAGGAGGACACTAAACCACCAACTGGGAAACAAAATAAAGGTCTCGAGCATGATAAGGAGGTGCCTCTATCAAAAGAGCAAGAAGAAGGCCTCAAGCACAATGAAGAGGGGCCACCTCGACATGAAGAAGAGGAAGAGAAATAAGAAGATAAACTCGAGGAAGAGACTAAAGCCCAAAAGATCCCAAAAATCGAACATCATGAAGAACATAGGCATGATCAAGAAGAAGAGAAAATCACTGAAGGGGAGGACAACCCCAAAGAACATGTAGTTGTTGAATCCCCATGAAAGGAAACATTATCCATCTAGGATTCTAATGAAATAGAAGAAGGATGGAACACGAGGCTCTAGGAAATAAAGAAATTGAAATCGAACACACCAGTGAAGAAGAAGGTGATTATGAACCACCAAAAGGAGAATCTCAGATGCCTAAATGGCTTGATAAACAATTGGAGAAGAAAAATCCATCCTTGAGGGACCCAAAGGCAAGGTTGGAGGCCATCTTGCCTCATGCTCAAATAAGCACAAAGAAGGAAAAGAAGCCAAAGGTTAGATCTCATCTGACAATGGATGCATTAGGATCTAGAATAGTGTAGATATCCACCCCAGTTGTTGGAAAAGAATGGGTAAGTTATAATATTTCTACCCTTGATCTAGGAATGGTCACAAGAGAGCAAAAAATTGATCACCTCCAAGGATCCATTGCCACTATTGTGCACCAGATTCATAAGGATAAGACTTCCAAGGAGGAGTTAAAAGCACAAGTGGCAGATCTAATAGATTACATTCACCAATGGTCATTGGTTGAAGAGCTCCCCACCACATCGTCAGCACCAACATAATTGTTGTCCAAGGATCACATTGATAAGTTAGAGAAAAAAATGAATTGGACAAAGGCCACAAAGGATTGGTTCTAGCAAGTCCTCTATAATGGAAACACAAGCATGGGTCATGCTACTAGGATAGCAAATAAGTTCCTATAGGTGAAAAAGATACTCGAAGGGATAAAAAAGTCTTGCACCAACTTCCCAAAGATATATATAATCACATATCCTAAGCTTGAGGCTATTCTCAAGATACCTGATAAATCCTGGGAGAAGGAATTTTCTCTAGTAAAGGGTGACCATTGGCTCGTGGAGACATGGAAGCTGAGCCTAGATCATAGAAAAGAAGTGTTGGAGTGAGTGCTTCATGAAGTGGAGCTTGATCTCAATTGGGTCAAAGAAATAAGGACAGACTATGGAGAATATCTGAGATTGATGACAGATCTTGATGTGCCCACGAATGAGTTGGACCCAGAGAAATTTAAGCCATACTTTCACAAGAAAATGGAGAATGGGACCACAGATGCACTGACGACGGATTTCATGGGTTTTGCTGCACGATCCTTCACTTAATTCGAGCAGGTAGTAAAGAACACATAGAAATGTGACAAAGACTAGGATGAGATTACAAGTAAATCAAGGAATTTAAATTTCCAAGTGATCCTATCAGATATATTGGAATGGAATAAGCTTCAGGCATTGATCGTAAAGTTTGTGGAATACGCACTATAAAAAAAAGTGACGGAAATCCCATGAGCGATGATGAGTTCCTCACCAAATTGTTGCAGGAAAAAGAAATCAGCTAGAAGGAAAAAGAGCTATAGTCTTGATCACTAGAGGAAAAAATAGGCTAAATGAAAAGGATGTAATTTTAAATTGTAATATATTTGGGGGTAGGTGAAACCCTAGTTTGTAGTGAATCTTGGCCATTCATTTTTCTTTTTGGAGACTATAAATAGGGGGTCTCATCTCATTTTCAAGAGAGAGTTGAGTTGTTGTAATGACATGTTGCTTGAATTTTAATAGAAATTCATTGAATTTGGTGGATTCTTGAGTTCCTTTGCATGTTTCATGATTCTTCTTCTCTTAGTTAGTGAATTTGAGTAGATTAACTTTGTTGTTCTATATGTTTTAGCTTACTTTAGTAGTTTAGTTAATGTTGTGCATTGATACTAAAGAATTTTGTTGTGTGTTGGAAACCTTCCTTGTCCATACTTTTTGTTGTTTATTGATGGTAAATAGTTGTGCAAAGTTAGTCTAGGCATAAATTGAAATATGCACTAAATTTCTATCTTCTATTGATGCTAATGGTGAATGAATGGTTGAAAATCTGCAGTCCTTAGAAGCTTTCACTAGTTTCATGAGACTGTGAAGTAATCTGGTTAAGTAGAACTTAGTTTTGGGAAGGATGTCTGTAGTAGGGTCCTCCATTTTCACTGTTCATTGCTAGTTTCAGGTCTAGGAACTTTCTCTCTTCCCTGCCCTTTTTTCCTTTTTTTAGAAGTGACTTTGAACAAGGTTTATTAGACATTGTAAAGCTAAATTTTGAAGTTGAAATAGGAGTTCTAGACTTCTATTTGAACCTACAATGATGGTACACCTACTTTCCCATCTTAGGAACTCCATTGAAAGATCCAATGCTTCCCCAACTTAACTTAGATAAGTCTGCGCTGTGATTACCAGCAAGATCACATCGAAACAACTGAGACATTCCAAGCAGGTCATTACCTGACACCTGAGGGATGTTGGGGTAATTTTTAGCAACTTGTTGTTGTAGATCACCTTTTAAGAGAGGTAGTGCACCTATGCACTGCCCATGTTGAGAAAGTGTTAAGACACCCATCAACACATACCTCACTATGTTTTCAAACATTGCATATTTCATTAGTTTTGCATTCATAATCAGTCAAATTCATCACTTAGTTGCATTTAGATCATTAAATTTAGTCATAATTCTATCTTGCATTCCTTTATTTGAGTGAACCACCTCAATTTTATGGTTCTATCTGTCTCCTTTTAGGTGAAAGATCCTAAGAGTGCAAGAGAAGTCCATAGAACACCCCCAAAAATTGAGGGTTCATTTTGGTGAACTTGCATATTGAACACATTATCTTTATGATTTCAATTACATCTTGCATCCTAGGTTTCCTTTGCATCAACATTCAATTAGGTTTTCTTTTATTTTTGCATCCTAGGGTTTCTCAAATTGCATTAGTGAAAGAATCATATAAATTTCATTTTTGCATATCAAATCATTAAAAAATTGAAAATTTGCATTTGCATCCTCATTCTACATCTAAAAAGCATTGAAATCATTTTAAATTTTCTAAAAAACACAAAAAAATCTCGTACCTGGACTCATTTTCCACCCTAGGCGAATCAATCCAGCTACACATTTTGAACTGCATTTTCAGGAATTTTTTTGGTATTTTCTACATTACAATTTTTTTTAGTTACTTTCTATCATACTTTCCATATTTTATATTTTATACACTTTCTTTCATATTAGTTTACTTTTTTTCATTGTCATCATGGCTTTCTGCTTTAATAAATTTTGGAGTTCATTGAAATCCTTAGTAGACATGTCCAATTGTGCCTTTGGTTGTGATCCTCATGACCTTGAGATTCCTCATGCTCCTTCAACACCAAATGAATTTCCTCCTCATGTTGTAGACATCATTGGAGAAGATGATGATAGTATGGCCAAGTCCTTAAATTCATGCCTTGACAGCCTTGAAGCCAATGCAACGTTTTACCCATCCATGAAGTCACAAAATCTTCCTATTGATCCACCTCCTAACATGTTTGGTTATTTACATCCTGAAACTACTGAAGGACCTAATTTCCCTCCCATAGGTGGACCTAGTTCCTCTACACAACCGCATCCTCAACCATTTTATAATAACAAAGTTACAAACACACGAATCAACCTTGAATAAACATATGGAAAAAAGCTTTACTATCTTAACCGAACAAGGTTGTGACACAACAACTGAGCATAACATTCACCAAATTTTGGAACAAAGACCAACAGATGAAAACACAATAAGATTAGGATATAAATATCCTCCTCATGACAGCAAGCCTCCTTTTGAATATTGGAGACTTCAAGATGATGGTACAATGATCTTTGATTCTCTTCCTGACTTGACTATCCTCCTTCCATGTGAACAACCATTACTTGATTCTAATGATAAGGATGCTAGGATCCCCATGGGTCATCTTCCTCCTTCCATCCATGAAAAAGGAGAAACTAGTAAACTAAAAATGACCTTACAAATTGAAGAAACTAAAGTTTTCTCTCCATCCACCACCTCAATGTGAAAGGAGACTCCATATGCTCTTAAACATAGGCCTTATGCTCTTACCACTTTCAAACAAGTTGTTCATCCATCCTAAATATTCTAACATACCATATTGCAAATATCATCGTATTCTTGGACACCGAACTAATGAATGTTGGACATTGAAGGACATACTGAACAAGTATCACTTCACTAACACCGACTACTATCCTATCATCCCATAGTAAATTTTCTCACATTCCTTTTTATTTTTCTTTCCTTTAGTGTGCTTGTATGTGCATATCGTGTTCCCACGTAATGTGTGTTTGATGTTCACTCTCTTTGTGCACTTCCTCTATTTGTACCTCTATTCTTCTATATGTCGTACATTTTTCATTTTCTTTTTTTCTTTTCTTTTGAGTTTTCCTTTTGGGGATGGTGCAAAGTGTTGAGATGCCCTATGTCTCTTCCATGTTGACCCAAAAGGTCCCTTTTCCTTTTTTATCTTTTCTTATGTTTTTCCTTTTGGGGATGACGCAAGGCATTGAGATCGAAATGTCTCCTTCATGTTGATCCAAAAGCTTTTCCTTTTCTTTTTCCTTTTCATTTTCTTTTTGCTTGTGTTTTCCTTTTTGGGGATGATGCAAAGCATTGAGACTACAATGTCTCTTCCATGTTGACCCAAAACAGACTTTTTTTTTGTTTTGTTTTCTCTCTCTTTGTGTCATTCTTCCAATTCTATGTGCTTTGGGGAATGATGATAGTTCTAAGCTCTTTGATAAAAATATTGCAGCCATGAACATAATGACCCAAAATCCATAGATCCCTTATGTGTTTGGTGTGTTCCTTCTTGGGGGGAAACCTCCCTTTCTTTTGTTTTCTTTTTTGTTTACATGAAGAATCCTTGGAAACATATAACTTGGCATAGAGGCTTTCCAAGTTGGCTCTCATGTCTTGTTTTCTTTTTGCATTCTTTTTTTTTCCTTCGCTACTTTAAAGAGTAATTTCTTATAGAACAGTGTGTAGCAATTCCTTTAAAGTGGGGGACATACATTGGCATCATTTCATAGACATTCTTGGTTCTTAGTGTAGCCCTGTCACTTCATATGAGGCGTTTGTCACTTTTTGGATGAAATTGGGAGTGATTTCCTTCACAAGTGTGATCTATCTTATCATATTAAATTCTTCTTAGTGGCCTGATGTGACACATTGCATCCCCTACATTGTGAATATACTATTATTTGATTGGCCCTCTCTTGGAGACATTAGACACAATGTTCCCTAAGTGACAGACATTGCATGAACTTAACAAGATTCCTTTGAACATCTTTTACATTTTACATTTTTGCATTTTGCATCTTTTCCACCTTGCATAACACAACTTGCATGTCTATGGTACCATCCTTCTTGTTCATGAGTTCTAAGCATACGAAGCTTTGCTTGTCTCATGAAGCACGAACTGACATTTTCCTTTGTGGCATCTTGTTAAAGTTATTAGGATGTATAACTTTGATATGGTTGAGCAGGAAGCCCATTCCACGACACGACTTTCCCCATAGCCACCTATGTGTTTGTGAGTGCATACCAACTAGCGTATGTATTTCACCTTTTGGGTCTTCTCACCTGATAGACTGCCATGAGTTCTGTTGCCCCAGAGTGAGTATGCATTCTCTTTTTTGGACAAACAACCTAGATATGATCCACAACTAGTTGGACAAACAATCGAAGCTTGCTTTGAATATTCCTTTTCCTTTTTCCTTTCCCTTTTCTCTTTCTTTCACACTTGTATTCCTTTGTTCTTATATTTATTTTGTCATGGGATCTTCATCCTAGGGGCTTGATCATCCCTCTTGATTGTTTTCATTCCATCTTGCTACCATAAGTGCATTTGGATCCCTCTTGATATGCCTAGCTACTTTAGTGTGATTTTGAAGCAAGTTCATCCTCTCACTAAAGTGGGGGCTAAATGTACCATATAAAAATGGATCATTGAAATTTTCATGGTTATTTAGGTCTTTCTCTTGTGATGTTTGACTTATCTTGCTTTGATTTAATGTTGTAATGTAACTTAAGCATTCACATTAGGTCCTAAATATTCAAATTATGACATCTTGTGAAGGTGTTGTGAAGTGTTGTAACACATTTCTACACTTTTATAGAATCTTCTCATTACAATTCACCTAAAAATCACCTTTTTATCACTATTTCACGCTTTTCTAGGCTTGTTATCACTATTTACACCTTTCTTATGCTTTATTTGACCCCTTTATGCACTCATAAGACATAATTAAGTGTATTTTTGAATGTAAACCTGAAAAATAACATTTAATGCAAGTTAATTATTGAAACCTACTTACAAGTCTAAGGTGGGACCCATTCACCATAGGTGGCAAATGAGTCCCTCTTGGCTCCAAATTCAAAAATAATTCAAAATTCCTCTCAGGTTTTTATTCAAAAAGACCCTATGTTGGCATGTGATGAGGTATTATTGGGTTATTATGGCATAAGTGTGTATAAATAAGTGTTTTTCTATTCATTTTAACCCCCATTCATTCAAGCATACTTCAAGTTCACTCATTCACTAGTTCATTCAATTACACACTAGTACATTTTGACCCATTTTTCGACGAGCATCAGAATTTTGACATTTCAAATTTTATTGAAATTCTGACGCAATAATAGCGACAAACAGCCGTCGAAATTTTGATGGATGCTCGTCGAAAAATGGGTCAAAATGTACCAGTGACATTAAAACATTATTTAATCAAGCAAACATCAAGCATATTGGAGCTGCCATTAACATATCTTCAAACTTCTTCAACAAGGTTTTTGGTGAGTTTAGGACATTTGCATGTTGTTTATTCATCATTCCTTGCTCATTTGATTTCATTTCTTTATTAAGGGTTTGATTACGAAAGAGGGATTTGACCAAGGAAAATCCCTATACTCTAACCCTTAACCACTTTTCCCCTTTTGTTGTGTTTGTAGACTTTTGTATGCAGATTTGTCAAGAAATTAGGTTTTGAAAAGTGGACAAGAAGTCAAAAAAGTGTTTCAAGTCAATTAAACCCTATTTCAAGATTGGAGACAACCTATAGTAAGTTTTCTATAGATTTGACTCTATCAACTTGATATGAAGACAAGTACAGATCTGGAGCTACATGATTGACCTTTGATTTTACAAAAGTTTGGAGGAGGACTGATTCGCCATCAATGGTGAATGAATCATTTTTGAGGGCTGAAAATGTTGATTTTGTTAGAATCTAGTTCCCAACTATCAGAAATTATTTTCAGGTGTTTTTGTCAGTAGCAGGACTCATTAACCATCAATGGCAAATGAGTCCCATTGGTGATTTACAGTGATTTCTGTCAGTTTTTATAGCCTTCTAGATTCAACATCCAATTCTGAGGTGCACTTTGTTCAACTTCTTTCAGTTTTGTTTGTGTTTGTTCATGTTTTAGTTCATTCTTACATACCTCAATGTTTTTTTCAAACATTGCATATTTCATTAGTTTTGCATTTATAATCAATCAAATTTATCACTTAGCTACATTTAGTTCATTGCATTTAGTCATAATTCTATCTTGCATTCCTTTATTTGAGTGAACCACCTCAATTTTAGGGTTCTATCTCTCCTTTTAGATGAAAGATCCTAAGAGTGCAAGAGAAGTCCATAAAACACCCCCAAAAATTGATGGTTCAACTTCATATATCATCCACAAGCGTGTTCCTTTGTGCGTATGTTGGTTTGCCATAGGATCTTGATCTTGGGGCCTTGGCCACCCTCTTGATTATTGTCATCCTATCTTACTAGCATTTGTACATTTGAACCCCTCTTGATTGCGTGGTTGGCTACTTTAGTGTGAGTTTGAAGAAATTTCATCCTCTCACTAAAGTGGGGGCTAAATGTAGTGTATTAAAATGCTTATCCTTGCATTTTCAAACTTGTTTGGGCCCTCCTTGCTTTATTTATGCTTCTTTATGGCTTAATTGGTCCTATTTTGTGTCCACAAGCCCTATGAATTATATCTTTCTTTGGTCAATCCTGACATTCTCTAATGAACAAATGATAATTTAATGACCCCATCTATGTGTCCCTAAGTTTTGGGTTGGGACTAAAATGCCACCTAGGTCATCTCTATCCCCCAAAGGTCTTGAGACCTTAATTTTGAGGCATCTTAATTGGGCCCCTTTTTGGTGTCTATGCCCCAAGTTTAATGGATTGGGACCAAGATGCCACCTAGGGTGTCTTAGTCCTCCTTGAGTCATTTTCAGGATTTAATTTCAAATTTTGGCGAGATTTAGCCTCCTTTACTTAATGAAATCATATGTTGACTTGGTGTGATGTAACTTTAGGATATTAAGCATAGATAAGTATAAATACAAGGTTCATTCATTCATTTTCAATCCAAGTATTTTGTGAGAGCATTCATAATATCAAATTAAGTTCACAAGAGCATTCAAGAGTAGATTTATCAAGCATTTGGAGCTAGATTCAAGCATCATATCAAATAGTTTCTTGCATCATGTGTGTTGTGCTAACATTTGTGATGTAGGGTTTTGATTCAAGCAAAGCAATTCAAGATCATTCCTTTGGTTCAAAATCCATATCCATTGCAGCCATTGCACACAAGTTTGTAGACTTTATAAGGGTTTGGTGAGTTGTATCATTGCAGGTTGTTCATTCACCATTTCCTTCATTATTTCTATTTCATTTCAAGGTTTAATTACCAACAAGGGGTTTGACCAAGGGAAACCCCCATTTACTAACAAACAACAAGTTTTTCCCATCTTGCATATTTGTGATTGCAGATCTAGTTTGAAGTCTTGAAGATCATTTAGAGTGTAAAGTTGTAAAAGTTTCAAAGTTGCATTACAAAGTTGTCATCTTCACAGAAACTCACCTATAAACTGAATTTAGAAGTTTCAGAACCTGAGATCGGAAGGGAAGCAAGTGCAGACCTTGGAGCTCATGATCACATTTAGAGTTTGCAAAAATTAAAAATGAGACTAATACACCATCTTGGGCATCTTAGTCCTCCCAAGAATATTTTTTAGAGATTCCTTAAGATCCAGTTCCAACATCCAAAGACTGCATCTGCCCTGAAAAATAGTAGCGGGTCTAATATGCCAACCTAGGTGTCTTAGTCCTCCATAGCACTTTTTGGCAACTTCTTTACATTTCTAGAATCCTCACAACATATCCACACTTCCTAGGTGCACATTTCTAGTTTCATAGTTTTTATTGTATTTTGTTTATCTTTCTAGGTCATTTAGCATTCATTTGCATATTGCATTGTGTTTTCCAACATTTTATTTTCCAAGTTTATACTTGGTGGTGATCCCCTTTAAACTTGAGAGAACCCCCTCCTAGGTCCTCCTCATTCTAAATTGAATCACCTTGTGAGGTTGTTATTCAATCCAATTTGGACTCCTAGGACATTATTGAGTTCTTTGTTGGAGAAAGAGTGATATTCATATATCCATTTTTCTATAAATCAACTTGATAGAGAAAAAAGTATGTTTTCTTGAAACAGAATTGGAAATTTGTTACAACAAATGGTTCAGTAGTAGAAGGGAATATAGGAATCACACTGTTGTTCATGCCACTTTTCATGTAAATGGGGAGTTCATCGCTTCTATAGGTTCTCCTCAATATTCACTTCTTTGCAAATCAATTTTAGTTGGGGCTTGTTTATTTAGGTCAAAAAATTCAATGATGGCTGCTTTAGTCAAAACAACTAATGGTGAACCATCTAGAAATCTTGCAAACCTAGTAGCAGGATGATAACTCCGAGCCAATATTCTAATAACGCTACATCTATAAAAACATTTGGGACAATTAACTTAGCCAAATCTAATGACCATGGATTTGACCCTGGAATATTGTCCTCCCTTTTGTAAGGAGTATATGGATTTGACCATGAGCCACATCTTTAAAAACTTTCTTAAATCCTCTATCATTTGATTCAAGGAGTATATCCAGGATAAACTATTGTAGGGACCTCTTTTTAACCTTAGATTCTTCCTTTTTAGTTTTAGGTTCTTTCTTCTTGGGCAGCATGATATCCTTTTTAGTTTCAAGTTCTTTCTCCTTAGGCAACATGATGTTTAACTATCTTACTTCTCCTATACTTCTACAATGGAGAATTCCAAACAATCTTGTACTCATAAAACTCAATTCACAATTTAACTATCTTACTTCTCCTATACTAGAATGAAATGTAGAAATCCAAACAATATTGTACTCGTAAAACTTAATTTGCAATGATTTTTGTGCACTTACCTAGGTTGCAATGGTTGCAGAGCTTAACCTCTTCAAACTCCCAACTCCCCACATGATAATTTTTTCAAATAAGTGCAAAGATAATATCAAATTCTTGGTTTAATGGGTTTTGAGCTCATTCGTGTCAACATTAATATCAACCTTACACCAAATATTTTTCTCATAGTTTGAGTTTGAACATGCACCATTGATTTTACAAGATCAGACGGTTGATGTGATTCATGCATTTAATATCGCTTTATCACCACCACTTTCTATAACTATTGTGGGATAGAGGGGTATAAACCTATATACCTCATGCTTCTATACATTTCACCATGGGGTAACGGGATCCTTACCTCTATACCGCAAGCTTGACTTGTTTAACCCATAGTACTATATTTTACATTAACATTCATATATGGCTTACCATCATACCACATGCTTCATCACATCCTTCCGTGGTATAGCGATTCATACTGCCCTACCGCATGCCTTTATGATCTTCCTTGTGGGATGGTGGGTTACCCTGTTATACTATTGTAGCATAGAAAAAAGTATCTCTTGCTTGATATGGGAATAATTAATGATAAATTGGACCTAATGTCACCTTGATCTAGTGTTGTGAGGTGTTTTACACGTCCACATTAGGTCTTGGGCCCTTGCAAACTGAATAAAATGCATAATTTATCGATGTCTTGTAAAAGTGTTGTAAATAACTCACACTTTTCCGGACTTATATTAAGTATTTAAGTCTAATGGACCTATTTTTCCCTAACTCAATATTGTCAAATATATTTAATTGTATTTTCACATTCATCTAGAAGGCTTGTAAATTAAACTTGATTTTAATCCAGTGTTGTAATGTTCTTTACACATTCACATTGGATGTTGTGCCCTTCTAGGCTATGTGGACCTCATTTTAAAGTTGTAGAGTGTATTTAATCACACTTTCACATTGAAATTTGTGTCCCTATCCCTAATTACCCTTTATATCATCATTAATAGGCCCCTATGACCCCATATTGTGCATCTCAAGGCTTATTTTGATAAAAAAAGCCTGACTAAATCAACTTAAAAGCTTAATTTCTTCATTCCTCGACATCCCAGCTGGAAAAAGAGCCCATATGGGATCCATTCGCCACTTTGGGTGAATGATTCCCATCTAGGTGGGACTAAGTCACCCAGCTTGGCGAATGAGTCCCATTTGGGCCATTTTCGAGATTTGAGCAAGAAAAATTAGGGTTTAAGTTTAATTTTCTTTAATGTTGGCCTTGGGGATCAAATTAACAGGCATTTTAGGTGGATTGCCTATAAAAACAAGCTTTTAAACCCTAATTCATTATTCATTGTCCATCTCAAGTCAAGCAAGCTAGGGTTTTCGTATTTTAAGTCATCAAGATATTTTTCTAAGGCATTCAAGGACATATTCTTCATCCATTGTTGCAACAATTCAAGATTTATAATCATGGAAAGTTTCTAATTCCATTATTTCATGTTCATGCTTCATCTTATTTCTTCATTTTGTTTAATTACCTAAAAGGGGTTTGACCAAGGCAAACCCCTATTCCCTAACATTCAACATTTCTCTTTCTTTGTGTGATTGCATATATGAGTACTTTGGAGGCTTGAATATGATTGAAGAATAGGTTGCAAACTTGTTGAAGTCATCTCCTTGTTGGCTAGGTAAAAATATCCACAAAAAGTCACTTTTAGTGCTAGAAATTAGGGTTTTAGATCTAGACACCTAGAGGAGCAGAAAGGGCAGACTGAGAGCTTTGAATTCCACTTTCGAGTTTTTAGAAAAGTCAAAGTCGACTCATATGCCATTAGTGGTGTATGAGTCCCACTGTACATTTTTTTTAGATATTTCTGCAAATTCAAATACCCATTTGGCTGAAACAGGCTCTGGTATAGTTTTCCAGATCTAGGATTGATTCGCCCAGAATGGCTATGAGTCCCAATAGGTCAAAATTTTTAGAATTAGCAACATTTATAGTCTTCAACACATTTCCAAGTGTACACTTTTAGTTTTATAGTTTTCTATTTTGTTTCATGATCATTTCTAGGTCATTTAGTATATGTTTTCATACTACACTATGTTTTCAAACATTTTACATTTTCCAAGTTTACACTTGGTGGTGAACCCATTCTTGTTTTCATTCATTTCCAAGGATATCTTACAGTTAGATATCTCATATCCTTTATTGAGTTGACGTCTCTAAGGTATCCTTGAATGTGAAAATTGTGAAATCAGATCCCTCTTCCTTCATTCCCCTTTTGTGTGAACAAGGAAGTTGTGCATCCTTTTTCGGTGTCCACAACTACATCCTTCATTTTTCCTTCTCATGGTATGATGGTTTATGATGTATTTAAATTATCTCATACCTCCCAACCATGTCCTCACCATAATACTTTTGCGGTATGGCATTAAATATCTTCATGTTGTCTGTTACACACCACCAGCCCGCTAAGGGTTTAGATTATTGTTGAGGGATCGTGGTAATAGACTGCTAAGGGATTTGGAATGTTTTTAGCTAGACATGTTTTCTCTTAAGTATATAAGATGAATTTTTGGCTTTGTATAGGTCTTTTAGTGTTAGTAAAACTTAAAAAATTTATATGTTTATTTATAGTAGGGAGACTCGGTAAAAAATAAAAAGGAATATAAGGGTCAAGGCTTAGGTCATGGAGCTCAAGGTTAATTGTGATGATGGAACTAGGAAATTTTTTAAGATTCTAACAAACCTCATGATGAACTAGACTATGTTTTTCCTTCATCCTACTTGTGTTGTGTTTTTATGAGTTCTTCTCTTGTGAATATATTCCTAAAGAAAAATTTTCTGATGCCTATAATTGTAAACATCTTCTTGGTTTTTGACTACAAATTCTTTTTAATCTATAAACTGAATTCTATTTTAAATTTCCATTTGAAGTTATCAGCAGATTGGAAATTCAATAGTTATCAACTTATGAACTCAATAAAGTTTTAATAATTCAAGTTGTTGATTTATACATTATTGTTTATTTGGACTTTAGGAAATGAAGACAAGGACTGTAAGGCACAAATTAGATGATAGTGATCATAATGCTGAAATTCCAGTGATAGAATATGAGCGTGTGCATAGTGAAAAGTGGCCAAGAATAATGAATATTTTTTTAGTCTTGGTTTGACAAGGAAAGTTGTAAATCCAATAAGTAGTATATTATTTTTTTAATAGTGTTTAATGAAATTTTATAGGCAAGAGCTTTATGTATATAAGACATAATATGATATTTTTTTTGTTTTATAGGCAACAAAAAGACTGCAAAGAAAATGTGGATAAAAAACAAAAGGAAAGAAAAGATACAGTGCTTCCATCTCATAGAAAATGACGCTTTTTTGATTCAAAAAATACAGTTGGTGAAAACAATAGTCGTGATGATATGCAGCCTAGTATAGTACATGGTGATGTGCAACCTAATATAGCACATGGTGATGTGCAACTTGATATAGAACATGGTGATGTGCAACCTAATATAGCACATGGTGATGTGTAGCCTGATATAGCACATGGTGATGTGTAACATTGTGATGATCTCTTAGAACTAATTCTAAGAGAGATTATTGAAAAACATTAGGGAAAAGGAACAACAAGTCTATATATTCTTATTTCAACATTATTAAAGGATGTGTTTAATGATGTGAAATCTATGGAGACTAGTACTGATCTGCCTACTCATGCCACACCTGATGTGGCCAAGGAGCATGAAGTTCTGATTAATGAAAGTCATGAAGAGAGACAACTTGCATCTGTTGCACCTCAAATTGCACTTGTTGCATCTAAAACTTTTGATGGAACTAGTGGATCAACTAGAAATAATGGTAGTGGTAATTTAATAGAAGATGTGGATTCTTTTGTCAAAAGACAGAGATTGAGTCAAGATTTGTATAGATCTATAGAGAGGAATGGAAAAGAAATAAAATTAGAAGGAAATAATTCATTCTTGCTTGAGGTATCGAGAGATGGTGAGCCCATTGGGCCAAATGTTGCAAAGTGAGCATTGAGTTGGGTGTAAGATGTAGGGCCCATTCGGATATTTGCAAATCAAGTTTTGTAGAGCAAGATCCATGAGTTGTGGAAAATTTTATACAAAAATTGGAAAATACTTTTGGGACTACCAGTGGACAAATCTCTAGAAAATATTACAAGCAAAGGATGATTTTTTTTTTGAACAATTATAGATACAGTTGCAGAAAAACAATCATGGGGGAAAAGAGAAGTTTGACTCTTGTCTATCTCCCAAAGAGGGGGAGGCATTGAGAGAAAGTATGCATTCTAAAGAATATTTGACAAAGAGTAACAAAGGAAAGAGAGCAAGAGATAATGTGAGGGCTGGATATATATTTAGCCGAGGCAGGTTGTACGCCAAAATGGACAAATTTGTAGTAAGTGTATGGATTTTTGGTTCAATTTACATTGTGTTATTTTTTTTGATTTTTTATTGAATTGAATATATGTTGAAATTGACATTGTATTTTAGGTAGAGAATAGTAATAGAGAAGTAGGTACAGAAGATATTGTCAATTATATGGCAGCACTAGATACTAGTAAATCTAAGAGTAGGATGAAGTGAAAATCTAGTTCGTCAATAGATATTTCACATCCATCTATTCAATGCCTATTAGGAGCCTTTGTGGATCATGTCAAATCAAATGAACTAGGGTACCAAAAGATAATGAGTCACATATTTAGTCTCAGTCGGCAAGTTATGCAGTTGGTTCAATTTGTTAACCCTATAGTTTTTGCATGTAATGAGCATAAATTCATGGATTCAGATGAGGTATGAGGCTCTATTGATCTCATTTCTTCTTTTTTGGAAGCTTTATATACCAATTTTTCTTAATATGTAGATTATTGAAATATGAGCATAAGAGAATCCAACCCAATTTCTTTATTGTTGTTCTTTTGGACAAATTTATAGCATGCATTCTTTGCTTGACTATTGAATGCTTTGTATATTTTTTTGCACGATGGTTAAACCACATGCAAAGAAATTTTATAAAAGCAATAGGAAAACAAAAATGCCTTCATGGTATCAACAGAGTTGTCGATATTGGTAGTGATGAAGTGGACAAGACTGTGTAGCACAATCATCTTAGTTGTCCTGAAGTTGAGGTAATTAATATAATAGTTGTCAATTATCTATCCCAATGTTTTGTCATTCTTCATGCTTAAAATGTTCTTTTGGAAAAAAAATTATAGGTTTTGCATTCTTTAAGTTGTAAGTTAATCTATCCCAATGTTTTTTCATTCTTCTTTAGGACAAAAATTTATAGCTTTTGCATTCTTTAAGTTGTAAGTTAATCTATCCAATGTTTTATCATTCTTCATGCTTAAAAATGTTCTTTTGGACAAAAAATTATAGATTTTGCATTCTTTACTTGACTTATATTAATTTTTGCATGATGATTAAACCACATGATGTAGAGAAATTATATGAAAGAAGGGAAATAATAAAAAGGCCATGTCAATAGAACTCTCTACAAAGTTGTACAACTTCATATTTGCAACGATGTTGATAGTGGTTATAATGATGATGAACTCGATAAGCATGCACATTATATTCATAGTGGTAATCATGATGAACTCAAGGTGAGTGCTATGAAACCACATGCAAGTAAGTACTATTCAAGTAAGTAATGGTTGTTTTATTATGTAAATACGGGTAATCATTACCTATTTGATAGAAGTTGGTTAAAATAGTAGTGAAGTGTAATTAGCTAGTATACATAGATTATGGAAATAAGGGAGAACATATAACTTACATATGGAAGCTTAGAGCTTATTTGTAATAGAGTATTTTATAAAAGCACATACAAAAATTTGTTTTTTCCAAGACATAAGACATTACATACAACTGTCAAAAACAATATAATGTGTTATTTTCTTGTTTTTACAGACATTTATTGATAAAATCCAAGAAGGGGATAAAGTTCAGGTGTTGGATCCATTTGATGGTGCTATTGCAGGAATTGGGCAGATTCACTCACTATATATTGTACATGGAGTCAAATTGAAAGGAACAAGAGATGCAAATGTAAGTATTTTAAAGGTAAAAAGTAACATACCCCTTCCTCATCCAGACAAAATAGATGGAGTTTTCTATCTGAAAGAGAAATAAAGGACCTTCACATGGTGGCCACTAAAATATTTGAAAAAATGACAAAGTGTTAGTCGAAAGTGCGTAAGAGAAAAAAAAGGGTTAGCAGCAGCAGAGTGTGGAGAGTGAAGCTATACATAGAGAATATACTGAGCCTGAATAAGTTGAACCCAAATAAAAAATAGAAAATCTGATTTGGGTGTACATTATGTGAGTAGAAAAGAAAATGTTCTATCTTACTGCACCTGTAATGTAAAACCCCTTGATTATGTTTTTCTCTTTTTGTTTGGGTTTCGCTCATTCAAAGTGATGCATTATAGAAGAGGGATATGTTGCTATGTAAGCAATAGACATAGAAAACAAGGGGTGCAAAAAAAGTAGTAATTACAAAGTAGATAAAGAGGTGTAGAGAAGAGGAAAAGTTGTAGAGAGTGCAACACACATGTATGTGTAGTTGTAAATAAGTTGCAACATATAATTTTCATCAAAATTGTAATATCTTGCATAAGGAAAAAAAAATGAATTGTAACTCATTTTTCTCAGTCATAGCACTAAGAAACACACTTTTTAACAATACATTTTTTAAAGCAAACACACATTTATGTCTTGTATCTGCTATAAGAACAAGTTTTCTCAATAAAATTTCAATGTTTTTCCTTCTTAATAGTCATTTCATTATGTGCAAATGAATGGTTGATTATGTTTTTCTATGTTTTTATATGTTTAAACCTCAATTAAAGCATTATCTCATTTCCAACACTTATAGGAAAAAATTAGTGAACAAAAATAATTAATTAAACTACCAATTGGCTAAATATACTACCAACTGAGAGAAATTAGTGAATAAATATGACTAAATATAATGATTATGCAATTAATAAACAATGTATAAATATACCTACCAGTTGATAGAAATCAGTGAACAAAAACAATTAAATAAACTACCAAATTGATCAAAATGATGATTAAAATTAATGACTAAATACACTACCAATGGATAGAAATTAGTGAATAAAAATGACTAATAAGTGACCAGCTAACATCAATCAATGACTAAATTAACTACTAAATATACCAGTAAATAAAAAATGACTGAATAAGTGACCAATTTAAAATAATCAATGACTAAACTAACGACTAAACACAATGCCAAATCAATCAAATTAATGACTACATCAATGACCAAATCGATCAATCAGATGACTAAATCAACAACCCAGTCGATCAATCAGAAGACTAAATCAACAACCAAATCGATCAATTAAATGTCTAAATTAACGACGAAATCAATCGACCGAACGACTAAAAATAGTTTAGTCATCAATTCAATTTTTGTTATAAATGACTGGTAATAAACTACTACTAGTCACACGACCATGTTCAGTCATTTATAAGTAGTTTTTAGTAGTTTTTCAGTCATTTATTATTTTTTCTATACTAGTGTACTCCAGTTTTACTTCATTTTCTACAACCTTCTCTCTTAGAAAGTGATATTGTATTGAGATATTATTTTTCCTTGAATTCATCACCAGATTCTTTGATATATTGATAGCACTTGAATTATCACACAAGATATAAATAGGTTCATCATATGATATTCTAATATCCTTCAATGCTTGCTTCATCCACAACACTTGTGTGTAGCAAGATGTTGTGGAAATATACTCTGCCTCTATAGTATATAAAGATATTGAATCCTTCTTTTTTCTTATCCAATAAACCAACCTACTTCCAAGAAAGAAAGAGCCTTCACTTTTACTTCTTTTTTCATCCACATAACATGCCCAATCTAAATCTATATAGACACTTAAAGAGATATTAGTATCCTTTAGATACCATAGACCATAGTCTAGAGTGCCTTGCAAATATTTGAATATCCTCTTTACTATTTCCACATGTGATTCTCTAGGATCTTCTTGAAATATTTCCACAAGATAAACTATGTGCATGATATCTGGTTTAGTAGTAGTTAGATATAGTAGTCTACCAATCATTGATCTATACTTGTGCAGAAGCAAACAAATCTACTTTCATCTAAATTTGGTCAGGTTTTTTTGGTGATATTTTATTTTAGGGGTATGTGGTCTTTTGGTGTGTCAATAAATTCCAAATTGACCATTAGAATGTATTAGAAGTTCATTTTTGTAAAGTGATGCAATGTTGTCAACTGATGCTCAAAAATGTAAAAATGTGTAGATAAGGGTTTTTGGAGGGTTTTAGTGTGTTAAGTCTTACGTTTGATAAATAAGGTCTTATTCAATCATTTAATGTGGTATTGATTCATTGAAGTGGTCATTATGAGGTTTTGGGGGTTAAATTTTTAAAATTGACAAAATTGTCAAAATTGTCAAATGTTGGAAATGCAAAAAATGCAATTTTGAGGAAACCCAACGGTTAGTTGGGATATGAAAGTTGGTTGGTTGGTTTGGAAGGAATTTTTGTGTGGGAAATTTTTAAATAGAGGCACTCCATTTTTGTATAAGGTTGTTGAAGTGATTGTGGAGGAGAATCAATAAAGGAAGCCCCTGATTTTGCTTAAATTTTTGTATTTTGCATTCAATTTTGAAGTTGCGGGTTCTTGTACATGACTGTACGGTAGCATCTTGTTCAAATAATTGTGAAAATAGTTGAATATTTGTATCAAACTTGATTTGAATCCATTTTGAGGATGGTTCATTAAATTTAAGTTGATTTTTTTGTCAAACTACTGTTGACGGGCCTGTAGGTGTAGTTTTAAGATTTTGATGCTCTAATCATGGAATAAAGTCCATTCCACATACTATACTCCTTGTATCTAAGTGGAATGTGATCAAGATATTATATTGAGGATAGTAGGGAGGTAGGTGGAGTCGGTGTGAACAAATTGGGGGAAAAGTTAGGACTATCCTAAAGAAAATGGTGAATTAGGGTTTGAAAATGAAGGAATTGTGAGAGTGTTTGATGAAATATGGTGAGTAGAGGTTGTGTGATGGTTTATTGAGTGTGGGAAGACATATTAAAGATAATTGAAGGTGGTTTCAAGTTTGTATAAGGTTGGGAACCATAAATTTCAATAAACCCTACCCTTAACATGTGTAAATTGAGGGTTTTCTAGTACAGTGGTTAGAAGAGGGTTAGTGCCTCTAAAAATTATTGATTTGGGCCTTTGGATACCTATTAAGAAGGCTTGGGTGGTTTTAAAAAACTAATTGCAAAATATAGAGGCACTTCCTTTGGAAAAGAGACCTAATTGGTCTACTAGGTCAGCATAGGTTCATGATCTTGAATGAGATGTCCAAACGTGATTAGTGGATATTTTTTCCTATGTTTGAGTATGCACTAAAGGGTGTTTGAATGTATCAATAAATTGGTTTTTGTGAGGTTTCTTTGTGAGAATACTTGAGAGATTCGGGTCCACAGACCTACTTGTCAAAGGCCAGCGTTAGATTGGAAAAGTGCTTTGTAAGAGTTTTGTGGATCAGTTTGTAGATTGGAATAACTTGAATTATGTTTGTCTAGAGTGAATCCAACAAGATTTGTATCAGTTAGTATTAGAGCATAGGGAAAATGTCTTTGGAATATTGAAGGTTGTTGATTGAAGAAAGGAAAGTAGGACGTTGAATAGTCAAAGTGTAAGATACCTCCAAAAAGAGATAATGTGGTTAGAAAGATGCAAGAGATGGAAAAGAAGACTTAGAGGGAGATTAGAAAGTCACAAGAATTGCAAAAGATATTTGTAGCAAGTTTGGAGAATGTTGAGATAGGAAAAAAGTGAGGAATGATTGTGTGAGATGAAAGTTAGACTAAAGATGAAGAAGATGAAGAATATGAAGATGTAGATGAAGAGTTGGATCCTGAAGATCAAGGAATGGCCAAGCTATTGAAGGAAGTAAAGGGAAACAAGCATAAGGTAAAATTTTATTTTCCAATGTATGATGGTACTTTAGATGAAGAACCATTGTTAGATTGGATTGTTGTTTTAGACAACTTCTTTGAATGTGAGGATGTATCTGATGAGAAAAAGGTGAAGATGTCCAAGACTAAATTGAAGGGGCATGAATTAGTTTGGTGGGATTATGAGCAAGTAGAGAGGAGAAGAAGAGGTAAGTCAAAAATTGTTTCATGGGATAGGATGGTAGCCAAGTTGAAAGGTAATTTTTTTCCAAATTATTATGCTATCCAAATGTCAAAAAAGCTTCAAGATTTAAGGTAAAGAGAAATGGATGTGAAAAATTACACTAATGAGTTTTATAAAATGAGCATAATGGCAATACATATGTTTGAGGATATTGAAAAAGTGGCCAAGTATCTTAGTGGACTAAGATTTAACATCCAAGATGAAATAAGTTTACATAATCCAAAGACAATTAAAGAATGTTATCAGATGACTATAAGGGTAGAAGAAAATGTGAAAAGGAGATAAGAAAAGACAACAAGAGGTAGATGCAACACTATAAGGGGAAGAGGTAAATTTTATTCTCCAAGACAAACCAATGAAAGCCAAGGTGATGCACATAAAGGACAAGAACCTATTGTAGATTTCAGAGGTGGATTCAGGGGATCAAGAGGCAGATTTGGAGGTGGTAGGAATGCAAATATATTTTTAAGAAGGTGCTACAACTATAATGAGACTGAAAATCTATTATACAAATTCCTTGAAAAATTTGGTTCTTTATCAAGTGGTGGAGAAAGGAAGAATGAAAGAAGAGCTCAGATTGTCCAAGAAGATGAATGTGAGAGTTCAAATTCCAATAGTATTAAAGCTTCTCCTGAAGTTGGGGAAAGTTTGATGGTGAAAAGAACTTTATTTCAAGAATTAGAGGAAAGGGAGATGGCTCAAAGAAGGCAATTGTTCAATACAACTTGCAAGTGTAAAGGTAAGGTGTGAAAAATAGAAATAGATTTAGGATCTACAGATAACATAGTATCTTGTGAAATGGTTGATAATTTATAGTTAGAAAGGGTCCCTCTTGAAACATCATACAAAGCTTCTTGGGTGAGTGATGATCAATCTATTCTTGTTAAAGAGAAATCACTAGTTGAGTTTTGATTTGGTGAATATAGGGATGAAGTGCTTTGTGATATTTTACCAATGAATTGTTGCCATTTACTCCTTGGAAGACCATGGAAATTTGATAGGCACCCAATCTATGATGGGAGAGCTAACACATATCATATTGCAAAAGATGGTATCACTTTTATACTGACCCCATTGTAGGAGGTTGGAAAAGAGAAAAACAAGGCATCTAAAGTTATCAATTTTGGTAAGAAAGATGTTCAAGAGGTTGTGGGAGATAAAAAAGAAGGGAAAAAGACATTTGCAGCCACTTCAAGTTCAGGAGATGAGAGGACAGTGAAATTGTAGACTGATATAGTCATGGAGTGCAACAAATATGGTGAAAGAAAGGTGACTAAGACTGAGTTAGAGAAGGACAAGGGTAAAATTCATGAAAATACTAAAAAGGAGTTGAAGGGAAAGAAGGAATTGAGGTTGGGATAGTATTTTTTCCAATAGCTACTAAGTTGCATAAAAATCAAGAACTCATAATACAGAGGTAAGCCAATCCATCAAGACAGAGGTTATTGGGAAAGGAAATTTGAACACAAAAATGCATGGAAAAGAGAAGGTGATTCAAGGAAAAGTGAATAGTTTCAAGTATGAAGTATGAGATAAGGAAGAAGTAGTTGAAGTCCAAATTGGGAAAGGAGTGTTTGCAGGTGCTAAAGTAAGTAAAAGATCAGTCACAAGTAAAGGGACAATCAAGAGATGTTTATCAGGGTAGTCTGTGTTAAAGAGAAAAAAGTTAGGAGATAAGCTGTTTGATTACATAGATGGTGAAACAAGACAACAACCTATGGCCCAGAGGAAAAGGAAAAGAGAAAATGAAGAGCAAGGAGATGTAGAAGACAAGTTGGAGCAATCTGTAGTTCATTTCCAAGAGACTTGGAAAATATTTAAGGGCAGTTGTATGGTGTAGGAGCACCAATATACTTTCATCTTAATTTGGTCAGGTTTGTTTGGTGATTGGTTTTTTTAGGGGTATGTGGTCTTGTGTTGTGTTAATAAGGTCTAAATTGACCATTAGAATGTATTACGAGTTCATTTTTGTAAAGTGATGCAATGTCGTCAAATGATGCTCAAAAATGCAAAAATGTGTAGATAAGGGTTTTAGGAGGGTTAAATTAGTGTGATAAGTCTTAGGTTTTCATAAATAAGGTATTATTGGATCATTTAATGTGGTATTTAGTCATTGAAGTGGCCATTAGGATATTTTTTGTGTTACATTTGCAAAGTTGACAAAATTGTCAAAATTGTCAAATATTGTAAATGCAAAAAATGCAATTTTGAGGAAACCCAATAGTCGATTGGGATATAAAATTTCATTGGTTGGTTTGCAGTGAATTTTTGTGTGGGAAATGTTTAATTAGAGGCAGTGCATCAGTGTACAAGTTTGTTGAAGTGATTGTGAAGGAGAATCAATAAAAGAAGCCCTTGATTTTGCTTAAATTTTTGCATTTTGCATTCAATTCTGAAGTTATAGGTTCTTGTACATGACCGTATAGTAGCATATTATTCAAATAATTGTGAAAATAGTTGAAGATTTGTCTCAGCCTTGATTTGAATCTATTTTGAGGGTGGTTCATTAAATTTAAGTTGATATTTTTGTTAAACTACTATTAATAGGCTTGTAGGTGCAATTTTAAGGTTTTGAGGTTCTAATCATGGAATAAAGCCCATTCCACATAAAATAATCCTTATGTCTAAGTGGAATAGGCTCAATATGTTAGAATTAGGATGGTAGGGAGGTAGGTGGAGCCGGTGTGAAGAAATTGCGGGAAAAGTTAGGACTGTCCTGAAGAAAATGGTGAATTAGGGTTTGAAAATGAAGGAATTGTGAGAGTGTTTGATGAAATATGGTGAGTAGAGGTTGTCTGATGGTTTATTAAGTGTGGGAAGACATATTAGATAGAATTGGAGGTGGTGTCAGGTTTGTATAAGGTTGGGAACCATAAATTTCAATAAACCCTAACCTTAACATGTGTAAATTGAGGGTTTTCCTGTATAGTGGTTAGAAGAGGAGTAGTACTCCTAAAAATGATTCATTTAGGTCCTTGGATACCTATTAACAAGGTCTGGGTGGTTTGATAAAACTAATTGCAAAATATAGAGGCACTTCCTTTGGAAAAGAGACCTAATTGGTATACTAGGTTAGCGTAGGTTCATGATTTTGAATGAGATGTCCAAAGGTGATCAATGGAATTTTTTTCCTATGTTTGAGTATGCACTAAAGCATGCATAAATGTATCAAAATATTGGTTTTTGTGAGGTTTCCTTGTGAGAATAGTTGAGATATTTGGGTCTATAGACTGTTGTGCAGTTTTTTCGCACACGCGCCCTGCTGAAAGCAAGGACCCTCTTTTGCTTTCGTTCCTGGTGCTTTGGCCCTTTGATCTTAGGGATTTACCTTGCTTTGGCATGAGCTTGAATGTTTATGTTACCTACATTGGTGATCCCTCTGTGATATTGATTGAAAATATTAAGTTTTATACAATTTTTGGGTTTTCCTTCAACTTCGGGATTTTCCTCCACTGGTGGAATTGCTCGGTTTCCTTGAAAACCCGGTGGCAGCTGCTTTTACATTGTGGTTCAGAGATTCTGGTCCTTCGTGGAATTCCATGGAGGCCAGATTTCTCTAAAATTTAGTCATCCTATCAGGTTCCCGGGTTTTGGTTAGGGTTGTCTTGTCGACTACATTAATGCTCGGTGGTGCGATTTCTACAGCAGGTATTTAATTGATTTTGGAGAATTTTGTGCCATTAAGTCTTTATCATTTTCTTTCTATTGATCTGATATGCTTAATCTTGAGTGCTTGGATGGGTTTAGCGTGTTCAATTTGTGAATTCTTGGATTTGGTGGTGATTTTCCTGGGCGTCATCTATTGTTTGCTAAGGCACTAAAGATTGTTACCTATCGTTGTTGTAATCAAGTTTCAATTCATCAATGGTATGTCTTCATTACCTTGCTTTTGATTGTTGAATGTGAATGATTCTTTAGCGTCTTGAGTGTGCTTGGAGTTTGAATTTTTGCATGTTTGGGTATTGAATATCTTGAAGCTAGGGTTTCTCAGTTTTGTTAGATTAACGATCTCAAGTGAGTTTGTGAGCTTGTCTTTCAGTTTCATCATGAGGTAGCTCACTTGTGTAGGCCATAAGGAAATTTTTGAGAACCTAGAAATTGAGTAAGCTGAGCCCAAGCTTTTCTTGTGTATTCATGGAATTTTCTTAGTGTTTTGGGCTTAGGGCATCACCAATCCATGTCGATTTTCTTCAAGATAAGTCTCAAATTTAAAGATGATTTGTAGGAGGTTCAAATCGAGCTAGTTTCAGGCCCAGGGTCCTCAAATTTGTGATCATTCGATCAATTTTAGTAAATTCATGAGCAAACGTTGGCATTTGGGTTTTCCTTCAACTTCGATATTTTCCTCCACTGGTGGAATTCCCTGATTTACCATTTTCTCTTCCTTTTCCCGAAATGTGCAATAATCCAGAGTTTTTCCTGCTTCGTGGATTTATGTTCCCTCAGGATTTTCCCAAAATTTCTTTTGTCCCTTCATTTTCCCAGAATTTGTAGACTGTTGTTATTTTTGCGGATTTCTATCCTGGGTAGAATTCCCCAAAACTTTGCTGAAAATGAAGAGCCAAGAGGTAGCATGGTTTATGAGCTAGTGATTACGCATTATATGATCGATTTGAGTTATTTAAATATGTGTCATGTTGATTCTTAGTTAATGATAGTTGATTAAATGATTATTGGAAGCTTGTTGTGTTTATTTCACTAAAATCCGTTTGGTTGGTAATTTTTGAAGTTCCTCTCTGGCTTGGATTTTGTGGGAGGACTGAAAACCCGAACTTTGATATGATCAATTCTTATGAGGTTTTAGAGATTTTTTCTTATCATGAGAGTTATATTGAGGTTGAATATGCCATTTGTGATTAATTAACTTGGGTTTCATGTGATCTTTATTATGGTTTCTTTGTTGGATGCAGGTTGAATCAAGTAAGATAGTGACAAGTGGAACCAAGGGTAGAATAATGGATCCAGGTGTAGAGGGGTCTTTTGTTTCTGAGGTAGAAAGAATCAAAATGGTTATCAAGAGAAGAATCCCTGAGAGCAAGCTGACTTCGATCTAGTAAGAGGTCACTGATACCAATGTAGGATTGTGGGATTATGAAGAGTTTAAGACAAGAATGGTGGCACAAAACCTTCCTTTGCTGGCTAGAAGAATATTGGAATCAGGTTTGGCACATGTAGCTAGATTCCCTCCTATAGTGCAGTGCTATGAATTGGTGCTTGAATGTCCTAGACACTATGACAGGGGTATGCAAAGGATAGATGGTCCTCAAGGGAGAATTGTGGAAAACCTTAATCTTGTGTCTATATCCCAAAACTTTGACATGTCAAACAGATCTCATGTGGTGGCTTTTGATATAGATATGGAAAAGAAGTTCTATAATGAAGATACCATCAAGTACCAACAAGTCATCAATTCTTGGATAGAGAAACCTAAGTCCCACTGCAGAGCTAAATTTAAGAAGGAATACTATGATACTATCACCCTTCTCAGTAGGGTGGTAGGGTTGAAGAGTGCCAATGTGTTTGAGAATTGAATGTTCCATGTCACTGTGAGGATGGAGCAGAATGTTAACTACCATTGGGCAGGCGTTATAAGTGCCATGATTCATGAACAGATGTGTAATGTCCTGCAAATGAAGACCTTCACAATGACCTCCTACTTGGTTTATGCACTTGCAAGGTTTCATCCATATAAAGGACTAAGTACAAGGGGTGTGTTTGGGCAGGATGTAATCTATGAGGTCTATCCACAAGTACACCTGGGTAATTCAAGCTATATGAGGGTGAATGATTCATTCACCATGTACATCACTAGATTATTGCAAGGTGCAGAGCATGTAAGAATATTTGACAATGCTAAGGAGTTAATCAAAAGGTATGGGGTTTGGTTTACACAATTTCCCACCTTTTCTTACAAAAGGATAGATGGTTGTTAGAGGGCTCCATATAGACTTCCTAGGTATCCCACATACCACATTATACTTCTAGAGGTCACAAGGTAAATATGTGATTTTGATGCAATTGTGAAAAAGGATAAACATAAGACTAGATTTGGTGGGGATTTTCCTCTGAGGATAGGTAGTAGTGAGGCATGTCCTTCTATTAATTCGGCCTATGCTTCTAAAGAAGAAATGAGTACTCTAGGTTTTTCTTTTCATTCCAAGAGATCTAGGTTTGATAGGACTGGCAAAGCACAAAAAGAAGGCCAGTAGGGAATATAGTCATAAAGATGATATAAAGGACTATTGGGCCAATGGTGGTGATGAATTTGAGATCAGAAGGAAGAAGGTTTCCAGGCTACTAGTGAACTTAGTCCGGCTATATCATGTGATGGCCATTCTAGATCAGGTTGAAGATGATGGAGATTTGATTCAGGGCCATGACTATAAAGCTGTGAAAGATAAATTAATTGGAGAAATAGACTGGCTGGAGGAAGAAAAAATAGAGTTAGAGTAGATCATGACTCCAATGATTACATATACTAAGTTGTGGCTCAAGCATAAGATGTGGGAGTTGGAAAGTTAAGGTGTGCAGTGAACCTATGATCTAATAGGAGACTTGGAGTCCCATTCCACTTATGAGGAGTCAACTGAGCAGGATCCTAAGGGTAAGGGGAAGGTGATCTCTCCTTTTAAGATAAAAGTTAAATATGTTCAGGCAAAGTAAGTACAAGAAGCAGAGAAACAAATAAAGCCTATTGCAAAGAAAAGGAAACATATTTCAAGGACAAAGAAGTCAGCAAAGGATGAAGCTGAAAAGGATGATAAAGAAGAATGGTGAGATTGTCACAAAAGGAGAAGGAAACATCCTAGGTAGGGCATGAAGTTGACCCATTAGTAATAAGTGTGGAGAATTCGGGAGAAAAGACACATGTATACGCAAGAAAATCAAGAACTCCTCCTGAGGATAGTGTGTCAAGGAAGGATGATCCTTCAGTTACTCCTGCTATAGAACAATGTGATGATATTCCTCCTTCCCATGAAGCTTGTAATGAACCAAGTGAATCCAAAGATGCGGAGAGTCACCAAGATCTAGAAGGAGAGGAATTTCAAGAAGGTGAGCTCTATAGTGTTGAGGGAGAAATAGAGAGGGTGTTGCAGTCCCCTCTGGTGACTTTTGATGATTCACCTATTAGAAGTGAAGAAGATAGACCTCCTCAAAGCAATAAAATTCCAGTTAGGACTCCATCATCGGTACATGAAGAAGAAGAGCATGATAAAGAAAAGGAAGAAATAGTTGAGGAGATTCCTAAGAAACATGATTTGAATGAAGATATGCCCAGGGATCAATAGGATGAAGCTGGACAAAGCAATGTACAATCAGATTCTACTATTCTAGGCTGGTTGGAAAAAGAATTAAAGAGTAAACAGATTTTTGTAGATGATATTCCTCCCAATTGGGATGAATTATTGGCTAATATAGGAAAGGGTAAAGAAAAGAAGAAAGCTAGAGTCATCTCCAAGATTGAGAGGGATGAAGCCAATAACAGGGTGGTTCACATTGCTACTCCTACTGTTGATAAGAATAAGGATGATGTAACCAGTAGTGACTATAGTGTGCAGACTATTAACCTAGGGCCTACTTCCATGGAATAGGAGATTGAAGAGTATGAAGGCTCTAGTGCTGTAATATTAGGTAGATTGAGGAAGGAAGTACAAACCAAGCAAGAATTGTAGAGGGAGAATGAGAAATTAAAAAAGTACTTGCAGGACTTGATGAAGCCTTTGCAATCTATTAGCTCGTCATCATCTGCTATGAGCTTTTTGTCACAAGAAACCATAATGGAGTTGGAGACAATGAAGACTACTACTCATGCCATAGAAAATTGGTTACAAGGGGTGCAAACTAAGGGAGATAATGCTATCAAGGACATCCTTTCAACTGATGGAGATGATACGAGGTCAATAATTTGGTTTAAAGATGTATTGGCTCAAGATAAGGGAGATGTAGATCTCTTATTGCAAAAGACCAAGACCATCATGGAATATAAGGAAGATAAGTTGGTGAGTGATGGAATTCTTCCTTTGTCTAGAGTTGTAGAACCTTGGGAATGGTTTGAGGTTTTTGCAAATAAGGCAGAGGGTTTTGAAGAAGGTGTATAAGCAGAGGAGGCAAATTGAAGACACCCTGACTAAGATCTAAAATAAATGCATTTCTTTCTTTAAGGCTATTACAGGTAGAAAAAGGTTTCCACCGAAGTATTTGAGCTTGGAACAGTTGAGAAAATGGTGGCAAGATATATATTCTCCAACCAATGAAGACTTGTCAATGAACATTAGCTGGATGATGCAGCCACCTATATTGCAGTAATGGATAAATATCAAACCATGAAGGTGGAATGGGATAAATTGGTGGAGCAGTCAAGAAAGGATATTAAATCCATTGAGAGAATAATTAAGGTTTTGACTATGCCACATATAGCCGACTTGGATAGGATATTTTTGATGGTGTAGGATAGGGTGGAGTGAAATAAGGAGGAAGGGGAAGGTAGTTAATACAATGCCTCATCGGAATTTGTGCTTCCCCATTATTTCTCCTCTTCCTTCACATGCATTGGACTGAGCTCTGTTGGAGACCCTAGGCCGACCAAGATGGAGTACTTGCATTTAATGTCCACTTTGTTTATTTTGAATTCTCCTTGGCCTACTTGTTTTTTCGCCAATTATTATTGTAAATTTAATTGGGCTGACATGTCTTGGGGGTTTCTATAATTTGGCATTCTACCTCATTTGAAAGGGCTAGATAGTTTTATATTATAGAAAACTAGGCAGTATAGCAAGAGCTAGAGTTAGGAGTTAGTCTTATTTTCAAGCAAGAAAGTGTTGTAACAAAATACTAGAATTGTTACTACTTTGGGTAATTTAATGGAAGTGAAGACATTGTGATTTGGTGCCTTTCTTGTGCTGAGTTTTACCTGGCATGGTTTTTGTTATTCTATCTTTTGAAGTTGCTTAAGTTTATTTGATACATATTAGGTTTATTGTTAGATGAATTGATAGTGTTTATGATTTGGTACTTGAAGTGTTGTAGCAATATCTGCTCCATACTTTTCGCAACCAACTGATTGTTAGTTTCTTTGAAAAGTTAGCTTGAACTTTAAATTCACTATGCTTAGTTCAATTGTGGATGTTTGTTCATTTCGATTGCAATAGGATTGTTTTAGAAGAATTTTCATGATTTGAAAATATTTAATTCCTTAGAAGATTGCACTATTTCTATAAGATTGCATATTCATTTGGGTCAAGCAGGAATCAGTTTATGAGGGATTGGTCCATTTCAAGTATTTCATCATTTGCATTGTTAATCTTAGGATGTGTTAAATTTAAGAATCTCTTTGAAACCCTTATATTTTTTCTATTTCTTTGTTACCTGAGTTAGATTTAGGATTAAAAGTATCACCATATTGCTAAATCTGATAAGCTTTGAGATTCAGTATTTTCTTGTAGTAAGGTCCCTTTGTGATTACCAATATTTTCACATTTATCACTCAGTTGTTTATGCATTGTGAAGACCTGACATTAGAGACCTTGGGGTTATCTCTTGAGGCTTGCTGAAAGAGATTTACCTTTCAAGATAGATAGGATATTTATATCTTGTCTAAGTTGTTGCTGTGTAGAAAATAGTATCAACAAATTGGCACTAGAAGGAGGGCCTGAATAAGCAAGTTGGATCAATTTTTGTCTACCATCTCTCCTGAAAGATTCAGAAGAAGAACCAAATCTACTCTAGGAGAAGAGGAATTTCAAGAATTGTCAGCTCCTACAAGGTCAAGAAGGACCAGAAGAAAGGAAGAATCATCATCCACCCAACCACTTCCTTCATCCCCATCATCCTCATCGTCATCAAGTCCATCTTCATCTGATTCAGAGGCCATTCCTATTCTGCAGCCTCAACAAGCCATAAATCATCCATTACCACCTCCACCTCCACCAATAGCTTTCCTTTCCAACAATCCGTCTCCCTTGACCTTCAATAATTACAATGTTATGCCCAAGAACCCAAAACACTTTTGTTCCAAGTTCCATATTAATGACCCCAATAGAACTATTGAGGAACACATTAGGATCTTTCAATCTGGCCTTAAGGATAGAGGAATCAATCATGAGGATGTAGCATGTAGGCTCTTTCCTTATTCCTTAGGGGAAGATGTGTTCTACTAGTATAATCATTTTCCTGCTGGGTTTATTCAGAATTGGACTGAATTGGATACTGCATTTCTCCAGAAGTTTAGGATTCCCATTAGTCCTAATGAGCTTTATCTTCAGTTGACTAATGTTAAGAGAGAAGTACATGAGCCTATAGGGTCCTTTAACAACAAGTTTCATTGTGCCTATACCCAATTGCAAGCCCCTTATGTTGTTGATGAGGCCACTACTTTAGAAGTCTATTATGAGGGACTTGATAGTCTGATAGCCACCTTCATGAAATGGAGAAACAACCCCCCTACTACCTTACTTGATGCATACGCAGAGGTTGTGAAGGTTAGCACTGCTTTAAGACAACACCTATCTGGGCCTTTACCATCACTAGGACCCACTACTCACCCTGGGCAAGTCCCAGCTCTTAATCAGGGTCTCACTAATCACACTTCTATCATGAATCCAATACCTTAGTTGCCTTTGGTTCCTCACCCAGGACCTCCTATGAGTCAAGTTCCACCAACAATCAACTACCCTTAACAAAATGTAAATCAATCTCTTCATCCACAACCTCAAGCTAGTTTTGTCACATATTTGTAGAATTCTAAAGTATTGAACCAATCGTTGAATACCAGTACTGAGGTAGGATATCCCCAAAAAAATGCGAACCAGCCTCCATATAGAAATTCTAACAAGGAGAGACTGGATGAATTGACTAAACAAGTGAAGAAGCTAAATATGGAGGTAACTTATTTGAGAAACCAGAACAATCAGCTCTAGGCTGCTCAAAGAAGTATGCAGTCCAATCATAATAGAGAAAATTGGGAAACTCAACAAGGACAACATTTTGATAGGGGACAACATCCTGAAAGAGGACATAATTATGAAAGAGGACAGAATTATGATAAAGGACAACCTTCAAGCCAAAAATTTGATAGGGGGCAAGCTGGCAGACAAGAGTTTGACAGGAGACAGCCATCCAGATAGAATAAAACTTGGAATACAAGGCCTAACAATGGAGGTATCCCCACCCCATTGGATCAGCCAATTAATTAGGAAAAGCCTCCAAGCAGTGTATATTTAGCTGAGGCTACTTTATCAGGATGGTGTAGGCTCCATAAAACAAGTCAACAATCTGAGTTAGACAATCCAGAGTTCCAGACGTCAGCTTCAATTTTTCAATATGAGGTGGAGAATAATGCAAGTAGTTAGGAAATGGTGCCCTCTACTCCCTATGATTCATTAGTGTTGGTACTAAATCATGCTCCTTTTCTAGAGAGCAAGGAAAATGTGCCTAAGGAAGAATCAGGCTAGCTTAAGGAAAAGGCGGATCAGGTGTGCAATGGAGATGAGATTACACAATTGTTTGATGAAAATCCAGTAAATGACAATGGCCCCATGGATGAAGGAGAAACTAGAGAAACTTATGTTGAAGAGGTACAAACATTCCAACAACCTGCTAAGAAATATGATTTGAGGGACACGCCACACAGACATCCATAGGCTGGAGGCCCCTTCACCACTTCCATTCCTCCAAAAAACTTCACTATGCCTCCAGATCCCAATGCCAACAATAATCCAACATAACCTCGTGTCTAGGTAGTACTTATCTAAAGATCAAGGACCAATGGATTCATCAAAAGGGTGGACTGCTGAAACAAGCAAGGAAAAGGTAGTGGAATACCCAAAGGAGGTTCCTGTTGATCTGAGTGCAAAACAACTGGACACGTATGTTGTGGAAGAACTCAAGAAGCTAAAGGTAAGTCTCTCTACATATGAATTATTGAGAGTTCCAACTATTAGAAATACAGTTTTAGGAGCTTACAATGCTAGCTCAATGTCACAAGATAAATCAGTCAGTGAGAGTGTCAACAAAGCATCCATTTCCCAAGTAGTGAAAGGCCAAAATCATATTCACAATCAAATTCATATACCACCTGGAGATAAAGGGAAAGAGAAAGATAAGACTCAAGTGGCTCAGGTGGATACTCCTTTGAATCTGTTTCAAGGGAAAATGAACACTCCTCCATTTCTGATCTTTGTCTGCATATTTGGTAAGAACTTGGACAATTGCTTGTTGGATTCAAGTGCTTCTACCAATGTAATTCCTTTTGGTGTCTGTAGATCCTTAGGTATTACTCCTGCTGACTCCCAAAATAAAGTTACTTATCTGGATCAAACTGAGGTTAATGTTGTAGGGGAGTTGAACATGATTCATATGCAGTTTTCCTCTGACCCTAGAATTCAGCAAGTTATTAATATATAGGTGGTAGATATACTTGATGATTATGGTCTAATTTTGGGAAGAGACTTTACTAGGGCTTTGAATGGATATGTATCGACTGATCACTCTCATATGTGGTTTCCTTGGAAGGGAGTGCCAAATCAGATCAAGATTGAAAGAGAGCCCAGGATGAAATATATGATTACAAAATATCAGAACACTTCGAATGAGATTCTAATATTAGAGGTGAGCATGGGTAATTACATACTTGCAACCCCTTTTGAGGAATATGATGTAGAAGAAATCCTTATGTTACATGCTACACCTAGCGATCTCACAGCTGAATCCAGTGGTACTGGAGCCTTGGTGGAACCAATAAGTGATGATTTTCTTGAAGATAATCAACTCAACTTGTTGGATAGTTTCTAGGAATTCATTCAAAAATGTATTGAAGATCAGGTTCAGTTGGGTAGAGGAATGAATTTTGGAGAATTACTCTTTCCAAATTGGTGTGAAATTCATAATTCCTCCCACTCTGAATTGGATTGTTGTTTGTGCTAGGCTGCAGTAGAACAAATACAGAAATGTATCAACCCTACTTCAGCAGTCAAAATCAATATTTAGAATATTCAAGAGGATCCCAAAGGGAAGAAAGTGATGATTTTTGAAGAACCCTCTAGTAGCAACAGTGCAAGAGATACAACAAGGAAGTCTGCAGTTGTTGGTTGTTGGACTTTAAGATTTGATGGATCCAAATCAAAGCAAGGAGCTAGGGTAGGATTTGAGCTAATCAATCCAAGAGGTAAAACTTTCTTTGCTACTCATAGACTTCAGTTTCATTGTACTAATAATGTAGTATATTATGAGGCTTTGATTCATGGGTTTCTTATGGCACTAAAGAAAAGGGTTAATATTTTGCAAGTCTTTGGGGACTCTGAGTTAGTGGTCAAACAAGTCAGGAGGCAGTACTCATGTCATGACCGAAGGATGAAAAATTATAGGCATAGAGTATGGGACCTTATTGAAGGATTTGATGCCTTCAACATTCAATTGATATCACATAATAAGAACCAAACAACATATTCCCTTGCTTAGGAAGCTAGTACATTGTAGCCTTTGTCTCTTTCTAGATTGAAGAATTTTACAGTGGAATTAACTCTAGTACCTTCAGTACTTGACAATGTTACAAATTTCTAGGTATTTGAGGATGATAAGCATATTTTGGATTTTATCACAAGCTCAAATATCTTTGCTTCTTAGATTATTGATGAAATTGAAGTCCAAGAAGCAGAGATGGATTTGGAAGGGGTGATTAATTTAAAGACTAATACTATTCCCAGAGGAATGGTGTAGTTAGAAAGGATTTTTGATGTGGACAAGGTCAGAGATCAAGAGCAGGATGCTAAGAAGGAGTCCATTAGTGGACAATGTGAAACATACAACATGGGGACTCAAGATAATATCAAGAATGTCTTCATTGGCAAAGTATGTACTCTAGAAGAGAGGAAAGGAATAATTGATGCATTACATATATATCAGGATGTGATAGCTTGGAGTTATGAAGACCTGAAGACATATGACACTTCGATTATAACTCACACTATCCCTCTTAGGTTAGGAGTAAAACCCTTCAGGCAGAGGCAGAGGCCAATCAATGCTTTACTGGAACCAGTAATTCAAAAGGAAGTGTAGAAGCTATTGTCTGCCAGAATCATATTCCCAGTTAGACATTCAACCTGGATTGAAAATATCGTTCTTGTGAGAAAGAATAATGGGGAAATCAGACTGTGTGTGTATTTTAGGAACCTTAACTAAGCATCGGGAAAGGACAATTATCTAGTACCTTTGCTGGATGAAGTACTTTAGATTGTTAATGGGTCTCAAATTATGTCTATCTTGGATGGATACTCTAGATATAATTAAGTTATGGTACAATACAAGGATGGGCATAAAACTACTTTCACCACCAAGTGGGGTACTTTCGCTTATAGGAGGATGCCTTTCAGTTTGATCAATGTTGGAGCTACATTCTAGAGAGCCATGGACATTGCTTTTAAAGACATAATTAGTAAATGCATAATTATTTATACATATGATCTGACAGTCTTTTCCAAGAAGTGAGGTGATCACATAGCATATTTGTGTAAGGTATTTCAGAAGTGTAGAGAGTTTGGCATATCTCTCAATCCAAAGAAATGCATCTTTGGAGTTACTGAGGGAAAATTGATGGGGCATGTCATCTCTGAGAAAGGAATTGCTATTCACCTTGAACGAGTGGAAGACATACTTAAGATCCAACCACCTACTAGCAAGAAGGAGATGAAGTCATTCTTTGGAAAAATTAACTTTGTAAGGAAGTTTATCACAGGATTTGCAAAAATAGTCAAGCCATTGAATGTGATGTTGAAGCAGGAAGCTAAAGTTGAATGGAGTGCAGAAGCTAAGGAAGCATTTAGAGAAATTAAAAGGGCCATTGCTGAGGCCCCAGTTTTGGTGAGTCTTAATTATGTTAAGCCATTTTACATATATTCATTTACTTCTGATCACTCCTATGTTGGTATGTTGACCCAAAATTCTGATCAAGGGAATGAGCACCCCATAGTATTTATGAGCGCACCACTGAAAGATGCAAAAATAAGGTACGCAAGTGTGGAGAAGTAGGCTTATTCCCTAGTCAGAGCTGTCAAAAAATTTAGACACTATATTCTCAGGAACAAGGTCTTTGCAGTAGTCCTTGACCCTATGGTCAAGCTATTATTGATGCAGAATGAGTTAGGAGAACACAGAGCTAAGTGGGTAAATATGTTGCAGGAATACGATATTGAGATTCAACCCATGAAGTTGGTAAGAGGGCAAGGGCTTACAAGGACAATGGTAGAAATGGATCCTGACCTTGCAGCCCAACATTATAATCTTGAAGATGTTTCTTTAGGGGATTGGTATGATGATATCATTCACTATCTCTAGAATCAATGGTGTCTAGATCATCTTAATGTTGTACAGAGAAGGGCATTGCATTTGAAAAGTGACAATTTCATGCTGAAGGGGGTTGTCTTATATAAAAAGAATCATAAAGGTGTCTACCTAAGATGTTTAGGGCATCAAGAGGCTGAAAGAGTCATGGCAGAATTTCATGATAGGTATGGTACTGGCCATGGATCTACACTGTCCACTACAAATCAGATCCTGAGAGCTGGCCATTATTGGCCCACATTTTTCAGGGACACACACAACCATGTCAGAACGTGTCATGTGTGTCAAACTTCAACAACCAGAGAGAAGTATGCAATACTCCCACTTCAACTAGTCTTTGAGGTAAAACCTTTCACACAGTGGGGAATGGACTTCATAGGTCCAATCAATCCACCCTCCTTTGCAGGTCACAAGTATATTCTTACTATTACTGATTATTTCACGAGATGGACTGAGGCTCTTGCATGTAAACAATGTACTTCTGAAGTGGTAATCAATTTCATCGAATCAGGTATTATTAATCACTTTGGATGTCCTATGTCTTTGGTTTGTGATAATGGTCCTGCATTTACATCATTGAAATTCTCTAGCTGGGCCTTTCATCATGGAATTATAATTAAATTTTCATCCAATTATTACCCTCAGGGTAATTGTTTGGCTGAGTCCTCCAATAAGAATCTCTTAACCGTTATCTGCAAGCTGTTAGAAAGGAATCCTTAGGATTGGCATACCCAACTTTGGTTTTCCCTTTGGGTAGATCGTACAAGGCACAATACTTCCATAGGAATATCCCCTTACCATCTATTTTATGGTATAGAACCTGTGTTTCCTATTCAGTTAAAAATCCCCACCCTCCAGTTCATTAATGAATATTATGATGAAGGGGATAAATGAGAAGCCAGACTTGCTGAGTTGTTACACCTTGAGGAGAAAAGAGATGAAGCCCTTGAAAAAATTTCCAAACATCAGGGGGTAGTCAAAAGTGGTTTGATAAGACAGCCAAGTAAAAGCCTTTAGAATCTCTAACTTAGTTCTCTACTAGGATAAAGCCCATGACCATAGGGGAGAGCATGGTAAATTTGACAAACTTTGGCTTGGCCCTTATCAGATTTTAGAGATCCTGCAAGATAATGCTTTTTGCTTGAAAACCCTCAATGGGGAAGATATCCCACTACCTATCAATAGGCAGTACTTGAAGCATTATTTCCAATCTTGAGATGTTTACAACTCCTTTCTTGTACATAGTTAGAATAGGTTTCCTTTCTATTTTCTTTGCTTTGCTTTGGTTAGAGTAGGTTTCCCTTTCTACTTTGTTTTTTTTGTTTGTTGTCCTTAGTTAGTGTAGGTTTTCTTTTGGTTTGGTTTGTTTTTTTCTCCACTCTTGCTTTGGGGGTTTTCTTGTTTTCTTTTGGGTGTGTTGCACCTACATGGCAATCATATTATTATCTGGTACTGTCCTGAATATTTCTCTAACAAACTTCAATCTTTTTTCCAGAGTCAGTTGGTGAAAGTCCTCTTTTTGGTCATATGTATTGAGTGTTTTGAGTGGATAAGCTAGGGGATTAAGTTAAATATGGAATGTATTTGGGTCTTACCTTTTACACAGATCTTTTAAAATTCTAAGGTTGCAAGGGGTCCTTATGAAGTATGCTTATTTGAAAAATCTTATATTCTGCTTCAACGCCACTATGGTTCTCAGCTCTGAGTGTGAACTTCATTGTCCATAGGTTGAAATGAAAATTGAAAAGAGAAGCAATATCAAAAGAAGAAAAGAGAAAATACATTGAAAATCAAATGAATGAACTCAATTTATCAGGGGTATCCAAGTATCTCTACCAGGGCTATGGACGCCTAGCTGGTAGTAGAGCTATGCTTGGGGAGAATCATAGCAATAACCTCATCAGGGATATGGATGCTTGACTAGCAGTGAGACTCTATCTAGGTTGCTTTTAGAGTTAGAGTCTTTATGTAGCCTAGTTAGACCAAATTTGATCCTCATTGCAACCAAGGAAAATGGGAATGAATCCATATGAACACAATTTGACCCTAGTACAAGAATGGTTTTCTTATCTCTAAGTTTTGAAACTCTACCAAATTGTTGACCTGATGCAAGGACTGAAACTAGAGATTCTGGGTTCTTGATTCTATTTTGTCACTGAAATGCTCTGGAGCATTTTCCTAGCAAGAGTCACCCTTTTTTGTGCAGTTTTTGCACACATGTCCTGCTAAAAGTAGGGACCCTCTTTTGCTTTCTTTCCTGGTATTTTGTCCCTTTGATCTTAGGGATTTACCTTGCTTTGGAATGAGCTTGAATGCTTATCTTACCTACATTGGTGATCCCTCTGTGATATTGATTGAAAATCTTAAGTTTTAGACAATTTTTTGGTTTTCCTTCAACTTTGGGATTTTCCTCCGCTAGGAGAATTCCTTGGTTTCCTTGAAAACCTGGTGGCGGCTGCTTTTACATTGTGGTTCAGAGATTTTGGTCCTTTGCAGAATTTCATGGTGACTGGATTTCTCCAAAAAAAATTCATCCTTTCGGGTTCCCAGGTTTTGGTCAGGGTTCTCTTGTCGACTGCATTAATGCTCGGTGGTACAATTTCTGTAGTAGGTATTTAATCAATTTTGGGTAGTTTTGTGCTATTAATTCTTTATCATTTTTTCTATTGATTTGAGGTGCTTAATCTTGAGTTCTTGGCCAGGTTTGGCATGTTCGATTTATGAATTCTTGGATTTGGTGGTGATTTTCTGGGGCGGCGTCTATTGTTTGCTAAGGCGCTAAATATTGTTACCTATCATTGTTGTAATCAAGTTTCACTTCATCAATGGTATGTCTTCATTTCCTTGCTTTTGATTGTTGAATGTGAATGATTCTTTAGTTTCTTGAGTTTGCTTGGAGTCTAAATTTCTGAATGTTTGGGCATTGAATATCTTGAAGCTAGGGTTGCTCGGTTTTGTTAGATTAACGATCTCAAGTGAGTTTGTGAGCTTGTCTTTTGGTTTCATCATGAGGTATCTCGCTTGTGTAGGCCATAAGGAACTTTTTGAGAACCCAGAAATTGAGTAAGCTGAGCCCAAGCTTGTCCTATGTATTCATGGTGAAATTTAAGGGTTTTGAGCTTAGGGCATCACTAATCCCTATTGATTTTCTTCAAGATAAGTCTTGAATTTAAAGATGATCTGTAGGAGGTTCAAATCGAGCTAGTTTCAGGCCCAGGGTCCTCAAATTTGTGATCGTTCGATCAATTTGAGTAAAGTCGTGAGAAAATTTTGGAATTCAGGTTTTCCTTAAACTTTAGGATTTTCCTCCGCTGGCAAAATTCCCTGATTTACCATTTTCTCTTTGTTTTCCTAAAATGTGCAATAATTTGGAGTTTTTCCTGCTTCGTGGATTTCCGTTCCCTCAGGATTTTCCCAACATTTCCTTCATCCATACATTTTCCCAAAATTCATAGACTACTGTTATTTTTGCGGATTTCCATCTTGGGTAGAATTCCTCAAAACTTTGCTGAAAATGAAGAGCCAAGATGTAGCATGGTTTATGAGCTAGTGATTACACATTATATGATCGATTTGAGTTATTTAAAGATGTGTCATGTTGCTTCTTAGTTAATGATAGTTGATTAAATGATTATTGGAAGCTTCTTGTGTTTATTTCGCTAAAATCCATCTAGTTGGGAATTTTTCAAAGTTACTCTCTGGCTTGGATTCCGCGGGAACACTGAAAACCTGAACTTTGATAAGATCAATTCTTATGAGGTTTTAGAGAGTTTTTCTTATCATGCGAGTTATACTGAGGTTGAATATTCCATTTGTGATTAATTAACTTGGGTTTCATGTGATCTTTATTATGGTTTCTTTGTTGGATGCAAGCTGAATCAAGTAAGACAGTGACAAGTGGAACCAAGGGTAGAATAATGGATCCAGGTGCAAAGGGGTCTTTTGTTTCTGAGGCAGAAAGAATCAAAATGGATATCAAGAATATAATCCCTGAGAGCAAGCTGACTTCCATCTGGTCAAAGGTCACTGATACCAATGTAGGATTGTGGGATTATGAAGAGTTCAAGACAAGAATGGCAACATAAAACCTTCCTTTGCTGGTTAGAAGAATATTGGAATCAGGGTTCGCACATGTAGTTGGATTCCCTCCTATAGTGCAGTGTTATGAATTGGTGCTCAAATGTGCTAGACACTATGATAGGGGTACGCAAAGGATAGTTGGTCCTAAAGGGAGAATTGTGGCAAACATTAATCCTGTGTCTATAGCCCAAACCTTTGACATGCCAGAAAGATCTCATGTGGTGGATTTTGATATAGACATGGAAAATAAGTTGTATGATGAAGATACCATCAAGTCCCAACAGGTCATCAATTTTTGGCTAGAGAAACCTAAGTCCCACTTTTCCAAGCTACCCAATAAACTATTCAAAGCTAAATTTAAGAAGGAATACTATGATGCTACACCCTTCTCAGTAGGGTGGTAGGGTTGAAGAGTTCCAGTGTGTTTGAGAATTGGATGTTCCATGTCATTGTGAGGATGGAGAAAAATGTTAACTACCATTGGGCAGGCATTATAAGTACCATGATTCATGAACAGATGTTTAATGTCCTACAAACGAAGACCTTCATAATGACCTCCTACTTGGTTTATGCGCTTGCAAGGTTCCATCCATACAAAGGACTAAGTACAAGGGGTGTGTTTGTGCAGGATGTAATCTATGAGGTCTATCCACAATTACACCTAGGTAATTCAAGCTATAGGAGGGTGAATGATGCATTCACCATGTACATCACCAGATTATTGCAAGGTGCGGAGCATGTAAGAATATCTGACAATTCTAAGGAGTTAATCAAAAGGTATGGGGTTTGGTTTACACAGTTTCCCACCTTTTCTTACATAAGGATAGATGGTTGTCAGAGGGCTCCATACATACTTCCTAGGTATCCAACATACCACATTATACTTCTGGAGGTCATAAGGAAAATATGTGATTTTGATGCAATTGTGAAAAAGGATAAACATAAGATTGGATTTGGTGGGGATTTTCCTTTGAGGATAGGCAGTAGTGAGGCATAACCTTCTATTAATTTGGCCTATGATTCTGAAGAATAAATGAGTACTCTAGGTTTTTCTTTTCATTCCAAGCGATCTAGGTTTGATAGGAGTGGCAAAGCATAGAAGAAGGCCAGCAGGGAATATAGTCATAAAGATGATATATAGGACTATTGGGCCAATGGCAATGATGAATTTGAGATCAAAAGGAAGAAGTTTTCCAGGCTACCAGTGAACTTAGTCCAGCTATATAATGTGAAGGCCATTCTAGATCAGGTTGAAGATGATGGAGATTTGATTTAGAACCATGACTATGAAGCTGTGAAAGATAAATCAGTTGGAGAAATATATTGGCTAGAGGAAGAAAAAATAGAGTTAGAGCAGATCATGACTCGAGTGATCAAGTATACTAAGTTGTGGCTCAAGCATAAGATGTGGGAGTTTGAAAGTGAAGGTGTGCAATGCACCTATGATCTAATGGGAGACTTGGAGTCCCATTCCAATTTTGAGGAGTCAACTTAGTAGGATCCTAAGGGTAAGGGGAAGGTGAGCTCTCCTTTTAAGATAAAAGTTAAATATGTTCAGGCGAAGGAAGTACAAGAAGCAGAGAAACATAGAAAGCCTATTGTAGAGAAAAGGAAACATATTTAAATGACAAAGAAGTCAACAAAGAATGAAGCTGAAAATGAAGATAAAGAAGCTGGTGCTTCTATTCCAAAGAGAAGAAGAATGGTGAGATTGTCACAGAACGAGAATGAAACCTCTGAGGTAGGGCATGAAGTTGACCCACCAGTAATAAGTGTGGAGAGTTTGGAAGAAAAGAAAAGGTATATGCAAGAAAATCAAGAACTCCTACTAAGGATAGCATGTCAAGGAAGGATGCTCCTTCAGTTACTCTTGCTACAGAACAATGTGATGATATTCCTCCTTCCCATGAAGCTCATAATGAACTAGGTGAATCCAAAGAGGCAAAGAGTCACCAAGATCCACAAGGAGAGGAATTTCAAGAAGGTGAGCTCTATAGTGTTGTGGTAGAAATAAAGAGGGTGTTGCAATCCCCTCTAGTGACTTATGATGATTCACCTATTAGAAGTGAAGAAGATAGACCTCCTTAGAGAAAGAAAATGCCAGTTAGGACTCCATCACCGGTACATGAAGAAGAAGAGCATGATAAAGAGAAGGAACAAACAGTTGAGGAGATTCCTGAGAAACATGATTTCAATGAAGATATGCCCAGGGATAAACAAGATGAAGTTGGAAAAAGCAATGTATAATCAAATTCTACTGTTCTAGGCTAGTTGGACAAAGAATTAAAGAGTAAACAGATTGTTGTAGATGATACTCTTCCCAATTGGAATGGATTATTGGTGAATATAGGAAAGGGTAAAGCAAAGAAGAAAGAAAAAGTCATCTCCAAGATTGAGAGGGATGAAGCCAATAACAAGGTGGTTCACATTTCTACTCCTACTCTTGATAAGAATAAGGATGATGTAAAGGGTAGTGACTACAGTGTGCAAACTATTAACCTAGGGCCTACTTCCATGGAAATGGAGATTGAAGAGTATGAAGGCTCTAGTGCTATAATCTTGGGTAGATTGAGCAAGGAAGTACAAACCAAGCAAGAATTGAAGAGGGAGAATGAGAAACTAAAGAAGTACTTGTAGGAATTGATGAAGCCCTTGCAATCTATTAGCTCCTCATCATCTGCTATGAGCTTTCTGCGACAAGAAACCATAAGGGAGGTAGAGAGAATGAAGGCTACTACTCATGCCACAGCGAAATGGTTAAAGGGGGTGCAAACTAAGGGAGATAATGCTATCAAGGACATCCTTTCAACCGATGGAGATGCTATGAGGTCAATAAATTGGTTAAAAGATGTATTGGCTCAATATAAGGAAAATGTAGATCTCCTGTTGCAGAAAGCCAAGACCATCATGGAATATACTAAAGATAAGTTGGTGAGTGATGGAATTCTTCCTTCGTCCAGACCTGTAGAACCTTGGGAATGGTTTGAAGTTTTGCAAATAAGGCAAAGGGTTTTGAAGAAGGTGTATAAGCAGAGGAGGAAAATTGAAGACACCTTGACCGAGATTTGCAATAAATGCATTTCTTTATTTGAGGTTATGACAGGTAGAAAAATGTTTGCACTGAAGCATTTGAGCTTAGAAAATTTGAGAAAATGGTGGCGAGATGTATATTCTCCAACCAATGAAGACCTGGTCACTGAACATCAGTTGGATGATGCAACCACCTATATTGCAGTAATGGATAAATATCAAACCATGAAGGTGGAATGGGATAAATTGGTGGAGCAGTCAAGAGAGGATATTAAACCCATTGAGAGGAGAACTAAGGTTTTGACTATGCCACCTATAGCCGACTTGGATAGGGTGGAGCAAAATAAGGATGAAGGGGAAGGCAATTAATAAAATGCCTCATCAAAATTTTTGCTTCCCCATTATTTCTCCTCTTCCTTCACAAGCATTGGACTAAGCTTTGTTCGAGACCCCAGGCCGGCCTGGATGGAGTACTTGCATTTAATGTCCACTTTGTTTATTTTGAATTCTCCTTGGCTGACTTGTTTTGTGGCCAATTATTATTGTAAATTTAATTGGGCCGACATGTCTTGGGGGTTTCTATAATTTGGCATTCTGCCTCATTTGTAAGGGCTAGATAGTTTTATATTGGAGCGAACTACGAAGTATAGCAAGAGCTAGAGTTAGGAGTTAGTCTTATTTTCAAGAAAGCAAGTTTTGTAACAGAATACTGGAATTCTTGCTACTTTGCATAATTTAATGCAAGTGAAGACATTGTGATTTGGTGCCTTTCTTGTGTTGAGTTTTACCTGGCATGGTTTTTGTTATTCTATCTTTTGAAGTTGCTTATGTTTATTTGATACATATTAGGTTTAATGTTAGACAAATTGATAGTGTTTATGATTTGGTACTTGAAGTGTTGTAGCAATCTCTGGTCCATACTTTTCGCAACCAACTAATTGTTAGTTGCTTTGCAAAGTTAGCCTATACTTTAAATTCAATGTGCTTAGGTCAATTGTGGATGTTTTTTCATTTCGATTGCAATAGGATTGTTTTGGAAGAATTTTCATGATTTGAAAATCTTTAATTCCTTAGAAGATTGTAGATTCATTTGGGTCAAGCAGGAATCAGTTTATGAGGGATTGGTCCATTTCAAGTATTTCATCATTTGCATTGTTAATCTTAGGATTATTGTTAAATTTAAGAATCTCTTTGAAACCCTTATATTTTTTCTATTTCTTTGTTACCTAAGTTAGATTTAGGATTAAAAGTATCACCATATTGCTAAATCTGATAAGCTTTGAGATTCAGTATTTTCTTGTAGTAAGGTCCCTTTGTGATTACTAGCATTTTTACATTTATCACTGTTTTGTTTATGCATTGTGAAGACCTGACATTAGAGACCTTGGGGTTATCTCTTGAGGATTGCTAATAGAGATTTACCTTTCAAGAGAGATAGGATATTTATATCTTATCTGAGTTGTTACTATGCAAAAAACACCATCAACATAGACCTACTTGTCAAAGGGCGGAGTTAGATTGGAAAAGTGTTTTGTAGGTGTTTTGTGGATTAGTTTGTAGATTGGAATAACTTTAATTGTGTTGGTTTAGAGTGAAGCTAACAATATTTTCATTAGGTTGTATCAAAGCATAGGGAAAAGGTCTTTAGAAGATTGAAGGTTGTTGATTGAAGAGAGGAAAGTAGGAAGTTGACCAGTCAAAGTGTAAGATGCCTCCAAAAAGAGATAATGTGGTCAAAAAGATGAAAGAGATGGAAGAGAAGACTGAGAGGGAGATCCGAAAGTTCAAATAATTGGAAAAGATATTTGCGGCAAGGTTCGAGAATGTTGAGGCAGGACAAAAGGAAGGAATGATTGTGGGAGATGAAAGTGAGACTGAAGATGAAGTATATGAAGATGTAGATGAAGAGTTGAACATTGAAGATGAAAGAATGGCCAAGCTATTGAAGGAAGTAAAGGGAAACAAGCATAAGGTAAAATTTAATTTTCCAATGTATGATGGTACTTTAGATGAAGAACCATTGTTAGACTGGATTGTTGCTTTAGACAACTTCTTTGAATGTGAGGATGTATCTGATGAGGAAAAGGTGAGGATAGCCAAGAATAAATTGAAGGGGCATGCATTAGTTTGGTGGGATTATGAACAAGCAGAGAGGAGAAGAAGAGGTAAGTCAAAAATTGTTTCATGGAATAGGATGGTAGCTAAGTTGAAAGGTAATTTTTTTCCAAATGATTATGTGATCCAAATGTCAAAAAAGCTTCAAGATTTAAGGCAAAGAGAAATGGATGTGAAAACTTACACTAATGAGTTTTATAAACTGAGCATAAGGGCAAGACATATGGTTGATGATGTTGAAAAAGTGGCCAAGTATCTTAGTGGACTAAGATTTAACATCCAGGATGAAATAAGTTTGCATTATCCAAAGAGAATTGAAGAATGTTATCAGATGGCTAGAATAGAAGAAGAAAATGTGAAAAGGAGACAAGAAAAGACAATAAGGGGTAGAGGCAGCACTTCAAGCGGAAGAGGTACATTTTATTCTCAAAGACAAACCAATGAAAGCAAAGGTGATGCACATAAAGGACAAGAACCTATTGCAGATTTTAGAAATGGATTTAGGGGATCAAGAGGCAGATTTGGAGGTGGTAGGAATGCAAATATATTTTCAAGAAGGTGCTACAACTGTAATGAGTTTGGATATCCTTTCTACAAATTCCCTAAAAATTTGTATGCTTCCTCAAGTGGTGGAGAAAGGAAGAATGAAAGAAGAGCTCATATTGTCCAAGAAGATGAATGTGAGAGTTCAAATTCCAATAATGGTGAGAAGAAATTTATTTCAAGAATCCAAGGAAAGGGAGATGGCTCAAAGAAGGAAATTGTTCAAGACAACTTGCAAGTGTAAAGGTAAGGTGTGCAAAATAGTGATAGATTTAGGATCTATAGATAACATAGTATCTTGTGAAATGGTTGATAAGTTACAGTTAGAAAGGGTCCCTCTTGAAACACCATACAAAGCTTCTTGGGTGAGTGATGATCAATCTAGTCTTGTTAAAGAGAAAGCATTAGTTGACTTTCAAATTGGTGAATATAGGGATAAAGTGCTTTGTGATATTTTACCAATGAATTTGTTTCCATTTACTCCTTGGAAGACCATGGCAATTTGATAGACACTCAATCTATTATGGGGAAGCTAACACATATCAGATTGTGAAAGATGGTATCACTTATATACTGACCCCATTGCAGGAGGGTGGAAAAGAGTAAAACAAAGCAGCTAAAGTTGTCACTTTTGATAAGAAAGAGGTTGAGGAGTTTGTGGAAGATAAACAAGAAGGGAAAAAGAAATTTGCAACCACTTCAAGGTTAGGAGATGAGAGGACAATGAAATTGCAGAGTGATACAGTCATGAAGAGCAACAAAGAAGGTGAAAGAAAGGTGACTAAGACTGAGTTAGATAAGGACAAGGGTAAAGTCACTAGAAACACTAAAAAGGATTTGAGAAGGAAAGAAGGAATTGAGGTTGGGGAAATATTTTTTCCAATAGCTACTAAGGAAGTTGCAGGGTATTCAAGAACTGATAAAATAGAGGTAAGCCATTCAGTCAAGATAGAGGTTATTGGGAAAGGAAATATGAACACAAAAATGCATGGCAAACAGAAGGTGATTAAAGGACAAGTGAATAGTTTCAAGTGTGAAGTCAGAGATAAGGAAGAAGAATTTGAACTCTAGATTGGGAAAGGAGTGTTTGCAGATGCTAAAGTAAGTAAAAGATCAATCATAAGTAAATGGATAGTAAGGAGATGTTTATCAGGGTAGTCTGTGTTAAAGATGAAAAATTTAGGTGATAAGCACTTTGATTACAGATATGGTGAAGCAAGACATCAGCCTATGGTCTAGAGGAAAAGGAAAAGAGAAAATGAAGAGCAAGGAGATGTAGAAGACAAGTTGGAGCAATCTGCAGTTCATTTCCAAGAGACTTGGAAAAGCTTTAAGGGTGGTTGTATGGTGCAGGAGAACCAATCTACTTTCATCTGAATTTGGTCAGGTTTTTTTGGTGATAGGTTTTTTTAGGGGTATGTTGTCTTGTGGTGTGTTAATAAGGTCTAAATTGACCATTATAATGTATTAGGAGTTCATTTTTGTAAAGTGATGCAATGTTGTCAAATGATGCGCAAAAATTCAAAAATGTGTAGATAAGGGTTTTTGGAGGGTTTTAGTGTGTTAAGTATTAGGTTTTGATAAATAAGGTCTTATTGGATAATTTAATGTGGTATTGAGTCATTGAAGTGGTCATTAGAAGGTTTTGGGGGTTAAATTTGCAAAATTAACAAATGTTGGAAATGCAAAAAATGCAATTTTGAGGAAACCCAACGGTCAGTTGGGATATGAAAGTTCGTTGGTCGGTTTGAAGGAAATTTTTGTATGGGAAATTTTTAAATAGAGGCACTCCATCATTTTACAAGGTTTTTGAAGCTATTGTGAAGGAGAATCAATAAAAGAAGCCCCTATTTTTGCTTAATTTTTTGTATTTTGCATTCAATTCTAAAGTTGTAGGTTCTTGTATGTGACTGTAGAGTAGCATCTTGTTCAAATAATTGTGAAAATAGTTGAATACTTGTCTCAGCCTTTATTTGAATCCGAGGGTGGTTCATTAAATTTAAGTTAATATTTTTTTCAAACTACTATTGATAGGCCTATAGGTGCAGTTTTAAAATTTTGAGGTTGTAATCATGGAATAAAGTCCATTCCACGTATTGTAATCCCTATGTCTAAGTGGAATGGGCTCAATATGTTATATTTAGGATAGTAGGGAGGTAGATGGATTCGGTATGAAGAAATTGGGGGAAAAGTTAGGACTATCCTAAGAAAATGGTGAATTAGGGTTCGAAAATGAAGTAATTGTGAGAGTGTTTGATGAAATATGGTGAGTAGAGGTTGTGTGATGGTTTATTGAGTGTGGGAAGGCATATTAAAGAGAATTGGAGGTGGTTTCAGGTTTTTATAAGGTTGGGAACCATAAATTTCAATAAGCCCTACCCTTAACATGTGTAAATTGAGGGTTTTCTGGTACAGTGGTTAGAATAGGGTTAGTGCTCCTAAAAATTATTGATTTGGGCCTTTGGATACCTATTAACAAGGTTTGGGTGGTTTGAAAAAACTAGTTGCGAAAATCTAGAGGTATTCCCTTTGGAAAAGAGACCTAAATTGTCTACTAGGTCAACGTAGGTTCATGATTTTGAATGAGATTCCAAAGGAGATCAATTGAGATTTTTTCTTATGTTTGAGTATGCACTAAAGGGTATCTAAATGTATCAAGATATGTGTTTTTGTGAGGTTTCTTTGTGAGAATAGTTGAGGGATTTAGGTCTGCAAACCTACTTGTCAAAGGGCAGAGTTAGATTGGAAAAGTGCTTTGTAAGAGTTTTGTGGACTAGTTTGTAGATTGGAATAGCTTGAATTGTGTTGGTTTAGAGTGAAGCCAACAAGCTTTGCATTAACTTGCTCTAATTAGTCTTCAGATACTCATCATTCTTTCTCAACTTGCAACTAATAACCATAGGAGTGCATACCAATTTAGAGTCTTTTATTTCAAACTTCTTTAGCATTTCCTTGACATATTTCTACTATGAAATGAATATTCCTTTTTCTATCTGATTGATTTGTAGCCCATGAAAGAAATTCATCTCGCCAAACATTGACATCTCAAATTCATTATGCATCTCTTTTGCAAACTGTTATCAATTTTTAGCCACAACTCAAATTGATAGAGTTGGTTAATTTAGGTTCATTTTAAATTGAAGAGTTTCAGTTTATTTTTGTAGTTGCTTAAACCATTGCATATATTTTATTTTTGAGTTTTTTAGAAAAGTTCAATGTGCTTCAGTTTTCTATTCATGATTTGTAACATAAAAAATTGCATGAAATGTAAAAGAGAGTACTTTCATTCTATATTCAGTTATTCATTCCATAATGTTTCATACATTGTTGGCAAAAGAATGTACAAAATTGAACAAGAATTGAACAGAATGTTGTTTTATATTCATTCGGATGAAAAGAAAAATCAAGTGTCCCACACAAGCTGTGGGAATAGTTGAGATAATGAAACACAAGGAGTGGACTACACTACTGAAGATAAAGAAGGAAAAGAGAACATAAGAGGGAATATAGCCATCATTTCCTGAATGTGTCTTCGATTTTCCTTCAATGTTGTGCATCCCTCTTTTCTCCTATTCTCCAAGTGAACCTGCAAATGATTGGAAGAGTTTTGTTAGAGCTAGGGTTATGAATCCTATTACATGATCTATCGATAGTAATGTAGAACATTGCTTGTGGTGCATTGAATCAATTGAGCAAAGACAAGAAGTGTGCAAGAGATCACAAAGGAGGAAACATCATAAGAAACTTTGAGCTTATTATTTTTAATCTAACATTGTTTGTTTCTTGTGCAGGTATAGGAAAAGCCATGTTGCTAATCTGGTTTGAAGTTTTATAGCATGTGGTGTAAAATAGGTTCCCACAAGGGTTGAGCTTGACATGCTACCCCTTAGCATTCAATAGAGGGGTTGATAAAGGGAATAAATTTATAATTTCTCAAAAGAGATATGCATCTGAAGGAGTACATCACAAGTGTCATAAGAGCTCAAGCAATTGACCATTTAGGACAATCAATTCTGAAAATGCAATGAGTTGAAGATCATAAATGATCAATTTCTCACATAGACCATCACAAGCAGTGCATCATCATGAAATATGATAGTGAATAGGCATACATAATTCCAATCAAAAGTGGCCATTGAAGCAAATGGAGAAGCTTCAATGCACCATCATCAGGTGTCTATATTTCAAAATCTTCTATGCAAAGATTAGATTCACATCAACATTAGCTACACAAGAAATAAAAATGCATGAAGAGTACAGAGAGAAACTTTCTCTCCATCAAGAAATGGAATTACAAGTGGCTGCAAATGAAGGATGAAGGAAAAAGAGGCATTGTTGACTGTGGGTTCAATACACCAAAGGTTTAAGTTGAATGTAGCTTGAAACAACATCATTAATGAAGATAGTTTGCAAAAACTCAAGTATTGTTTCAATATTATTGATGCTACAAATGTATAAGAGTATCTCATTGCATTGTTACATGAAACTATGGTGAAATTGGAATTTGAAATGCATTTTTTTGAAACATTCAAGTGTTTAGAATGGGTGACAATGAGCAACAAGTGACCTACAAAAATATCATGATGGTCGAATGCAACACTACAAAAGTAGGTAAATGGACTTAAGGCATCAATATGCAATGCATTTGGGAATAAATTTTCTCTATGTGTTTCATAAAGCAAGTGTGTGCAAATATCATGGAAGCCATGTTAAATAGTAAATGAGAAAGTGCATGGGGAGTATGAGGAAACATGTTTGTTTGATAAGAAACTAAAAAGCATCAAATGGAGTTGAGTTTCATTGTGTTCATACATTTCAATAAAAATGAAAAGCAAGCAATTGTTAACAACCTATTCATCGAAAGGAGAAAATACAAATGTCATTGGAGCAACATGTCCTTTTGAAAGAAAAGAGTATAGAGAAATCTGCTTGGTTCATTAAGAAAAGTTTTTGAGTGAAGTAAACTTACATTTTGAATACAAGCAAGTGAATCTACAGTAATATGCACATGAAAAAATGAAATCATTGTTGCATTTCAAAATAGTGAGCCAATGTTCAAATAAGCTAGGGTTTTGAAGCAAATGGAACAATGACATTAAATTCACCATGACTCATACAATGCATCTGTGTGTGAGTAGAGAGAAATTAATGCACTTTGCATAGAATGGAAACAAAAGCAATGGTACCCACTTTGAGTTTTAAGAGGAAACCCACATGGGTTTATGTTGTGAGATTTCAAAATGCAGAAGTAATGGTGTAGCTCGAGTCTATACAAGAATGCAAATAAACCCAGTTGTGCTCTCATGGTTGTGGCCTGAGAGATTTTTATCTCTTCACAAATGAGAATACCCACTCGGGGTTATGTTTTAAAAATTAAAATACAAAAGGAAATAATAAGGTTTCGAGCTCTTTGCCAAAGAAATAACTTAGAAAAATGAAGATAATGAAGTCAATGGCTACTGTCATGATGGGTTTTCAAAACCCAAGAAACAATAAGCAAAAATACAAGAGATTCTCTCTTTCAAATAGTAACATCATTTTACATCATGGGTTGAGCCCAAAGAAGATTATTTTTTGTAGAAACAAGAGAATACACATGGTGAGGCCGTGACCTATCCAATGGCCAAACTCTAAAATTCATTCTTTCTTCATTTATGTTGGTAAAATGAGCTCAAATCAAGGCTTTTAAAGAGGGAGATGCACAATATGGAAAGAAATGAAGATTACCCAAGTTTGTAAATGGAGGAAACCAATTTGAATCCATGGCAAAGATTTCAAGAAGCTTGAAACAAACTCTCTCATGGTGGCCAATGAAGCAATGCAACAACAAGAAACATAGAAAGCATATAAAATGTATTAAAAACTAGTCAAATTCATGGCCTGCAGGCTCGATTTTTCCTTCAAAATGGAGTATAAATACATCAAAATGATAGAAAATATCTTACCATCTAATTTAGGAGAAGATTTGACAAGAATGGCAAAGAAATCAGCTCGAATGGTGAAGTTCCAGCCTCCAAACCCTAGTTCCCCATGGCAGCCAAGTGTAGAGCCTTCTTTCTCCAAATTCGGCAAAGTGAAATGGTGCTAAAGATTAGGGATTCATTTTAGTTTTGATGCTATGGTTTCCTCCATACCCTAAGTCAAATGTGATTTTTATCACATTCTTTTAAAATTTCAAATGTTTTATTAATGCCTTGTGCCCATGATTCCTAGGTCGAAGCCTTACCTTAGTCATTTTTCTTGATTTTTGAAGAAAATAAAACTAAATTCACATTGCCTTTTGATTTTAAGAGAAAACCATATTGCCTTGCCATTTTTCATTTTTGGATGAGCCTTCTGCACCTTGGTAGATATTTAATGCATTGCTTAAAATCAAGACAATAACCTTAGGTCTTTTGAATTTTTGCCTAAGTCTTGAACACTTTAGGTTTCCCTTGGACCTTTGAATCATCATATTTGATGAATGCCTAATATTTTTATGATTTTTATAGAAAAATAAAGTATATAGGAGCATCGTTTTAAATATTTTAATTTTTACAAAGCATTAAATTTTACTCCAAAATTGCAAAAATTAGAATATTTGAGCTCGAAATGCAAAATTAGATGTATTAGGGAGGGTTTCTATTCTTGTTTTCTGAAACCACAAGTGTTGTAAAACAAAATTAAGGTAATGTTTCTATAAATTACCTTAATTCCTATTATTATTTAAATGCAATTGATGAACTTAAGTTCTCACTGAAACCTTCTACTTTGAGTTGAGTTCACATGGGAAAATTTGGAGAAAAGGAGGCAAACTGAAGTTTCTATTTTCAGTTTCTAGTTGTTTGTAACTAATTTTGTGGGTTTTTGGATCAACCCTTGGGAGAAGGAAAGTTTCTATCTTTTTGATGTTGTTTGGAGTAGTTGATGACACTATTTTTCAAGCTTTTCCCTTGAGCTCAAAAATGGGAAAAAATTCTATCTAGAGATGCAATGGAGTTGATTTTTGGCTATTTTCATTATTGTGACACTTGGAGGTTATAAGTTGGAGAGAATTTTGATTTTTCTCAATTCAAATCGATGGTTTATTTCCCTCCTATTCACTCAAATATTTTTGTAAACTTGTTCTTGTAATCAAATTCTGAAATTCACTCCTTTAGTTCAATAAAACAACAAGATTTCCTTTCTCATCTTCTTGTTTCAAATTTACAATCACAATTTGATGTTAACTGTGATTCAAATACAGAATCCTCTTTATGTATTTTCATTTTAAGTTTGTTTGCAAGGGTTTCATGTGATTCAGGTTGCATTCTATGTTATGTTTGACTAACGTTTATGCAAATCACTTTTGGATTATGTTTTTAAGGTGGGATTGTGAGAATCGGGGTTTTAGAGATATTGTTGTGAGTCAAAAAATTATCAGAATCTTCACATTGCTGGTGAATCACCTTAGTTTAGGATCTCTATTTTTAGTTTTTTCCTTCTACCCCTTTTCCCTGAAGGTCTAGTAGATTAGGTGTTTTATTGGGGGAACCAACCCACTCTAGAGACTCGCTCTCACCTACAGATTTACCCACAAATCTGAGAGTGTTTCCATGTTGCAATAGGATAGGAAAATCTAACTTGGCTAAGGGTGCAATCCTAATCACCAACACAAAATTCTTGTACATTGTCTCATTTCCTTCAAAGATTATATCATCAACATACACAACTAGAATCAAGATTTGATCCTTCTCAACTTTAAATTAAAGATTTCTATTTGTGATACCTTTATTAAATCCCCACTGCAACAAGTACCTATCCAATCTTATATACCAATCTCTCGAATCTTTCTTAAATCCATACAATTCCTTCTTCAATCTACAAAACATATTAGGATTATCTAATAACTAAAATCCTTTTGGTTGTTCAATGCATACCTCTTCTTCCAACTCACCATTCAAGAAATCATGCTTCACATTCATCTGATAAACCTTGAAATCTATATTTTCTTCAAATTCCAAACAAATCCTAATGACCTCCATTCTTGTCATTGGAGAAAATGTCTCCTAAAAATCTATTCCTTCCACTTGTGAGTAGCCTTTACACACAAGTCTAGCCTTATTTCTGACAACTTCTCCATTCTCATTTAGCTTGTTCTAAAATACTGACTTAGTTCCTATTACATTCTTATTTGTTGGTCTTGGGACTAATTACCAAGTTTGATTCTTCTCAATCTGAATAAATTCTTCTTCCATAGCTTTCATCCAATTCTTATCCTTACATGCCTCAATCACTGTCTTAGGTTCTACTTTGGAAAGTACACACAAATTTACTTGTTCTTCTCTCATAGCCACTTTCTTCTTGTCAACACACCTCTTCTCTTATCACAAATGATTTGATCTTCATAATGATTCTTCTACACATACTTAGGAGTCTTAGGAACCCTTTCTAAAGCATCTTCCTCTTCAACCTACATATCTTTTTCCTTCTCTTCTTCTTTTTCTTCTTCTCTGTAAGAGGACTCATCAAATTTGTATCCTTCTATCAGTACTGAACTTTTATGTGGTTCTTCATATGCTTTGACACTTACACTTTCAACTATATTCTTTAGCCTCTTGTTCTAGCATCAAAATCCTTGCTTATTGTAGAATATCCAAGGAAGATTCCTTCATCTAACCTTGCATCAAACTTTCCCAAGTTTTTTTTGATCTCTCTTGATATAACATTTTCTTCCAAACATTCTAAAATATTTGATGGTAGGATTTTTTCCATACCATAGTTCATAGGGAGACTTTGAACTATTTACTCTAGCTTGTACTATGTTGAGTATGTATACCACAATATGAATAGCTTCTCTCCAATAGAAATTTGGTAGATTTGTTTCCTTCATCATTATCCTTTTTGCTTCCTGAATTTTCCTATTCTCTCTCCACTCTATTCTGCTGAGGAATTTTAGGAGTTGACAAATTCCTTTTTATTCCATGATCTTCAAAAAAATTGTTAAACTCATTGGAGGTGAATTCTCCACCTCTTTCATACCTTAAACACTTTATTTTCATATCAATTTCATTCTCAACCATAGCTTTAAATTCTTTAAAATTGTCTAGAGCTTCTTATTTTTCTTTGAGAAAAGTTACCCAAGTCATTCTAGAGTAATCATCAATTAACAACATGCAATACCTATCACCTTGAAAGCTTCTTGTTCTTGTAGTTGCACATAGGTTTGTATGCACCAACTCTATAGGTCCTATGGTAGAATATTCTTTGATTTTGAAACTCTTTCTTGTTTGCTTCCCAACCTGACATTCCTTGCAAACTATATTGATAAGCTTTGTAATTCTTGGTAGATCTCTCATAGATTGAGTAGAGTTGGTCCTCACTAGGCTATCAAAATTGATTTGACACATTATTCTATTCCATGGCCAACTTTCACTGATTTGAGTCATAAAATACTTACCATTAGCACCTTTGAGTTGATAAACATTCCCATCTATCCTTGTTCCTGTAGCAACCAGAGTTTCAAATCTTCCTTTTCTAATTTAAAAACCAACATCTTGAAATACAATATTATCCTTTGCTACACATTTTTCCTACACTCAGAAGATTATGTTGAAGACCCTTGACATAAATAGCATCATTTGTATTATGCTTGCCATCAAAACTAATTAAACCCTTTCCACATATCTTAGTAGATGTATCATCACCAAACTTAAGAAGACCACCTTCAAACTGCTCAAGCTTAAAAAACTTACTCTTATCACTTGTCATATGATTTGAGCATCCTCAATCAATTATCCATTTATTTTCTCCTCTCTACAATAAAAATGGTCACTTTTCTTGAATCATTTTGACTAAACTCTCTCAATTCAAAATTAGTTAAAGCACCAAACAATTAATCTCTAGAATAATAATCTAAATCTTGAACTTCCTCAATAGCAGAAACTTTAGAACTATAAGATTTAGGAAGAGTTTTTATTACCTTCTTTACCACCTCATCTACTTCCATTTTTCCACCAAGGCTATTGATGGAATTGACAATTTCATCCACTCTATGCACGTATCTTGCAATATCTTCATCTTTTGGAATCCTTAGGGTTTCAACATTAGTCTTCAAATTTTGCATCTTTTCTTGCTTAAACTTATCATCTCCTTCATAGATACTTTCCATCTTATTCCATATTTCTTTACCAAATTTGTAGCCCATAGCCTTCATAATTTTTGAATCAGAAAGACCACTCAAAAGAGAATTCCTTGCTTTTCTAGTTGTTAGACCATTAATGGGAAAGGTATATCCATCTTCAATTGACTTCTAAACTCCAAACCCTAGGGAACCAAGGAAACATTCCATCCTAGTTTTCCAAAATGCATAATTCATCCTATAAAACAATGAAGCCTCCTTTTGAACCATTTGGATCTACCTAAAGTGGTTAAGCTTCTTCCAAGGAAGCTTGCTCTGATACCAATTGTTAGATGCATAGGACAACTGAGAAGGGGGATGAATTAGTTGTACATTAAAACATCAAAACCCTCATTTATATTTAGATATTTATTAACCCTTAAACCCTTAATTAGATTTAGTATGACAGTAAAAAATTAAAACAACAACACATAAAAACACCATTCATAATAGAACACCTCATTTACATGGAAAACCAAACTAGGAAAAAACCACAATGAGGATTATCTCACTATATAAATGAATTACAATACCAAATAGAATAGACTCACTATTGAAGGGCTCACTGCCTAAAAGAAAGAATGGCTCACTGCCATATTAGAAAGAAGAAAGAAAGGAAATGTTAAAAAGAGAAATACATCTCAGAGCAACAAGAAGATACACCACAACTTTGAACCATCTGCAACCTACAACTCACTACCTTCAATAACTTTAGGTACATTAAAAATGTAGAAACCTTCTACTCATTGCTTCTGGTAGCCTTAGTCATCAAAGCTCACACTCACATCACAAAACTTGATTAAATTATGCACACACACAATTCTCCAACATTCTACCTTACATTTATACCATCCACAACCTTAAAAACATTTTCCAAGGTTGGCTATGCACCTCAAACATGTAATTACAAAATAGGTCAGCACCAAACACTTTTGTGCTAGAAAGAAGTTAAGGGAGACCACACCAAGGGTTAATTAGGAACCACATATACATAACCATGATACTCAACACATTCAAAATCCATGAGGTACCTCCACAAATAGCGTTAGCATGCCAAATCGACAAAACCTAAAATAACACTACAAGCAACCACATAACAACATTGCACAATATCCATACAACATCTGAAAATATTCCATAATGATTAGAATATTCTATAACTCTATCACAACCACCTGAAACTGAGAATACCATTATTTTATGCAACCAGAAACACTAGCACATACATACAACTCACTAACCATCTTCACGAAACACCTCAACACTTGAAATATCAAGGGAAAGTGGATACATAGATTATAAGAATGTCCCAAAATCTACAAGAAAAGAAAATGCAATGTGAAAAAATGTGGAGCAATCTCATTTCTCCTAGAAAAACTTCTTCATAGACATAAACATTGGTGAACATAACTTTCAATACCATATAATCCAGAACCTATAACTTTGGATATAACACCTCTAGTCAACATATCCAAAGCACACAATCATAAGTTCAATACTGAAGAAATGTGGACCATAATATAGAACACCACTTTGTCACATTGTAATATCTTTTATTCAAATTTTCTCAAAATCACCTGGAAACCAAGTGATCCAACTACAACTAAAACACTATTAACACCTCTTCAATACATCTACAACATCTGCAACACTTCTTACTAACCACAACACATCCATACTACCAACAATCTTATCAACACAAGAAAGATCCAACAATCTCCATAGCTATTTTTGGTTGTTTTTCCAATACACCTAAGGAATCTCTAAAGAGTAGCAAGCTCCTATACTCAAGACCCTTAAAATTAATGACCAACTAACAATATTTAGTCAAATACTAAAATATTCTACACTTTAGGCTCTGTGGGACTTAGGAGGGTATTCCTATTATGTTCATTTTGGTTCATACCTTGTAGAACACATTAATTCATAGATCAATTCCTATAAGGAGCAAATACACATGAATTACTAAAAGACTAGCTTATCTTTGAGCAAAATGCAACCCACTCACTAGGAATCAAAGGCTATTTCAAGATACTTCGCACACATGCCTCATGATTAATGAATTTTAAAATGAATTAGCATTTTGATTTCAAATTAGTGGCAAGATAGACAACTAGCACACTTCTGATGTAAATTTTTAACAAATAGACCAATGTCTTGTCAAATTGGGCATCAAGGTCACATACATAACAACCAATAATATAGAAATGATTTAATTCTAATAATAATTGGAAACTATCACAATACATTGCATCATCGAGCTCACAGTTTCTAAGACATGACTACTTACCAAATCCTTTGTAAATTATTGCAAATTTATGACTCTATTTAAGCATTTTAATCAACTCCTTGAATCAAAGTAGAAACAAAGACATGCATTCAAACAAATATTTGAAGATGAACAAATATATCTTTGATATTTCATTCAAAAATTTCCATAACCTTTAGAAGGAGAGTACATGTGTTAGAATTATAGATTTGTTTCGATATCAATCATTACTATAGAACCATTTAAGATCACTATGTACATGCCATCAGAGCCAAAACAGGTTATCTACTCTATTCATTAATTCCTTTCTATACTCTATTATCTAACCAGGCATATACTCGACTCAAAACTTAAGACCAAAACCCCTTGCAAATGAGCCATGAATTCCTTTTAAAGCACAAGGATCAAACAAGCTTCTGACTCAAAATACAATTACATTACAAAAATTTCATTTCAACTCAAATTTCAGTTGCATTTCAAAATTCCCCACATGTTGATCCTGTAGTAACACATTGAAAATAGGGAAACCAAAATTGCAATCACCATAAAAAGGGAAAAGTAAAGTGCCACCAAACTTTCACTTAGCCGCTAGGTAAGCAATGAATTTGATGTCCACATCACCATGAAGGAACACAATCAACACCAAACACCCCAAAAGCACCACCCATGCATGTAGAGAAAGAGTAACCACCATAGAAATTTATCAAAGAACACAAAATTTTCCGTCCCACACACCACCTTTTCATCAACTAGAAGACTTACCACCACCAACACCCAATCCATGGTACACATGACCACTTCACTTCATCATGAGAGATGGAGAAGAAAACTCAACTCCCTCTTCACATTTGTCTCTATTGAGCACAAAACCATCCCACCTACTTGGAGTCTTGACAACCAATGGCATAATAGATAATACCTCCATTCCCAAGGCTGAAGCTCAGCCTAGGATCATGAGATACTAGCGATAGCCAGAGTCTGTCTCTGTTTCACTTTTAGATGGGTTGTTTATGACATCAATGGGTGAATTTTGACATCCGAAGGAATCATGTCCATATCTTACCTTCCTATAAGCTCTAGTAGAAATTTGTATTAATCCCTTGCCTTTATCCTCTGGCTTTCCAACAGTAGGTCCTTGGAATTGCAACCTCTTGCTACACTTTGAAGGCACATTCATGGGCTTGTTGATAGAAGCCTTATCCTCTACAACCGAGGAACGATCTGGAATATCTTCATGGGGCCTCTGTAAATTTAGTCTGGATGACCTTCTAACTAGTCTTGTGGAAGCAACAAGTTTTCTCATTTTTACTATATGATGTTTTCTTGAGATCACAATTGAATACTATTCACTCAGATTCAATTAAAAAAAAAATTAACTGTTGAATGTAAGTGATACAATTAGCAGTTATTCCATCATATATTTATCAAGTGACATGATGATCACAACCATCAATGCTCAGAGAAAACACACGCGCAAAATGGTGGCAATTTTTTGGTGTGTGTATTATCACCATTTATTTCCCGAATGCATGGAAATTTTCATTCATACTTCATGATTATTGGAAATTAAGTCTCCACACCCACGAATATCAATTTGATCACTCTAGAAAGGAGCATATCATTAATGCTCACTAGTTGCAGAACTAAATTGCTATCATGTGCCTATTTGTCAATTTTGAATGTCATCCATCGATCTTTTGATGAAGTGGTCGATCAAATGGCTCGCATTGGGCTAACTAGGTTTGAATTTCAGCAATTCTTCATTCATTTATCTCTGGCCAATAGCATTCACCCAAATCAGGCGACACCTCACCTGTCGGTGGGTTTCACCCAGTTCATGAGCTCGTGGATCAATCCACATGTCAAGATCTTGTTGATCTCATAGCCTTTAACAAGTGTTCATTTAACACCCACGAGCTATCAGGGAATGGTAGAGATTATCTTCTACACTTGATATTCACTGTTGGTTTGGAACCATGGGTAGTGAGCCAGATAGTGGAGACTGGGCCCCATGTTTGTATAAGGACACACATCCTCATCTTGCTATCCTTGCACTGCATAACCGACTGACATTTAATACTCGTGAGCTCATAAGGTATGGCTAGGATCATTTCCCACAGACACAAATCTCTAAACCTGCACATATGACAAAGTTAGCATTAAAGAAGGGGCCATTGTTAGTCCCATGAGTATTTAACCCTCATGGATGAATGACTTAAGCCTAAGTCATTTAGGGGAGAAATATTAAAGCTCGACTTTAGGAAAATATTAAGGTCAACTACAAACTAGATGACCGATGCTCTAAGTCAAATGGGCTAATGGCTGAATGGATACGATGGCTCAAGTGACAACTTGGAAAATGGGAAACCAGCAAGGCAGGTCAACATGGAATTAAAAAAACAAAGGGTTTTCAAAGGAAAAAAAATCCAAACCATGGGGCCAAGAGCTTTATGTGTTGATTAAGTCCATGGGTTACTCAAGAATTGCAAATTTTGGGGAGCTCCATTAGTGGCTCATGCTCGGGGACGTATACCCCTAGTGGGTATAGCGAGAATACAAATCTTGGGTTGAAGCAAACCAAGGTAGAACACAAAACCCAAGAGCTTACTCGTACAAGGAAAGCAAACACATCAGAAAGAAAACACACCAAACCATATGTACAACATTTACAAGATTATACAATGCAGTTTGTTACCCAAAAGCCCCTTTTTAAACACTTGGCATCAATCTATAAACTGGAGGCCTCTGGCCCCCAAAATTCAGGGACAGTTCTTTCCTTTGTCAAAGACTTTGTCCTGCTCTATTGGAAATGGATCAACATGTACATTGTGCAATTCTGAGCCATTAGCACCATCACAATTGATACTATCCATTCCATTTGATGTGATGCTACCCCATTCATCAACCTTCTCCACCATAGGCTCATCAATTTGAATCAGAAAAATAAAACCTTCATACTCCACATAGTCATGAATTGTAGGATCACATCCCATTTGTTCATCAAATTTGAAAAGCTCATAGGCAGTCTAGGTCATACTTGGCCAATCCTTAACAAAATCAGGGAAGAAAAACACAGAATCAGGCATACCTTCAGTATGCTTGTTTCAAGTTTTTTCCTCATGGGATGAAAGAAGTTCCATAGCCAGATACAAAAGAAAGGAAACATCTACAAAGAACTCAAGTGCAGCTTCATATTGATTAACATCATACTTCTAGTTGTCCACATCTTTGAATTTCTCTTCACATGGAGCAAAAAATCCTACAATGCTAACATGCTCTGCAATTTCACCAAATGGCTCCTTCTTTTCAATACACAATGATGTTGCCCTAGTAGCAATGTACTCATCTTGATGTACTATTTGGCCACCCAAGGATAGGATTCCTTCTCTGTTAGTGTAAGTGTCATCATGTGGAACATGGGTGGTTGACACTGCAACCACCTTTTCAAGCACATAACCAGATACCATAGGAAAATCAATATAATCATCTACATCTCCCTCAATAGCAATACTAAATTCAAGGCTACCATTATGATCTTCAGCTTCTTCATCATGTGAGCAATTATCACATTTCAATATCAACAAATCTAAATCACACTCTTGGTGTCTGCCAGGTGCAATTTTCTCATCCACATGTTGGCTCATCAAATTATCAACATTTGTGCTACCACATACAAAGGCATAGCCATAGATCTCCATATCAACTTGGTTCTTCTTTGTATCTTTTTCAAGATATTCACCAATAGTGTTTTCCATAAATTTATCAGAATTTTCATTCAAAAGTGGATTGCTCCTAGAAACTAGTAGGAATCATCATTTATGACCTCATCTTCTAGTGAAGATTCATCAAATAAGGGATTTTTCCACACCTTCATGATTATCACATGTACCCCTTCCTCAATGTCAAGATCCTCAGATCTTTGATCATCAGTGCATTCAAAATTAGTGTAATCACTTGAAGAGTAGAGAGAAACACTTTCAATATCCTCTTCATCATTTGCACTCACAACAATTGATCTACATTCAGAAAATTCTTCACATGAATAGAATTGCTCACTACCTAGGAAACACACCCCTTCAAGGCTATTAACATACTATTTACTTGAAGCAAAAGACTCCATCTCCATTTCATAAGAAGAATCACATTCAATAGAAGATTGACCAAGCTTGATCTCATCACTTTGATTCTTCATTTGTGCCATATAACTGAGATCAGGTGCATCTCCATCACTGATTTGTGCATCATTATTCTTGATTGGATCAAAATGTGAGGTTTCACCTTGTACCTCTTGTGTTTTCTCACAAATTATGACATCCCAAGGAAGAAAATTAGGTACTATTTCCTTATCCTCATACTCTATCTCTTCATCTTCATCACTACTATCTAAGCCTACATCTAGAGTACTTGTGAAATAACAACAATCATTGACTAACTATCTTCCTTTTGATGCATCTTCTTGATTTTTCAACCTTAGCCTTTGATTCTCCTCACTATGAAAATTATTGCCCACATTTCAGGAAACAACATGTGGCATATAACTATGCTCAATCCCTTCCATGGTGCTTATCCAATCCACTACCTAATCAAGACTATGATGCTTTAAATTCTCAAACAAGCTGCTTAATCTTGCTTTGTAAGCCTCACAAAACAAATCAATCCACATTAAGTCATTAGTTCTGATACTCTTGGGTATCTTCATCAGAACATCTAGGAATCTTGAAAACAAGTCATATGGTGATTCATTTACATATCTTTTCATTTCATACAACTCTCTGATAGAGATTACCAAGTCATCCCTTCCCAATCCTTGTTGGTATGAGGTTGATGCTTGCTCCTATTCTGCATCATGTCGAAGTAATGTGGATATAACATCTAAGGGATCCTTTTCTTGAAAAACACTTTTATGTCCTGATTTTCTTGGCTCACTAGTTTGAATTCTATTAGAGCCATTCATACTAGCAATCATAGGTCCCCTCATGATTGAGTACTTTGAATTGTTCTCAATATTCACAACATCTTGGTAGGCCTATTGTAAGGTAGTAAGCTGTTTATCTCTCAACAAGAATCCCATCTTACTATCAAATGATCCCAAATATACAATCAAACATTCTGCATCATTTTGTCTCATGTGTTTGGGGATTTCTCTTATGACCTTTGCAAATATAAGGTTGAAAGCAGGGATCAACTCTTCCTTACCCCTAGAGATCTCCATAAAATTCTTCCTTGCAACACTTGGATTTATCCTTTCACCAAACTATTCCATGAAGACTACCTTGAGTTCACTCCGACAATGTACAAAAGACACTGGAAAGAAAGAGAACCAGTCTCTTGTGTCTCCTTTCAAGGATTGAACAAAGAGTTTCATAACCACATCTTCAAAATCTATCTCATAATCTCCCATCACATCAGCAAATTCTTGTACCTTCTTACTTGTTGATTTTGACTTTTCACCACTAAACTTTGGTATTTTGTCCTTGATCTTGGCTGGTACAATATTTGGGTAACCACAAATATTTTCAAAGTTGAGGGCCTTGTACCTATCGGTACTAAAATTGCCTTGGTAGGACAAGGATTGTTCACCTTGCATGCTTTTATCACTATTTACACCAGCTGGTGTAAATTGACACTTATCCTTAATTCTTGAAAAGGAATTTAAGATCTACAATGCAAAATATTACATCAATTCCTTTTTCAATTGTGATCCTAATCCTCTAGCACGTATATTCCCTATAAATGTTGCTTAAGATCTCACAATATAACATGATATTTTCATCATAATGCAAAAATTTCAGCTTATACGCAAAGGCATGCAAAAGTATCACTAATATTCCCTCATCTAGTGCTAATTCACCTATTAGGGAATCACTTACATCTTGAGCATGGAAAATTTATCTTTCTTTTCCCATAATATGCTCTAATTTCTTCAAATTCTATGAGAGTACCTGGTATTTTGCAACGGCTGACTATCCTTTGTCTTTAAAACTATAGATCTGACCACTTGATGTATGCTTTATTAGGTTCTTTGAATCAGAGTCACCACCTCTTTTTAGAGAACTGAACTTCAAATGAGATGAAGTTTCTTCACAAAATGGAACACGTTCTGGGATATCTTCCATAGTGGAGTCATGTTCAAATCCTTCAATCTTTGTTACACTCAAAATATTCTACCAGGTTCAAGAATTTGTTAGCATCTGAATGGGATGTTCAGATTCATATTGCCATTTGACTCTACATTTCATATGTGTTTGTAGAATAAGGGTTTCCCCAGCAGAGTCACCATTTTGTTGGTTGTTTTTCCTGTACATGTAAGGAATCTCTAAAGAGTAGCCAACTCCTATACTCAAGACCCTTAAAATGAATGGCCAACTGACAAGATTAAGTTGAAGACTACAATCTTCTACACTTTAGGCTTTGTGGGACCTAGGAGGGTATTCCTACTATGTTCATTTTGGTTCATACCTTGTAGAACACATTAAATCACAGATCAATTGCTATGAGGAGTAAATACACATGAATTACTAAAAGACTGGCTTATCTTTGAGAAAAATGCAACCCACTCACTAGGAATCAAAGGCTATTTCAAGATAATTCACACACATTCCTCATGATTAATGAATTTTAAAATGAATTAACATTTTAATTTCAAATTAGTGGCAAGATAGACAATTAACACACATTTGATGTAATTTTTTGACAAATAGACCAGTGTATTGTCAAATTGGGCATCAAAGTCACATACATAATAACAAGTAACATAGATGTTGGAAAGAGACACTGCACATGTTTTCTAGTGTTGTAATTGATGGCAACCCTTGTCAGCTAGTCAATCCACATGTCGTCATTTACTCATACCAGCAGATAGATTGAAGATCAGTGATTATCTGTTAAGCTAGAATAGAGCATCTGGTGGATTTGTTTTCTTTGATTCATATGAAAATTTTGTGTTATTATTTTGTGTTGTGGATCTCAGGGAAGATTGTTAGATGCATAATTTGTGTTATTTGTAAATATTGGTGCCTCGTATCGATTTGAGTGCAAGTTAGAAGGTCTAGTTGACAAATTTTTTGTTCATCAATGTATGAAGGCTGACTTGGTGAATATAGTGTGTCGTGGTTATTTGAGAAGTTACTATTTAAGAGTTTTTGTGTTCAAGCATTTTGAATTGGGTCCTCACTATGTTGTGGCAAACTCTTGTGGATGCGCATTGAATATTATGAATGATTTGAGCTGATAGTTTGTGAATATTTCTTATTTTGTTGAAGCCGACATGAAGCGATTAAATCCTTTGTAGTGGATATATATAAGTGATCATTTATATCATTTTGGTGCATGTTTGGTGTGAGCTGATGTATGTTGCAAATTTCAGAAGGTTAGTAGAGTCATTATGTATAGTTTCACTTGTGCATTAAGGATTTTTGTTGTGAGTTGAAGCAAAATAGATCAAAAGAGCAGAGTCAGTCAAAAGGTCCAAAATTTGATTGATGAGCCTAACCAAAACTGTAATCAGGCATTTGTAGATGCTACTTTCTTAGTTCAAATATTTGGAAGTATTCCAGACTTTTGTAAGGCAGTGAGCCTTTCAGTTTTTGAGTAGTGAGCTCTAGGTAGTGTGCCTGAATGCTAGTGCATTCTCATTTTGTAAACTTTTCTTTTGAGTATACTCAGAACATATTGTGGATTGACCTCCACCATGGTTTTTCCCCTAACAAGGTTTCCACATAAAAAAAACTTGTGTTATGGTGTTATGGTTACTTGTCTTATGTGCATGAAATTTTATTTTGGTTGAATGTTATCAGTACTTTAAGGATCAGATTAATAAAGTCAAAAATTGCACAACACTAATTCACCCCCCCTCTCAGTGTTGTTTGATTCCAAAAATTGGTATTAGAGCTTAGTTCCTCAGAAGAAGTTTAAAAGCTTGGGGAAGATCTTGGAAAGTGTTTCAATGGATTCCAGTAGTCTGCAACAATAACTTATGGTGGCCCTAGATGATCTTGATTAGTTAAAATTTGAAGTCTAGGAATTACAAGCAAATCTCATGAATGTTGAGAGATTCATTAAGTCACTGAAAGAAAAAGTCAATAATTCTAGGGAGAAGAGAAGGTAACTCTATGATAAAATCAAGTAGGAAGACAACAAACATATTATAGATGAACAATTGAGTCAAGCCCTGAAGGAAAAGATAGAAGAATGTGAAAAGTTTTCCAAGGATAATGCAATTCTGAAGCATGAGATGGAATCTATTATGATGAGGATGACCAAGGAGATTGAAGATAGGAAGAAGAATGAAGAAAATCTTTCTCAATCCTTGAAAGAGAAATCTAAAGAATGTAGCCGAATTACTGATGGATTCATTCAGTTGGAGAAAACCAAACACAATGAGGAAGAGCTTGAAAAGCACATTGTTGATCTCAAAGATGAACTTGCTACTGCAAATGAATTCAAGGAGAAGTTTAAGATTAGCTTAGCCAATATTGATGAACTGATTAAAATTCAGAGGACTGATGGTGACAAGTGAGGTCTTGTATATGAGAAAGGAGAAAGTTTTGGATATGGACAAAGGAGATTTAGACAAGGAAATCAGATGAACAACACTGGAAGGCATCTGATAAGACAACCTAATGCTCAAAGATTTAACGATAACTATCATGTTTGCATTAAATTGGGTCATATGGCAGCTCAATGTAGAAGTAAAATAAATTCAAGTGGTCCATCATTCTCCGGTTAGTGCTTTAATTGTAACAAGCATGGTTATAAGTCAAATGAATGCAAAAATGTGATGAACAACTTTTATAGAAATGTTAGATATTATACATGCAATAGATTTGGCCATATTGCTAATTAGTGCAGATCAAGAGAAAATCAGTGGAACAACTGGTCTAGACAAAGAAATGTGGTGTGCTACAATTGTAACAAAACCGGTCATATAGCTAGATTTTGCAGAAGAGGTGTGGTAAATCAAAGATGAAACAAGGATGAAAAAGGAAAAGGGAAAGTCACTACAGATCAGATCAGGAAGTAGATGAAGAAGACATGGGTGAAGAAGAGCCCCTCTGTTGCAAAAAATGATCCAACACCTTAATCAGCTTCTGGTAATTCCTCCGAGAATTAGATTAAGGCCTTTGGCCTAGGGGGAGCTATCAAGAAAATCCATCAAACCCCCTATCGATAATTGACACCGGGATGTGATTGCATCGATGGTTGATCGATATTGTTGAACAGTTGGAGAGAGTATTTATGCAAAATTGAAGGTCCAGAGAAGAGTTATATTTCATAGTATATGGAAACAGGGTATTCAGATAAGTTAGGGAAAAAGTATTTATTGTGTCAAAAAGGTTAGGTGTACAAATGATAAAAGGTTATTTCTATCTTCAATTTGTCACTTTGCATTTTGAGACAAAGAAGTTTGAAAGAGTTTTGAAGCAAAATTTTGTGAGATTTGGGAAGATTCAAGTGTGAAGGTGACTCAAAGATCAATCCCTAATCTGGTAAAAATGAATTTATCAAAAAATCTTGTAAACCTGGGAATTTTTGAAAATGGCTACTCCATTGGTAGTTGAAGTCAAGGATAGACCTTGTCTGAAATTCAAGTGGCATCCTTTCAAATCTATTGAGACCGAACCCTTAGGTGTATTTTCGTCTGTTACATATGGTGTCTTACATATTGAAGACATTATGGCATACATCCATGCTAATATTGAGGAATTAGGAAGCTCACAACTACTGAATTTGTATTCAAATCACATTGTTGGAGAGGATTTTTGTGTTAAGTCTGAATTCAAAACCCTAGAGGAGAGGGAATTCATGTAGATTGTGAAATTCCCCATGTTTAATGAAAGCGAATGAGTCTGATATATCTTGAGTTGAGTTCATGCTAAATTTATGTGCTTGATTCAACCTTCCAAGATTACAAAAGAAGCTATAAGCGCTGTTATAGGTTTAAATTCCTCTGGTGGATTGTCGATCTTGAAGTCTGTAAAGAATCAAATAGTCATTGATGCAACTGGTTCAATATTTGATAGAAGAGCGATGAAAATTGATAACATCATTGATGTAGATGTGAAATTTTCTTTGATGATCATTGGTTACAAGATATATCACTCCATCCAAGAAAATTTTGTATATAGTACAACCATATATGCAACATATCAGATGGTGAAGGAGAATGCAGAGTATGATTTATGTGAGTTGCTTCAAAGTCAGATTATGGGGAATCTTGGTAAGATAAAGAAAGACAAGAATAATTCCTTTAAATATGGTAATCTATTGCTGTGTCTATTCATTTATTTCATGAATGAAGTTTCAGGAGTTGGGAAAGTGCATTGGAAAAGCGATAAGCCTGTTGTTGTTTAGATTAGAGATATCCTGTATGGAATTGGTGGTACACAAGCAAGGAAAATTGCAATTTGGGGATATTTCAAGAACTTTCAAAATGTGATGCAAGTCACGGAAAGAATTCCTTCCTCTATTGTGGAAAAGTATTAGGATGCAATCTTTTTTATGGTGGACATTGATCAATGCTTGATGGAAGTTGCAAAACCTAGAAGCATTTGCATTATGCCAATGGGTTATGAAATTGAGGAAAGAATCTTGGAGCTATACACACAAAAAATTTTGAGTAAGCCTTTAGATCCATCTAAAGAGAGGTTTGGAACATATGCAGAGAAGAATATGCAATTCCATGAGTAGTTGAAGAAACCAATGATAGTCTAGAGAGTAAGGAAAGAAGTGGAAGTCTTTGTAGAGAGCATGGGTATACCTGTAGAAGCTATAAGAGAAGCTAGAAGGAAGAGAGAACAAGTTGAAGCCGAAAAAGAGCCTGCTAGAACTGAATATTCTAGTCTAGCAACATCCTCTACCTGAACTAGATCAACAAGGAGCTTTGTACCCCTATCCATTCATGCAAAGAAGTCAACCCCTGTAAAAGTTCAAGTTAAGGCATTTGGTAAGAGGAAGAAGGACAAGAGCACAAGAGTGTATACAACTATTTTAGAAGATGAAGAGATAAAATCTGATGAAGAAGTTAGAGAAATAAAGCATATGGGCACCAAAGCATCAACAATAGTCCCTAAGGACAAGTCCTCTAATGAAGAGGAGAAAGCAAAGAAGAATTTGAAGCCAAAAAATCCAAGTATGTCTGTAGAGGAAGTTGAGAGAGGTATAATCAAGGATGGTAATCGTAAGCCCCTATGTGAAGTGTATGGTACCTTTGATAGTGTTGTTCAAAGAGTTCTTGAAGAGGCTATAATACAATATTTGATCAATTTCAATATGACTCTTGTTGAGATAATGGCATAGTTGCCTAAGGAACTATATAAAATTTTGGAGATGAGGAGAGTTAGCGCCAGAACTGAAGAAGAGAAGTTGAGAGAATGAATTATTGAATATATAAGCATGGTAATGTCTATTAAGGAAATGAAGACAATCCTAAAAGAAGAAAAAAGAGAATTCAAGAGAAAAACAAGAATATACAAGCTTATGATGGGTAGGACTGAAGAGGTTGCAAAAGAAACTAAAAGAATTCTGAAGGAATTTTTATTAAAGAACAAAATCGATGTTGTTTATGAAGAAGTGCATGTGAAGGATACTTCATCTGGTCTGGTAAATGAAGAGGCTATAGTTGAGGACACTCAGATTCCTCTTGATGTGCATGATACAAAAGTACCTATGGAGACTGTAGCTCCTAAAATTGTGTCAATTGAAGAAAAGGAGATATCAGTTGAAGAGGTTGAAATTCCAAATGACAAGCAAAAATTTGTGGCTGAGGAAATTGTGGTTGAGGAAAAAAAGGTTGAAGTTATGGGAAATCCAGTGGAAGCAAGTGACACTGCAGAGGCAGTGAAGAAATTTCTAGAAGAACAAAAGGAAGAATTTGATCTTGAGTTGGGAGAAGGTCCTATTCATTTGTCTACTTTATCCCCAATCTAGAAAATGAAAGTTGCATCATTTGCACAAGCTAAGGCTAGGGAAGAAATTATGAAGTCCCACATTGAGGATAGTGATTTATTAAATCTTGGATTTGGTATTCTGGAGAATATCATGTCTACTCATGTTAAGGATCCATCCGGCTCTTCGTCTGATGAGCTAAAGAAGCTTATAAATTTTGTAAGTACTCATTTTGAGTCACTTGAGAAGTCAACTTTGGTCAAATTTTAGAAGGAATTTGATGCTAGAAAGATTAGTAGGTTGAAAGGAATGATAGCTAATGATAAATCTATGCTAGCTACCTATGTGAATAATGTTGAAACTATACTATCTAAAGGTGGAAAGATCTATAAGTCATGTTTGTCTTTTTCTAAACTTACTGAGGACAATGAGAAGAAGGTTAAGGATCATGAGAAAGAGTTAGCTACTATTTATGGTGCTTTTGATCCTTTAACTATTTCTATTGGAGAGCAAGAAGGTCAAGTTATATCCCTACATGACAAAATAAAGATTTTGAAGCATGATAATGACAGAGTTGTGGAAAGAGCTTGTGAACTTAGACACCTAATTGGTCCAAAGATGGAAACTAGGCTAGTCGTCATAAATAGCACAAAAGAGTTACGGTCGCTGGATCCAGGAACCCTTGAATCTGGCTGCAGACGGTACATTATTTACCCGTGGTCACAGCAACCATTTTGGAAATCCTGAAGGGCAGTTTGGGACAAGCTTGAACCTGCTGAAGAAATTCTATATCTCGGTTTGTGTAAGTTGCTGTCATGCTTGTACATATAGTTTGAATTTTTCTTTCCATCAATGTCAGCAAGAAGAGAAATGTGGTGTCTACCTATAAGGGGTCTCATTTCGAAGTCGCGGGATGAAGCCCTTTGTGAGTTTTGGGTTGGTGGCATTTTTCGTTGGTACTGAACCAACACTTAAGTCATTTTTTTCGACTAAGTGTTGCTGTATCAATGCCAAAGGGGGAGATTATAGAGACACCATGCATGTTTTCCGTATGGTCATTGATGGCAACCCTTGTTAGCTAGTTAATCTGCACATCGTCATTTACTCATACTGGCAGACAAATTGAAGATTAGTGATTATCTATTAAGTTAGAACATAGCATCCAATAGATTTGTGTTCTTTCATTCATATGAAATTTTTTTGTTATTATTTTGTGTTGTGAATCTTAGGGAAGATTGTTCGATGCATAATCTATGTTATCTATAAATCTTGGTGCCTCGTATCGATTTGAGTGTAAGTTAGAAGTTTTGGCTAACAATTTTTTTGTTCATCAGTGTATGAAGGCTAGCTTGGTGAATATAGTGTGTCACGGATATTTGAGAAGTTATTATTTAAGATTTTTTGTGTTTGAACATTTTGAATTGGGTCCCCACTATGTTGTGGCCGACACTTGTGGATGCACATTGATATTATGGATGATTTGAGTTGATAGTTTGTGAATATTGCTTATTTTGTTGAAGCCGACTTGAAGCGATTAAATCCTTTGTAGCAGATATATATAAGTGATCGTTTATATCATTTTGGTGCATGTTTGGTGTGAGTTGATGTATGTTACAAATGTTAGAAGGTTAGTAGAGCGATTATGCATAGTTTCACTTGTGCATTAAGGATTTTTTTTGCTAGTTGAAGCAGAATAGAGTAGAAGAGCAGAGTCAGTTAGAAGGTCCATAATTTGATTGATGAGCCTAACTGAAACTGTAATCAGGCATTTGTAGATGCTACTTTCTCAGTTCAAATATTTGGAAGTATTCCAAACTTTTGTAAGGTAGTGAGCCTTTCAGTTTTTGAGTAGTGAGTTTTAGGCAGTGTGCCTGAATGCAAGTACATTCTCATTTTGTAAACTTTTCTTTTGAGTATACTCATAACATATTGTGGATTGACCTCCACCGTGGATTTTCCCCTAACAGGGTTTCCACGTAAAGAATCCTTGTGTTATGGTGTTGTGGTTATTTTTCTTATGTGCATGCATTTTTATTTTGGTTGAATGTTATCAGTACTTTAAGGATCAGATTAATAAAGTTAAAAATTGCACAACACTAATTCACCCCCCTCTTAGTGTTGCTTGATTCCAACAATAGAAATGATTTAATTTTGATAATAATGGGAAACTATCACAATACATTGCATCACATAGCTCACAGTTTCTAAGACACGAATGCTTACCAAATCCTCTATAAATTATTGCAAATTTATGACTCTATTTAAGCATTTTAATTGACTCCTTGAATCAAAGAAAAAATAGAGACATACATTCAAACAAATATTTGAAGATGAACAAAGATATATTTGATATTTCATTGAAAACTTTCCATAACCTTTAGAAGGAGAGTACATGCATTAGAAATATAGATTTGTTTCGATATCAGTCATTGCTATAGAACCATTTAAGTTCACTATATACATGCCATCAGAGCCAAAATAGGTTATCTACTCTATTCATTAATTCCTTTCTATACTCTATCATCTAACCAGACATATACCCAACTCAAAACTTAAGACCAAAACCCCTTGCAAATGAGCCATGAGTTCCTTTTATAGTGCAAGGAGCAAACAAGCTTCTAGCTCAAAATGCAATTACATTAAAAAAATTTCATTTCAACTCAAATTTCAGTTGCATTTCAAAATTCCCCACATGTTGATCTTGTAGTAACACATTGAAAATAAGGAAACCAAAATTGTAATCGCCATCAAAAGGGAAATGTAAAGTGTTGCCAAAATTTCCCTTAGCCGCTAGGTAAGCGGCGAATCTAATGTCCACATTGCTACGAAGGAACACAGTCAACACCAAACACCCCAAAAGTACCACCCATGCACACAGAAAAAAGAGTAACCACCACAAAAATTTATGAAAGAACACAAAATTTTCCATCCCACACACCACCTTTTCACCAACCAGAAGACTTACCACCACTAGCAACCAATCCATGGTACACATGCCCACTTCATGTCATCGTGAGAGATGGAGAAGAAACCTCAACTCCCTCTTCATCTTTGTTTCTGTTGAGCACAAAAACATCCCGCCCAGTTGGAGTCTTGACAACCAATGGTGGGATAGATAATACCTCCATTCTTAGGGTCGGAGCTCGGCCCAGGGTCATGAGGTACTAGTGATATCTAGAGTCCATCTTTGCTTCAATTTTAGATGGGCTATTTGTGATGTCAATAGGTGAATTTTGATGTCTGAAGGAACCACACCCATATCTCACCTTCTTGTAAGCTCCAACAAAAAATTGTATCGATCCCTTGCCTTTATCCTTTGTCTTTCCAGTAGTAGGTCCTTGGAATTTCAGCCTCCTTCTACACCTTGAAGGCACATTCATGGGCTTGTTGACATGAGCCTTGTCCTCTACAATTGAGGCACATTCTAAAATATTTTCATGGGGCCTCTACAAATTTAGTTTGGATGACCTTCTAACTAGTCCTACAGAAGCAAATGGTTTGCTAATTTTTACTGTATGATGGTTTCTCGAGCTCACAATTGAATACTATTCACTTAGCTTCAATTCAAAAAAAATTCAACCATAGAATGCAAGTGATACGATTAGTAGTTATTCCATCATGTATTTATCAAGTGACGTGATGATCACAACCATCAATGCTTAGAGAAAACACATGTGTGAAATGGTGGCAAGTTTCTGGCGTGAGTATTATCACCGTTTATTTCCTAAATGCATGGAAATCTACATATCATACTTCATGATTATTGGCAATTAAGTCTCCACATGCATGGAGATCAATTTGATCACTCCTGCAAAGAGCATATCATTAATGCTCATTGGTTGCAGAACTAAATGGCTATCACATGCCTGTTTGTCAATTTTGTATGTCATTCATCGATCTTTTGATGATGTAGTCAATCAAATGGATCACATTGGGATAACTAGGTTTGAATTTCAACAATTCTTCATTCATGTATCTTCGACCAATAGCATTCGTCCAAATCAGGTGACACCTCACCCATCGGCAAGTTTCACCTAGTTCATGAATTGGTGGATCAATCCACATGTGAAGATCTTGCCGATCTCATAGCCTTTAACAAGCATTCATTTAACACCCATGAGCTAGCAGGTAATGGTAGAGATTATCTTCTATGCTTGATCTTCACCATTGGTTTGGAAGCATGGGTGGTGATCTAGATAGTGGAGACTGGGTCCCACGTCCATATAAGGACATGTATCCTCATCTTGCTATCCTTGCACTACATAACCAGTTGACAATTAACACCTGTGAGCTGGTAGGGTATGGCTAGGATCATTTCCCATGAACACAAATCTCTAAACCTGCACATACGACAAAGTTAGCATTAAAGAAGGGGCCATTGTTAGGCCCATGATAATTTAACCCTCACAGATGAATGACTTAAGCCTAAGTCATTTAGGGGAAAAATATTAAAGCCTAAATTTAGGAAAATATTAAGGTTGGAGACAAATTAGATGACTGACACTCTAAGTCAAAGGGGCTGGTGGTTGAATGGATATGATGGCTCAAGTGAAAACTTGGAAAATGGGCAACCAACAAGGTAGGTCAATGTAGAATTAAAAGAACAAAGGGTTTTCAAAGCCAAAACCCTATCCAAACCATGGGGCCAAGGGCCTTCTATGTTGACTAAGTCCATGGGCTACTCAGGAATTATAAATTTTGGGGAGCTCCATCAACTATATTGAAACTTGACAGTAATAACAACACCAAAAACATTGTGTTGGAAATACTAACAACTCCAAGCTTCCAAAAACTCCAATGCTAGAGGTTGACATCAATGAAAACACCAACAAGATTCCAACATAAAGAAGTGAAGGTTTGATATAAAAGGTATGTAAGGAATTTGTGAAGCTAAATGTAGGACATCTAAGTTGATGTAAAAGAGAAGGAAGGTGTGTGAGAGAATAATATTACAAGGGAGAGATAAGCATAGGAAAATGCATAATACAATTGATGATAGAGAAGAAGGCGATCAAGTTGGAGTGCTAGAAAACAAGAAGAGTGGAAGGTAAAAGAAAAATAATATAGAGGATTCATAAGTGTTTAGTGTGTGGATAATTTAGAGAGAGCTAACCAAAGGGGGAAGTTATGAGTTAGATAAAAATGAAAATGAGTTTTCAAACCATGAAGATGTTGAGAAATTAATAGGATTAAGAAATATCAGACATGATATGGTGAGAAAAGGTTCCTACAATAAATATTGGACTTAAGCAATCTAGAGTGGTAGTTCTTGAGGGTGTATGATGTTATAGGTTGTTATTTTCTTGAAAATTGATCTATAGCAAAAAGAGAAACCCTTTTTTGTTTCTACAATATTATGTATGGGTCCTCAAACACTGTAAATAGGGTGACACTATTAAATTGACATAAATGCACCCATAGCCACCATTAAAACTAGGTATTAGATTGAGTTATAAATTTGGGAGTGATCAAGAGTGAATGTTTCTATATGCACATATTTTAGCTGCTACCAAGAAGAAGAGAAATAGAATTTTTAGTAGTAGGACTTATGGAGAAGTTTAGGGTAGTGTTGAAGGCCTTAAGAAAGACTAAAAATTTATATTCCTTAGAGAATAGCCAAGGGAAAGGCCTTGAGCATTGACCAGTTCTCTCAATAATTGGAAAAAAGAGGAAGGCTACATAATAGAAGAGTAGGGAGAAGATTACCTTGAGAGGAAATAAGTGGGTAGAGGTATCATGTGAGAATCCAATAGTTGAAGAAATAAATAATTTGAAACCCATAGAACACATCATGGCTAGTATATTAGAGGGGAGAAGGGTTCTTATAGTCATGAAAAAGGAGGAGGAAACTCATGGGTTATAAGAGGCTAAGAGGAGAACCATGGTGGAGTTGAGAAATGAGGGAAAAAATAAGGCCAGTGATTTTTCTAACACATTTATTTCTATACATCTACATCACAAAAATGAGAGAGAAGGAGAAATATTCATGATAGATGATGAGGGCTAGATTGGTAAAGAAAAATAATGTCAGATAATATTAGTACAGAACAAAATGAAGAGACAGTTGCTAGAATGTGGGCTAGATTGAAAAGAAAGGGTGATGGGAAATGTTATTGTCTTGCAATAATTGCAAGGTCTTCAAGATGAGAAGACTTTTAATCACAATAGCTGAGAAACATTATAGGCAGCATGGTCATGTTGAAGGGGGGCATGATTATTGTCCATTGGTAAGTTGTTCATTATATGTGTTTATATTGATTGAATTTGTAAATGTTTATATCATTTTAACATTTTTTATATATATAAAAAATCACTTGATCATGATCAAGGTTTATTTGTGTATATCATTATTATAAAGGTGGGGCACCCTAGGGCACATGATATGGATTATCACGGCCTGAAGAATGTGGTTTTACAAGTAGAGGAACATGGAGTTGTGAATATCGAAGATGAAGTTAATGATCCTATGGAAGAAGATGATCATGTCTCAAAAAACACAGTTGAAGATGATGGTACAAATACATTGATCCATGACACATTTAGTGGCACAGCTAATCATGATGATCGAGATGACTTTGATGATGTTCATGATTTACCTATACTTGAGAAGGCATACGAGCCTCTTCATGAAGGCTCCCAAACAACTCTTCTCTCTGCTATATTGTTGTTGTAGAACTTGAAGGTTATGAATGGTTTATCCAACATAGCAATCTCATGGATGTTAAGGTATGTCATATATGTCATACTTTTTCATCTATTTTAATTGTTGTTAGTTCATCACTAGTAAACAAAGGATGAAATATGTACCATTATTCTTTTATATTAACAAATTATTTTTGTTGTAGATTGATTGGTGAATTTTTGTTACCACCATCAAATATTTTACCTCGCTCATACCGAGATTTATCTGGCATTATGAAAGATATTGGAATGGAGTATCAAGCAATAGATGAATGTCTCAATGATCATATTATATATCATAACATGAATTTGCAACAGAATGCCCAGAATGTCGTATCAGTAGATATCAAATAGATCAATTAACAAAAAGGGTGTCTCGCAAGGTTCTTTGTTATATTCCCATTATTCAACGTATGCAATGATTTTTTAGGTGAGAAAGCTTAGCACAATTTATGGATTACCATGGATGGAATAGTAGTGGAGATAAAATTCTTTGAATTCCTATAGATGGTTCTGCATTTAGGGACATGGAGGAAAAATGGCCACACTTTAAAGAAGAACCTCATAATATCAGACTTTCATTGGCAACGGACGGTGTCTATCCATTTGGAGAGCTGAGATTTATTTACTTGGTGTGGCCTGTTTTTGTTATCAATAATAACATTCCTCCATGGATGTCAATAAAGAGGGAGCACATAATGTTGTCAATGATTGTTCTAGGTATTTGATTACATCAATTTTCTTTAACATAGTAGCATCTCATTTGTCTCTTTTGTTGCATAATGACTTATATTTTTTTCATTTAATAGTCATGTACATTAATTGATATATATTGCAGTAAAATGGTTATAATAATTATGTAATGTTTATGTTCATTCAACTAGGTAAGTACCAAGTTAAAGATATGAATGTATGTATCGAGCCTCTTATCGACGAGTTACTAAAGTTATGGAATGGCGTCACTATGTATGATGTCTCTAGACCAATAGGAAAAAGACAATTTCAATTCCATGCAATGCTTGTATGGAAAATTCATGATGCCCTAGCGCTAACACATTTTGTGGTATTTTATAACGTTCGACTGCACTTTAATGATATTTAATTTTATGAAGTAGATATCATGCATGTTTTAAATAATCTATTCATTATATATAATTATAAAAATTGACATATTTAATCCAATTATATATGATCTTGCAGGTCTTCAAACAAAGGGAAAATTTGCATGTCCAATTTGTGGTCCAAAGATGAAATCTTGTCATTCAACAAGTTTAGGAAAGTAGGTGTTTTATGAGTATAGGCAATCTCTCCACAAAAATCACAAGTATCAAACTACTGAAAAACATCTTTTCAATGGGAAAGAAGAGACTACATCAAAACCATGAAGAATGACACCTCACCTATGGAATTTGGAATATATTGAATTTATCAAGGTTATACATTTGATCAAATTATTTATCTATCATATATGATATGTTTCAATTATATTTTATATTGGTATTGTGTTTACCATGCTGTACCTGGACAAGATTGTCGTTGTTAATTTTAACTATATATACTTCTGCCAGGCCATCAAGGTATTAATGGTCGGTTTCATGGGATTGAAAAGTTATCCCAGCATACTCCTAGTAGGTTCTACTATGAGACACTACAAATTGTGCATTTGTTTGATACAATGCATACCGAAAGAATATAAATAAACATTATGGAAAATATTGATGGAAGGCATGACAAAGAAAAATTGTCAAATTTAGTGATTATTCAGAAGCCAATCATGTAATAAAAATTTCATTCAATTGAATAACAGAGATGAGCATCAAATTAATATAAGCACCTTCCTTTGGTTGGTTAATGTGAGTAGCAAAGCAATGCTATACAAGTCATAGAATTTGATTCCTTATAGGATTTATTAAATACAAACAATAATCAAGCAACAATGAAAGGTGAATTTGGGTCATGATTTAAAAATGCATGACTGGCATACCATGAGCAGTAATTTGGTATATTATATACACTTGTATAACGCATGTACTTTTCAGTGTATTGTGTTTTCTACTTTTGGAAAAATAATGAAAAGACTATTTTATAATTGTTGCAATACATTCTACCTCTATCTCTCCCAGACAACTTTGACAATAATGTCAAGCAAGTTATATACGATCTTGGAAAATACATGAGGTAAGTAGCGAGATTTGTTCAATTCGCTATATAGATCTTATAATTGTATATTTTTGTTAATCACATTATATTTAATATGCCTTTGGAATCAATTTCCTTGTAGATTGGTTGTCATCTAAAGAAACTAAAGAAGATATAATTATTGGAAGAGAAAATTTCGGTTTTAATGGTAAAAAGAAATGCAAAAGTGTCTACCTTCACATTTCTTTAATGCACAAGAACACTCACCTCATACACCAAGTTGAGGAGATTGAATTGTGTGGACCTGTACACACAAGGTCAATGTGGATGGTTGAGAGACACTTGAAATTTTTGAAGGCTTTGGTTAGACAAAGAGCACATCCTAAGGGTTCTATGGTGGAGGGATATATGCTATACCAGACCATGGTGTACATTAGTGAATATCTTCCTAAGTTTGCAGCAAAGATCCATGTAGATTGTATTTGGGATCCCAACTCAATTAAAAAATTCAGAGGGGAGTACCTTATGGGGAAAGGTAGATTGAGGAAAGTGAGAGGTAATTATAAGATGGTCATGGAGATTAATTAGAATACATTTTACATATGGTTTTTATGTATATTTCACTTATTTAATTATTAATCTTCAATATACATCAATTATAAATTAAGGTCATATACAGTGGTAATTAACTAATTATATGTCATTTGTGAATTTCAATTTTTTTTATATAGTTGGTCGAGAGTGGGATGCACTACATTTGTACATCACAAACAATCTTGATTGGATGATGGTATGGATTGAACGATGTCAACAATCTGGTCATGCATTAACATGGGAAGGTGTGGCTTCATTGGTTAAAGAAGCTCATTGTAATGGAGATTTCAATGTTACACAAAGGGAAATTGATTTAGCATATGGTTTAAGAGATAAACAGGTACGTATAAATATAATAATCACCCATATTACTTAATTATTTTCAATTATATTGATGTATATATGATGCAAAGGATCCAACAACAACACCAACAACATCATTTCATGAGGGTAAATCAAACCCAATCAAAATCAGGAGAAGATCAAATTCTTAATTCTTTTTCCTCAAAACTCATACAACTTCTTTTGATTCTTCAATTCTACAAGACTTCAAGGCAACAAGCTAGCACTCCAATTTCGAAAAACCATATGTCATTATTAGTATTCCAATTGACTCATTCAAAGAAAAAACCATATTAGAAAACTTTGACTCAATCAATCAAATTCACATCATTCTCAACCACCATATCAACATCTATACATTATCTTAGCCTTTCATAAGGAAACACATTATGCTCACTTGCTACACAACCAATTACCAATCCTTCAAATTCTTGTATACATCATATCCTCAAGGCAACAAAACACTTATTCTAAATCAAATTCCAAAATGTCAATAACCAAACTTCAATCATTGAAAACAGTCTAAACTTCTCAAATAGTACCAATTCATTTTCCTTACAAGGAAAACTAACAAAGACCAATCCTTCTTGCTATCAACTAGTTAATCAATCCTTCAAGACACAAGATTCATCATGTTTTGAGAGAAATAAATTCAATACATCAGTTTATAAATATCAGATCTGCCTACTCTGTAAAGATACCAAGACACACAATAGAATCACCATTCTCAAAACAATATGCACTACCTTTACAACCTTTACATGTTTGACATATTGTAGGTAAAACACCACAAGGCTATGTGGTGCAATGGCTGTAAATTTTGAATCAAAAAGTTGGATGACACGAAGAAAACTTGTGACTCTGGTATAATTGCTGTCTTTCAGGTGACTAATGTTTCATCTAGAAGCAACATACATCCAAAAGTCTCAGAAAATTGATAGTATGGGATTTTGGATGATATACTTGAGTGTGACTTTAAGTCCTTCAAATTAGTTTTGTTCGTCATCCTATGGTACATGCTACAATTGAATGAAAATGATCTCGAGAGAGTTGTTATTGAACATGATAATGGATTTAACATGGTTAATACAAGGTCGATCGAGCGAGCTACAAATGAGCCCTATGTTCTTCCAAGCCAATGTGAGAAGGTATTTTAATCAAAGGTTTCAAGTAAACCGGGTTGGTCATTTTTTGTTAGACATAATCCAAGAGGAAGGCCGGTAAAGTATAATGTGGTGGAAGAAGAAGATACCAAAGAACTAGAAGATGATGTAGATGATGATCAGGATCAACAGTTAGTTGATGATGTGCCTGACGAAGATGTCGAATAGGAGGAACTAGATCATGATGATGTAGGATTTAATGTTCATGAAGATGATATGTGTGTGGATGATGACATTATCAAAACTAATATCAATGATGATGATGATACCAATCCTTACAATGTCGAATCTGGATCGGATGATACAGACAAAGAGTTGGATGAAGAAGAAGATCAATGAAATTGAAATGTATGAGTTATGGGTTTAAATTATCTATTTGATATTAATTTCATGATAGAATTATATTTGACTTATGTGGTTACATAATTAATTCATGATGTTTACATTGACATATGTATGAGTTATGTGATTATATTATCTATTTGATATTAATTTCTTGATAGAATTATATTTGACTTATGGGAGATTTGATTTTATGAATTTTTATCCATGTGCAAACCTAATGGGTTGTGTTTGAACACTGAATATAAATGATACACACACACACACACATATATATATATATATATGTATGTATGTATGTATATGTATTTGAAAATGTAAATGTAAATACAATTACTGGATGCTCTCCTAGAACAATAAATGCAACATATCATTAAAGAAATTTGTATCTATGTATATAAATGTGTATTTCTAAATGCAAGTGTAAATGCAAAGAGCATATGGTTTTGTAGCAATATAGATACAACATATCCATAAATTAATGTAATTGAAATTCTAAATTCTTCAACACATATAATATGAAATCGATCAAACTATCAAACTACATGAGAAATAAATGAAAATAGTAAATGCATATGTATCTGGATCAAATCCTTTTCGTGGTGGACCCTGTTAGCACTCAAAAATGCTGGTTGAAAAACCACAAGAGATTGCCAATCTCTTGGTACGCTTTAGGGTAACATACAAGGCTTAATTACTCGAGCCTTCTTCTCTTTTGGTGCTACTGAACCTAGGTGGGTCTACCTATATTGACTGAGTAGACTTAATTGATGTTATTTAACTATAGTAATCTATCCACAATGGCAAGTTTACAGTGAACAGATGTGATCCTAATCTAACATGAACTAAATGAGAAATATGTTCAGTTAAAAAATGTATAAAATCAATTAGATTTATGGATGGACATGGGGAGACTAGTGCCTTATTGGGTATATGGAGTCTAATGAATATCTACAAATGTGGATTTCAATAATGGCAATAATTCAAACTATCAAGCACAAAAATTGTTTACAACTTGTGTAAACGTGCAAGTGAATAATTGACAAACTCTTCTTGAGAGAGAATGGAAATTATAGTTATGTGATTTTTTTGATTAATCCAACTAACACTTCCCAATTTTTGTGATTGATTAAAATATTTTAATCCCTACTTGAGAGAACCAAATAACCAAATCACACATATATAGCGAATGCATAATGATAAACACAATATAAACTTGTTATATCAATTTAAACAATAGAGAAGCATCAAAATGGAGACAATCAAATAACTGCTTAAATTTAACGAACAACTGATACCAAAATCTTAATCCGTGACTTAGATATCTTCATTTACTCCATCAAAATACATGCATCTAACTCTCTGTATATGAAGCATTTTTCTAGAAAGCTATCTACTGAATATCTCCTAATGCCTAGATATGTTGCATTACTATGGAATATATATAAATACATCAAAACTTGTAAGGGACACGTCCCTTCACAAATGTTTTATTTTACTTAGCTAATTAAAACAAGAGATTAGGCTCTATTTAGCCATAGATGAACATTTGATAAATGATGTAGATAATTATGTCGTTGATGAGTATCAAAATCTCCTAATGTGTTCCTGACCAATATTTCCACCTTTATCATCCTTTCGTTCTACTCGTAGCTCTTGTCCAATGTCAAATCCTTCCCTGTAGCATTTTCCAGAATTTTCTGCAGCATCAATTCACATTCTTTGATCCACTTGGATTTCTCTTTCAACTTTTCTCCATCTTCAAATAGTGTAGGCAGTCCCATATTTGTAACATCAACCAACCCCTTTGCATCTTCTCACAATTCCTCATAAAGGTCCCTATGTTTCTTTATAATTTTGTCACCCGTACCAATGGCCACATTGTCAGGAACATCTCTTTCATTTAATTCTCAGAGCTTTTCTTGAATCCTTCCATCAATTCTCTTGTGTTCCTGCCCTATAACATGGTTCTTTGAATATGCTCCCCATAACTTATTCAACCAAATCATTTAGTTGGCCTGCCTTTTTTTGATTATTGAAACGAGTGTATCATATTTACCTTGTGAATATGTTGTTGACTCATCCTAATGATCTTTTACCTGTGAGCTTTCACCATGTGTTATTAATTTAGGAGGCCCCATTGTGACTCCTAGCATGTCCTTCAAATGATCATTTTCTCTCATGATCCTTTCATTACTCATTTTGTACATTTCCATTTCTTTGATCAACATTTGTATTTGGGCTTTATTTAGTTTTTCCACATTAATCCCAATGTCTACAGTCACCACAAGATCTACCTCTCCAACCTTCAGAGTCATGACATGTCCAAATTCTTTCTAAGTATCAATCACCACTAACTTTCTATGAGGTGGATACAAGGCCCATATCATGAGTGATCCTTCATCCGAGTTATATTTGGATCCATCATATATTTCTATCACCCCCTCTAGACTGTGTGGAACTATTATCCTTTAAGAAGCTATCAAAGACCAATGCAAAATTCAAATATAGCCTTGGAAAGATCATAACTCTAGCATCCTCTAACATTTTCCTTCCTTTATTGGGGGTCATATTAGCCATTTCTCTATCCAAAGTTAATTTCAAATTATTTAGTAGTTGCTCATCATTTCTTGGTGTAATATTATCAATTGTCTCCCTTATCTCCTTCCCCTTTTGTTTATACAAGAAAGATCTGAATTCTAAAGAATTCACAAATTCATTTTCTGCTACAAATTACCTATATGTCATCTCTCTAGTGTTTGTTTCTTAGCTCTCTTCAACACCTGGTTCTCTAGGAGGGCAGTTGTAATCTTGAGTTTTTAATCTAGAAATCCTATTAGGTAGGTCTCGCGGCATATCTTCTCCAGATTCCCCATCTCCATAAAAAGGGAACCTTGTATCCAGAAACCCTTGGTTGTATTCCTCCACCACTCTCTATGCTTCCTCTACCTCCAAATTTCTAATCATGTCATCAAACTGATAAGGCACATGATCATATCCTCCAAAGTTTATCCTTTGTTTGGAAGAATTGATATATCCCTCTGGATCAAAACCTTTTCTTGGTGGATCCTTATTCATATTATACTATAAAATCACCAAAGCACAAAGTACTAGGCATAAATGCATGTTTCATGAATGAACCAAAATTCATGAAACTAGAAAAATCCATTTGTCTTACAATTTCCAAATATGCAATCCTATCTAAGACTTTTTTAGGAAAAATGAATGGAGAATCCTCAAAACCAAACACCCTTACAATAGTAGCATCTTTCAAGCAACACTAGTCTTCCCAATTGTGATAAATTGGTCCATTAAAGTCCTTAGGTTTGAGGAAGCGTTTTATTTCATCAGAAAATGAGTGCACACAAGGATGAATGTAGAATTCATATACTGGCTTTACAAAATATTCTTCAAAATATAGGTAACTAGAATTAGCAAACCTACTGTTCCAAATGATAGTCCACAATTGAATGGGTAACAATTTTTCCTCTTTATCAAACTGTGAAACCTTTTTTGGCCAAATCCCTAACTCTTGTTCGAAGTACAATACTAGATGAATTAAAAGAGAATAATTCTTAAGGTGCAGAACAGGGGATTTATTCTTGATTGCCATCAATGCTAAGTCAAGTTCCTTAGAGACAAATGAAGAATAGTCAAAAAACCTAGAATTATGACATTGAATGTTAGCTACAATTACCATGGGAACAATGGAAATATACTCAGGAACTTCCATACCCAACAATTTTCCTACCAATAAATAGGTATATCTCATATAGGGCTTGAATAAGTCCACATGGAATGGAGGCCCATTGCCATTGTCAACTGGGATAGTTTTACCATCTTGTCTAATTCTATGTAAGGGAAACCTCCAACCCTTGTAAGTGGTGTCCATTCTCCAAAAATCCTTTTCCAACTCTTCATTCACAATTTTTTCATTACTCCACCCTTCCAACTTAAAAACCTCACTTATTGAAGCCTCTGATATGTATATGAAGGGTTTCCCAAATGGTCTGCATATGGCCTTAAGTTTTGAGTCATACTGGGTGGCCAACAATTTTACCAGTTCTGTATTGACAAACATATTAGGGCAAACCATCTTTCCCAAATTTAGATGCCACAGATTACAAACTGGCTCAAAATGATCTCTTTGGTGAAAGTGGAATCTAAACAATTCATAACCTCTTATTGGGGTCCAAATGTCTCCTATGTGATTGCATTTGTCATCCAATTTTTCCACTTCCGCCGTGAGTTGCACAAAACACCTACCTCTGGGCCCAAAGCCAGGCAATTGGTCAATTAAATCCTGATTTAGCTTTCATTCAGCACCCTCCGACTCAATTCTAGACTCAACTTTTTGCTTCTTACTCTTAGGGTGACTATTCTCACTTTGTTTTCTACCTTTCAACTTCCTCGAGTTGGTGGCTTCCATATTACTCACTTAAAATTGCAGAAATGAAAAAGTTAAAATGCAAAGGACTTACTGATTTTGATTGAGGTCTTTCAACTGAAACAATTCTCTAGCCCTTTGTTTGTCTCCTCGTTTCCTTCACTACCAATTCGCAACAATGTTCATTTTGCAATGATTTCCTTTCAATTTATGAAATTACATGTGCTCCATGGCACCATTAATGTTTTAACTCCAGGAACGAATGTAACATATTTTTTAATTCCTTACTGTCACATCAAATGAACTGGTAGGAAAGACACCTTCAAACTTTGGGCAATCTATACATTAGGCCCTAACCAACATTCACTAAATACTCTGCTGATTGGGGTAACACTCTACACATCTAACCGATGTTAACATCTGTCCCATATACATCGCCAAGAGTCACCCCGACAATCATTTTGGTTCATTTGTTTCTTCATTAGCCTGACTTTTAGTATTGCTAACACATTTAGTGGTTCCTCCAATGTTATAAGTCTCATTGATAACACATCAAATGAATTGGTCAGCAAGACACCTTCAAACTTTGGGAGATCTATACATTAGGCCCCAACCAACATTCACTGAATACTCTGTTGATCGAGGTAACACTCTACACATCTGACCGATGTTAACATTTTTCCTATATACATCCCCAAGATTCACCTCGACAATCATTTTGGTTCATTTCTTTCTTCATTAGCCTGAATTTTAGTATTGCTAACACATTCAGTGGTTCCTCCGATGTTATAAGTCTCGCCGATAACACATCAAATGAATTGGTCAGAAAGACACCTTCAAAATTTGGGTGATCTATACATTAGGTCCCAACCAACATTCATTGAATACTCTGTTGATCGGGGTAACACTCTACACATCTGACCGATGTTAACATTTGTCCTATATACATCACCAAGAGTCACCCGACAATCATTTTGGTTCATTTGTTTCTTCATCGGCTTGAATTTTAGGATCACTAACACATTCAGTGGTTCCTCTGATGTTATAAGCCTTGCCAATATCTTTTCTTTTGGTCTTGAATATGTCACTAGATGTCCTGTCGATATCCTCCTGTCGGTGTAACTTAGCAGGTTGGGTGAACATTCAGGATTTACACTGATTGCACATGTCTCGCCAATATATTCCCAGTGCTTCTATCAGTGAAAGAAATGATGGTCTCACCAATGAAACTTCATTAGTGAGACTTAAACATTCGAGCCAACATATATTTCTCATGCCAAGATGACTTGTCTTTTCGATAGATTATCTTCATCGATGAGACAATAAGCCAATCTCCCCGATATGTCTTCTTTAGTAATCTTGATCACTACAACAGTTTTGATGTCTCATCAATGTGCTAAAAAGTGCTTGCAAGCCATAATAGGTCGGGAAGACCCATACCAGCTCATGCCGATGTGATTTGTTTGCCACAAATATTTGATCAGAAGGATTTTTAGGAGTAGAACAAGGTGACCATGGGTAATTATATTCTATAGGGCCAATTACATCCTTTTCTGACTCAAAATGTAGTTAATTATTATTGAGAAATTTACATGAGTAAATCATTATAAAATTTTGAAATTTTTTATAGTTCCAACAAACCCTTCTTCATGTTGTATTGCAGAAATTTGTTGAGAACCATATCATATCCATCCCTTGCTAATACAGTGAATTCACCGAAGAAAGGAAGAGAGGTGGAGATAGAGAGTCGATGGATAGGGGGATGGGGAGGGAGATATGGTGAGAGATAGAGAGGGGGAGATAGAGAGGGGGAGGGAGACAAATGGATATAGATAGGTAGAGGAGGAGAGATCAAGATCATCGAAAGATCGATCAGGAAAAGATCAATCGATAAAAGTCGACGTCGAAATCAGAACAAAAGATCAAAATCAGGCTTTTGCGTCGAATCGAGATCGATCGAGATCAAGGCTCAAAATCCGTCAAAAGGCGATAGATAGGTAGAGGAGGAGAGATAGAGAAGAGGGGGAGAGATAGAGAAGAGGGTTTAGGGTTTAGGGAGATAGAGAGCAACATGGAGAGATATATCAATCACGATCCCTATATTTCTATCTATTCATCATTATCTCTTTATCTCTCTACCTTTCTCTATCTCTTTGCCTCCCTTTCTATTTGTATGTTTCTCATAATCTCCCTCTCTCTCTATATTTTCTTCCCTACATTTATCTTTGTCTCCTTAAGTGTGCAATGGGTACATTGAAGAGGTCTTAAAGGGGAATTATCATATCTTTAATCAAATGGAATGCTACCTTGAGCATAACTCCCCAAGGACACATGCCATCATTGGATTGTTGACATGAAACAACCAATCAAAATTTAGTTTCTCTTTTCCCTCTCCCTCTTTTCCTTTGTATCTCTTATATTTCTCTCTCTCATGCTCTCTCTCTCTCTCTCCCTATCTATCTAAGTTCATCTCTTTCTCTCATTCTCTATCTTTTAAGTTTCTATATCTCTTTCTATTAGCTAATATGCTACATATATTGTGAGATTTGAGCTTGAAACAAATCTCATGCTTGGAAACCACTATTGTGTCATTGTCTTTATATAGAGAGGGGGAGATAGAGAGGAGAAGGGAGACAAAGAGATATAGATAGGTAGAGGAGGAGAGATAGAGAAGAGGGTGATATAGAGAGATAGAGGGGGATGGTGAAAGAGATAGAGAGATTGTGATAGAGAGTCGATGGATAGGGGGGATAGTGAGGGACTAGAGATGGTGAGAGATAGAGAGGGGGATGGAGAGAAAGGGATATAGATAGGTAGAGGGAGATAGAGAAAGAGGGAGAGATAGAAGGTTTAGGGTTTAGGGTTTAGGGTTTTAGGGAGATGAGAGCAGCGAGGAGGAATATATCAATCCCGCTCCCTATGTCTCTATCTATTCATCCTTGTCTCTTTATCTCTCTACCTCTCTCTATCTCTTTGTCTCCCCTTTTCTATTTGTATGTTTTCTCATTATCTCCCACTCTCTCTCTATATATTTTCTTCCTATTTATCTTTGTCTCCTTAGAGGTGTGCAGTAGGTACATTGAGAGGGTCTTAAGGAGGGAGTATCATATCTTTAATCCAAATGGCATGCTACCTTGAGCATAACTCCCCAAGGACACATGCCATCCTTGGATTGTTGACATGAAACAACCAATCAAAATTTAGTTTCTCTTTTCCCTCTCTCTCTTTTCCTTTGTATCTCTTATATTTCTCTCCCTCATGCTCTCTCTCTCTCTCTCCCCTATCTATCTAAGTTCATCTCTTTCTCTCATTCTTTATCTTTTTAGTTTCTATATCTCTTTCTATTAGCTAATAGGCTACATATATTGTGAGATTTGAGCTTGAAAGAAATCTCATGCCTGGAAACCACTATTGTGTCATTGGAAAACAAGTTTCAATTGCCATTTAATGGTAAACCAGTTGTAGTGTAATGGTAAAATCCTCTAAAATATTAGGTAAAAGCCTATATATACTATTATATAATAATAAATATAATTATATTATATATAATTTAATCTAATATTACTATTATATTAAATATATATTATATTAATTATATTTTGCATTGGGATAACACCAAGGAAAATATAGAATATATACTTTCATGAAGAAAGAACATGACTGTCTATTATTAATCTACAAGAATGAGCTACAAAATATAAATCTAATATATCTAATATATATTCAACTAATATATACTTAACTATATTGTGGAATATTAAAACCTAGCTAAATGGCACCATAATTTTCAATTTAATTAACATACTCTAAAGCCTAACGAAACTAGGTTGTAGCTCATCAAATTGGAGAAGTGAAAGGTCAATACCAGCATCGAGGAAGAGTTTGGAGTTAAAACAAGGTCAATACCAGTGCCGACGAAGAGTAGAGGAGTGAAAACAAGGTCAATACTAGCATTAAGGAAGAGTTTGGAGGAGTGAAAACAAGGTCAATACTAGCGCCGAGGACGAGGTTGAGGGCACTCAGGGAAAATCGACTACCAAGGGACAATGAGTATTGTAAGTTTGGAACCCCCATTCTCTTTAACCTATAATTTTCATGCCTAGTTTCCAAAGATCTTCTTGTACATTGGCACCCCCAAAGGTCTAGGATTTCATCACACATAGCCTTCATCGGATGATTCTAAAGCAATTGTAGACTTATTCCAAGTATATGCTAGGCTAAGCTAGATCTAATGAATGGAAATAGAGGCATACAATTCTTCTTTAATACCTCCACCACAAACATATGCAAGGAAAGGTCTCCTCCCTTCTTGGTAGTGATAACCTCCTCCACACACAACCCTTAAAAATTATGAATAGAGGAATATAATCTTTGAAGAACTCAAAGTTGATTCTCTCCTACCTACTTCAATTATTCATTTTATCCTTACAAACATTTATAGTGATTACTAGAGGAACATAGACCAATTCTTCATAATAGAATAATTTGATCATACTTTTCCAATGATGGCATTATGAGAAAACCTTAGGTTAAATGAATAATTCCTAGCTAAGTTCTTTAAAACATGTCCAACCATATAAGAGAAGACCCCTGCTATGTGTACTTGGATACCATGGAGAAAGGCTCTTTGGGATCTTTCATCAATCAAGGTATTGTTAAATTGTAACAACTCAAAGTGAGAATGAAGAATCTTTCCTAGGATGGTGGCCATCCCATTATAGCTCTTTGAATTTTTAAAGATATTTTTTTTTCAAAGTAGAGATTGGACCATCAAATAGTGTCACCGTGACTCTACCAATATATCCATCAAATTGACAAACCCTAACTTGACAACCACAAATTCACAATAAAATTGCCCCTGTTAGCCCTAGGGCATCAATTCAATGCCAAGTTTCTTGCTTTAACAAAACCTTAAATGCAATGAACCTCTATCATACCATGTTGCACACCAATCCACCAAGTTACAATTCCAAGATAGTGGGTGGAATGGTGGATATCATTTCTATTTAGCCCTCAAACCCTTACACAGAATAGGGTAGTTCCTGTATTTGATTATTTTCTCCCACAAAACAGTGATCTCAGAGCATATCAAGCTTGTATGAACACATATATTTATCTACACCAATGATCTTAGAGCATTTCAAGCTTGTACAAATCCATACAACACAAAAGAACTTCAGAAAAATAGTAGAAACATAGAAAATTACTTCAAGAACGTGGTATTTGATATGAAATTTTGGTATCAACAATTGCAATGGGATGGGAATACAATATGATAGAAGTAGGATAAGAAATGCATCATTTGAAGAATCAAACCAATATGCAAAGATGAAAGAAAGTGCTAACCCCTTAAAATGAAAAATTTTCTTTTAACTTTAAGTTTGTTGGGTAGCTAATTCTTTTAAGTTATCAAATCCTACCATCACACATAATGAAAATGTTGTTTCAAATGACTATGAACACTAATCTTCACTATTTGAAGATGTTGAAACCTTGTCATAGAGAAATATAACATTGATGCAACCACTCATCCTACCTTAAAACATACCAAAAGTTTCCTAGCAATTAGACATAGGAAGATTTAAGATGACTTAAACAATTTTTATTGCCAAAGCATAAACTTATGATGACTTAACCAGGCCTAGTACACACTCCATCCCCATTAACCACTTAGACATATGGAAATTAAATGTAAGTTTTCTGCTATTTTTAGTCATGTAGGTGTCCAATAAACCCCTTGGTGTTGTTTCCCTTCAATTTTATCTACTTGAATGAAGAGAAAAAGTCCTTTGATTACAATTACAGAATACATTTGAGGCCTTGGTTGTGTAACTGGTGGACCATAGTCACATTTAATACTTGTTACAAAGTTTGGGAGTTAAAACATTAAGTAGATTTGATTTGTGATGGACACATTTGGATGGTAGTAACAATAACTTGCAATCTATCAAGACTTGATTACCTTATAACCTGTCAAATTCTAGCGATGAAATGATAGATTTATCATAATGTCACCTTGGGATCACATCACCATGAAAGAACTTCATCCAACATCCTTATGAGTGCAGGTACCACCAAATAGGTATTTGTCAGATCTATCTCCCTCGAGCGAGGGATATTCAGGAAGAGAAGAGGAAAGTGAAACATGTAGTAGGTCTAAAAGAAGGAGATCAGCTAGAGGTCAAAAAATTAGAAGAAAATTCTGTAAACGCATGGAATTTTTTCTTGCTAAAGGGGGGTCATGTTCTTATGATGATGAGAGAACAGGTGACATCAACGTGCCCTTGAGGTACAAATATCTATGGAAATAATGGGTACCCAAGGAACTTCCTGCAATAAACACTAAGTTTTGCGTCAACGAGAGGATATATCACATAGCACCATCGCCATTACATGGTGTGAATTCCTAATCCAAATACCTGTAAAACACAACAAATGAATACATTAGGAGATCAAATGTAAGCAAGAACAAGGATTCCCCATGAAATCCATTAACAAAACTCAAAATAGGAATGAAGAGAAGAAGATAATGAAAGAACAAGAAAGTAGATTAAATCCTATTGAAAGCAATGCAAACTCTTGATCCCATGGGGGAATTGGTGCCAATTTGATGTGAAAATTGGTCCTTTCCCAACTCCAATGATGCAATGTTGATGGATGATGAAGAGTGTTGATGATTGATCCACTTTTGTGAAGATTCAAATGTGCTCCAAGATGAAAACCTGCATAACCTAGCTATGGATAGATGAATCTTGCAAATGCTTGAAGATGAATTTGAGTAGAGTAAGTTTACTCAAATTGTGGATGATGAGATGAGGAGATTAACCTCTTATTTATAGATTGATAAGTTGAAAGCATGCCCAAAATAGAGCAGTGTGGGACTAACATTCATCCAATGATATGATGCCACTTGTCAAGCTATGAATGGATGGAGGATGTGCAAGTTTTGAAGAATGTGCAAAGAGGGGGGAGATTCAAATTCAAAATATGGCTTGAAGGATGAGGTGAAAGGTGAAGCAAATGCACATGACTCAAGAAAAGGACATGTAAGAGATTGTAAATACTTTGTTGGAAGGACTTATTCCCACTTGGATTTTGAATTCAGATTAGGGGAATATTCCTTAAAAGATGCCTTGTTGAAAGAAAATAGAAATTTAATAAATCAAATAAGTCTATTTTCATGTGCAAGTTGCAAAATCTAGAGGATTTGAGTGATTAGGATTAGCATTGATCATGATTTGATTAATTTAAATGATGTTAGTTGATTTGACCATTTTGACTTAGATTTTAGGATTTAAATAACTCAAAATGAGAAAAGAATGATTTAAACTTAGTTAAATAAATATTTTTGATTTATTTAACCAAAGGGGTGATGTTAGCTTAAATTAGATAAATGTTTGATTTATTTAATTTAATTTGATGAACTTTTATATTTTAATCAAATAATATAGATTTATTTAATAAACAAAGATAGAAGATGAAAATGACCTTGAAGCACTCATTAATAGAGACAATGCAGATTTCAATTAAATCTGAGGGGATTTATTTAATTAAAAGGGGAATATGATGACTTTAATCAACAAGGCTATTTGACAATGGTTAGATAGAGGATATTTCAATGAAGCTGATGTTAAAAAGATCGTGACCGCGTGTGATATCAATCTGTATATTTTCTATGTCTACATTTTGCCCCTTTTTGAAGTGATGCACTTGTTGTGTTGGTTCAAAGAAGAAACTATCTTGATCAAAATTCAAAAAAAATCTAATTTTTCAAATGCCCCACTACTGCCCTAGTGAGAAGAATTACCAGATACTCACTTCTTTGGAGAGATCGGGAATAAAAGGTTTTGATTTGAGGGTCAATCTCTCTATAAAGAGGTTCAAGATCACCAACTCAACATTTGATGGCATTTACCCTGATGATATAGACAACATCAACCATGGCAGCTCCTTACGCTCATTTTGATATAATACACACCCTGATCCTCGATTTGTATACGACGCTGTTTATTGATGATAAATGAGATGATTATGATGTTTATATGTAATGGATGATATGAGGATGCATGGATGATATGGATGCACATGATTTGATACGATGATGCTTGGATGATTATGAAAATAGATGATAAATGTATGGTTTATGAGATGTTTAGAATAACCAATCTAAATTGTGCAATGGTGGGGATGAATGCATGTGGTATGATTAATGCTTTCTATATGATATGATATTCATTATGCAATATGGTTTTTGGATGTAGGATGGATGCATTAATGATGATTTATGATTAACTATCATGGTACCATGTTAGCGTGAAAACCAAGAGATAGAAGAAAGTACAAGAGATTTCCAAATAAGACATGAGATGATGATGATGATGATGATTACTTGTCGAGGAGTTGGTATTTTCAAAGGGACAATTACCTTATGTTTGATAACACACATAGGCACAATGCCTCAAGGTATAAAGAACTAGGATGGCATTATGCCTAATGCGATGGAATTTGACTCAACAAACGATAGGAGTATTCTTGAAACTACACTTCAACATACAAAAAAACCTTTGCCAGGGATGCCTAACAAAGTATTCACCTCAAGGTTATATTACAAGAATCACACTGTAATAGATAATGATCGCTAGTCTCATTCCTCATTCTCTAAATCTCCTATTGGGGACATCATTAAGAGGTTCCTGAAAATGAGCACAATAAGACAAACCAAAAGAAAAGATCGGCACACAAACAAGCCAATGTTCTTTACACTCAACCAAAGGATGTGGTTTTGATAGGATAAGAATCCAATATGACATTCAAATGATGCCTATCAATGTAATCCATATATCCTAGACATGCATTAGAGAACGATGATGATGGTTTGATAAGCTGATTGGTAGGATGTTGATATAAAGTTGATTGTCATGTTTGAAAATGATCAGGAGTTTGATTTTGTGTTCAATCATTTGTTGTTTGCTTTTCATTTTACGATTGAAGCTTTGCTTTTTTCAATCATTGTGATTATTTATTTTATGTTGCTAAAGGATGTACAGACACTCTGTTTTATTATGGGATGATTGATTATTGTGAGTGCAAAGCAAGATGGATGGATGGATTTTTTTCAATATTTGGATGTTTTTGATGTTTTTGAAATGTTTTGAGGCTGTTTTTGGAGTTTTTCAAGATTTTACAAATGTTCTAATTTTTAATTTTTCAAATGTTTTTGGATTTTGATGTTTTTTCGAATGTTTTTGGATTTTGATGTCTCGGGGGCTGATAAGAGATTAACGTTGCCTATGTTTAAGCTTAGAGACGATGTAGTTCGAATTCTAATGTTTTTGATGTTTTTCTGACTTTTTTGAGTGTTTTTGGATTTTGATATGTTTTGAATGTTTTTGGATTTTCTGATTTTCTGATGTTTTTGGATTTTTCGATGTTGTGGATGTTTTTGATTTTTTTTTAATGTTTTTGGATTTTGATGTCTTCTCGTCAAAATATGCCATGGGCTAGTGATTCAGACTCTAGATCACAAATGCTTGACCTATTTGATTTCATGTTTACCAATGTTCGAATCACCACATAAGTTTGAGGATATAGATCAAGATTTATTCCCGAAGCAAGATGTAAATATCTACCCCTAGTGTCTAGCAATGTATGGAATGCCATGGATAGATGCTTAGATAGGTGTATGGATGGATGGATATGGATTATCTTGCGATAAGATAAGGTGTTCGAATAAGGACCACTCATTTGGATAGTGCTTCATGGCTCGGATAATGTTGCATAGGATAGGATTAATGAAAATGGCCCATGTCAAGATGTTTTACTGTAAGCAAGCGTAAACTGTGCCTCAAACTTTCATCAATATCAAGATAACTTGGATGATGGATGCAGATGGATGAAAATGGATTGGATCAATGGTTTATGGATGAATGGATTTATTAAGGCTAAGATGGATGGAATGTTGGATTTATTATGGATGGGATGAGATGCTTTCACTTGAACTGGTGCACGTAGACGTTCGATTCCACACATGATGCCTGTTTGCCAGGTTTTCATTATGGTCTTGCCCAAAGTGCCACCGTAGTGGTTTTCACTAGAGGACGATTTTTCTCTTTACTGTTTCCAATCCTTTTTCTATTTTTTTTGGATTTTTTTGATTTTTCTAAAAGATTCATGTTGACTCACCTAGTGGTGTCGTTGTAGATGCCCCTGTCATAATGTGCAATTGATAACCTACTTGAAGAAGTTGCTTTGCTAAGATACGTACCCTGAATGCAATTTTTGATATTCCCGACTGCTTATCAATACCAAGAGTTAACTTTGTCTTGGTAAGACAGATAGAGTACCTCCTCAATCCCACGATGATGGTCATTTCAACACATGCATAATGTAAGAATCGATTATCACGCGTGAGGCATGGATGAGTGTGTTTAGGATAAAAGATGGATTGGTTGATAACTTGAAATCTTGACTCTCCTTCCAACTTGGGAAGATGAGTAATGATGGGTGGATACCGAAGTGGAATTAGGACCAACTGCTTGATACACTTTGTACATCGCTTGAAAAGCTTGCTTTTGCTTTTGTGGACATTCTTGACGAATGCTTTTCCCTCTTTTATTTTGCCCCATAGTTTCTTTGGCTAATGGAGTTTGATAGGGATAATCTTTCTTTGTATGCTTTGGTATCCATATGTATTTGATTTGTCCATTATGCTTTCCAGCTCCTTTTTCTTTGATAGCATTCTTCGTAGTTTGATTTATTTCTTTCCTTTGACGTTGGTCCCAATTCATGGATGGGGTGATGGGTGGATGAAGATTTATGATATGGCTAGTTGTAGTATTGGCATCGGTTTCATCATAAGGATTCTTCGTGCTCCCTATGTTGATGTTTTCTTGAGATGAAGTTTCCCCCAGTATGGTAGAAGTAGTACCTTCATGCTTTGATTCTGCCTATTCTAAGAGCTCCTGCATTCTCTGATAAATGACCACCGCAAATGATATTTTAATTTGCTGCTCTATTGACTCTGGAATATCCTATTTTGTCTGACTTGTTTCCTTGAGTGGATAATGTTGGATATCTTCATACATGTTATCCCCAGTTTGGATTTGGGATATATTTGATCCTGATGTTGATAACTCAGTTTGACTGTAGGAATTGATAATCTACTCTTTTTGTGTAATAGAATCCTGTTTAAGATGAAGATCATTTACGTGTCCATCCAAAGAAAGTATCTCATGGGTAGATGGAGGAGTATGTGCTACATGCATATGATCATCTTGCATAGATAGGAGAGTTTCCATTATATTATTGTAGTATCTTGACGATACAAATTCTTGATCTTGAATGATTTCAAAGTTTCTTTTGACATGCTTTGGATCAAGTTCTTGACATGAGTTAGTTTCAAAGGATGGATTGCTTACAAAGGGTTCTTGGATGTCATCATTAGACATGGTAAGTGGTTCAATATCCTCAAGTGTTGAGTTCAGGGTTCCTTTAGTATCTATAACCACGAGGTCAAAGGGAGTCAACATGTCTTGGAAGGGACCATTGCTAGACCTTGGTGAGAGACATTGATCATGCTTTTGAATAAATTCTTGAGATATGTCCTCTAACTCATAAGGCAATGTAGAGACATTTTTAATATGATCATTGGTTGATGGATCATGCATTATGTCGATAGGATCAAATAATCCTAACACTCCTTGAAAGAGATCACTAAAAAGTGTCTCTTGATGTATGGTGAGTTGATCATTGGATGGGGTAGAAACATCCTCAATGTGCTCGTCGATGGAGATATCTTGATCATTGTTTTCAACAGTTGTGGTGGAGGGATTTCCAATGTCTTCAACCATAGGGTCAAATGATGTTGATATTTCTTGATTTGGATCATTGTTGGTTGGGGGATTTTGATCATGATGGAAAAGTGACTTTTGACATATGTTGATTTGATCATTGGATGAAGTAGACATAGCTTCAAGGTGCTCAGTGATGGATTGATCTTGATCTTGGTATTCCTCAGGTTGTCATTTTGTGTTTGTGCTTGTGTTTGTTGGGTAAGCTTGAGATGTGAGGCGAAACGCTTGTTGACTTGTCGCATTGCGTAGGGTATTGGATGACCCCTTTTGGTGGAAGCGGAAGAGTAGCAGGCTTTTAAGCGCATAATTTTATATTAAAATCTTCGCTGCGTTTAGTTTGGTGTGGTAGTGGTGAAATTGGATTTAGGGTGTGTTGGGATGTGAATGGGAGGAGGTATTGAGATCGTTTAGGAGCAATCGCTAATGGTAGTAGGGGATTCAGATATAGTGGGGTATGATAGAAAGGTGGATGGAGTGATCGAGGGTGGTAGGAATGATTAAGAATAGGCCAAGGTGATAGATCCTTGGGAGACCATATTTTGATTTGTCAGGATTGGTGTTTTCATTTGATTAGATACCATATGTTGGTGCGATGTCGATGGTATATTCAAATGATTTGATGTGATGGCTTGATTGGTGTTAGGTGGATTTATTTGGATGGAGTGATTGGTGCTAGGTAAAGAGGGAAGCCCTAAACCAAGGAATGATTTTTATATGGGTAATGGTGGTGGAGATGTCTCTTGGTGCAGTGACTCAACTATTTTGAAGTAAATTCTTAGCAATTTGATCAGCCAATTTGTTTGATCATGACTCTATGGTAGTGCGTTTGGGTTTTCAAGCTGGATTTGGGATGCATACTTGTGATTTTTGAATGGGATCATGGACAAATTGATTTTGGACATTGTTCTGATTTGGCATGATAGGTTGAAATTGAACATTGTTGATTTTGGGAAAATTTGTATGATTTGCAAACGTATCCATCCCAAATTTTTCTAGATTCATGTTTGGTAATCTTGTACTTAGTACATTCACTTTTGGCATGACGTTGTTTGTTTGAAGACTTATGTATTGATTGTTTGGTGGATAGACTTGTAGTTTTGGATTTAGATCTACCATTGGGAAAGATGTTCCAATATTTTGACTAGGCATACTCAAATTTGTTGTACCATTGAGATTTGTGGGAGATAATGATCCCATGTATAAATGTGAGTGTTGGAAATCCATTGGAATTGTAAGGTTTTGATAGTTTGGTTGTTTTGGACCACTCATGATGTATGGATCAAGTTTATATTCCATGATTTTTTTGTGTTTTGACCTTGTTGTAAAAGTGACCTCTAAGGTGTTTAGAACTAATGATGAGATGGAGGATGAAAATGGGTGAATAATATGAGTTTTGAACGTTTAGGGACCTAGGATCAATGCTAGACTTAGGGATTGATTTTGATTGTTTGATTTGGATAATGAACTTGTAAATACTAAGATGTTGGATGTGATCTTTAGGATAAACTTGTTCGAAGGGGTGATAATTTAACTAGAGGTATGAGAAAGGATGCATTCCCATACTCCTAACTAAACAAGGTGATTTTGATTTTGATGATTTACACAAGTCTAGAATGATGTTTCCAAAGTTCTAAAGTTTCTTGTGGGATGGGATGATAAATGTTTGAAATGGATGAAGTGTTTGATTTTGATCCTAAATGAACCTAAGAAGGACTTGTTTACAAGGCCAAGGTTTTGAAGAACATGCTTTTCCATTCAAACCAAAAGATCAATGTTTGCTCAAAAGACCATAAGACAAAAGATACACAAGCACATGTGTTGGGTTCAATTGATTTCATCTTGATTAGTGATTTTTTTTTACCAGAAACACTTTCTTGATTAGATTTTCAAACTAAATGTCCAATGTCCTAACTTCTTCAAACCCCACAAGATATGTTATGTGGAAATTCAATGAACTTAAGGCAAGGGTTTTCCTATTTTTTGCTTAAGGAGACAAATTGAGATATAATCAAATGTTTAGAAACCTCTAAGGATGTGAATCCCAAGGGAAAGCAATAACATATGGATTGAGTCAATTGTATTTGTCTTCAAAAGGGTCTGAAATTTGGATGAGGTTCGAAGTGTTTGTTTTCATGATGTTTCGATCCAAGCAATCACATTTGCCAACTTAAGTACAATCCTATGGATGTGTAAGACAATATTTGTTGGATTCCCACTTAGACAAGTCCAGCTATGCTTATCTCTAGCGAATGGTTAGATGATTGACCCCACTGGCTCCCCTACACGACACTCACTTATACGGGGCAACCAAGCATCAACACCCATGAAACTCCCATGGCATGCTTTCCATCTCTAATAGAAGACCATAAAAGTGTGGGGTGGTTTTAGAATGACCGTTCTTGCACCAACAAATAGATAAAAAGATTTTTGCAAATTCTAGCACATGGATTTTAGTAGGGACTTTTCCTTCATAGGAGTTGACCCAACGTGGCAAGAGTCCACTTTCGGATCCATCTTGTCGGAGTCAACTGCGTTATATTGGCGTTTCTTCCAATATCCACATTTATATCCTAGCTAGAAATACTCTTGGCTTTAGAGTGTTACCAGTTGAGTCGTTCCCTTGGGTGAGTACTTTTTCCCCAAGACAGACCCTCTAGAATAAACAAAAGCAAATGAAGAGCAATATTCGTAACTCGATCAATCCTTGTTGACAACAAGGAGAGAGAATGCACACAACAAAGCCCCCACTCACACTCACACAATAGTTTGTTCAATTTTAAGCCCAAATCGAAGTGTGGAGGTGATTGCTTTGTCTTAACCCAAAGTCATGGAAAAGGCCTTTTGATTCTCAAAATTGCTATAAAGGGTGAGAGAAGTGCATAAATCCTTTTCCAATGCCTTTAGTCTAAGTAAGCCTTCACGAAAAGCACATCTACACTTGTTCTTTTTAAATCCTCAAAGCAAAATGTGAGTTCGTTTTAGAGCACCAAATGAAGTGTGAGAAATTGCCTTGTTCAATTGTTAATCCAATAAGCAAAATCTAGTAAGTTATGATCCTAAAGTTCATTTTAGCCTTTGCAAGAAATGGAAAAGGTTCTTTTTAAGCCCAAATGAAAACTAGTGTCCTAAGAAGGAGAAGATAACAAATTCTTAAAGAAGTGTTAAACAAACACTAAAGTGTTTAAAAACACTTTGATTAAACAAAATATCCTTCTCATGCTTCTCTTTCTTTTGATTTCAATTCCCAACCTACAAAAGTGATCAAAATGTTAGATGAGATAAAAAAAAAGGGTATAGGGGTTAGATGAATCATTTACCAAAACACCCTAAAACTTAGCCAAGTTATCATGTGTTTTTACTTTAGATGCAAATTTGAAAATTTTAACTCATTAATAGTTAAGAAACACCTATACCATTGGATAGCTTACGAAATTTTACCCTATTTAAAAAAAAGCGCATCAAAAAAGACCTTCATATGACCAAGATATGGCCATTTTAAAACTGACTCTAAAAGCGCTAAAACAGTGATCATGGGCGCTAAGACAGTAATCATGGTCGCTAAAACAATGATCATGGGCGCTAAAAAAATATTAAAGAGTGCTAAAATAACATTAAAGAGTGCTAAAACGATGAAATTTTTTAAAAAACGTGTTAAATTTTTAATTTAAGCCCTCCTTCTAGCGCCAAAATGTGAATCCCTAATCCAAATACTTGCAAAACACAACAAATAAATACATTAGGAGATCAAATGCAAGCAAGAACAAGGATTCCCCATGAAATCCATTAACAAAACTCAAAATAGGAATGAAGAGAAGAAGATAATGAAAGAACAAGAAAGTAGATTAAATCCTATTGAAAGCAATGCAAACTCTTGATCCCATGGGGGAATCGGTGCCAATTTGATGTGAAAATTGGTCCTTTCCCAACTCCAATGATGCAATGTTGATAGATGATGAAGAGTGTTGATGAGTGATCCACTTTTGTGAAGATTCAAATGTGCTCCAAGATGAAAACCTGCATAACCTAGCTATGGATGGATGAATCTTGCAAATGCTTGAAGATGAATTTGAGTAGAGTAAGTTTACTCAAATTGTGGATGATGAAATGAGGAGATTAAACTCTTATTTATAGATTGATAAGTTGAAAGCATGCCCAAAATAGAGCAATTTGGGACTAACATTCATCCAATGATATGATGCCACTTGTCAAGCTATGAATGGATGGAGGATGTGCAAGTTTTGAAGAATGTGCAAAGAGGGGGAGATTCAAATTCAAAATATGGCTTGAAGGATGAGGTGAAAGGTGAAGCAAATGCACATGACTCAAGAAAAGGACATGTAAGAGATTGTAAATGCTTTGTTGGAAGGACTTATTCCCACTTGAATTTTGAATTTAGATTAGGGGAATATTCCTTAAAAGATGCCTTGTTGAAGGAAAATAGAAATTTAATAAATCAAATAAGTCTATTTTTATGTGCAAGTTGCAAAATCTAGAGGATTTGAGTGATTAGGATTAGCATTGATCATGATTTGATTAATTTAAATGATGTTAGTTGATTTGACCATTTTGACTTAGATTTTAGGATTCATCATAAAATAGTGGTTGGGCAGTAAAAATAAAATGTTGCGGTTTATTTAACCCGAGGGGCGATGTTAGATTAAGGTAGATGAAATGTTTGGTTGTTTAATTTAATTTGATGTTTCAGAGATTTAATCAAATAATATAGATTATTTAATTAAAGCAAAGATAGGAAAATGAAAATTATTACAACTATTGCGAGACAATGATTTAATTAAATTGAGGGATTTATTTAATTAAAAGGGGAATTATGATGACTTTAATCAAATAAGGCTATTTGATTAAATGGTTGGATAGAGAGATATTTCAGAATGAAGCGATGTTAGTAGATCAGGATCGAGTGTGCGATACCAATCTGTTATGACAAAGTTACTGAATTAATGGAGTATGTCAGACCCTATTATAGTTAAAAATATTGGATGCAACTAGTTTGATATACACGAAGTATGTGTAGGTATGCACTATCAGCAAATTATATACAGCTAAAAGATAAGGATCAAAATAAAGGAGTGGCTATGTACATTGACAGAAGGCTAAAAGCATCAAGGAATATTGCAGGGTTTATAAAAGTACACAACCTAGGTCAACAAATAAGCAACCCAATTGCATATTCGAGGCACACGAGGGAAACCATGTATTTGTATGTGCGATAAAATCAATAACTACAAGGGAAGAGTTGCTAATCGATTACAATTTGAATCACTTAGTTACAAACACAATTACTATGGCAGTGGTACACACTATGCACCATTTTAACCAACCTTCAATTAATGACTCCAAAATACCATTTTATTCTTATGTTTTTTTTTTGTAAGTCTACAATTGGTTTCATTTCAGTAATGCTTTTTTATATTTAATTTTTGTCACAGCGAAACATTGATCATATGGGGAAGGATCTGGCCCAGAGCACAGATCATTATGCATCTTTAGCCGCTTCTACCTGATAGGTTTACTTCATTGTAATTGTACAAATTAGATACAAGCAAAATGTTTTATTTTTATGTTTTTTTCATAAGTTTTTTGGGTTAATTTCGATAATGTTTTTAATATTCTTAATGCAGTCGATTGATCGGGGAAAGGAACCAGCAGTAGAGGATAACATCCATAGGGAGGTGCAGTTAATATTATGTGATGATAAAATCACATATTCAAGACGCCCTCTCGATATGTTAAGGAAGACCCAAAAAAAATGCAATGAAGAAATCCTTAAGTTGATATTCATAGTGCCTCAAACAGATGAGATAAGAGAGAGGGTTAAAATATTGACTGAGAGAGCACAAAACTTGCAAGTAAGTTGTCATAAAGTCTTTAATTATAACATAAGTTCATTCATGGTTTTATATTTTGTACTCTTTAATGTCATGAACAAAAATATGTGTTGATTTTATAGCGTTATTTGTGTCCTCGTGATGTTGCTAGCCATGATCAAGGTAGTGCAGGTGCTGCTCGAGGAGTAGGGGTTGGTACAAGTGTCAATCCTGATCTTCCTGTGCATACATCACATCATCTGACCCCATCATCTGTACCAATAGTGTCATCTCAAATGTCGGCAACACATAGCATGCAGGCATCGGGTAGTGCACCCTCTCACAACAAACACATGCCAAAACATGCGTCAGAATATGTACCTGGGAATGCAGAGGCCATAGCTAGTACTGGTGATGTTTTAGTAGCATTTCCTGGATCTTCTTGTATTAGTAGTATGGGAACATTGCTAGTCACATTTTTGGTGACTAAGGATTTCATTCCCATAAAGATAGAAAATGTCCCAGGTACATTAAAATATTTTAATTATTATTATATATAATCCAATTGAAATTTACTTATTGATCACTCTTTTTTGACTAATGATCCCATGATCATTTTGTAGGAAATGATATTTTTTATAAACATCTAAGTGATATTACTATGTAGCTTATAATTTTACCCTACTCTAATGTGCAAAATAACTAAAAATGCAAGTGGAAAAATACTAAGAACACTTCAAAGATTAGCCTAAAGAGTGATAAAACAAGGAAAATAGATGAAATAAGATGTAAATTGATTTATACCTTCCTTGCTATTGAAGACTCCTTGGTTGGCCCTTGATTTTGATGGATTTGTGTGCTCCTTGGATGGCTTGTGATGTAGCTAGATGCAAGATTGAATGTGCAAAATGATCAAAGTGGATGGCTAAATGATAACAAGTGTTTGAGAATGCAAATTGGCAGCATAAGGTTACTCCAAATGAAAAGTCTTTTAAAATGCCCTTGAGAAGGGGGTATTTATAGAAGAATTTGAATTCTCTAGAGAATTCAACGGTCAAGATTCATCCAACAAGGTCAAGATGAAGGGCTATGGTGAGTTGAGAACTCACAAGCCCTCACATCTTGACATGAATCAGTGAAACTAAGAGGAGATGAGGTGTAAGTGAGGTGGCCAAAAAGTACATGAGGTGGAGGAAGGACAAGTACCTTCTAAGCATCTTGGGGAGTGAGAAGATTTCTTCAAAAAGGGATTCCTTGTCCCCAAGTGGGAGTGAAGAGACATTTGAGGAATTTTGGAATTCCTCAAAAATCTACATGGGAAAAGGAGAGGTGGTTGAAAATATAAATGTGAATTAAAAATTCACATTCTTAGGAGAATCTAAAGGATAAAAGGTGAGCTCCAAAAAGGTGGGACTTGGTCACATGTGGAAGATGTGACAAGTCCAAGATTATAGAAGCCTTAGGATCTAGGATAAATAAATGTGAATTAAAAATTCACATGGGAAATAGGGTCAATGCTAAAAGGAGGTAAATGCAAAGGTTGGCTAAAAAGTGGTGCTAAATATGGCTAATGACCTTGGTTAAGGTTGTGCAATTATTGGATTAGACTAATTAATGGAAGATTAGAGGCAAGTGGCAAATGTAGGAGGATGTGACATTAATCTTTGATTAAGAGGATGCACATCATAATCATGAATTAATTAAATTAATTCAGATTAGGGTAGGATCATGGAGGATATGACAAGGAGAGAGAAAATGAAGAATTTTAAATTGATTTTAAATCAAAAGGGTAAAAATGACTAAATTAAATAAATTGGTGTATTTATTTAATTTAGAGAGGAAGAAGGTGAAAGATAAAGCATTTAATGATTAAATTAAATACTTTACAGATATGAGATAAAAGGTGTAATATTAATTTAATAAATTAATATTTAATATGATAGATAAAAAGGGAGTAAATTTAATCATGTGGGAGTGATTAAATTTAGATGTCTACATTTTGCCCTTCTTCGAAATATTGTTAGGATAACAGTGTTTCGAAGAAAAATAAAATGCAAATGAGGGAGGAAATGACAGATGGTGATGCCCCTAGCATGGAAAAGGTTAATAATGCCCCAATGACCAGGCTGAAGGAATGGAGGAATGGTAGGAGGGTATTCCCCCTCGAGAGGGCAGTTGGGGAAGGAAAAAGGGGTCCCCAAATGACATCTTGATAGGAAGAAAAGAAGGACACCAATGGATAGAGCTCAGAAAACCAAGCAATTTTGGATTTTGAACAGAGGTGATCCGACGCACGGTTTGCAAATGGTAGCCTCGGGAAGTTAGGGATTAGTTGTAGGAAGAAAAAGTTCAATAAAAAGTAAAAAATACCTTTTTGGAAGAAGGGGTTAAAAATGTAATTTTAAAAATTACCTTAGTCATTTTCACTATAGCAGTTGAGAGGAGGAGAGTAGAGGAGAGAAAGCGAACGAGGAGGCACGATGCCGACAGACAACGACACGGAGATTGTGCACCGAGCGGACGAGGTGCATGGATTATACAGTGGGCACGCGGGTGGACAATATGTGAGTGAGAACAAAATCCGTTAAGTTAATTTATGCATTTTTTACATATTGTTTGATGGATTTTGAAAAGTTGAAAACATGGGTTTTGTTAAGTAGGAAAATTAAAAAATTGGGTCGGGATTAGATTGTAAAAAAAAAGGCCAAAAATAGTGGAAAACCAGGGGGGAGAAACGGGGCGGGGCGTAGCCACCCTATCTAGGGCATTGCCGACATAGCTTAGGGCAGAGCCGCTCTGGCCGAGGGCAGTGGCGCCTCGAACCGGGGCTATGTCGCCCGGCAGCGGTGGGCAGTCTTCCGCCGGTGAATAGTTGCCCGGTATGACCGAATTAATTACGGCGGTGATCGCCGGTTGCTGATTGGTGCGTAGGAAGCGGTCTGCCAGTACCCGACAGCGATGCTACCCACCGGCCGGTGCCGCCCGTCGAAGCGGTTCCGCCTGGCTGCGGCTGGCGAATACCACCAGTATGCTTAGTGATACCGCGCCAGCGAAAGCGGTCCCTTCGATAATTAGCAGCGATGCTTTACCGGCCCGAAAGCCCGATATCGCCAATCCACAGCAATTGAATTACCGCAAACTAAATGGTGCCGCCCAGGAACGATTTACGGTACAGCGACGGTAGCCACCACCACCTCGACTGAGGTGCCGATTTCAGCTGGGGCAGTTGCAGCGGTGGCGATTGCCCGCCCGGTATGGCGGTTACGCCCCATCCGTGGGCGGTCACGTTACTGACTGAAGCGTACACATCCCCGGCATGAGTAGTGCCGCCAGTAGAATTAAGCGGGAACAATCCTGTAGTGGCGTTACTGCCGGTTCGCGAAGTGGTTCCACCACGATGAGATGGTTCGCCAGTGAACACGCCAGAAGTGAAGCGAGAATCAGCAACAGAAGTGAACGAGGAAACAAAGGAAACGAGAGGGAAGAGAAAGAAGGCGAAGATAGGAAAAAAGAAATAGAAAAAAGTAGAAATGAAATAATGAAAGTTTTGTACGTGAAGTTTGACGGTCTGGCGCGCTAAAGAACGATGAAAGTAATAAGCTGCAATCAACCGCGAAATAGATAAGAAGGAGAAATCGAAGCGGTGTTAGATCACGATAAAGTTTAAAGTCACTATTTAGATTTCAGTGGTCAGGCATATCGGCAATCTTGAATGCTGTCGAATGCGACATAGAACATTCTCTCCCTATAGGAGAGATGACTGTGACGTTGGATGATGTGTGGCGCATTTTGAGGCTGCCGATTGTCGGCCGGTTAGTGAGCGAGGTGGTATCCACAGGGGCGAAGTTACAGGAGACCATGAGAGTATTGTTTGGTCACGTGGAGTTGCCCCTGGTGAAGGGGCAGTGGGATTTGGATTAGTGTTTGTCAGTGGAGGTGCCAGCCTTACCATTATTCCTGTGTAGTTTGATTAGTAGGATACTGTTGCCAGATCGAAGCAGATGGACATGTAGCCTGCGTTATATGGAGGTGATCCAACACATTTTCGAGTGGCAGGGGGCCGTTTTCATGGGGGTCATATGTATTGGCTCATCTGTACAGAGATATGCATGGGATCTATTACCGGAGGATATCGAGCTTGACACATATGACGTTGCTACAGATTTGGGCTTGGGAGCATATTGTAGTAACGAGGCCGATAGTGGTGAGGGCGGGGATAGTGGATGATCGTGAGCCCGTGGCGTGAGAGTATGGGGAGGAGAGAGGTTGGGTTTTGCGCTATGAGATGCAGGGAGAAATGGAGGGGTGGAGAAGAGATTTTGATGATCTACAGCCGAGGGACATAGAGTGGCGGCCATATAGGTCACGTCAGTTCAGGGGATGGATGGATACGAGGAGACAGGAGGGTTACTTTCTGATCAGGTGTTTTATTATTGGTACTTTACCATGCATAGTAGAGTCTCATTGACCAAACAGAGTGTTGAGGTAGTTTGGAGTGATACAAGATATTCTGATGGTGCCTATCATATTTCGGCAGTATAGTAGAGAGATACATGGGGAGGCTACATAGCACCTGCGATAGCCAGTGCATCATGGAGGGCAGCAAGACAGGTGCCTTATCCAGGGAGAGTAGGAGGAGAGCAAGTGTCGGTGGTGACCGAGCGATACTGGAGGTGGTTCCAGAACAGGTTATGGGAGAGGATTACTCCTATTCAGCCTATTTTGAGGGTAGTGGGTGTCGGACCAGAGGATGAGTAGAGACTACAAAGGGAGAGGAGGGGAGGGGTGTAGTAGCAATGAGAGGCTATGGCAGTGGTGGACCAGGGGGGACAAGAGGAGCCCGAGGGGGATGAGATAGAGCAGGCAAGCAGAGCAGGGAGGAGGAGGAGACATCAGAGGCGAGGTTGGAGAGAGGGTCAACAGCGGCGGAGGGGGAAGCCACAGAGAGCCCAGGGGGGCAGAGGGTGGAGGAGGTGATGGATGTGGATGATGTGTAGGATGTGAAGGTGGTAGGTGTGAGGGATGCATCAGAGGAGGGGAGGAGATAGTTTGTGGTAGGACGACATGGTCAGCCACAGCAGTTGTGGGTTCGACCGACTGTAGAGAGTCACGAGGCTCGTCAGGAGTAGGAGAGCGGAGAGGATGAGGATGTTAGAGCAGCACCAGAGGAGGAGAGGAGGTTGATAGGACGTTGATTCGTGGTTGAGAGATAGGGAGAGGTGGGACAATTTTGGGTTTTCCAGATTGTGGAGGACTATGAGGGGCGATAGGAGCAGGGGGGTAGGGAGGAGCCAGCGGGTGGGGAGGATGAGATAGAGTAGGTGGTTGGGGAGGAGGATGCGATGGATGTAGACAGGGATGTGGTGGAGGGGGATGCTATGGCAGTAGAGTCATTAGCTCTGGTTCCTTATGTGGTACCGGAGGATCCCATTGTACAGGTGAGAGGAGCAGAGGTGAGAGTACAGATTGCGGAGTGGAGAGTGAGGGCTCTTGAGGCCGAGCTAGCCAGAGTACAGCGAGAGTCATTGAGAGATTATGAGGCCATGGTTTTCGAGCTAGGGGGAGTGGTGGAGGAGAGAGATAGGGCACAGTCAGAGGTGCAAAGGATGCAGGGTGAGTTGACTAGTATGACATGGGATTGCAACAGATTGTAGGCAGAGGTCGTGGTTTTATAGGCCAGGGGGAGCTAGAGGGGAGGATAGAGTAGGGAGTAGATCAGGGGACAGGATGTACTGGTCAGCAGTCGGGAGATCTCCAACAAGACTGGGATGAGCTTCAGGATAGAGTACACTGCCTTGAGTAGGCAGTTAGAGAGATGGGGCTGATGCAGGAGAGGGAGGAGGAGGCCAGGGAGCAGGCATGGATTATGCAAGTCGAGAGGGATGTAGCATAGGCACAGGTGCAGGCAATGGAGGCGGAGAGGAATGTGGTGCAGGTGCGCATTCAGAGTGAGCAAGCATTGGTAGAGGTAGAGATACAGTCACTACAGAGAGGGAGAGATGAGGCAGTAGCAGAGGTAGCGACTCTCTGGAGAGAGCGGGATTCAACAAAGCTGAGAGCATAGGCTCTTCAGAGGGATAGAGATACAGCAGTGACTCAGGCACAAGCGGCTCAGAGGGAGAGAGATGCAGCAGAAATACAGATACAGACTCTACAGGTGGAGAGGGATGCCGTAATGGCCCGTGCAGCAGCAGGTCAGGGTGAGGGTGGGATGCCAGAAATAGATATACAGGTTGTGGAGAGAGAGAGAGATGCAACAGTGGCACAGACAGTGGCTGTAGAGGAGATGAGGGGCCGATTATGGGAAGAGTTGGCACAGAGCCGGCTGGCTCAGGAGGCATGGGAGCAGGAGAGGAGAGTCATTACCAGGGACCAAGATAGGTATCGTCAGGAGCGAAATTCTGCTCAGGTCCAGGTTGCGGAGCGAGAGGAGAACATGAGAGAGGCAGGATTTTGGATGGCGGCATATTATCATGTGGTTCCTGATCCAGCATAGCAGACATTCCGTTATACCCAGTAGACACCTCAGAGGCCAGCACCATCCCAGTCATTGGGGACACGGACCCACGGTTATAGTGATTCACCAGGGGTTTCACCAAGCAGGGGATCAATACCTGATTCTCCACAAAGATCAGATGTGTGGAGTTCATTTGGTAGATGACAGGATATTATGTTTGTGACAGGTGCAGGGTAGATGGATAGTGCAGAGGTGTAGTGGATATATGCAGGACCTTATACTGGTGTTTAGATTGGATGATTTTTGTATACGATGGTCACAGATTGTGATGACATTGACGGCATTATTATATGTTAGTCTTGACAATGAGATGTACTGTGAACTTGTGGTATATTTATATATATAATAGCTCTTATCAACCTCATGTTTTTTATGTGTGTGATGCATATGTGGATGGTCATATGATGGCAGTTATCTATGATGACTTTTGTGGATGTTACATGTATGGATGTTTTTATTATATTTACATTTTTATGTATGATGGCGATACAGGATGTAATGTATGGTGATTTTTGTTCTTATGTATGATGTATGCCTATGTTTGAGATAGATGTAGATATGCTTATGATGACGCGACGAATGCTTGTGTTTTTTATATGTTTATGATGGTTATGTGTATGTGTGACTAATATGTAGGGTGTAATGGATGGTGATTTTTGTTCCCATGTATGATGAATGCCTATGTTATATGATGTACATGTGTAAGATAGATGGGGATATGCTTATGATGACATGACAAATTTTTATGTTTTATATGCTTATGATGGTTATATGCATATTCGACTAATATGTGTGATGCAAGATGTAATGGATGTATTATGATGGTATTGATGGTGGACCTAACACTTGACATTGCAGGTGGCGATATTATGGATGAACCTAAGATAGTGTGTAAATGTATGGATCTAAAATGTAATTATTTTATTATAAGTGTTCATACGGTCGTAGGTGATAGTGGAAGATGCATGCAGACATGGTGTGAGTGTGCACCTTTCAAAACCTCTTAGTATCCTAAGAAGAATAGGGGATGGAGGAGAAATATTTGCACAACCAAAATCATAGGATGAATATAATGCAATGGTGATGATTATGAAATGCAATTTTAATATGATTTGCCATATTTGGAGCACTAATTTTTGCTATAGCATAAGACATCCAGCGCCAGGGTATGTGGAACCAAGGCGTATTAGTGTCTAATGCATGAAACAAACACAATAGTCAAGAAGGCTATCCCAACACCCCAAAGTCACAAAGAAAGACTTTGGTCAGGCCAGGTATTGAGATAACCACAAACACAAAAGGATGCCCCAACATAACACAAGACCTCGAGGATCTTGGTGGGTACTATGTGGGACAACCAAGAAGACACAATCAAACAAAAGGTCAAGATATGTCCCTATGTGGACTAATCAAAACACGCCATAATATGATGGATTATGGCGGCCTTGACACGTGATGATAGGGAGCTCAAATGATAAACAAAAGCCAAAAGCATCAAAAGATCGCAATCAATTTCAAATGTCTGTTGCCATAGGATCAAGGTAATAGATGGGATTGATGAGGTCTGTTAGGAAGGATGCATCCTATTGAGACCTATGATGAATACTAAGCGAAAAGATTGATATGATGTAGGATATTAAAAACTAATTGGATTTGTTGATACAAGTGGATCTTGTTTGTTAAGAACCAGCTAGATAAGGGTGTAGCTTAATGACACGACACAAGAGAGACAACCTAAAGACCTAGGGGCTTGGGGGCCGATCAGAGATTAGCCTTGCCTACATGAAAGCATAGAGCCCTCGTAGTTCATGGAAAAATACCATGGATAAAGCGAAAAGAAGACAATGGTGACCGATGATGAAGGACACAAAACACGACAGACAAATGCCCCGGGGGAGGATCAAATGACCAACCTTGCCTACGTGAAAGCACAGGGGCAATGTAGTTTGATAAAAAGACCATGGATAAAAGTGAAAGGGGACTAGTGAAGACAAAGTGATGGAGGACCAAAACAAGTTGATCCAAAAATGCCCCGAGGGCAGATCGAATGATCAGCCTTACCTACGTGACAGTGCAGGGGCAACGTAGTTCAACCAGTGATGCAGAAGGATGAGATATAGATGGAGACTGATATGATGGATGATCCTACATGATGACACAGACCGACCAACAAAGGGAACGAAAGAAACAAGCTCAAAGTGGGATACATAAAAGCTCAAGATGGGGGATAGGCTAGATGGGTCGTCCAATGCTCAATCAATATATATCAAGTGGCCTAGGCTGAGGTGGGTGAGGATGATAGTGCGGATGAAAGCATAAAATAACTAGGATGTCAGGTAGATAATGATTAAGCCCTTTACGAATGACGCCTGTGACCAGGTTTTCACCATCCATACTTATCCAAGGTGCCACCAAGAGGTGGCTTTCACCATAAGATGGATTTATTTTTCTTTACTATTTTTTAGATTGTTTTGTTACTTTTTTTTGTTTTTTTTGATTTTTTGATTTTTTGATTTTTTTGATTTTTTGATTTAGGTGGAGTTACCATGTGGACTTAGGCGTAGAACCTCTTCAGATGGAGGATATTGATGGGTTCGTCAAGGGGATATCCTTCAAGAGTAGTCAACCTGTAGGCCCCAGATCCATATTTGGCGGCTATAATATAAGGCCCTAAACAATTTGCCTCAAATTTTCCCTTTTTATCACAATCCAGTTGAGTGCGTTGGTTCTCTTTGAGGACAAGCTCACCAAACTGGAATTGTCTAGGATAGACCTTTTCATTGTAATGACGTTTGAGGTGATTTTGGTATGCTTGTAGGTGATCATAGGCTTTTATTTTTCGTTCGTCTAGTAATTCCAGTTGTGCAAGCCGTGCAACACAAGTATCTTCTTCATTGATAAGATTCTTCAGAGAAATCCTCAATGATGGAAGCTCAACTTCGATTGGCAAGATGGATTTAGCACCATATACTAAAGAATAGGGGGTGGCACCTGTTGGGGTGCAGATGAATGTACGGTATGCCTAGAGGGCAGGATGAATATGGAGGTGCCAATCTCGTCCAGTGTTATTGACAACCTTTTTGAGGATGCGGATGAGGGTCTTGTTGGTTGCTTTTGCCTGACCATTTCCCTGAGGGTAATAAGGCATTGACCAACGATGCTAGATATGGAAGGTGTCACAGAGGTGTTTCATGGCTTGGTTTTTGAAGGGTTTTCCGTTATCAGAGAGGATGGTAGATGGGATACCATATCTGTAGAGAATATGGTAAAGGATAAATTTAGAGATTTGGACACCGGTGATTTGTGAGAGTGGCATTGCTTCCACCCATTTAGTGAAGTATTTAGTGGCGGTAATTATGAATGTGTGATCGTTGGATGATGGTGGGTAAATCTTTCCAATCAAGTCGAAACCCCATTGCGAAAAGGGCCACGGTGCTAGGAGGGGCTGAAGATCTTGTGCTGGGGCGTGAATCAAATCTGCATGCTATTGGCATGGAAGGCACTTCTTCACAAATTCACAAGCATCATGTTCCAATGTAGGCCAATAATATCCAGCCTGTACGATCCTTTTGGCCAAAGCCATACCATTTGAGTGAGCTCCACAAATACGACCATGTACTTCCGTTAGCGCCATGCATGCCTCAATCTCATTTAGACATCTAAGGAGGATTCCATCATACCCGCGACGATAAAGCGTATCACCAACAATGATGTATCGGAAAGAACAATGGATAAAGGATTTGTGTTGGTTGCGTGTAAGTTTTGGGGGTATGATATTATCACAGAAATAAGTGTATATGTCTTGATACCAAGGCGGGGCGGGACCTACAATATCGCACACCATATCAGTCTCAGGAACATCATATGCAGGGATTAAAAGTTGTTCAACAAGAAACTCACACTCTGTTTGGTCTTTAGGCATGTCAATCAGGGAACCAATAGTGGCCATTGCATCTGCCGCTTTCTTCTATACCCGAGGGATTTGGTCAAACTGTATGAAGGTGAAATATTTCTTGAAATCATCCACCATGCGTTTATGGGGTAATAGTTTATCATCTTTCATGAGGAATTCATCATTAATTTGTCTAATGACTAGAAAAGAATCACCAAAGACTTTCAAATGAGTTATGTGCCACTATTTTGCAATTTTGAGGCCGGTGAGGAGAGCTCGTACTCTTCCATATTGTTGGTACATGGGAATGCTATCCTGAATGATTTTGGGATGTAGTCACCTTGAGGGGTAACTAATAAAATTCCTGCCCCAGATCCACTATAAGTGTATGAGCCATCAAAATATAGTGTCCAAGCTGGTGCTTCTGTAACTGTGTATATTTCTTCATCTGGGAATTCAGTGTCTAGGGGGTAAGCATCGACTAATGGTGCTTCAGCCAATTGATCAACAATGACCTGTCCTTTAATGGCTTTTCGCTCTACATATTCTATGTCAAATTCACTTAGGAGCATGACCCATTTGGCCATGCGACCAGTCAGAGTGGTTCTAGATAACAGATACTTCAGGGGATCAATTTTAGCAATTAATTTTACTGGATGGCTGAGCATATAATGACGAAGTTTTTGTGTGCTGAAAACTAGCACAAGGCAAGCTTTTTCCATGGGGGAGTAATTTAACTCATAGCCGACTAGTGTTCGACTGATGTAGTAGATTGCCCTCTCTTTGAATGACTCATCATTTTGTGCCAACAATGCCCCCAGTGTGATTGAAGTAGTAGACATGTAAAGCAGGAGGGGTTTTCCTAGAATAGGTGGCATCAAGATTAGTGGATGAGCTAAATATTCTTTAATTTTATTGAAACCCATCTAACACTGCGGGGTCCATCAGAAGGTGGAATCTTTCTTTAAAAGATGGGTGAATGGCTGACATTTATCTGCTAGCTGGGCTATAAACCGACAGATGGACTGCATCTTCCCCTGGAGGCTTCTTAACTACTTTAGATTGCGTGGTGGTGGCCTGCCCAGAATAGCCTTTACCTTGGCAGGATCAACTTTAATACCCCTTCGGGAGACTATAAAACCCAATAATTTTCCTGATGTGACCCCAAAGACGCACTTTTTTGGATTTAGCCACAACTTGTAATGTTCTAGCCGTTCAAAGATCTGCTTCAGGACTGTAGGATGTTTCGCTCGTGTTTTTGATTTTCCTAGCAAGTCATCAACATAATCCTCCATGATGATATGGATGAGGTCATGGAAGATGACCGTCATCGCTCTCTGATATGTTACTCCTGCATTTTTGAGACCAAAGGGAATAACATTGTAACAAAAAGTACCCCAAGGTGTTGTGAAGGCAGTCTTATGTTGGTCTTCAGGTGCGATTCGAATCTGATTATAACCAGAGAAGCCATCCATAAGGGAGAGCATCTCATGTTCTGCTGTGACATCGACCAACATGTCAATGTTAGGCAAAGGGAAGTCATCTTTTGGGTAGGCCTTGTTAAGGTCTTTGAAGTCTGTGCAGACCTGAATGTCTCCATTTGGTTTGGCAACTGGTACTATATTGGAGATCCACTCAGAGTAGTCAATTGGTCTAATAAAGCCTGCCTCTAGTAACTTTTCCAATTCCTTTTTGACTAGCAATGCAACCTGTGGATGCATCTTGCGAAGTTTTTGTTTGACAGGCTTGGCATCTGGGCGAACGTCTAGATGATGAACTACTAAGGCAAGGTCTAAACCTGACATGTTTGAATATGACCAAGCAAAGTTGATGATTCCTTCTCGGAGTAGCTGCATGATGACTGGATACTCTTGTTCTGAGAGTGACTTAGCCACATAGGTGATTTTAGGATTTTCTGCAGTACCCAGATTAACTTCTTGAGTCTCTTCGATTAGAATGGATGATCGGGCGGATAACTGAGTTCCTACAAGGGGAAGATGAACATCTCCATCATCCAGCACCTCTTCGAGGTTTTTGCCATCGGTTGCTTCCTTTATTTTTACTTTTTCAAGGTTAGGAAGTGCCTCAGGGAGGTTTTCACTAGATGACCATTTTTTACTTTTCTTATTCTTATTTTTGTGACTGGAGTGTTCATCCTCCCCCAATCCCATAAGGTTGACATATGTATCCATAGACATATTGACAGGTGTGGTATTATGTAGGTCCCAATCAATAAGTTTAGGGTGACAAAGGGATAGGCTAATGGTGCAGATGGATAGGCATTCGAACATGGATGATAAGTCGGTGTGATCGACGTCATCATACGCACATATGATGGATTCCTCCTCAGGTATGTCTTCCAATGAGCCATCGTCCATGGCGATACTATTGGAAGTATTAGATGATGTTGCAGGGCTTTTCTGTTTCTTGTTATACCCAATGCCTATGTTTTTTGGTAACTTTGGTGTATCAATAGGTTGCAACCGCCCTTGTTCTTCTTTACCTAGGCCCCTGCCTTGGTAGTTATATTTTTTGGCAAACTTAGCAGACCACGGATATGCTTCCTAAAAATATTCCTTTAGAGGAGGGTCCAGCTGGGGTTCTTGGTAGACCCATTGGCTTATGTCCTCTTCTAGTGCATCTATCTTGACACTTGGGGATCTGAAAGTGGTGGTAGGGATGTCTTTACCACTGAAGGTGATAGTCTTGTCTTCCTTTTGTGTAGCATGCGAAGGTTGACCATACTCGTGTGGTGGCGGTGGCATGGTTGCTACATTTAGAGCCGTATGCATTTCATATTCACCACACCCTTTGTCAATGATATGGACTTTGGTGACTGTAGGATCTATGGTGGAGGATGAAGTGGTTATTGCGGTGGATGGTGGATTAGCGGATGATGAGTGGGATGCCCCCATTTCAACCCCGGGACAATAATGTAAATGGGGAAATGACACTTCTAAAGCACGACAATATTCAAATGGTTGGGGGTCAGCATAAATGGCGACTTCTTGTCCGTTGATGGGGAATTTTAGGCACTGATGGTACGTGGAGGGGATGGCTTGCATAGCATGGACCATGGGTGGCCAAGGAGGAGATTATATGATAAGCCCAAATCAAGGACATGACAGTAGTATACTGAAGCATAGGTCCCACTTGGATAGGAAGACTGATAATTCCCTCTGAGTTTCTTTCTGCATTATCATAGGCTTTGATTGTGATGATCTGGTTACTTAAGTCCGCTTGAGTATACCCCACCTATTTTATGAATTTCAAAGTATATAAATTGAGGGCAGAGCCATTATCTACCAAGACCCTTTTTATTTTATGGCAAGCAACCACGACTTTGATATGTAAGGGGTGATTATGATTGACATCGATGTTTGGCATATCGTTTTGGCTGAAGTGCAGGTGATGAGACAAAGCCAAGTGTCCCACCAAAGATTGGAATTGCGTGGGGTCAATGTCATTTGGCACATGGGTTTCATGCAAGGCTCTATTGAGGATTTCTTGATGTACCAGGGAAGACTTAAGCAAATCTAGGATGGATATATGAGCAGGGGTCTTTCTTAAGTGATTAAGGATGTTGTACTGAGAGCTTACAGGAGTTGAGTGGGTGGGTACCGAGGCTGCAGGGATAGTGATGCGGGCTCGTCGTGTAGTAACAACACATTGAGGGTCTTTGACTTTAACATGTATCATGGATACCCGGGGTTCCACCTGCTCAATGTAATGAATAACACCCTCATAATTAAAGGGCACATTCTTGTAACTCACATTATTTGTGTTGTTTCCTTCGGGATTACTGTTAGATGTGCTTGGGCCTTGATTATGGTTCAGAAAGGCATTTTGATATATCTGTAATTGAGCATTGGATGATGAAGCTTGACTGGGATCAACCTTGATATCACCTCAATCAATGAGATCTTGAACGTAGTTTTTCAGACCCTGACACTTATTCAAAGAGTGTCCCTTAATTTTATGGAACTCATAATACTCATTTTCTTTAAACCATGCAGGCTTGGGTTTGGACTCGTCAAATGGCTTGGTGACAGGGTATGTGATGGGGTAATTGATTTGTAACAACTTATTAAAAACAACACTCAGAGGTTCTCCTAATTGGGTGTATTGATGTTTGGTGTTCCCCTGATTTTTTTGGTTTGACTGTTGAGGAGGATGAGGTGCCCCCTGTGGTACAAATATGGCGTTAGGTACAAACGGTTGTTGTTTTTGGGATGCATTAGCCACTTGGACATGTTTAGTGTATGTCACACCATCATTCACCACATTTTTTTTCTTGTTCCAGAATCGTAGTTTATCTCCAAATGACCTCTCTTTATCATGACTGTGTATTTTGATGTGTCCTTTGGTAATAAGGGCACGTTCTAGGATGGGTCCTTTTTCTACTATCTTCGTGAAGGTGGTGACACAATGTAACCTAAAATTATGGGCCATGTCAGGACGAGAGTTTTCCACGAAAAGAGTGACCATGTCTTTTTCTTTCAGAGGGGTCTTCATTTGACTTGCTAATGCACACCACCATTGTAGGTAGCTGGTAAAGGTTTCCCCCTCACGTTGTTTCTCTTTGAGGAGATCTAAGGTGTTCGTATCCTAATCCAAATTGAAAGAGAAGTAGGATACAAACTTTTCTGACAGGTCTGCAAAAGTTTTTATGGACCCCTTTTCGAGAGTCATGAACCAATCTAAGGCATGGCTTACTAGGCTTCGTGGGAACAAGCGCAAGAGATAGTTATCATTGTACATGACTTCTTGACACGAGGAATAAAACTCCTGCAAGTGAGCCTTAGGGTCTTTGTTTCCCTTATATTTGTCAAATTTTGGTATCTCGAAATGTTTAGGAAACGGGATTAATGAGATGGAGGGATCAAATGGATATGGGCATATGTCTTCAAATTTGAATGATTGTTTGGTAGCTCTGGCTTGAAGGTCCTTAAGTGCGACTTTGATTTCCAACAGATCCGAGCTAGCGTGTGGCAGGTTGGAGGGATATTGATGATAGGATGATAAAGGATCCTGCTGAAAGTGCGTCGGATTGTTGAAATACAGATTTGGATGATTGGATGATGATATGGCTTGCTGGTAAGACAGAGGATTTTGTTGATATGAGGGGTGTTGTTGTGGGGTATAGTACGGATTTGTTTGATAGAAGTGTGGGGTAGGTTGTTGAGGAACTTGGATGGGACATTGCGTGTTGGTTTGTTGGTGTTGAAGGTATTGTTGTGATTGTTGGGAGGTCACATAAAGCGGTTGTTGGTGAAATTGTTGTTGATTGTGATAGTAGTAGTGTTGGAGAGGTTGTTGTTGTGACGTCAAATGTTGTATGGGCCGAGATGGGATATTGTGTTGTGGTTGCGCCTGCGAACGCAAAATGGATGCGAGAAAGGGGGATATGGGCTGAGCAATAGGTCGAGATGGATTTCCTTGTGATTGGTAGGGTGGTTGTTGTGAAGAGGCCAAAGTATTATGTATAGGTTATTGCGGATGAGATGGTGGAGGTAGCATAGAAGCATTTTGTAAAGGGAGTTGTTGGGTACCACCCGAAATGTTTAGCTGGGGTGTGCCTTGTGGAGGTAATTGAGGCATAATGTTGGATTGGTGAAGCTGTTGAGATGGTAGATTTGTGGTCCCAGGAGGTGGAAGCAATGTGGTAAAGGAGGTGCCCCCAACGTTAACTGTAGGTTGATTCAGAGGAGGGGTTGTTGTTAACGTTAATGGTAGAGGTTGTGGAACACTTTGTGGCATACCATAGGCAAAAGGATTATTGGGATCAGACACTTGAGGACGTCCCATAACTGAGGTTGAAGCGTGTGGGGGATAGTTAACCTGATAAAGAACAACATTGCCAAATTTAGGTTGATGCCAACCCTCAACTGGCAAAACATTGGGGAAGTATGAACCTTCTGGTGCATTTTGTGAACCTTGGAGTACGTTTGATCGGGCACCCCTATATTGGGACAAGTCAACATTCGAGGGGGGTTTGACACCCTTCTCAATTAGGTGGGCCAAGATTTCTTCCCCATGTTTTTCAAGAAAATAGTCAATCATTTTCACATTGGTAGGATTACTAAAATGTTCCTCAAGTGTGAGTTTAGGTTGATTAGCCATACTCTCTTTACCATGTGGCGAGTTATTCTGATTCTCGGTGTTAGAGTGCGATGAAGTACCATTATGGGGATTGTGAGGGATGTTGGTACCCTTGTTAGGATCTAATGAGATGTTCATTGTGTTGTTGGGATCTTGAGGGTTGTTTGATTGGGCATTCTAGGCTTGATGGTCGGCCATTTTATTTTCCTATGATCGGGTCTGAACAGGCATGAAAATGTGTTATGAGTGATGATAGAAATGCTTTTGATGAATGATTTGATTGTGATTGGATGAGATCTGATTTGGATGGGGTTTGGATTTGGATCAGACTTTGTTTGGATATATTGGATTGGATCATATTTTGATGGGATCGGATTTGGATTTGGCAAGATTGGATTTTGATTGACTTGGATTGGATTATTAAGATCAATAGGATAGAATTGGTTGAACGGATGTGATTTGATTGATTGGACAATTTGATCGAATGATTGGTTTTGATAGATTCAGATTATTAGATGGGTTTGATTGGATGATGAAAGATGTGAGAGAGACCTTAAGTTTGATCAAAGGAAGTTACCCTTAGTGACCTAGATCTTTGATTGATTAAGAGGATGATTACGGCACTGAATCCACCTTAAGATAAGAATGGATTGATTGGGCCGAGGATGATAACTTACGACACCGAATTCACCCCAAGATGGAAGCGAATTGATTGGGGTCGAAGTTAAAGACTAATAACCAAATTCAAGTGTTATGGTCAATTTGGGTAACCACTTTGTAATACAAGTTTAAGGCGGTTTGGTTATGAGTGGTGTTTGGCAATGTAAACGGTAAAATTATTGTGTTTGCTAGGTGATGGTAGGGACTTTCGAATGGAATATGAGGAAATTAGAATGAACGAGTGGATTGAAGATGATTGCGAAGAATGAGTGGGGATTTAGAATGGTTAAACAAAGATTTGGAATGATAAGATGGAGGTTTAAACAGATCAAATGGAGGTTTTGGGAGGCTTAGAGTAACAAAATGGAGGATTAGGATGATGAGATAATGGTGGGGAATGATTAAATAATAGTTTAAAGGCTAAACGGATCTAAATGGGGCAATTTTGGGTGTTTAGGAGGGCAAATCCGCCCTTTTGCAGTAAAAATCAGGGGCGTTAATAGCTTTTTACAGTAAATCAGGGGCACTTCTGCCTTTCTGCAGCAAAATAGGGGGTGCTTCCACCTTTCTGTAGTAAAATAGGGGCGTTTCCGCCATTCTGCAGCAAAACAGAGGGTGCTTCCGCCTTTCTGCAGCAAAACAGGGGTTGCTTCCGCCTTTTTGTAGCAAAAACAGGGGCGCTTCCGCCTTTCTGCAGCAAAACTAGGGCGGTTCCACCTTTCTGTGGTAAGACAGAGCTTGGTTTTGATGGCAATGGCTATGGCAAGGACTCAAAATGATAAAGTAAGGGCAAAGTATCAAAGATTTCACAGGTTTTTCACAACAAAACACTTCAAGCAAGCACAATCTTATGATTAATGTTAAGGGTATGGCCAGGCAATGTCTTAATCTAGGATGCACAAGGCTTCTAGGGAGTCCTTGATATACTCTCGGTATGTGAGGCACAACTGTGAACACTAGCCTGTCACAAGCGTGAGTCGGGAACCCCATCGAGATACTGAAAGGCTCAGACCAACTCTTCACATCTATCTAGGTATCACCCTAGCTTCAACGCTCTGCCAATTACGACATGACTAGATTGGGGTACAACTTTTGTTCTCCCCCCTTTATATACCCTGCCGATATGTGTGGTTGGAATCATCCCTTGGGGTGATGAAATTCCCAAGCAGGTCCCACTAAAAAGAAGACACTAACCGCTTCCAACTACTCCCCAGGCTCACACGAAGTGCAAGGGGAAAGTGAAAATAAATTAATGCCCCCTTGGGTGACACAATAGTAGACAAGTACAACAAGCAATAAAGGTTACTTCCCCCTAATTAGACTATGTGCAAACAACAAGGATAGTTTTTTAGAAATTTAATCAAATAGATGGCCCTACAAGCAAATGTTAGCTATCTTCTCCTTCGTTCTTGGTCAATTACGTCATAATATGCTGCAGAACATTAGCAAAAAACACCAATATCCTTACCAAAACAATGTTAGAGGGTTATTACTTGAAAATAGCAAAAAACAAGAGCAAAAACAACGCTAAAATGACTGTTTTACCTTCCAAACTGTGTTATTTTGGGGCGCTTCCACCTTTTTGTAGCAAAACAGGGGCGCTTCTGCCTTTCTGTAGCAAAACAAGGGCACTTCCGCCTTTCTGCAGTAAGATCAGAGGGCGCTTCCACCTTTCTGCAGCAAAAGGTTAGAGGAAAAGAACCTTTCAAGATGAAAGGGTATATCCGCCCCTCTGTAGGAAACTTTATTAGATTTTTAAAAAGGAAAGTTGTACGCCCCACTACAAGAAAGTGTTAGAAACAAACTTCTAAGTATACACCTAACTGCAGCAAACTGTTAGAAGGAAATGAAATTGTCAGATATAGGGCACTTCCGCTTTTTTGCAGTAGACAAGAGGGCGCTTCTGCCTTTCTGCAGTAAAGCAGAGGGTGCTTCTACCTTTTTGCAGCAAAGCAGAGGGCGCTTTCGCCTTTCTATGGTAAAACAGAGGGCGCTTCCGCCTTTTTGCGACCTTTTCTTACAAAATTCTTAGCAAAAATGAAGGTTAAATGCAAGAACCCATTTGTGGGTCCCACCGGGCATGCCAGAAATGTGTAGCTTGGAATTTTACCCTACTCTAATGTGCAAAATAACTAAAAATGCAAGTGGGAAAATACTAAGAACACTTCAAAGGTTAGCCTAAAGAGTGATAAAACAAGGAAAATAGATGAAATAAGATGTAAATTGATTTATACCTTGCTGTTGAAGACTCCTTGGTTGGCCCTTGATTTTGATGGATTTGTGTGCTCCTTGGATGGCTTGTGATGTAGCTAGATGCAAGATTGAATGTGCAAAATGATCAAAGTGGATGGCTAAATGATAACAAGTGTTTGAGAATGCAAATTGGCAGCATAAGGTTACTCCAAATGAAAAGTCTTTTAAAATGCCCTTGAGAAGGGGGTATTTATAGAAGAATTTGAATTCTCTAGAGAATTCAATGGTCAGGATTCATCCAACAAGGTCAAGATGAAGGGCTATGGTGAGTTGAGAACTCACAAGCCCTCACATCTTGACATGTGGATGGTGAAGTGGCTAAGAGGAGATGAGGTGTAAGTGAGGTGGCCAAAAGGTACATGAGGTGGAGGAAGGACAAGTACCTTCCAAGCATCTTGGGGAGTGAGAAGATTTCCTCAAAAAGGGATTTCTTATCCCCAAGTGGGAGTGAAGAGACATTTGAGGAATTTTGGAATTCCTCAAAAATCTACATGGGAAAAGGAGAGGTGGTTGAAAATATAAATGTAAATTAAAAATTCACATTTTTAGGAGAATCTAAAGGATAAAAGGTGAGCTCCAAAAAGGTGGGACTTGGTCACATGTGGAAGATGTGACAAGTCCAAGGTTCTAGAAGCCTTAGGATCTAGGATAAATAAATGTGAATTAAAAATTCACATGGGAAAGAGGGTCAATGCTAAAAGGAGGTAAATGCAAAGGTTGGCTAAAAGTGGTGCTAAATATGGCTAATGACCTTGGTTAAGGTTGTGCAAATATTGGATTAGAATAATTAATGGAAGATTAGAGGCAAGTGGCAAATGTAGGAGGATGTGACATTAATCTTTGATTAAGAGGATGCACATCATAATCATGAATTAATTAAATTAATTCAGATTAGGGGAGGATCATGGAGGATGTGACAAGGAGAGAGAAAATGAAGAATTTTAAATTGATTTTAAATCAAAAGGGCAAAAATGACTAAATTAAATAAATTGGTGTATTTATTTAATTTAGAGAGGAAGAAGGTGAAAGATAAAGCATTTAATGATTAAATTAAATACTTTACAGATATGAGATAAAAGGTGTAATATTAATTTAATAAATTAATATTTAATATGATAGATGAAAAGGGAGTAAATTTAATCATATGGGAGTGATTAAATTTAGATGTCTACAATTACATTGCAGCTCTTCGGGCCCACCATACGTACATAGTGGAAAGCCCAAAATGAAGATTTAAAAGATGAGCTCATTAACCGTTTAGTTGTGTTGTTCAGTGATAAAACATTCAACCGAATGAAGGTCCTTAAGAAAGATGGTACCTATCTAAAGTATGTGAGGGACCAATATAGGTCACATTTAGAGAACAACAAAAAGTATGAGCATCCCCCCATGATTCTAGAGAGGGAGTGGAAGGACCTAGTGTTGGATGGAAAGGAGAATACTGAAAAGAAAAAAGGAAAGACACCACCAGGCCAAGGAAGGTATGTGATACTATTTACAATGTAATTATATGTTGATTACTCTTTCTTTTTACATAATCTAACATATTTCAAACTTTTCATGGGCTACCCAACACATCAAAGGCAACAAAGGAAAGACTAGAAAAACATGGGCAACACAAACTTGGCTCTAGTAGTTATATGAAATTAGCCGCACGAATTGTAAGTATCAATAAATGAAATATTGCATCCAAATAATAAATTGCATACAATTTTGGTTTTATCACACCATAGAAGCAAAATTCATGATCTTATGCAAAAATGCAAGGCTCTGAATTCAACAGAGTTCCCACAAAAGAGGACCTAAATATTTCCTTCCAGCAAGGCTATGGAGTCGTGGTTGAATGCCTAAGAGTCTTGACTAGGAAAACACAATCTTCCACTGCATCTAACACGCAGGTAAATAAACTCAATAAAGTTTATTTAAAATTGAATACTTGTGAAATCTATTCAATATTAATTTCCACTATAAAGTAATTATGTGCCTATTTATTTTAAATAGACAAGCAATGATAATACTGCACATGACATTGGAGTGTAGCCTAGTGAGGGTGGAGCACAACCTATAGATGAAGGTCATAGTGTGCATCCCTATACTGGATGTATTCATGTTCTATACAAAAAATAGTATGGATTAATACAATTAAACATCTTTAATTGCAATTGGTGTATTAATTAATGTAACATTTCATGTTTCAACTTTAGAGCATGTAGAGCGTGATCAACATGTTGAGCATGATGTGGCCCCATCAGGTAAAGAGGACCACTCTAATGTTCTTTTAAACATATTTAATTGCAATTGGTGTATTAATTAGTGTAACCTTTTGTGTTTCAACTCCATATCACAATTTAGAGGGTGTTCAGCATGTTGAGCATAAGGCTATAAGAGAAGATCAAGAACATGATGTGTCCCCATCAGGTAAAGAGAACCACTCTAATGTTCTTTTAATTAATGAAATACTTGTAATAGTAATAATAAAATATATCAATTTAATATTTATTTGTTATTGCAACAGACCCCCCCTTGCAGCAGTGTCCACATGGTGAGTACACGACTAGGCATACATTACGATCACAAGCAAAGGGAAAAACAACTGAAGGGGGGACAAATGATTTAGAAAATGATACTCCACTTCAGCTTTTTTTAGCTTCAAAAAAGAAACAAAAAATAAAGTGATTGTAATCATATTATGAATGAATGTGAATATGTTAATAAATGAATGTTATATGTTAATGAATGAATGTTATATGTTAATTAATGAATGTTATATGTTATTAATGGATGAATGAATGAATGTTATATGTTATTTATGGATGAATGAATGATTAATATTATATGATTGAGTATGGGGAATTGAGAGTGATGTGAGGGGGGAGAGGGGAGGGGGGAAGGGCCAAATGAGCTTCCACCATCACGTGGTTGGCCTTGTTAAGTAGAGAATATTAAACTATTCTCGAAACAAAGAGAAGCTCAATAAGGTAATGAACTTTTGAATATAAGAAATGCATTGTTTGAAGCATCAAACCAATATGCAAAGATGAAAGAAAGTGCTAAATTTTCACTATGGTGGCAGAAAAATGATTCTTTATACCCTGATGCCTTCATTTTCCAAGCCAATTTCTCCTACTTTGCATAGCTTTGCCATGTTTGTAGATGTGATATGACTCCTACACAAAAAACATGTACCATTTTACAGCCTTCAATCCAACTACATCCAAGTATCTTTTTAATTCCTCTATCTTTCATCAATATGTTTACTATTTGAACCTTGTACAGATGTTTTAGATGAAGAACCCATTATTGTGAAATGTGCCTCCAGTTGAGTAAAGTGAATCCATGCTTTGTATCATAATTTGAAGTTGTTTCCATTCCAATGTTCTGAGTTTAGTTTGTTTGTATGGCTTTCTATGAATACCACATTGTGTTGTGTGTGGATTTGGTTTCAAAGCTCTATTTCTTTTGCTTTTAGTGGTGACATAACTCTAAAATTTGACTTTTGTGCATAACAAGTTAGTGGAAAAATTGATAGTTCTAAAGGGTTTAGAGGCTTGATTGAGATGGATACACAAATATTTGGATCTTGTTGTTGATGGGATGCTTCCACTTAACCATGAAATTTTGTTCATATGTTTTGTACTGATTTTCAAGAGCTTGAAGAAGAGGGGAAGTGCCCACTTGACCTCCCAAATGTTAAGAGGAGAATAAAATACGGTAATGTTTTAATTTTCATTGTTGCTTCATTGTTTTCAAGATTACAAGGCATCACTTGTTTCATCTATTTGGACTATGTTTGAAATATATGGATAAAAAGAGATAGAGAGAGGACTGAGATGGATAGAAAGATGTCTTCATATTGCTACAATATCTTGTTGAACCTTTCTTGCTGCAATGGGGTTGGAATATTTGTGAGCACTATTGTTGTGTGTACTTGCTTGTGTAGGTGCATTTGTGGACTATCAGAAGCATAAATTTCTATGTGTGGGCAATGATATTGCAACATTGTTTAGTAGAGACCAAAGCTAGTTTGGCTTGTGTTGTTAACTCAAGGAGGTTAAGTTTCCACTTGTCATTATGTATTGTCCATTTTTGTGCCTTAAAATGGTAAATGCCATCATGCTCATACACTCATGGTTGTCCAATATAAACAAATTATATCTTTCTATGTATAATTTTAGTTATCTCCTTCTCCTGATTTTAAATAAGTAATATTATTTTTCACTAATATTTTAACCAATAGATGTGTCTAGCAGAATTCACAAACTCCTATGTCTACCTTGAAAGAGCTCACCGATGGAGAGCAGAGGCCACAAAAGACTCTTATTGGTAGGCAACAAGTATATGATTCTAACCTTTTGGAGGAGTATCTATCTCTTCTATTTGTATTTCCAGTTATATCACTTTTTTGCTTAGGAACATTATATTATAAAGCTCTAGCGATCTTTTTATTCCCTTACACTACATTTTTTTGTTATTTTGGTTTCAGGAAAATCAAGATGCATTGATCAAGTGTATCACATAAGATGTTGGCTTTAATAATAGAATACCTATAGTTGCATGTATCATCTATAAGTCACTTCTCCAATGGCATTCATTTGAAGTTGAAAGAGCAAGTGTTTTTTATCGTATCATTCAAATGATTGGTTCAATAATTGAGGTATCATTGATTCTGCATTTCCCTAGTTCTGAGTAGTTTATGTGAATTAGCCCTACAAAATATAATGATTTACTCAAAATTTTATAATGATTTACTCATTTAAATTTCTCAATAATAACTACATTTTGAGTTAGAAAAGGATGTAATTGGCCCTACAGAATATAATTACCCATGGTCACCTCGTTCTACTCCTGAAAATCCTTCTAATCAAAGATATTGTGGAAAAAAAATCACATCGGCATGAGCTGGTATGGGTCTTCCCGACCTATTATGGGTTACAAGCACTTTTTAGCACATTGATGAGACATCAAAATTGTTGTAGTGATCAGGATTACTAAAGAAGACATATCAGGGAGATTGGGTTATGGTCTCATCGATGAAGATAATCTATCAGCAAGACAAGTCATCTTGGCATGAAAAATATATGATGGCCCGAACATTTAAGTCTCACCGATGAAGTTTCATCAATGAGACCATAATTTATTTCATCGATAGGAGCACTGAGAATATATCAGTGAGACATAGTGGGTTGAGTAAACATTTAAAACTTACCCCGATGGTATAAGTCTCACCAATATACTTCCTTGTGCTTTGTTGATGAGACCACAAGTCAGTCCTCCCGATAAATCTTTTAAAAAAAAAAATTGCAATGTTTTCTCAAAATTTTGAGGACCTAGTCCAACGAAAAAAAAAGTATGACAAGGTTGCTATAGCTCCGACACAATTTTGATCTCATTCCAATGGCAAGATCATCGAACAAATGATGAATGTTTGTCGGAATATTAGGGAGATTGGTTTATCGTCTCATCAATGAAGAGAATCTATTGGAAAGAAAATTCATCTTGGCATGAAAAATATATGCTAGCCCGAACATTTAAGTCTCACCAATGAAGTTTCATCGGCGAGACTGTCATTTCTTTCACCGATAGGAGCACTAGGAATATATCGGCGAGACATAGCAGGTCAGGTAAACATTCAAAACTTACCCCAATGGTATAATTCTTGCCGATATACTTCCTCGTGCTCATCGATGAGACCACAAGTCAGTCCTCCCGATATAGCTATAGCTCTGACACAATTTTGATCTCATTCCGATGATGAGATCGTTGAAAAAATGATGAATTTTTGTTGGAATTTCCATGAAACTTGGTCACAATTCCAACAAACATATCATGTTGTTCTAACAATTTGGCAGAGGCATGCCACATGTGTTATGGCTATTGTTCATCACTATATTGACACAATGTTCATCAATATTTTGATGAACATGAGGTCCCTTTTTTGTGGTGGCAACCGATGAAGTTTAGTCATGACTTCAAAATTTTGAAGCTCGTCGGGATACCGATGAAAATTCAGTGATGAAATTTTTTCAAGAGATTCATTGGAATTTCGACAATAGTTTGTTGATAGTTCAACAAACTTTTTTCAGAAAGTGGAGTCAAATATAGTAGTGTTTCTTGTTGTTGTGCGGGTTCCACTTGTGTGGTTGGTGTTAATGTGTTTAAATGATTCACTTTTTTTTTTCTCAATGTTCAAATGACTATTGGGATCAGGGTCATCTTCAAGTGTGTACACTTTGTTGTTGTGAATGTATTTCAGTTTGCGATGAAGAGTAGAGGGCACCCCATTCATTTCACCAATCCACGGTATGCCTAAAAGGAGATTATATGAAAGTTCATGAGGAATAACATGAATTTGTGTATCCAATGTGGCCACACCAACTATAATAGGAAAAGTGATCACACTGAGTGGTTGTTTTGCCATATTGTCAAAGCCCTTAATAGATAAAGAATCAAGTTGAATTTTTTATCTATCCACACGAAGCCTATCCAAGAGGTTTACACTACACACATTAAGAGTAGAGCCATTGTCAAAAAGGGTTTGCTTTATCCCTATCATTTTCTATTGAGATATTATTTGAAAAACTTCATTTTATTTTTGCACATCCAAAGGGGGGAGTTCACTTTGGTGGAAAACAATGAGCATTCAATCCTTGAATTATGGCTGCTATGTCATTTTGTTGTGCATTAGAAGGAACAGGAACTTGTTGTGAGGCCATTTGGATCATGTTGTGATAGTGACTCGGGGAGACTTGAATAAGGTCCCACAATGATATCTTAGTAGGAGTATTCTTAAGTTTCTTGAAAAGATCATACTCCTTTCGACCTGGAAAGAAAGGGTTAGGTAGGATAGGATTAGGAAATGATAAGGGTGTTAGGGTTGGTTGTGGTGGTTGCAGATTATTTCGAGTGTTATATGTATAAGAAATGGTAGTATGACTCAATTGTTGAGATACATTATTCTGAGGTGGGTAGAGGATAATTTTGGGTTTGTTCTAATTTTATTGTTTGTGTGAAGGTTGGTAGAGAATTAGAGGGTTCTTAGGATGTACTACAGGGTATGTATGAGGTCCATTGATCAAGGGGGGTCTAATGAACACTTGCACATTCATAACCTTAACAGTCTTGGTTTGATGTATCTCTAATAAAGGGAAATATAGAATCACCTTGTTATCATGAGCTAAGGAAGACACATTACTATTGTTGTGATTTTCTAACACCATAATATTCTCCTTAGGAGAAGATATTTTATGAAAAAAATGAATCAAATGTTCTTGATATTCATGTATTGGTTCTTCTAAAATGACTTCATTGCAAGTAGGGGAATGATCAATGGTTGAATTATCTTGCTCAATAATGGTTGCCTTCAGTGAAAGGGGACAAGTAAGATTTTCATTCCTCTCATTGTTTGTATTTTCTAACATCAAAGCATCTTCCTTACAACTAGGGGAGATACTAGGAGAAGAACAAGTATAATTTTCATGAGCATTTATGACTTCATTCCTTTGCTCCCTAATGTCTTCCAAAATAGGAAAGGTAGGGGAAGGATCATAATGAGGTTTATTGTAGACCAACATATCCTCATCATTTATAATATTATCTTCCTCAAAATAATTCTCACAAGCCAAAGAAGATTGGAAATTAGGTAAGGTGATGTTTAGGAAGGTGTCTATAATTTCATTCTCTTATGCTAAAATATCCTCCCTAAGGGGATGAGGAGAAGGACAAAGATGATCCTCATGGTTGTCAACAATTGTATCTTCTTTTTCCAAGATACCTTTGTCATTAAAAAGAGAGGTATTGGGTGAAGATCAATCATAATCATCATGGTTATCTATGTTTGTATGCTCTTCTATCACATCATCCACACATATAGGGGAGATAGGAGGGGGTGTAATTTTAAGGTTAACATTGTCATTTTCAGTATCTTGCACTAAGAGACTTTCATGACTAGGGAATGCATTGAATGAATGACTAACATGCCTATTTACTAACTTGTTCTTTTCAAATTTGGAGAAGATTGAAAGTAACATTTGGAAAAAGTAAATTAGGAAAACTTGAAATGCAATATAAGAATGTAAAATGAAATGCAATTTTTAGTTTTCAAGCAAGATAATATTCTTTTTACACAATGCAATCATCTGAAAAATGAAATGATGTGAATACAAAATTGGAAATTAAGAAATGCATAAAATGGGCTAATTTAAGGTAAATCTAAAGAAATGCATGTTACAAAAACTCAACCAACTAATACAGTTAGGTAATGGCACCAAACAAAAGCTTAAAAATAGGTTTTTCAGTTCTGTAAAGGGAAATTTTAGGGGTGAAAAGGGACTGATTCGCCCAAGGTGGTGAATGAATCCTAGTGGGGATTTTTTTTTCAGAATTTTCAAAAATTTATGAGTGATTTTGATGTTTTTTGAGTTGTAAGATGCAGACCTAAGATGAGAATGCAAAATTTTAGAAAATTTGAATGATTTTAGATGCCAAAAAATGCAATCTAAATGAAATTTTCATGAATGCAAATTAATCCATGTAAACCCTAATGCAAGGTCAATGCTAAGCTAGATCTATGATGAAGGACTCCAAATCAAAAAAGAAAAGTATTGTAAAGGCAGGTTCACCAAAATGAACCATACATTTTTGGGTGCTATGGATCTCTTACGCTCTTAGGGTTTTTCACCTAAAAGGAGAGAGATAGGCCAAAAACCTAGGTGGTTCACTCAAACTAATGCAAGTATAATGGAAATATGATTAAATGTGCCTAGATGAGATTGTCTAAATGTAGAAAAATATAGAAAGTTATTGATTACTAAATGAAAACTAATGAAATGCAACTTGTTGGAAAACACATTGTGATATGTAAAAACACCTAGAAATGAAAGCAAATAGTAACTGAATTTGATGAAATTGGAAGTGTGCACCTGAGAAACTGATGGAGATTGGAAATGACATCTAGAATGCTTTTGACACTAAAATTTTTTCCTATGATGACTCATTCGCCATTCTAGGTGAATTATTCCTAGTTCTAAAAAACTGTCCTAGAACCTGTTTCAGACAAAAGGGTATCCAAAACCACAGAAAACCCCATTTAGGCCTAGAAATGGGACTCATTTTCCATCAATAGTGAATCAGTCCACTTTTGAATTTCTAAAAATCCAAAAGTGGAAACTGAAGTCTCTGATCTGCACTTTAGTTCCTGACAAGTGTTTGCCTCTAAAAGTCTAATTTTTGAACCTGAAAGTGACTTTTTGTTGATGTTTTGACTTGCTTAACAAGGATATGTCTTCAAAAAAATTTCAACTTGATCTTCAATGATTTCCAAGCCTCCAAGATGCCTAAATCTGCAAACACGCAAGAAGAGAAGGAGAAATGTTGGATGTTAGGGCATGGGGGTTTGCCTTGGTCAAACCTCTTTTAGGTAATTAAACCAAATGAAGAAATAATATGAAGAATGGACATGAAATGAAGTGATTAATACATTTCCATGATGATTCATCTTGATTTTCTGTAGCAAAAGATGAAGATTCAACCCTTGAATGTCTTTGGAGGCTCTCTTGATGACTTAGAATGTAAAAACCCTAACTTGCTTGACTTGAAGTGGAAGACAAATGATGAATGAGTTGTGAATGAGTTAAGAGATGTAAATTAGGGTTTAAAGACTTGATTTTATAGGAAATTCTCCTAATTTTCCTATAAATTTGATGCCCAAGGCCAACAAGGACGAAAATAAGATTTAAAATCCAAAATTATCTGCTTAAACCCCAAAAATGGCCCAAATGGAACTCATTCACCATCAAGGGAAAATGGGTCCTACCTGGATGGGACTGTTTCACCATCAAGGGTGAATTGGTCTCACAGGGGCCATTTTGCTAGCTAGAAGGTCGAGAGAGAAGAAAATCAGGTTTCTAGATTGTTCTAGTTAGTTATTTGATCAATTTCTGCCTTAGGATGCACAATATGGGGTAATAGGGGCCTATTAGTGATGATGTAAAGGGTGGATAAGGACAAGGACACAAATTTCAATGTGAAAGTGTGATTAAATACACTTTTCATCATTAAAATAAGGTCCATATAGCCTAAAAAGGCACAACATCCAATGTGAATGTGTAAGACACATTACAACACTAGCTTAACATTAAGTTTATTTTAAAAGCCTTCTAGATTGATGTGTAAATGCAATTAAATACATTTTATAATGTTGAATTAAGGGAAAATGGGTTTATTATGCCTAGAGAGGTGTGAAAGTCTTTTACAACACTTTACAACACCTTTACAAGACATTGATAAATGCATGTTATTCAATTTGCAAGGGTCCAAGACCTAGTGTAAAACACCTCACAACACTAAATCAATGCCTCCTTAAGTCCAATTTATCATCAACTATTCCCATGTCAAGCAAGAAATACTTTTTTCTACGATACAAGAAGAACAAGTAAATTTATGTTTACTTTCAGAGGTGGAACCTAAAACAGTGAATGATGCATGCAAAGATGAGAATTGGATCAAAGCTATGAAAGAAGAATCAGACTTGGGAATTGGTCCCAAGATCAAAAAATAAGAATGTGATAGGAACTAAATGGGTTTTCAAGAACAAATTAAATGAGGATTGAAAAGTTATCAGAAACAAGGCTAGAATTGTTTGTAAGGGTTACTCACAAGTAGAAGGAATAGATTTTGAGGAAAAATTTTCTCTAGTGGAAAGGATGGAATCCATTAGATTTTTTTTGGCTTTTGTATCAAATAAAGACTTCAAAGTATATCATATGGATGTAAAGTCTGCATTCTTGAGTGGCGAGTTGGAAGAAGAGGTATACATTGAATAACCAGAAGGATTTCGGTTATCAGATAATGCTAATATGGTCTGCAAGTTGAAGAAGGCATTGTATCAACTCAAAACTCCTAGAGCTTGGTATGCAAGGTTAGATAATTACTTGCTACAGTAAGGATTTAAGAAAGGTATTTTAGATAGCAACCTTTACTTCAAGGTTGAAGGAGAAAAAATCCAGATTGTGGTAGTATATGTGGATGACTTTATCTTTGGAGGAAATGAACGTATGTGCAAGAATTTTTTAGATGAGATGCAAAAGGATTTTGAAATGTTAGTGTGTGGGGAGATGAATTTCTTCCTTGGATTAAAAATCAGTCAATCAGAAAAAGGTATTTTCATTTCACAGTCAAAATATTTCAAGGAAATGTTGATAAAGTTTGGAATGGAAGATTTTAAACCGATATGTACTCCTATGGTTACTGGTTGCAAGTTGAGAAAAAATGATGAATCTCCTAAGGCCAATCAGAGAAAATATAAATCAATGATTGGTGGATTTCTATATCTAACTACTACTAGACCATATATCATGCATGCAGTTTAGAAAGATATCAAGAAGATCCTAGAGAATATCATGTTGCAGCTGTGAAGAGGATATTTACATACTTGAAGGGCACTCTAGACTTTGGTTTTTGGTATCCTAGGAATACTAATTTCTCCTCAAGTGCATATACAGATGTAGATTGGGCAAGATGCATAGATGACAAAAGAAGTACAAGTGGTGGTGATTTCTTTCTTGGAAGCAGATTGGTTTCTTAGTTGAGTAAGAAGCAAGATTCAATATCACTATCCACTATAGAGGAAAAATATATTACAACATCATGTTGCACACATGTGTTGTGGATGAAGCAAACATTGAAGGGTATCAAAGTATCATATGATGAACCTATTTCTATTTTATGTGATAATGCAATTGCTATCAATATTTCAAAGAACCTGGTAATGCATTAAAAAACAAAACATATCTTTATCCAATATCACTTTCTAAGAGAGGAAGTTGTAGAAAATGAGGTGAAGTTGGAGTATATTCCTGCAAAGGATCAATTTATAGATATCTTTACAAACACTCTTCCAAAAGATTCTTTTAAGTATCTTCGATAGAAGTTAGCAGTTATTGCCCCTCCTTTCAATTAGATGCATAAGTGTGTGCATCTATCTGAGAAGCATTTCAAGATATATTTTTGGTTCTAGATTAATATCAAAGGCTACCTCTCAAGCGGAGTAGGTAGTGGTATTGATTGTTGGTTCAATTAGATGGAGCATATTTTTTTCTCCTATGGGGTAGAGTGCAAAAAAGGGAGTGCAATGGAGAGAGAGAGAGTGATTTTGCTTGTTGGTGTTGCAAATAATATCAAAGTGATGTATGTAGGTGTTGTCAAAGATGCATGTATTTTTCCCTTTAAATTTGTCAAAGGGGGAGAGAAAAAGAATACAATGTAGAAAAGAGAAAAGAATAACTTGAAAAATGTGAAGTATGCAAGAAAGAGAGCTCTATTTCCAACATTGTTTGTTGTGTTGGAATCGTGATTCCACTCCTGACATCATCAACTACCTATCAATATGTGGCATGGTACTTGGAAATTCCCTATGATATGACTTATCCTATTTGACATGGCTAGATTGCTACCTTGATTCCACCTCTGTAAAGCAAGAGAAATCAAGGGGGGAATACATCTACCCTTGAATGTGATATCTATATAGAGGTCTAATAAGAGGATTTTTGGACAACTAATGGATTTGTGTTGCAAGATGCGGTTCCTAACATTGAGGTTTTAAAGATGACTACAATGGGAGATTCATTCTCCTGTATCATGATTGAGCTTATATGTGTATCCTTTTATGAAATAGAGGTCACCATTGGATTCCTTTAGCTTACATATGCACATAGAGTCATATGGGTGCTAATGTGGGGGCCAAATGTAGTGTAGAAAATTGTACACTCTTGAAAGCGAGGCAATTTCACACTTAATTTGGACCTATTTTGGCACCCTTACATTAATTATGCTTTCAATCATCATTTATAGTACCCCTAAGACCCATTATTTTGGATCTCAAGGCGCATTTCACTCAAAAATCTCATAAAATCACTCAAATCCTTGAAAATCTTGGAAACCCGCCTCAAAAAGCTAAGGTGGGACTCATTCACCACCTTGGGAAAATGAGTCCCCTTAGGTGGGACCCATTTTCCAAGGGTGGCAAATGAGTCCCATTTGCAGACTTTTTCAATTTTGAGTGGGAAATTTATGTTTTTTATTCAAATATTGGTAGATGTTGGCCTTTGAGATCTAAATAATGGTCAGTTAGGTGCTAATTCCTATAAAAGCAATTTTCTAAGTCATTTTTATCAAATCTAAGCATTTTGAGCACGCATTTCTCAAGAGATAAGCATCAATAATCTTCAAGCAAGCTTTCACAAGAGCATTCTAATTTTGAAAGCATGAAAATTTGAAGCATTAGAGTAGCATTTAATTATTTTTGCAAGTATTCAATCTCACTTTCAATGAAGATCTATCACTATTAAGGGTTGGTCATGGTTTTCTATGGTGAATCATGATGGGTTCTAGGTTAGGGAAATGCAACTAGCCATCAATCCAAGCCTAAAGACTTGTTTCCTAAGTGATTCCATCTTCCATCATCACTCTACATTTAGCCTAAGGAAGGTGTAAGCATCATTAGAGCTCATTTGGGGTGATTAGAGATCACCACAAGTGATTCATTCATCTTTGCATTTCCATTATTGCATCATATTCTTGCACATTAGAATAGGATTGCAACATATTTCAGATTTCTTAGTCTTAGACACACTTAAGGCTAGGATTTTCATGCACATTTCATTATTTCTATCAAGGTTTAATTACCAAACTAGGGGTTTGACCAATGGAAACCCCCCATTATCAAATCAAGTTGAATTATGTGTTGTACTTGTTTTTTTCATAGACTCGGATCTAGAATTAAAGTTGGAAGGAAAGGGCAGGTATTGAAGTGAAGATCAAAACTTTCAATAGCTGAAAAAGTAGAGCGAAACTAATTCACCAAGAGTGGAAAATGAGTCCCACTATATCTGTTTTCCAGATCTATTTGTATATTATGATACCCTTTTTCTTGAAACAGACTCCCATGCAGAAACCCAAATCTGGGACTAATTCTCCCAGGTTGGCGAATGAGTCCTAGTTGGTCAAAAAGTTAAAATTTCTAGAATTTCAGAGCTTTTTCCAATCACTTCAAGGTTTCTAGGTGCAAATTATTTACTTTTTTTCTTTTATTTTTTGTTTTGCTTGCATTTCTAAGGCATTTTCTAAGTCATTGCATTGAACTGGAGTTTTTTCTTACAACTTGCATTGCATTCTCTTTTCCAAGTCTAAACTTGGTGGTGAACCCCTCATTAGATTTCATTCAACCTTTAGGACAGTCCCTTTGCAAGATTTCAATATCCTTTGCATTGAAATCTCAAGGGTTTGTTCTTGAGTGAAGTGTGTGGAGATTGTCTCTCTCCATTTAGGTCCTAAACCCTAAAGGTGAAAGGGAGCCCAACAATTTACACCATTTCATTTTGGTGAACCTACATATAGAGCATCATAATTCTGATTTGGAGTGCATTTACATCCTAGATTTAGCTTGTTTTGAGATTTGCATTAGGTTTTGCATTAGTTTATTTTCATTCTAGGGTTTCAAATTTTGAATTCATGAAAAGCTCATTTAGCTTGCATTTGTGCATTTAATTTCATTGAAAATCAATCAAAATCTACATTTGCATCTCAAATCCAGGTCATACAGCATAGAAAACATAAAAAGCAACCAAAAAAATTTGCAAATTTTGAAAAAATCCCTACTAGGACTCATTCACCACCTTGGGTGAATCAGTCCCAGTACAAATTTTTAACTACTGTTTACAAAGTTAAATTTCCATTTTTCAAGCTTTTGTATGCTCTCATTACTTTTTTGTTTCAGTCCAGCTACTTTCTGCTATAATGTGCAATCACTAGAAATAACATCATTTATATTCATTGAAATTGTGGATAGAGTTGTTATTTTGCATTTTTCATTTTCAAAATTTAGATTACAGTACATTAGACATAGATCAAAAAGAAAAACCAAAAGAAAGGACCAAAACACCTAAGCCACTTGGAGAAAGTATAGATGTTTGAAAATGTCAAATCTCTCTTTCCAAGTTAGCCTAACCCTCAAGCCTTTTAGTCATGATGAATTTGACATGTTAGATGAAGCCCTTGAGGACTTCATCTCACAAGGTTCATCCACTCAGGCTTGTTATGAGAAACCAAAACCAAGAGAATTTAACATAATTCAACCTCAAATCATCCTTTACCCACCTTCGCACAAACTACAACCTAAAAACAAGCCTAAGTTTATCCTTTATCAACCTAAGAATAATTTCTTGCAACAACCGAGTCATAATACTGTTGCTCATACATACAACACTAGAAATAATCTACAACCACAACAACCAACCCTGACACCCTTACCTTTGCCTAATCCCATATTTCCTAGTGCTCCTCATTTAACTTCACATAGTGGGAAGGAGTATTACCTCATTGAACAACTCAAGAATACTCCTACTAAGATATCCCTATGGGATTTAATTCAGAATTCGCCAAACTATCACACTATGCTCCAAAAAACTTTACAAAAAGTAGTGGTTCCTCCTAGTACAAATGAAAATGATGTAGTAGCTCTCATACAAGGAATGAATATAGTTAATGTAGACATAACCTTTCACCAACATGAGCTGCCTCCTTTGGAATTAAGAAAGAAAAATGATGTCTTCATGATACTTGCTCAATTTAATAGGATAGGCATAAAAAGGACCCTTGTTGATAATGGCTCAGCACTTAACGTGTGCAGTGTGAAACTCTTAGATAGAGTGTGAGTAGACAAATTAAAGATGGAACCTGACTCTTTATCAATTTGAGGATTTGGCAATGTAGGAAAGCAACTACTTGGTGTGATTACTTTACCTATTACAGTCAAAAAGTTGCTTACAAGTTGAAAAAGGAACAACAAGTCTTCTAAGTACATTGATTCCAACATCCAACATAGAACCTTTAAAAGAATACAAGCAAGAAATGGAAACAGTGTCAAAAAATTTAGATGATGATTGGGTTCCTTGGAGTTCACATCCTCATTTTTGGGAGAATACATAATCACAAGAAAAGAAGATGAGAAACAAAAGCAACCAATGTTCATGTCAATTCAAAACTTGGAAGAAAATTCACAAGCATCCAACTCACCCATTGTTGAAGAGGATACAAGTTATACAACTAAATTTGATGAGATAGATTATCAATAGCCACCAAACCCAAAAGAAATGGAAAAAAATTATTGGAGAGGCTATGAACTTGTGAAACAATTGGGTTACAGTGGTAAAGGATGTGGAAAGAAAGAACTGAGGCATTTGAGTTCCTATAGAGCCTAACACGCAAGAGACAAAGACTAGTTTGGGATATTGTCCTTCTAAAATTACACAAGCAACAAACAAACTATTGTTAAACATCAACACTATCATGCATAAACCAAAAATCAACCTCACTTTGAAACATCCTGAATTTCTTGATATGGATTCTCAACCTTCATGGGAATGCTTTGAAGATGATGAATCCTTGAAGAAAATTTTAGGATTTTATGACAAATCACATACTACTCCTCAAAAGAAAAAGGTCACATGCACTATGATTAACACCAACCAAAAGGATACAGAAGATAAAAGTAATGAGATGGACATAAGTATAGAAGAATACAACCTTGAATTTCTAGAGCCAAGTGCACTCCCTCTATGAGATACAATTGACATACTAATGGACATAAATGATAAAGAGAAATTCATTAAAATAGGGAAGTTCCTTGATGATAAAGAAAAAGAGGATCATACAATGTTCTTTATGACTTTCCCAAACTTTTTTCTTGGAAATATTCAGACATGCTAGGAATCAATGCTAAGATAGTGACACACAACATAGTCCTTGTTGAAAATGCTAAGCCTGTTCGACAAAAGATACAAAAAAAAGAATCCTAAGATAGCCTTGCTTGTTAAAGGAGAACTCAAAAAACTCCTTGACCCTGGTTTCATAAGACCTATAGATTATTCTCCTTGGATCTCAAATATTGTCCTAGTCACAAAACCTAACAATCATATTAGGATGTGTACATATTTTCATGATTTGAATAAAGCATCTTTAAAAGATTATTTTCCCCTTCCTAATATTGACATGATAGTCGAATCGACAGTGAGAGATGCTTTTTTGTCATTCATGGATGGATTTTTTGGATACAATTGAATCTTCATCAACCCTCAACATCAATATAAGACAACATTCACAACAATTTGGGGAATGTTTTACTAGATTATGATGCCTTTTGGATTGAATAATGCAGGCACAACATATAAATGAGCAATGACATTGATATTTCATGATTACATACATAAGATTCTAGAAGATTATGTTGATGAAATTCTATCCAAATCATTAACAAGACAAGACAACATGAATGTCCATCAGAAAATCTTTGAGCAGATGTAAAAATACATGAGATAGAATCCAAAAATATGTGTCTTTGGTGTAGATAGTGGTAAACTTCTAGGTTTTATCGTATCTCATAGAGGCATCTAGGTGGATAAAAAGAAGATTGATGCTATCATCAACATGCCACCTCCTAAAAATATCTCCCAATTGCACACATTACAAGGAAGAATTCAAGCCATCCGTCATTTTGTCACATCTTTAGCCGATCGAACATTACCATTTTCACATCTCCTCAAAAAGGATGTGCACTTTGATTGGAATGAAGATTGTAAACAGGATTTTGAGAGTTTGAAGGAATACCTTGCAACTCCACCTATTTTACGGCCCACTATGCAAAACAAACCGTTGATACTTTATATAGTTTCACCAGCCCATGCCCTTGCTGCATTGTTGGCTCAACAAGATGAAAATGGTAAAGAGCATTTGGTCTATCACATTATCCAAACCTTGATAGATTATGAGAAATGATATACAACAATAGAAAAAAATGTGTGGCTCTTGTATTTGCTACAAGTAAATTGTGACATTACTTACTAAATGCAAAGATATGTGTGATGAAGATATTTGATCCTTTCAAACATATTTTCAATAGAATAACTTTATTAAGACGTCTAGCTAAGTGGGTGATGTTGTTGAGTCAGTTTGACCTTAAGTTTGTTTCACAAAAAACAATTA